>JALAZF010000812.1:0-1200000 GCA_022829125.1 Lathyrus tuberosus | reverse complement strand
CAGATAGGAGTCACCCTTCCTCTGTTCTTCACGATCTTTCACCTTCAGAGGCAGGTCTCGGGGAGGACGTATGGCTGGGTTTCGCTGAAGCAAACGAAGAAATTATTCAAACTGTTATCTGAGTCTATCAGGACTTTTAAGGAGAGGTTATACATCATCGAACCCATTGTAGCGAGTGATTTTTGGATGTGGTTGCGAAGTACAATCGCTCTAGTACTACAGCTCGATTCATTTTTTATCCTATTGAAGCTGATGAAGGAAGGGAAATAGATGTCTCCAACTAACCCTGCTTGCATACTGAGGTTAAACAGTTAAAACTATTGGTTTACAGATGCTACAAAGATTCGGGGTCTCTCCTAGGTTATTTTTTTAAAATAGCGTTCGTTCGATTGTTAGGAGATATAGGATTTTGGGTTTTTGTTTAGTATGCTCGCTAAGATTTTTCTTTCAATCTTATGCCTACGTATTCCCGTTTACCGAAACAGGGAAATCAGAGCGTTCGTAGTTCCTCCTATTCTATGGGAGGAAATGGGTGTTTTTGGTGTCTTGTTCAAAGCCCAAGACATAAAGCGAAAGGTGATATATATCTTGTTCAAAGCCTAAGATGTGAAGCTGAAGAGTTTATTTGTATCTTGTTCAAAGCCCAAGATGTGAAGCTGAAGGTGTTGACCCTAGAGAGAATTTGTCATCTCTAAAGGGGGTCTGTTTCTCACAACTGTTGGGTGACTGACTGTAAAGGAGGATTACTTTAACCAGGATGCGCGGATCCTGGCAATGCCATAATTTCCTTTATAGGGGGTTTTAACCTGAAGGAGAAGACTTTAACTCAGTTTAGAGCAATGCCATCTTTCCTTAGGAATTTCTCATGCTAAAAGAGGGACAGTGGCATGGATGTAGATGATCCAGAGGCTTGCAGCTTACAGCGATTAGATGAAGGGGAAAGAGTTGTTGATGTTTGTGTACTATGAACGAGGCATAGCTTTGATGCTAAAAGGTTGATTGGATCAACCAGTGGTTTTCTTATATAAAGCCTAAGAGAAGGCTGATATGTGTCTCATACAAAGCCCGAGAGGGAGGCTAAAAGGTTTTGACTCTACAGGGGAATCTTTTATTCTCAACAAGAGAGTGATTTTGTATCTCATACAAAGCCCGAGATGGAGGCTACTATGTGTCTCGTACAAAGCCCGAGAGAGAGGCTGAAAGGGGTTGACTCAACAAGAGAGTGATTTAGTATCTCGTATGAAGCCCGAGATGGAGGCTAAAAGTTGTTCGCTCCGCTGGGGAGAATCATTGTACAAAGCCCAAGAGGAGGCTAGGGTGCTGTTTCAGTTGAGTGACAGGTCCAGTATACTGATTTAAAGAGAAAATCAGTTCTTATATGAGTAATGTTTGCACTCAGGGATTTTGATTCGAGGATCAGGGACATTTCCTATTTTTTAGGAAGTGGGAAATCCAAAGGGTATTGAGACTGTCCAAGTCTACTGGTGTTTTTCCTTACTTGAAGGGTGCTTGAGAACGTCTTTGGGGACTCAAGGGTCTTAGACTGTCCAGGTCTAGAGTTTCATCTTTTGTACTATGCTTTGGGAAACAGTAGTAGACTCTTGGAAAGACTGCTCTATTAAGATGACTACTTTCTGTTCCTATACCTTTAGGAGGTCGTCGGGACAATTTGTACGAAGCCTAAGAGGAGGCTGGAAACTTTTAAGAAGCCGATCGGTCCTTGTATGAAGCCCAAGAGGAGGCTATCATTCCCGGAGGAAGAATAATTATACGAAGCCTAAAAGGAGGCTGTGATGACTTCTAAGAAGCCCACGGGTCCTTGTACTAAGCCCAAGAGGAGGCGAGGGTGCTTTTAGGAAGCCTGTGGGTCCTTGTACAATGCCCAAGAGGAGGCCAATGCTTTTAAGAAGCCGATGGGTCCCCAAACCCCGAGAAGTTCAAGACATGCCATTCACCGAGAATAGATCAAGCCAGGAAAGTCCGAGAATTTGGAAGAAACTCAAGAGATGCCATTCACGGAGAAAAGATCATCTCTGGGGAGTAGAGTTTCTTGACAAGTGCTTTTAAGAAGCCCGTGGGTCCCCAAACCCCGAGAAGTTCAAGACATGCCATTCACCGAGAATAGATCAAGCCAGGAAAGTTCGAGAATTTGGAAGAAACTCAAGAGATGCAATTCACGGAGAAGAGATCATCTCTGGGGAATAGAGTTTCTTTGACAACTTCTATGAGTGACAGTCTATGAAAGGGTTCACAGAGAATGCTGCCTTTCATGTCTCCATATTGTTTAACCCCAAGAGGAGGGAAGACTGTGTCTGGTAATCCTATGGGGATCTAGTTTAGACTATTTCTAAGAGTGATCAACGGGCTTAATGCTAAACGTAGTTGCCGGGGAAACTCTAAATATCTATACTATTATTACACAGTTGATATGAGTTTATGAAAGAAGACTTACAGCGAAACAGCCCCACAATACAGTTATATGTATATGAAAGCAGTAAATGAAAGCAATAACCACTTACTCGGTTGTAGAGCTTCCATGCTGTTTGGTTAGTTGTTCAACAAAGAAAGATTGAAAAACAACAGTATATTCAAAATCAAAGGAGAAAGTGCTTTGAAAAGAAAGATTTGGGGCTTACAGCTCAAGGAGAGGCCCATGGTTTTATCAGTGAGCGCACTATTTGAATTTGTACAGAGGGACTTATACAAGTGTCTGGGGCCCAAAGAATGGTTTTTTTGTACAAAGGGATGGGTTTTACACTCTCTCAAGAGGCCCAAAGAGTTTTAGAAATGGGTCTTACTACTCGAGGGTAGGCCCAGTTGATTTGGTTTTGAATTGGCGATCACGCCGAGGTTTTCTTTTAACGCCGAGGGACTTATACAATAAGTGAGGCCCAAAATGTTTTGGTTAAAACGGTATTGGGTCTTACACTCTAATAGAGGCCCAAAGAGTTTTAGAAATGGGTCTTATAGCTCGAGGAGAGGCCGAAGGTTTGTTTTTCAACGGATGATGATCGCGTCGAACTTTTTGAAATACAACGGGACTTATACAATAAGTGAGGCCCAAAATGGGTTGTACTTGCAAAGGGTTGGGTCTTACACTCTATTAGAGGCCCAAAAGGTTTTGAAAATGATTTATGAGGGTTTAATTAATCCAAAAACCCTAATTTGTTTTCAAAAATATATTTAATTGAATAAAAATTCAATTAAAATGATCAAAATTGTTTAACATATGGAAAACAAATTGTGATCTTGGATTAATGCTTCAAAAATTAAGTATTGACCTACAAAATAATTAGAAGGCATTAAAAGTTGCAAAATCAAGGTGGAAAAAATATTTAAAATGTCAAAAACAATTAAAATATTAATTCTTTGCAAAAATATCAATTATATGAAATAAATAATATTTTTGGAATTTTTTGGTAAAATAAAATATTTAAACATTTTTGTGAATTATTAAAAAAAGAATCAACTCAAAATCATTAAAACTCAGAGAGAAATTAATTTTTGAATCAATTAAATAAAATCACAAAATTCAAATATTCAAATATTGGAAAATGGCGCCAAGAACAAAGGCAAGAACACGCGCGTTTTTCAGTTTTGCCCAGATTTGCATTTTCTATCCAATCTCACTGAATACTTGATTATATCATGTAATCCACATACCAATCAACTCGTTTCAACCTCACGATCATGTCTATGGTATTTAATTTCATTTAAATTAAACATATAACAAGAAATCACGAAAAATCCTCAAGAACCCTAAATTCTGCATGAAGGCTGGGATTTTTAATACACGATTCAAACAAAGCAATTACTTGAGGGGAAACATTCCATGCATGATTATGAACATTTGGCAAAAGTATTGTGCGAGGAAATATGCATAGATTGAGAGATGACCAAGTTTTGGCTTACCTCTAGGTCGTGACAGCAAGAGCAAATTGATTTCTGAGTTGGAGGTGTTACAGATGAGTTGTGATGATCTGAACAGCTTCCCTACACCCTATGGAGTGTGTTTGAATGCTTGGACTTGATGGAAATTGGCTGGATCACTTCATGGCATCTCAACTGCACTTTGGTTAAAACCTTGAGCAATTGACTGGTGATTCTGAGAAATCAGTGTTCCAGATGTTGTTTAAGTGTTTGATCAGCTCACATATGATGTATATGAGGTGTGTGTGTGATTGGTTTGAGTGGAATTACTCTCTAATGAAAAACCCGATAGTGACTTGCTAAGAAAGGCATTTTTTAGAGTGAGAAGTGGATTTTGAGAAAGGAAAGTGTTGTAGGCCTTTGGTGTACTTAAACTGATCACAATTGAACTCTATTTATAGTAGAGCAAGTTTGTTTTATAAGGAATAGTGAATGGAAACTGCTGAGTAGGTTTGGCCAATGTTGGCAAATGAAAATCCAAGTCTCCTCTAGCCATTGACTAGAGGTTAGGGCACAGGCTGCTGGTTCCCTTGGTCTTGGATAAGTCTTGACTGAATTCAGTTGAGAATGGCTCAGTCCATGCCACCTTGATGCTTCCATTGAATGCTCCAATCCAAAATTGGAGTCTTGTCCCTATTTTGGCAATTCTAGGTTCAACATGCTATTTCTTGTTCCAAAGACTTTGGAGGCTTGGCTCAGTAATTGTCCCCTTTAGATTCAATCCTCAGATGTGTCCAAGTGGATAGGAGTGTTTGGATTTGGCTGATTTTGGCAAATCGAGCAAAAGTGCAAAATCTGTCTTGCCTTGACAGATTTCAACAAGGCAACTTGCCAATGTTATATCTCATAGCTCAAATTGAATTTGGTAATGTTCTTGGTCATTTTGGAAAGCCCTTACATGATACAACAACTGTTTAAAAATGTTTTGTTTTGATCTCTTTTGAATCCAAGTGAAAAATCCCCCTACATTTGGAAAAAAGTAAGGCAAAATCTGACTTAGTGAAATTTTCACTAAGTGTTGGAACAAAGTGACTTTTCTTGATTTTGATCACTCCATAACTCAAAATCCATGAGGAATTTGGACATAGGTCAATATGAAGCTTTTGTAGAGGGCAATGTGATCTACAAATCAAGCTTTGAATGGGGAACAATGGCCTTGTGGTTTAGGAGTTATGGTCCTCCAAAGTTGGCCCATTAGTGTCACTTTTTCATAACTTAGAAAATTTTCTAAGTTTTTATGGTTACCCCTTTTACAAGTTATCCCACTTTCTTTGATTTTTATTGATGAATGATGATTCAAATCATACATTAACATCATTTTAGGGTTAAAAATCCATTTTGGTGAAAAATCTCAAAAAGTCAAAGTTGACTTTTGTGCACAGTTGACTTTTTATCAGATGAATTCCAAACTGTGCAATCCTTTATGAAATCATGTCCTTGACCTAAATAAAACTTGATGGACATGTTCTATGGGTGTCATATGGTATATTGAATCATGTCCTAGGGCTTGGGAGCATGTCCGGGTCAAAAGTAAAAGTTACAGTTGACTTTTCCCGCGAAACCCTAATTGTGGTGCAGATGAAATTGAGACTTGTTGCTCAAACTTCTTGGATTAATACATTGTTCCAAATGGATCAATATAGTTCATTAGAGACCCTCAAACCCTCTCTTGAGGTCTTGGCTCATGATTTGTCCCAAAAGTCAACTTAGGGGTGAATTAGGTCAAGAAACCCTAATTCCTGATTTTTGATGAATGCATCCCCTGAGGCAAAATTGACTTGATGGTTGGGTCCATGAGGTTCTATGGAGTATATTATGTTGTGTTTTGGATCCTTGGCTCATGCCCAGAGGAAAATTTCCCTTTGGAGGCCCTGATCGACAAAAACCCTAGTTTGGTGATACCGGCGATCTTGAGGCTTGATCCACCTAGAAGGGAGCAACTTTGTGCTTAATCCTTGGAGTGGGAGTCCTTTTGATCCTTTGTAGCTACTTGAGAGTTTAAACAAGTTGAAGATCATGTCCTTCCTTGATTGATCCTTTGCCTAAAATCTCTGAGAGGGCTTGAAACCCTAAATTTGATTACAGTGGATGCTCACCCATCTTTGGGGAGACTAATGAGACAAGATGGTTTCCCCATATTGTGATGATGATTTTCACAATGATGGGAAATCTTAGTGGTCAAAATTTGGGGTATGACAGATGCCCCTATTTAATCTTCTTGGACCCGAAGATGTGAATGACAAAGGTATTCGGGCATTCGAGGTGCAAGAGGATTAAATATCGGAATACCCGAAATTTTGATGGTGGTTATGAACGGTAGCTTACGCATTCATCTTCTTTTGCTAAGCAGTGATGCTTAGAAAAGGTAAAATTCCCCTCGATCCTGGTTTTCAGCCAAGGAACTGGTCTTAGTTTCTGTTGTAAACTTCCCCTCGATCCTGGTTTCCTGCCAAGGAACTGGTCTTAGTTTCTGATTTTTGAACTTCCCATTGATCCTGGTTTTCAGCCAAGGAACTGGTCTTAGTTTCTGATTTTTGAACTTCCCCTCGATCCTGGTTTCCTGCCAAGGAACTGGTCTCAGTTTCTGTTGTAAACTTCCCCTCGATCCCGGTTTCCTGCCAAGGAACTGGTCTTAGTTTCTGATTTTTGAACTTCCCCTCGATCCTGGTTTCCTACCAAGGAACTGGTCTCAGTTTCTTTTGTCAATAAACTTTATTGACAAGGGACGCTATTCGTAGCGGTTTTCCTCAAACTTCTCGCCGAATTTTCCTAGAGAGATTCCATTTGACGGAAAAACTTTTAACGTCAGACTTGTTGGGGAACCCATTCGTCTGAGTTGTAGAGATGCATAAACTTCTCTGTTGGAGACGCCATTTGTTTCTACTGGGGGGAAAACAGGTCTCTTGAGAGACTGCTGTCGCTTGGGGATATTACATCATACTTTTCTCGGGATCTTCCTGGAGAAATTCCATATAATGGGATCTAATTTGAGGTGCCGATGACCTTTTCATCAATGGTTTTTCGGAGCGAAACTGACATGCTGTCGAATCTCTGATTACGAGGCTTTCTCTAGGGATTTTCCTTAATCCGGGAAAGCAAGGATATCATCTTCAATGGCGAAGAGTGATGTTAGTTGAACGTTTTCTCTAGTCTTTCAGAGGTTCAAGTTATCAAAGTGGTCGAGGAGCCAACTTCGTTCCAGAAATAAACTGGAGGAGAGAGATTGTTCAGACGCAGCATTTCCTAACGAGGAAAGAACTAACGACTCGATTAAGAGGACTTTTATCACTAGGGGACTAGACCGACTGGAGTGATAATGATGCAATATGAAATGTGAATGCAAATCGATAATGCATGATGTATGTATGTATATGCTGACAAAACTGACGCGATATACAAACTAAAAGATGAACTCGACTGGATACTCGGCTACTGCAGGGGATGAAAGGTATCACTGGTCCAAGATAGCAATTCTACCTTGCTTAGGAGAGATAGTCCCTGTTGGGAGCTATGTTGGTCAGGCTTAGGAGATAAGAACTCAGTCGTGGTGTGTCATATGAAACAAGGTCTCTGATACAATTGATCCTTCATTCAGGCGTACTGGCTTTTTAGAAGGAGTACTTTGATTCTACACTTTGAAGTTCGCTTACTTCTGGAGAAGCGGTTGATGCTCTTTTGATGTTCAACAGTCAAAAGAAATTGCCGTCTTTATTAAAAAAGCAGAATAAGTTTTAACAAGTAAATTCATTTTGTTTTATTTCAAGAATCGTCGATCATGTTAAAATGTCGTTCTGTAAAGCTAAAACAAATAAGAATTACAAACAAAAGCCCAAGGGCTCAAATTTTATTGATAAGATGGAGATCAGCTAAAAGCGTGATTCCATTGAGTATTTACAAAGTTAGAAAATGGTAATTTACAGGGAAAAGGGCTACGTTGAAACATAACGACCACTATCCTTCTACCAACTTTGACCTCGGGGCATCCTGAGCTTCTGTCGAAGATGACCTTGACTGGAGTTTTCCTCCGATGGATGGTGTAACTGCTGCTGAGGGACTTGCCTCTGTTGAACATAGTTACTTGCCATTATCCCTAATTTTTTCCTGGATTGTACTTTGATGTTTCCAATCCACCGGGATGATTTTTTTTTTACTTTTTACCTTGTCTCTAACTTTTGCCTGGACCGCCCTTTCGGGTTTTCAATCCACCGAGACGTGTTTTTTTAGGCGAAGTATTTCTTGACTACATCAACATTCATGGGGTAGGAAAATTCTTCTTCGTCCATGGTTGCAAGTCTCAAGGCGCCGCCTGAGAAAGCTTTCGTGACCACATAGGGGCCATCATAATCCGGGGTCCACTTGCCCCGAGAATCAGTGAGAAAAGATTGTATCTTCTTGAGCATGAGATCTCCTTTCCTGAAGATACGAGGTCGAACCTTTTTGTCGAACGCCTTCTTCATTCTCTGTTGATACAACTGACCGTGGCATAGTGTCGTGATTCGTTTCTCTTCGATCAGGTCGAGTTTGTCGTGTCGGCTTTGACATCATTCAGCTTCGGTGAGCTTTGCTTCCATTAATACCCGGATTGACGGGATCTCTACTTCTATGGGGAGCACTGCTTCCATGCCATACACTAGAGAGAAAGGGGTTGCCCCTTGTTGAAGTGCGGACAGATGTGCGATAACCGTGAAGAGAAAAGGGTAGCATCTCGTGCCAGTCTTTGTAGGTTACAACCATCTTTTGAACGATCTTCTTGATGTTCTTGTTGGTCGCTTCTACCGCTCCGTTCATCTTTGGTGGGTAGGGAGATGAGTTATGGTGTTCGATCTTGAACTCAGCACACAACTCTTTCATCATCTTATTGTTCAAGTTAGATCCGTTATCAGTAATGATCTAGCTTGGAACACCATAATGGTAGATGATATTGTTTTTGATAAATCGGACCACCACTTGTCGGGTTACATTAGCGTACGACGCTGCTTCGACCCATTTGGTGAAATAGTCAATGGCTACCAGGATGAACCGATGTCCGTTTGAAGCCTTGGCCTCAATCATGCCAATCATGTCGATTCCCCATATCGAGAAAGGCCATGGGGAAGAAAGAACTATGAGATGTGTTGGCGGTACATGAATTTTGTCAGAGTATATCTGACACTTGTGACACTTCCTCATGTACTTGTAGCAGTCGGATTCCTTTGTCAACCAATAGTACCCTGCTCTTAGAATTTTTCTCGCCATTGTGTGTCCATTGGCATGAGTGCCAAAGGAACCTTCATGAATTTCTTTCATAAGTATATTTGCTTATGGTCTGTCTACACATCGGAGCAAGAGCATGTCAAAATTTCTCTTATAGAGAGTATCACCGCTCAGGAAGAAACTACCTGCCAATCTTCTGAGGGTCTTTCTGTCTTTCCTGGATGCCCCAGGTGGGTACTCTTGTTTCTGAAGGAAGCATTTAATATCGTGATACCAAGGTTTGTCATCTATGACTACTTCAATCATGAAGATGTTAGCGGGCCGTTCAAGGCGCATTATGTCGATCTTAGGTATGTCATTCCATTGACCTACACTAATCATGGAAGAGATAGTGGCCAATGCATCAGCCATATGATTCTCCTCACGAGGGATGTGATGAAACTCAACTCTGTTGATGAAGGGTAACAACCTTCTTGCATAGTCTTTGTAAGGAATCAATCCTGATTGGTATATGTTCCAATCTCCTTTTATCTGATTGATAACCAGGGCTGAGTCGCCGTATACGTCCAAGTTTTTGATCCTTAAATCAATTGCTTCCTCGAGACCCATGATACATGCTTCGTATTCGGCCTCGTTGTTCGTACATTTGAACGTAAGTCGAGCGGTGAAAGGAATGTGGGTACCCTGAGGGGTAACAATTATTACCCCAATTTCGTTTCCATAATGATTAACTGCTCCGTCAAAGATTAGTCCCCACTGGGAACCTGGTTCTGGCCCTTCACTGGGTAACAGTTCATCGCAGTCTTTCATCTTTAGATACATGACATCTTCGTCTGGGAAGTCAAACCCGACTGATTCCTGATCGTCAATCGGTTGATGAGCCAAATGATCGGCTAAAATACTTCCCTTAATGGCTTTCTGAGCGTGGTACTCTATGTCATATTCTGATAACAGCATCTGCCAACGGGCGATTCTTCCCGTGAGAGCAGGTTTTTCAAAAACGTACTTGATTGGATCCATTTCGGAGACCAACCAAGTAGTATGACGAATCATGTACTGGCGAACACGTTTGGCTGCCCAAGCCAAAGCACATCAAGTTTTCTCGAGCATCGTGTACCGAGTTTCGCAGTCGGTGAATTTCTTGCTCAAATAGTAAATGGCAGACTCTTTCCTTTTGGTTTCATCTTGTTGGCCAAGTACCCATCCCATTGAGTCCTCTAGAACTATGAGGTAAATGATCAGTGGTCTTCCTTCCACTGGAGGTGATAGAATCTGTGGGTTCAACAGGTATTCCTTAATACTGTTGAAGGCGGTTTGGCAGTCTTCTGTCCAAATGCAGTCTTGATTCTTTTTCAGTAATTTGAAGATTGGCGCGCATGTCGCGGTCATGAGGAATATGAATCCGGATATGTAGTTCAAACGTCCCAGGAATCCTCTGACTTGTTTTTCAGTTTTCGGAGAAGGCATTTCTTGAATGGCCTTGACCTTGTCAGGATCAACCTCAATTCCTTTCTGGCTGACGATGAACCCTAGTAGTTTCCCTGAACGGACACCGAAGGTTCACTTGTTGGGATTCAAGCGGAGTTTGAATTTTCTTAGACGTTCGAACAATTTTGACAGGTGTTCAACGTGCTCACTCTCTATTTTTGATTTTGCAATCATATCATCGACATATACCTCAATTTCTTTATGCATCATGTCATGAAACAGAGTAGTCATGGCCCTTTGATAGGTTGCCCCGGCGTTCTTCAAACCGAACGGCATTACCTTGTAACAAAAGGTGCTCCATGGGGTAATGAACGAAGTTTTCTCCATGTCTTTCGGCGCCATTTTGATTTGATTATAGCCCGAGAATCCATCCAAGAAGGAGAAGACTTTGAACTTTGTTGTACTATCTACCAGCATGTCAATGTGTGGTAAAGGAAAGTCGTCCTTTGGACTAGCCTTGTTTAGATCCCTGTAATCTACACACATTCTGACCTTTCCGTCCTTTTTAGGAACGGGTACAATGTTGGCTAACCATTGAGGATATTCTGATGTGGCGAGGAAACCTGCGTCAATCTGTTTCTGTACCTCCTCTTTGATTTTGATGGCCATGTCCGGGTGAGTGCATCTCAACCTCTGCTTTACTGGCGGACATTCCGATCTCAACGGTAGATGGTGTTCCACGATGCTGGTTTCCAACCCTAGCATATCCTGATAGGACCAAGCGAATACATCGGGGAATTATTTGAGAAGCTTTATCAAACTCTCTTTGGCAGTTGGACTGAGCAGTGCCCCAATCCTGATTTCTTTTCTCTCTTTTTCTGAACCCAAGTTTACCGTTTCCAACGGCTCTTTATGAGGTTCAATGGACCTTTCCTCTTGTCTGAGTAATCGGGAGATCTCTTCTGGAATTTTGTCGTCATTTTCTTCTTCAGCTTCGAATACCGGGAACTCAAAGTTGGGAGAAGGCATCGGATCATATGTTTCAACGGGGTTTAAAACAAGCAATCTGCATGACGTGATGATTTGTGTTTAGAAGAGATAGAGAAAATGCAAGTGTGTGCAGTGTATTTATTTTTTACTGCTTGTTTTTATTATTGATTTGTTTTTTAGGATTACCATTTTCTGAGAAAAGCAAAAAGAGAAAACAGCAATTAATGCAGGAGTTACAGAACGACGTTTTTTATTTATGAACAGTCAAAACTTGAAACTACAACCCTATAAAACAAAACTCTGTCGCTTAGGGCAAAGCGAAGAGGGAAAATTCACAGAAAGCGAGCCCTATAAAAACATCCGTTTCACCTGGGCAAGGTGAAAGGTTAAAGATGGCAATTACTTTGACTAATGAACGACCTTCGGAACATCGATAGCAACCCATTGGCGGCGAACTCCTCGGTGAATCACAAAGTCTGGCACCTTCCTTGATTTGTCTTCAGAAATAACGCTGATTTCTGGTGAAGCAGGATCATTGGAATCTGTTTCCCAGGCAGAATTGTCGTCGGAGGATTCCTCAATTATATTTTGCATAGCCTTTGTGCTCTCAGCTGTATCTCCCTATCCAGTTGGCTGGATATCTTCGAGCCTGATACGAGAGCTTTTGGGAGCGGTGTACTTGACCATAAAGTCGTATTTTCCACTTGGTTTTCCCAGAGTGTTCCAAACTTCTTTGGAACTGGAGGAGTCATCTCTCTCGATGACGTTGACCTCAGGAAAAGCGTAGTTGATGAACTCAAGTCCCGCAAACGTTGCGAATTCATCTTCATGTTGAGTAGCTTCAGGATGACCCGAGTGTTGATCCCATGACATGGTGGGGACACAGGTATTCTGTTCAATGATGCTCAGCTGAGTTTCATTACTCAGTTGAGTTTCATTACTCGGTTGACTTTCTGGCCCCAAGTCTCCTGGGTAAGGCTGCCACATTGGCAGACCATCCATTGGCCCATAGTAATTGTGGTCAAAGTTGTCTTTCATCAGAGTGTCCTCCTCTAATGAATTTGGCAGAGCGCGACATCCTTCCGGATCACAACCTCCGTATATCATTTTGACATCTGATCGTGGTATAAATCTCGGACTCTGTGCGGGATAGCAAAATGGCATAGGCACCACTTCCTGAGACATATAACCGTCCTCGTTGAGGTAGGACTTCCATTCCATATCTGGGTCAGAGGGATTCTCCTCATTGATAGTGTGTACTTCCTGAGACACTGGGTGAAGGAAATCTCCACTGTGGAAGAATTTTTGAAGGGGATGAAGACCTTCATCGTTGGCAGCTGTCCGGGTACAGGTTGCAGAAAAACCAAGACCCTTCTTTGTTGTATTGCCAGTAGGAACGACAAGTTGTCCCCATCCTTTTGTATTGGTACTCTCGACCGCTTTGATAGCATCATTGTATGAAGAAATAGAAGTTCCTTCTTTGAACTAATTGTCCTTGCTTACCGACAGTGCTTGGAACTGAGTTCCAATAACCTCCTCGGGTTCTACACAAGTAGATGATGACAAGTTACTCACAAGCAAGGCCTGTTCTCCATAAACTGTGCAAGTTGATCGTCCTTGACGAACTTTAGCTTTTGGTGGAGGGTCGAGGTGACCGCTCCAGCCTGATGTATCCAAGGTCTTCCTAATAAACAACTGTACGTTGCCCGGATGTCCATGACCTGGAAAGTGACTTGGAAAGTGTGAGGACCGATAGTTATGGGAATATCAACTTCACCGATAACCGTTTTTCTGGATCCGTCGAATGCTTTGACGACAACCTCGCTGATTCTCATATGAGGGCCTTTGAATGATAATTGCATCAAAGTGGACTTCGGCATAACATTCAGGGCTGACCCTGTGTCTACCAGTACACTGGCCAACGCATCGTCCTGGCAGTTAACTGTGATATTGAGCGCCATGTTATGACGACGACCCTCTTCAGGTAATTCCTCATCACTAAATCCCAAATTATTGCAGGAAGTGATGTTAGAGACAATGCTATCGAACTGTCTGATTGTTACATCCTGTTCCACAAAGGCTTGCTCCAAGACTTTCTGTAGAGCCTCCCTGTGCGCTTCTGAACTAAGTAACAGTGATAATACCGAAATCTTTGAAGGAGTTTGTAACAGTGGATCAACAATGTTGTATTCACTCCTTTGGATGAGCTTCAGTATCTCATCATTATTTTTCGAAAGGTCGGGATTACAGGATTGACCGACTGATGGATCGGGATCTTCTGTCTGAATTTCCTTTTCTTTGTTAGGTTCCCCAACCCCTCGGTTGAATATTCTACCACTCCGTGTTACACGACTGATGTCTGTAATATTCACGACGGAGGGTAATGGAATTTCCTTTCCATTTTCAATGATTGTTGCACCATATTTGTAAGGGATAGCCTTAGTTGATTCATACGGTAATGGTCCCGACAGATAGATGACTATGGGAACCTTCTGATTCTTTTGACCATCATAAGTAATCTCGATCCGTTCCCGGTTGGGAACTTTAGATTCGTCAAGTAGAGGGATGATGGCAAAAACATCCCTGGTCCTATGATGACCAGAGATTGTGAAAACATCCTCAACTTGATCGGCAAGGTAGTTCGGCGTCCAGTTGATGGGTCCAGAACCCAGATATGGACGAATCTCTCTACGATCCACCTGACCCTGAAGAGCTGCTCTCACAAGGTAACACCCTTGGCTGGCCATGCCCACTTTGAATACAATGTAACCTCACTAGGTTAGCTTCCACTGATCGGACATCCTGACTCTGACGCCGAGTAGGATTCCTGTTATTGATACTAATTTGCTGAGTATCTTCATCCATGTAGATTGGCATCCACCAATGATTTAACAAGTTTTGAAGTGCCTCCTGGACAAGGGTACAACCTCGATCGTTTTCGCAACCCGCTTTACAGCTGTGATAATTATGTGATACCAGGAATCCGAGTCGGACCTGTTCAGCATGTAACTCTACCAGGTTGGTATTCATCATGTGAATATCAAAGATCTGAACCATGTTGATCTGATAAGGGTTCCTATCATGGTAGTCTTGGATCCATCCAAGATCCATCTGACGCTGGAGGGCTTTTTGTATGAAAGAGCAACCATGTTTGTTTACCGAGCAAGTCAGACAAGAACTGTAATCATGCCGTGGCAGATTATGATACTGGCTTTGCCTTGAGTGCATTGCCACCAAATTGACATTCATCGCACGAATGTCGTGGTTCTGAATGATGTTAGAATTCGTGTAGACCATGTTAACTCCACGAACTCGGTGCTCTTGGATCCATCCGAGATCCATTTGTTCCTGTAGAGCTGCTTGCACCACAGAACATCCCTGGTTATTTTTAGAGCAGATATCACACTGGCGATAATTATGAGGTGGCACATGGCCATATCCACTCTGTCTACAATGCATCTTGACCAGATTGGTTTTCAACAAGAGTACATCGTAAATTTGATAGACGTTGTTAGATTCTTTCTCAATCAGGTTGACTGCAGCTTTCTCATGTTGAGGCAGCGGGTTCGTAAGAACATTAGGATTTGTATCCTTGAAGGATAAGACCCCGCTCCTAACAAGCTTTTGCACGTCGAACTTGAAATTGAGAAAATTCTCTATGTTATGCCCTGGTCCTCCTTAGTGGTAAGGGTAAGTTTGATCCACCTTAAACCAGAAAGGCGGATTTTCCGGTACTGTAAGAGGGGACTTAGTCTGGATATGCCCCTTGGCTAGCAGTAATGGAAACAGCTCTGCGTACGATACGGGTATAGGATCAAATCCTGGTGGCCGTGTTGTACGGTTGTTGTTGTATTGGGGACGAGCTTGCTGAAGAGGTTGTTGTGTCCTTTGCTGATCAGGTTGGCTTTGCGCAACCTGAGGTTGATACGTAGGCGCGGAGTTTATAGCAGGAGTTACAGCTGCTACTGGTTGATATCGACGCCTTTGCTTTCCGAGAGAGATATTCCCAATATCTTGCTCTTTTTTCTTAGGGAGAGCACTACCGTATTTTTTAGTACCGCTCGTCGATCCAGTGTCTTTTACCAAACGTCCTTCTCGGACGGCTTCCTCAAGACGTACGCCCATGCCGACCATTTCGGTGAAGTCACTGGGCGCACTGGCAACCATTCGGTCATAGTAAAATGAGCTTAAGGTTTTTAAGAAGATCTTTGTCATCTCTTTTTCCTCAAGAGGTGGACAAATTTGAGCGGCGATTTCATGCCATCTTTGAGCATACTCCTTAAAGGTTTCCTTGTCCTTTTGCGACATTGATCTGAGTTGATCTCTGTCGGGTGCCATGTCCAAATTGTATTTGTATTGTTGGACGAAGGCAGTGCCAAGATCTCTGAAAGTGCTGATCGTGGCACGGTTTAAACCCATGTACCATTTGAGTGCGGCACCGGTTAAACTATCCTGAAAGTAGTGAATCAGTAGGTTCTAATTCTCTGTCTGAGATGACATCCGCCGAGCGTACATCACCAGATGGCTTTGAGGACAAGAGTTACTCTTGTACTTTTCAAAGTCAGGCACTTGAAATTTGTGCGAAACTTTCACATTGGGGACCAAGCAGAGGTCTGCGGCGTCCTTTCCAAATAAATCCTGACCGCGAATGGCTTGCAACTCCTTCTGCATTTCTAGGAACTGCTCCTGGAATTCATCCATTCTGTCAAGCAAAGTTTCCTTTTTACCAGAAGGTATTGGTGGAACTTGTCCTTCCGGGACAGTGTGCACCACAGGGGGTGGTACCGTGACTATGGCAGTGAATCTTGGCGTTTCCCAAAGTTTGTAACCTTCAGGAGTCTTCAGTATGCCCCTGGCATCTTCGCTTTCCCAAAGTTTGTAACCTTCAGGCCCAGCGGCTTCTGTTGAGATTCCCTGATCTTCAGCGATCGGCAGAACATATCCTTCTGGGATATAGTTAACAGGCATGCCCCAAAAACGATCTTTCGGCATTTGATACCTAGGATCATACTTCTCCCCTATGGGCGTTGAGGTGATCTCTGAGATCACAGTCCTTTGTAGCTGAGCTTTTGCCATGGCTTGCATGTCGTTACGAAGCTTTCTCATATCCTCTCTCAGAGCGTCGATCTCTTCCTTCAACTCTCTGTTTTCTTCCTCAAGATCATCCATCCTTTTCTGACGATTGGCCCGAGTATTATACGAATGAGACAGTTTGACTCTAGAACCGAGACACAAATGTGAGATTCGTAGGTAAGAAGAATACGCGATGTGAGAATTATGAATGCAATGATTATATTAATTGTTCTTTTTTTGTTTAATCAAAATAAACTTCGACAATTAGATTGCAAATATCAAACAGTGGGGAAACCCCTTTTATTGAATTTCAAAGGATTGCGGAAATGAAATACAGTAGATTACAAGGTGCGGAAATAGAAACCTAAGCTAATGGGTCCCGAGTCCTCTCTGAAGAGAAATCGGGTGCTGACTCTGGTACTTTCCTTTTCTTTGACCGGGGCTCTTGGGCCGTTGTCGGGTTATCATTCCTTTGCCAGGTGAAAGGAGTGAGCAAATTCCTCTGGTCATCTTGATTCTCTACAACATGTTGCTCCAAAATCTCAATTAGAGCATCTTTTTCTTTTAGTAATTGCTGTATTTTGATGCACTCTACGTTGAGGGTGCGGTACTTGTTCTTCCAAGACCTTCTTTCCTTTTGAACTTTGTTGAGAGTAACCTGAAGCTTTTCCGTTTTCGTCATGAAATACATGACATATTCCTTTGGCGGAAGAATTCCGTGATGCGGATAAGGCATTTTTAGCTTGAGAGCTCTAGTTTGTACCCAATGGAGATAAGGCTCCACCGAGACACAGTCCGGTTTTCCCAGAGACTCCCGTCCTTTCTTATGAACATGCTTCCAGGATTGCACTATTTCCATCTTTAGTGCTCTGTCGTTTTCTCCTTCCTTGAAGAAAAGACCTTCCAGATGAACACCCCGTAGGACGTGTCTCATCGGGTATCCAAATTGACGACGAACCAATACCGGATGGTAGTTGATTCCTCCTTTAGTTCCTATGAGGGGTACGTTGGGGAAGTTTACATAACGATCAATGATCCTGATCCCATCATAAATCCTATTACACCAATCTATATCAGAGTTGGTGAGGGACATGATCTTCTGCGACCAACGTAAGGCACTCTTATGATCCCAAAAAGCTGCAGACTTAGGCAAATGGGAGATAAACCATTTGTAAAGCAAAGGTACACAACATGTGATCTCCCCTCCACTGTACAAATTTCCTAAGTGTACAGAATGATACGCATCTGCGAGCAAAGTCGGCACAGGGTTTCCAATGAGAAAAACCTTAATGGCGTTGATATCTACAAAGTTATTGATGTTGGGAAACAAAAACAACCCGTAGGTGAGCAAGACAAAGATGCTTTCAAAAGCAGTCACGTCCCCGATACTAGCGAAGTACAGGGCTTTCTTGGTCAAGAACTGGGCTGGCAAACCTTGGATGCCACCCTTAGTGGTCAGGTGATTCTTGACCTCAGACTCGTCCAAATGAATTGCTCTTGCAATGGTCTGATTCTTTGGAATTTCTTCCAGTCTAGAAAAAGGAGCTTGATCGGTAATGTGTAGATCAATCAGATGAGAATACTCCTCCAGTGTTGGTGCGAGCTGGTAATCCGGGAATGTGAAACAGTGATAAACTGGATCATAAAAATGAATGAGCACATCCATGATTCCCTCAATCACATGGACTCTTAGCAGCGATAGCAAACCTCTGTGCTTGGCTCTGAAAGCCTCTTGGTTTGTGATCATCCTTGCTAAACCTCTTAAATCCTCTAGTTTTGGAATCCTGAAGGTGTACTTATGGGTTCTCCTTCTACCAAAATCCATTAGCGCAATCTTTTTCTCTGATATTTGCAATCACAGTCTTAGTTTAGTTTGAAAAACAAAGAGACTAGAAGAGAAAGTTTTTTTTGAATGTTTTAATGTTTTTTTAAATGAATGCATGAATGCAGCACACAAAAACATAGAAAAAACATGGGGTCAAAGGGTGGTTGTCATGAAGTCAAGGCTCTACCCATCCCCGAAGGTTTATACTAGGGTGATTTTTGTACCTGTACTCATTATCATCAGCTCCTCCCAGGATAACAAATAGCAAGCGGATCGCCAGCGAGCTGTATGAAATCTTAGAGTAAGTACCATTCACCGAGAATAGATCACCAGCCTCAAATGAGGGTAGTATTGCGTAACAACTATTTTCGATAGTTTCCGCACAACAAAAGGGTTTGGCTCCTCAGCTTCTTAGACATCACAATCGACCCATTGCCTAAGAGAGGGAATGGGTTGCATTAGTCAGCCTCCACTGAGGTTGATGGTCGACCTCGTCGCCATTACTTATCTTAAGTGTATACTCAATCTTTCCACATGCGGCATCACACGCATTCCCATTAGCAGAAAAATAAACAGGTATAGCAATTAGGAAAAGCAGTATATATATTTGTCCTAAAGTCCTAGACTTTAAAGAGCTATGAATCCTATGTTCCTGAAAAAATGGCTCCCCGGCGGAGTCACCATTTTGTGGTTTCTTCCCTATTTAAAGGTTTTTGACCAAAGATCCTAGTGAAGTCAACAAAGAGTCTTATCAGAAAAGAACGAAAGAAATTTTATGGCTTCTACCTAGGAGATGTGAAGAGAACAAGACCTCTATGAGTCCCCAGCAGAGTCGTCATTTTTCTGAAGCGAGTGATTTTTGGATGTGGTTGTGAAGCACAATCGCTCTGGTACTACAACTCGATTCATTTTTTATCCTATTAAAGCTGATGAAGGAAGGGAAACAGATGTCTCCAACTAACCCTGCTTGCATACTGAGGTTAAACAGTCAAAACTGTTGGTTTACAGATGCTACAAAGATTCGGGGTCTCTCCTAGGTTATTTTTTTAAAATAGCGTTCGTTCGATTGTTGGGAGATATAGGATTTTGGGTTTTTGTTTAGTATGCTCGCTAAGATTTTTCTTTCAATCTTATGCCTACGTATTCCCGTTTACCGAAACAGGGAAATCAGAGCGTTCGTAGTTCCTCCTATTCTATGGGAGGAAATGGGTGTTTTTGGTGTCTTGTTCAAAGCCCAAGACATGAAGCGAAAGGTGATATATATCTTGTTCAAAGCCCAAGATGTGAAGCTGAAGAGTTTATTTGTATCTTGTTTAAAGCCCAAGATGTGAAGCTGAAGGTGTTGACCCTAGAGAGAATTTGTCATCTCTAAAGGGGGTCTATTTGTCACAACTGTTGAGTGACTGACTGTAAAGGAGGATTACTTTAACCGGGATACGCGGATCCTGGAAATGCCATAATTTCCTTTATAGGGGTTTTTAACCTGAAAGAGAAGACTTTAACTCAGTTTAGAGCAATGCCATCTTTCCTTAGGAATTTCTCATGCTAAAAGAGGGACAGTGGCATGGATGTAGATGATCCAGAGGCTTGCCGCTTACAGCGATTAGATGAAGGGGAAAGAGTTGTTGATGTTTGTGTACTATGAACGAGGCACAACTTTGATGCTAAAAGGTTGATTGGATCAACCAGTGGTTTTCTTATATAAAGCCTAAGAGGAGGCTGATATGTGTCTCGTACAAAGCCCGAGAGGGAGGCTAAAAGGTTTTGACTCTACAGGGGAATCTTTTATTCTCAACAAGAGAGTGATTTTGTATCTCATACGAAGCCCAAGATGGAGGCTACTATGTGTCTCGTACAAAGCCCGAGAGAAAGGCTGAAAGGGGTTGACTCAACAAGAGAGTGATTTAGTATCTCGTATGAAGCCCGAGATGGAGGCTAAAAGTTGTTCGCTCCGCTGGGGAGAATCATTGTACAAAGCCCAATAGGAGGCTAAGGTGCTGTTTCAGTTGAGTGACAGGTCCAGTATGCTGATTTAAAGAGAAAATCAGTTCTTATATGAGTAATGTTTGCACTCAGGGATTTTGATTCAAGGATCAAGGACATTTCCTGTTTTTTAGGAAGTGGGAAATCCAAAGGGTATTAAGATTGTCCAAGTCTACTGGTGTTTTTCCTTACTTGAAGGGTGCTTGAGAACGTCTTTGGGGACTCAAGGGTCTTAGACTGTCCAGGTCTAGAGTTTCATCTTTTGTACTATGCTTTGGGAAACAGTAGTAGACTCTTGGAAAGACTGCTCTATTAAGATAACTACTTTCTGTTCCTATACCTCTAGGAGGTCGTCGGGACAATTTGTACGAAGCCCAAGAGGAGGCTGGAAACTTTTAAGAAGCCGATCGGTCCTTGTATGAAGCCCAAGAGGAGGCTATCATTCCCGAAGGAAGAATCATTATAGAAAGCCTAAGAGGAGGCTGTGAAGACTTCTAAGAAGCCGACGGGTCCTTGTACTAAGCCCAAGAGGAGGCGAGGGTGCTTTTAGGAAGCCTGTGGATCCTTGTATAATGCCCAAGAGGAGGCCAATGCTTTTAAGAAGCCGATGGGTCCCTAAACCCCGAGAAGTTCAAGACATGCCATTCACCGAGAATAGATCAAGCCAGGAAAGTCCGAGAATTTGGAAGAAACTCAACAGATGCCATTCACGGAGAAAAGATCATCTCTGGGGAGTAGAGTTTCTTGACAAGTACTTTTAAGAAGCCTGTGGATCCCCAAACCCCGAGAAGTTCAAGACATGCCATTCACCGAGAATAGATCAAGCCAGGAAAGTTCGAGAATTTAGAAGAAACTCAAGAGATGCAATTCATGGAGAAGAGATCATCTCTGGGGAATAGAGTTTCTTTGACAACTTCTATGAGTGGCAGTCTATGAAAGGGTTCACAGAGAATGCTGCCTTTCATGTCTCCATATTGTTTAATCCCAAGAGGAGGGAAGACTGTGTCTGGTAATCCTATGGGGATCTAGTTTAGACTATTTCTAAGAATGATCAACGGGCTTAATGCTAAGCGTAGTTGCCGGGGAAACTCTAAATATCTATACTATTATTACATAGTTGATATGAGTTTATGAAAGAAGACTTACAGCGAAACAGCCCCACAATACAGTTATATGTATATGAAAGCGGTAAATGAAAGCAATAACCACTTACTCGGTTGTAGAGCTTCCATGCTGTTTGGTTAGTTGTTCAATAAAGAAAGATTGAAAAACAACAGTATATTCAAAATCAAAGGAGAAAGTGCTTTGAAAAAGAAAGATTTGGGGCTTACAGCTCAAGGAGAGGCCCAGGGTTTTATCAATGAGCACACTGTTTGAATTTGTACAGAGGGACTTATACAAGTGACTGGGGCCCAAAGAATGGTTTTTTTGTACAAAGGGATGGGTCTTACACTCTCTCAAGAGGCCCAAAGAGTTTTAGAAATGGGTCTTACTACTCGAGGGTAGGCCCAGTTGATTTGATTTTTAATTGGCGATCGCGCCGAGGTTTTCTTTTAACGCCGAGGGACTTATACAATAAGTGAGGCCCAAAATGTTTTGGTTAAAAGGGGATTGGGTCTTACACTCTAATAGAGGCCCAAAGAGTTTTAGAAATGGGTCTTATAGCTCGAGGAGAGGCCCAAGGTTTGTTTTTCAACGGATGATGATCGCGTCGAACTTTTTGAAATACAACGGGACTTATACAATAAGTGAGGCCCAAAATGGGTTGTACTTGCAAAGGGTTGGGTCTTACACTCTATTAGAGGCCCAAAAGGTTTTGAAAATGATTTATGAGGGTTGAATTAATCCAAAAACCCTAATTTGTTTTCAAAAATGTATTTAATTGAATAAAAATTCAATTAAAATGATCAAAATTGTTTAACATATGGAAAACAAATTGTGATCTTGGATTAATGCTTCAAAAATTAAGTATTGACCTACAAAATAATTAGAAGACATTAAAAGTTGCAAAATCAAGGTGGAAAAAATATTTAAAATGTCAAAAACAATTAAAATATTAATTCTTTGTAAAAATATCAATTATATGAAATAAATAATATTTTTGGAATTTTTTGGTAAAATAAAATATTTTAACATTTTTGTGAATTATTAAAAAAAGAATCAACTCAAAATCATTAAAACTCAGAGAGAAATTAATTTTTGAATCAATTAAATAAAATCACAAAATTCAAATATTCAAATAATGGAAAATGGCGCCAAGAACAAAGGCAAGAACACGCGCGTTTTTCAGTTTTGCCCAGATTTGCATTTTCTATCCAATCTCACTGAATACTTAATCATATAATGTAATCCACATACCAATCAACTCGTTTCAACCTCACGATCATGTCTATGGTATTTAATTTCATTTAAATTAAACATATAACAAGAAATCACGAAAAATCCTCAAGAACCCTAAATTCTGCATGAAGGCTGGGATTTTTAATACACGATTCAAACAAAGCAATTACTTGAGGGGAAACATTCCATGCATGATTATGAACATTTGGCAAAAGTATTGTGCGAGGAAATATGCATAGATTGAGAGATGACCAAGGTTAGGCTTACCTCTAGGTCGTGACAGCAAGAGCAAATTGATTTCTGAGTTGGAGGTGTTACAAATGAGTTGTGATGATTTGAACAGCTTCCCTACACCCTATGGAGTGTGTTTGAATGCTTGGACTTGATGGAAATTGGCTGGATCACTTCATGGCATCTCAACTACACTTTGGTTAAAACCTTGAGCAATTGACTGGTGATTCTGAGAAATTAGTGTTCCAGATGTTGTTTAAGTGTTTGATCAGCTCACATATGATGTATATGAGGTGTGTGTGTGATTGGTTTGAGTGGAATTGCTCTCTAATGAAAAACCCGATAGTGACTTGCTAAGAAAGGCATTTTTGAGAGTGAGAAGTGGATTTTGAGAAAGGCAAGTGTTGTAGGCCTTTAGTGTACTTAAATTGATCACAATTGAGCTCTATTTATAGTAGAGCAAGTTTGTTTTGCAAGGAATAGTGAATGGCAACTGCTGAGTAGGTTTGGCCAATGTTGGCAAATGAAAATCCAAGTCTCCTCTAGCCATTGACTAGAGGTTAGGGTACAGGCTGCTGGTTCCCTTGGTCTTGGATAAGTCTTGACTGAATTCAGTTGAGAATGGCTCAGTCCATGCCACCTTGATGCCTCCATTGAATGCTCAAATCCAAAATTAGAGTCTTGTCCCTATTTTGGCAATTCTAGGTTCAACATGCTATTTCTTGTTCCAAAGACTTTGGAGGCTTGGCTCAGTGATTGTCCCCTTTAGATTCAATCCCCAGATGTGTCCAAGTGGATAGGAGTGTTTGGATTTGGCTGATTTTGGCAAATCGAGCAAAAGTGCAAAATCTGTCTTGCCTTGACAGATTTCAACAAGGCAACTTGCCAATGTTATATCTCATAGCTCAAATTGAATTTGGTAATGTTCTTGGTCATTTTGGAAAGCCCTTACATGAGACAACAACTGTTTGAACATGTTTGGTTTTGATCTCTTTTGAATCCAAGTGAAAAATCCCCCTACATTTGGAAAAAAGTAAGGCAAAATCTGACTTAGTGAAATTTTCACTAAGTGTTGGAACAAAGTGACTTTTCTTGATTTTGATCACTCCATAACTCAAAATCCATGAGGAATTTGGACATAGGTCAGTATGAAGTTTTTGAAGAGGGCAATGTGATCTACAAATCAAGATTTAAATGGGGAACAATGGCCTTGTGGTTTAGGAGTTATGGTCCTCCAAAGTTGGCCTATTAGTGTCACTTTTTCATAACTTAGAAAATTTTCTAAGTTTTTATGGTTACCCCTTTTACAAGTTATCCCACTTTCTTTGATTTTTCTTGATGAATGATGATTTAAATCATACATTAACATCATTTTAGGGTTAAGAATCTATTTTGGTGAAAAATCTTAAAAAGTCAAAGTTGACTTTTGTGCACAGTTGACTTTTTATCAGATGAATTCCAAACTGTGCAATCCTTTATGAAATCATGTCCTTGACCTAAATCAAACTTGATGGACATGTTCTATGGGTGTCATAGGGTATATTGAATCATGTCCTAGGGCTTGGGAGCATGTCCGGGTCAAAAGTCAAAGTTACAGTTGACTTTTCCCGCGAAACCCTAATTGTGGTGCAGATGAAATTGAGACTTGTTGCTCAAACTTCTTGGATTAATCCATTGTTCCAAATGGATCAATATAGTTCATTAGAGACCCTCAAACCCTCTCTTGAGGTCTTGGCTCATGATTTGTCCCAAAAGTCAACTTAGGGGTGAATTAGGTCAAGAAACCCTAATTCCTGATTTTTTATGAATGCATCCCCTGAGGCAAAATTGACTTGATGGTTGGGTCCATGAGGTTCCATGGAGTATATTAGGTTGTGTTTTGGATCCTTGTCTCATGCCCAGAGGAAAATTTCCCTTTGGAGGCCCTGATCGACCAAAACCCTAATTTGGTGATACCGGCGATCTTGAGGCTTGATCCACCTAGAAGGGAGCAGCTTTGTGCTTAATCCTTGGAGTGGGAGTCCTTTTGATCCTTTGTAGCTACTTGAGAGTTTAAACAAGTTGAAGATCATGTCCTTCCTTGATTGATCCTTTGCCTAAGAGCTCTGAGAGGGCTTGAAACCCTAAATTTGATTGCAGTGGATGCTCACCCATCTTTGGGGAGACTAATGAGATATGATGGTTTCCCCATATTGTGATGATGATTTTCACAATGATGGGAAATCTTAGTGGTCAAAATTTGGGGTATGACACCCGTGTCGGGGAAAGCCCAGGATACTACGTATGGCTGGGAAGTATCGACGGACGAGGATGGTAACGACCTTTACGACGAGCATGGCAAGTTGTTGGCGGACAGAGTGTTCAAGTTTCCGTTTTGTTGGAGTGGAAACCATTTCTCTCGGGGCACTGACCATTACATTTCCCAACTGGAGATGCTAGATGCTGACGACAAAGCCGCATATACAACACTGGTGAATTATGTGAACAGTTTTAAACTTGCGGAGTGCTGGACCAAGAAAGGGGACCCGGTCTTCGAGGAAGATGGCGGGAAAAGAATGGAGCACCTCTATATCAATACGAAGGGGCTTCTTGAGTACAAGACCCATGCCGACGCCCTTAAATTGGTTAGTAGTCTTTATTTTTTAGCCTGTCCAAATTATAGCTTTCCTCGTTTGCTAACGTGCTCGTTATGTCTTTGTAGGCGAGAAGCCTTCAGCACACGAGAGGATGGTGAAGAATGCTCTGGCTAAGGGCAAGGCCGGTGCAACGAATCCAAAGAATCGGCTCACCCAGCGGGTACCCCCTCCTCAGGTGGCTTCGGGGAGCTCCTCGCTCATTCCTTCATCTACTCAGGGCTCCCCTGTGCCTGGGACCACAAGGTTCAAGAGGATTCGTCAGAACGAGGTGGTGGATCTCAGCCGGGCAGGAGAGAAGAGCAAATTTGAGCTTCTACCCTGCCTTCACAACAGAAGGTTCTTTGAGAGTTCATCCTTGACTGTTCCTCTGGCAGAGTCCCTAAATCTCGAGGGATTGGACCGCCCGAGCAAGAGGGCGATGCTGGCGCAAGATGCCTCTACACTGATCAGGGTACTAGAGATGGTGGCGGTCTACGCCGAGGAAGACTCCCCTTCCGAATCTGAGCTAAAGAAGGCCCAAGCGGCGGTATCAGCCCTTGAAGAAAAGGTGAAGAAGGCCAAGGAGGAGGCGAATGCTGCTGATGACGCGAGGAGGAAGTCCCAGGAGGAGGTTGCCACGTTAAATGGGGAAAATGATACCCTGCTCGGTGAGAAGAAAGCTGCCAAAGACTTGGTCGAGCAGATGAGGTCCGCGACGGCTCCGGCTGAAGGCGAGCCTGACGATTTGAAACCGCTAAAGACACGGGCTGAGCTGGTTGCTCGCATTGTGCGAGTGGAGGACGATGTCTACACCATCGGGAGGAATCCTTCAACAATGTTGTGGCTTAGCTCAAACTTGTGAATCCAAGGGTCCAACTGTCCACGGAGGGGACCAGTTTTCTAAGTCATGTTGAAGATGGCAAGATTGTCAATCCCGATTTCTTCTAGATTGGCGACGAGCATGCCCGTATCCTTGACGAGGAGTCTCAGTTGAGGCATCTTATCCCTGAGGAGGCCGAGCAGATGGAGGAATGATGTCTCCTTTTTGTTGTTGTGATATCCCTGGCATGAGTGCCATGTTTCATGTAATTTTATTATTTCGTGTGGGTGTGGCCTCTTTATCATGTAATAAGCACAATCGTGGTCCTCGTGACCACTAATTATTTTGAAATGTATATGTCCGACCGTCCTGGTCGATTTTGTATGTTGTATATTCGCACATGGCTTTATTCGCTTTTATTTTTATTAAGTGTAGTAACTTTGCTCGATACGTGTGTGTACCCGTAACAAGGGTTACTTTGATTCATTCATTTCTTTCGGGATTTGCTCAACTTAGATGTGTTCGGTAGTGAGGGGGACTGGTCGAACAACCTGGGTAGCTTCCGGGCATGAGAGCGGAGCTCTGGTCGCGTTTGAGACATGAGTTCGCGGCATGAACCTCCCATCGCGAGTTGGGTGTTTTGCTTATCATGGTACTTTGACGACGGCTAGCTCGGTTGAGGAACCGTCGTCGGGCGGGGGGTCCTACTCGTTCTTGATCGGGATCCTGCCTTAGCTGGTATACGACGCTTGTACCTGGGTGTGCATCATAGTCGGGATGTTATGTTCGAAGCGAACCAACGATTAGGGCCTTAGCTATAATATTTTTTTAGCTTTTTGGCGTTCCATGGTCGAGCAAGTTCTTCCCCGTTGAGGTATTCTAGGTAGTAGGCCCCATTTTGCATCTTTGCTCGGACGCGATAGGGTCCTTCCTAGTTTACGGCGAGTTTTCCTTCTCGAGAATCCTTGTGGTTTCTTCTTAAGACAAGGCTGCCCACTTGGAATTCTAACCGTATAACCTTGGTGTTGTGCCTTATTGCAATTTTCTGCTTTAATGAGGCTTCACAGAGAGCTGCTCCTGATCGGACCTCCTCCACGAGGTCGAGCTCTTCCCTCAGTGCCTCGTCATTTATTTCTTCGTCTAAGGGTGATTCAGTCTGCCTGGATGGCACGTGTATCTCGATGGGGATCACCGCCTCAATCCCGTAAGCTAGGCAGAAAGGTGTTTCCCCAGTCGAAGAGTGGGGCGTGGTGCGGTAGGCCCGGAGTACACTGTGCAGTTCCTCGTCCCTGGCTTTCTTTGTTTCGACCAGCCTTTGTTTGAGGCCCCGCAGGATTACTCTATTCGCCGCTTCGGCCTGCCCGTTAGTTTGGGGATGTTCGACGGAAGCGAAATGTTGTTTCGTGCTTAGTTGGGTGACGAAGTCTTAAAATTTTCTGTCTGTGAACTGTGTCCTATTGTCGGTGACTATTGCTTGCGGGATACCGAAGCGGGCAAGGATGTTTCACTTGTAGAAGCGAAGTATGTTGTGGGTTGTTATTTTGGCTAGAGCATCTGCTTCTATCCACTTTGTGAAGTAGTCAACACCTACTATCAAGTACTTGTTCTGGTTTGACCCTACGACGAATGGTCCCAGGATGTCCAGGCCCCACCATGTGAAGGGCCATGGGGAGGACATAGCTTTGAGCTTGTTAGGCGGAGCCAAGTGCATGTCCTCGTGCCGTTGGCATTTGTCGCACTTCTTCACGTGTTCTTTTGCATCAAACTGCATAGTTGACCAGTAGAACCCTGCTCGAAGGGCCTTCCTGGTGAGGGATCTTCCCCCGAGGTGTTGGGCATTGATTCCTTCGTGGATCTCGCGCAAGACATGGGCGACCATCTCTTCCTCGACGCACTTGAGTAAAGGGATGGAGAATCCTCACCTGTAGAGCTTGTTTTCGACCAGGACGTAGGAGCAGGCTCTGCGCCTGACTATGCTGGTCTCTTTGGGGTCGGATGGGAGTTCATCTTTTGTGAGGTAATTATAAACGGGGGTCATCCAGCAACTGTTGTCGCCGATGACTTGCACGTTGAGGATATTTGAGGTTTTCTCGATGTTGGGTCGAGGAAGCACCTCCTGGATGAGGGATTTGTTTTCGCCCTTTTTCTTCGTGCTCGCCAGTTTAGATAACACGTCTGCTCTGACGTTATGTTAGCGGGGAACATGTTTTACTTCTACTGTTGCGAACTTCGTCATTTTTTCTTTGACTAGGGACAAGTATTAAGATAGGTTGTCGTTCTTGATCAGTATCTCTATGGCATCCTTTAGGTGGATGCAGTCGTCATAGTGTGGCCGTGACTTGTGGAAACCGCAGTATTTCGACTTGTCAGCGTTCGGCTTGGGCGGTATCTGCTTAGGGAATCGAACCTCTGCTTGTTTGAACTCTGAGCTGGTGCATTCGGAGAGGATTTTCTCCCTGGAGACGGTTAGGGGAGTGTAATCATGTAAGCGGTCGGAGGGCCTTTAATTTCCCGAGATTCCTTGGGACGATCTTCACGTCTTTTATCTCCCCGACGGGATGTCGAGGGTTCATCGCTTTTGGAGGCCCGGGCACTTTCTTGGTGGCGTGATACCCGGGCAGAGCTAGCCGCCTCTTTCTCCTCATACTGGATGTATACTTGTTCCTTGAGGAGAAAGGCATCCAGAGTCCTGGGAGGAGCAATACCAACGGCTTTGGTAAACTCCGTGCGGGGACGAAGCCCTCGCTCGAGCAAGAACTTCTTCATGTCATCGGTGGTGGGGACCTGCACCGCTTCTTTATTGAACCTCTCGATGTACGCTCGGAGAGGCTTA
Organism: Lathyrus tuberosus; assembly: GCA_022829125.1. Classification (NCBI taxonomy): domain Eukaryota; kingdom Viridiplantae; phylum Streptophyta; class Magnoliopsida; order Fabales; family Fabaceae; genus Lathyrus; species Lathyrus tuberosus. Next base: position 1,170,739 of record JALAZF010000812.1, on the reverse strand, counting down.
TCTTTCCCTTGAATTATAGCCTCAAGGGAGGTTTCAGTCTTCGGGTGGCGGCGGAATACCGTGAAGTGTCTGGAAAACATTCTCCCTAATTGTCTCCATGAGGTAATAGACTCGTCGGGCAGTTGTTTATACCAGGTCATTGCTCCTTTCCGGAGCGTGCACTACTATGGAAAACCCCTTTCACAATGGTTTGAAAAGGGGGTACCATCACGCCTGACATACCATTGCTAAGTAGTGTGTCGTTGTATGTTCGCTGCTTCTACAACAGTCTGGAAATTGTTATTGAAAGGAAGAACGCGCGCCACATATCACAACGGTTAAGCTAATCAACCATTGTGATATATACACTTAGGTACCGGGTTCAAAACCCATCGGCAGCATATTATGTAAAACATAAATTATCTTTGATCTCGGTTACAATAGATAACTGTTGTTGAAAGTACCCAGAGTTTATCATATTATCTTTGATATCGGTTACAATAAATAACTCTTATTATAAGTACCCAGAGTTTATTATATTAAATTTAGATTGCTTGTTTTCCAAACACCTCACTAAAGAAATATACAAGGATTCAATTTGATGAAGAAATCTATAATCTGCAAATTAAACTATTCTTGAAAACCAACTTAAACAAACCAATGTTGTTTTCTGATTGCATTCGTCTCATCGTGCATTTCACGCTCTTTTACATATATATATATATATATATATATATATATATATATATATACATATATTATGGTTTATTGGTCTGACTCCTTCGATATATCGCTATCTTCGATTATAGTTAAATTTCCATAAGAACAAGACATTAGATAATCTGCCTCATCATCATCACTTATCATCATTATTTTTATAATCGTAAGTTTTACGATTATAAGTGTTGATGGAGAGGAAGATTATGTAATAAATTGTTGTTAATGAAATTTAACTATAATGGAAGATAGCGATGCATCTAAGGAGCCAGATCATTATACCATAATCTATATATAAAAGAACGTGAAATGAACAAAGAGAGGCATGCAATTCAGAAACATTGATTCATATAAGTTGGTTTTCAAATACAACTTAATTTGCAGATTATAAGTATCTATGTCAAATTAAATGAATGTATTTTAAGTGAGTGTTAGTGAAACAAACAATCTACATAGAATATAATAAACTCAAACAACATCATAAAGTAGAACCAGATATTATAAACTCATACAATATGCTTGCTACCACCAGCATCATCACCATGTATCATCCCCTTAACGTGTAAGGAAAAATAGCAAACTTCAACAATGAGCATCCTCAGTTGAAACCAAACCCTAAAACCATAATCAAGTGAAGAGTAAAGAGAGATCGAAAGAGATATATTATAAATTTCCAGGATGCACCTTTTAATGAAACTAATCGAGGAACAGGAATCAATTATGATGTTCATCTAGTTTGGGAAGCAATGAAAAAGAAATATAAGGAGGAAGAAGCTTACACAAAAGCTTCATACTTCTTATATTTCTTTTCATTGTTTCTAAAACTAGATGAAGTTTGTTGACACTGTAGTTTCTTCATTTACTAACATCTTATTTGTGAAGCTATGAAAAAAAAAGTATAAGGTGGATGAAGTTTCCAACATAGCTTCATGCTTCTTGTACTTTTTTTCATAGCTACACAAACAGTATGTACCATAGCCAAAGTATGGTTTTTGTTAAGGTAGTGAAGACGAATCTGAAAAAATGAGAACAATCAACAAAAACAACATGCAACAAAAACAAAAACATGAGAACAATCAACAAAAACAACATGCAACAAACGAGATAATGGGAAATATCTAACAATAGACGGAAGAAGAAGAATACCTTAATGTATGAAGCACAAGATTCACGGCTAATGGTGGAAACAAAGAGAAAAAATGGGTTCTAGGGTTTCATTGTGAAGGCAACGACGCTACTGTCAATAAGTGAAAGTTAATTCGCTTATATATGGGTAAACTATTTCACAACGGTTAACAATATCAACCGTATAGATGAATATTTATTTATTATAAATATATCACTACGGTTAACCAGAAGAACAATAATGATAACCCTTTTATTTGTGAATTTTAAAATAAATAAAAAAGAAAAGGTGCACCTTAACGTTAAAGGAATAAAATATTTAATGGCGCTGAGGTTCGAACTGGCGAAAGTTTGATTGTATCACAATGGTTGGTTCTGTAACCGCTGTTATATATAAATAATTTGTAATAAAAAAACAAAATAAATATGGTAGCGCCTTAATTAAGATATGTCACCACGGTGTAGATAAAAACCGTGGTGACCATGGCGTTGTTGAATGCGTGTTTTGTAGTAGTGGTGGTAGGGAACAGACGGCATTTGATGGCGCCCCATACGCGCGATAGTCGAGCAGCGCATCGATATTTTCGATGTTCTTGTCAGGGTCTGTCGTACCGTCGTAAGTGCCCAAAGATGGTGGTTTCTCCAAGCCTTTGGGAAGGCACATAGCCATAATCTCCTGAGACAATGGGCCGCGAGGCTTGTTGTCGCTACTGGTACTGGTCCATGATGGGGAGCAGGTGCTTCGCTCAGGGACAGGGTGGTCACTTCTGCGGGGAGACGGTGTTCATGCCCGACCCTTCGATCTGACAGGGGGTGAATGTTGGTCTCTCCTGGTCCTCTTATTTCTTGGAGAGTACTAGTTCCACGGGGAAATATGGTCACGCTTTCGGACGATATAATACTCTGGCTCCTGGCGCACCCGACGATCACCTTCACGTCGGGGAGGTGGACTTCTGGATCGTCGGCGATCTTTCCTCGACTGAGGGGATCTTTGTCGGGCAGATTCTTCCAAGGCCTCAATCCTCTCATTTTGTTAGAGGATTAAGAGGTTGGTTTTGTTGAGAGCTTCAAGAAGACCCTCCACGACCGGGTCGGCGTTGGGCGGAACTGGAACGGGCTGAAGGTCCAGGGAGGGATGGTCTTCAACACGATCAGTGTGAGTGGGAGAGGGAGACGCAGTGGCCCCATCTCTTAGATGGTGGGCGTCACCTCCAAAGAAAGGTGCAGTCCCGTCAGTATCAGTCTTACTGACGGAAATAAAAATAGGGTTACAAGCGCCACGAACGTGATCTTGGCTTGCCATGATCGGAGTCTTGGACAGAGAGCTGTTTCGGTCTTTGATCTGAGGTGGATATTAAGACGGGGATAACAAGGTTCCCACAGACGGCGCCACTGATCTTGACGGTTGATCAGAACCTGAAGTGGGCCAAGAAAGACGTCTTTGATACTGGGTGCATGAGATGAGGAGAGGGTGTACCTGTAAGGCACTCCGATGCTAAAGTAAGAATCGAGAGAGAAAAGGGAAAGTATAAAAGTATGTGTGTTCTTAGGATGATTTAGAATACCTGGCCCTCTCGAATGAGAGGGTTTTTATAGTGCCCCAAGCGCGTGGCCAATGGTCCCTATTTTCGGGGCAAAATAACTGTTTCCCGAAGAATAGGTAACTGCCAGAAACTAGCCGTTAGGATGGGCAGAGGTGACCGAAACTAGACCTTTCTATGGGAAAAGATGCAGTTCCGGCCACGAGCATCATGACCGTTTCTGGATGGTAGAGCCGTGCATGACGGGCAGGAATGCCGAGGAGGAGCAGGTGACCCTGTGGGTCTTCTGACCATATGTGCCCGGCATAAGGGCAGAAAGGTTAATGCTGCCTCATATTGGCTGGACATAGGCAATTGGGCCGTTCTAGGAGCAGAAGTGGATTGGGCCATGCCTAGTCATTGGTCCAGTCCGGAACAGAATCTGTCTAAAATCTCCTTCAAAAATAACAACTTTTCCACCAAAAGTTATATTCCGAAGACCCTTTTTGCTGATGACATTTTTAAGGGTTTTATCCAATGCCTCAAAGCAGTTCCTAGGAGAAATAGGTGCTTCATCTCATATTATCACATATGTTGCTTCAAGTAACTGTGAATGTTATGTGTCTTTGTCAATGTTGCAAGTTGAGTTGTCCAGTGTTGGAACGGGAATTTTGAACTTTGAGTGCGTTGTTTTTCCACCTGGAAATAATAACAATGCTATCCCACTTGAAGCAACAGTAAGAACAATTTTTTTTTGCGAACGAAGTTCACTTGATAGTGTTCTCCACATGAAAGTTTTACCGGTCCCTCCATAACCATATAAAAAAACATCATCCGCTCTGTTTGTTAACAACTTCCATGATTGTATCAAATATTGAATGTTGTTTATCTATAAATTATAAAGTTAGAATTATAAATGTAAACAGAAAAAGACATTTCCCAAATTCATAGTAAAAATAAAATAAATCACTTGTAAGGGAATGAAAAAGTTCTTGGAAATTCTTTTTTTCCGTATTGGCATGGTAATCAAGTTCGTCATAAATCAACCTGTTGCAACATGCTTTGTGACATATGAATCCAGATATGACATACATTTAAATTCATGCAAACTTTTTCGATTTGATTGCAACATATTCTCAGTCTCAATGAGTGTCAAATTCTTTAACTCAATGTCTGATAGCTGCAAATATGTCAAAAATATGTGATCACGATATGTATATTGTAGCTTAATTTTAATAATTCATAAAAATACATCCTGCAAGTGTAAGCTTTAAGTGGAAATACATGTTGCGATATAAGCTTAATAAGTCTTAAGAATCTGCTCTGCAAGTGTATTCTTTAATGTTGCAACATATGGAAATTATATAAAAAGTATTAAATTTTTGTTGCTGCTACTTAACTAATAAATCACACGTATAATTGTTGCTATTGTTGTGGTAATGTTGCCACTGACTCAGACCATGTGCATCATATCTTCATGTTGCAGGTGAAAGTTAACAAATAATCTATTACATATAAATTTTGCAAGTTTAAAGTTAATGATGTTGCTGACTGTAAATAAGAAACACGAAACAGATATCATGCAACATTAAGATAATTATATACTATAATACATGTTAATGTTGCAGCAAACTTGGAAACTAATAAATAATTATATAATGTAATAAAAAAATATATAAGTGTCAAAGAAAGGCTTATGTCGATTTACTTGAGAAATTTAAAAAATCGGTATTTACCTCTTCTATTTGTATTCTGTCTTTCTTGATAAAGAATACCGTCAGAAAACGTCCTCCAAGTTTTTTTCCCAAACATGGCGTGGTCTATTAACTATACCAGATAGTAGCATAGTAACAAATAACTTTCTCAAAAAAGACCAGAACCCCAATTCTTTGCTTCATTTATGGTTGCAACATATTCCTTATCATCGTTAAGAAATCCTATTTTGAAGCATATGCATCCCTAAAACTTTCCTGAACCTTTCCACCCACAAATTTTATATCCTCATAGCAAGTTGGTCCTTTGACGACTGTTAGCATCATTCTCAAGTAATACAACTAACTCATACTTGGAGGAACCAAAATTAGTCAGCCAATGGTATGACCTCTTTTACGCAGTCTCCATCGTTGGTATCTTTTATCATAAACAAACTTGGAAAGAAATTTAGAGTACATTAAATTTTTTGCCTCTGGGTATGTTTTGTTTGCTTCCATCCATGTCGTAAACATAAATTCTTTCACACTTGGTTTGTCAAGCACCTCATCTATAAATTCATAATCGGTATGGTAAATAGAGTTGTCTCCCTCAAGATGGAAGTACAACCTTTCGACTGCAGGTGACTAACCATGAATAGGAAACAAAAAAAGCCTCCAACACACTTCACTTGGTGAGACATATCTGCAATCAATATATTGCTTGATTTCATCAACATTTCTTATGACAGAAGATCCATCAGAGTCTGTTTGGACAACCACAACAGTAATTCTATCATAACCCTTGTTAATATACTTGAATAAGTACTTAACTGAAGTACTCTGATTACACCACTCCATATTGATGTGTGCTTGAAATTTCTTCAACAAATATGGATTATAAGGAACTACATATCTGTTATCAAGGAGAACGTCTTTTTTCATCACTGTATTACCAGTCTCTCTTAATCGGTACACGGGATATCCATCCTGATCAATAATGGTTTGAGGCTGATATTTTTTGAGAAAGTATTTTAAGCACTTTCGATTTTTCATGCAAGGTAAAGAATCGTTTGCTAAACCACATGAACCATGAATCATATGTGTCTTGACCAAGTGATATAGTTGTTTATCATACTCCTTCATTGGTATCTCTGCTGAAATGATCTTGTTTATATCATCTAGAGTTGGATACTTGCTTGATGGATGCAAAAACAGCAGGATATGAGCATGTGGTAAACCCCGCGTTTGGAACTCAATTGTGTATATATCTGTAATAAAGTGATTTTATTATAAAACAATGCATATTACATATTTAATAAGATTAAACAAACAAAATGATAACTTAGTAAAAATGCATTAATTTGACTTACATGCGAGTATTCTCCCTAAGACATGCTTTTTTGTTAGATCAAACAACAACTCATCAAACTTAATTTGGAAGACTCGTGAGATGATATCTGGACGATCTTTAGAATTCAAGTTACTTTTGATAAGCAACCTTTGAATTCCAGGTCAGTTAGGATTGCAAGTAAATCTGATAAAAATGTCTAGAAAACCAAGGTGGCTACCAATTTCCATTCCATCAAAATAGATTTGTTCCATAAATCGTCGACTTCCAACATAAGTGAACGGTAAAACCACTCTTTTACCTTTGTTTGATCCTTGAGTGTTTGTGCTCTGCTTTAATGCGCTCAAATTGCAATATTTAGAAACACACAGTTTTTCTGATGCTTTCGAATATAATTCAATCGTTATGACTCCATCATAGTAAATCCATAAACTAAAAACTATTGAAACAACCTTCTTGACCGCAATAGAGTTTGCGCGTCGTTATGTCTAGATTGAATCGTAAAAGCAAGCCATTCTCTAATGGTAAGCTTATTCCTCTTCATTTTGTTTTTTGTATTAGTTTCCTTAAGAAGCACGCCAAGTCTAAAACCATCTTCCCCGTACGGAAATAAAAGTGGATACTGATATGCCAGATAACTTGGATGAAACTCACTTATTCTTTTCAGTCGTCCGCTCAGTCTGTCAAGAATAATATCTCTTTTAGAACCTTTATCAATATCACCAACGATAAGGGTGACTACCTCCGACACAGTAGGTTGGTTATAAATTCTACCATCTATTGATCTATCAGATATTAACTTCGGCTTGAGATCGGGTAAACAACAATCCTTTAACCTATCTGCTGCCATCCTAAAAGACTTGGCATGTGTGTTGAACTCATCCAACATAAGCTTCAATCTGTTAACTGTTCTGGAATAATATTGGGGTTGCTCCTGCATATTATAATAAAACAGTTAATGTTATAAGAGCTATTAATAGTAAGGTGTAATAAAATGGAGTAAGAAATAAGGAACATTAATGATGTTATAAAGCTAACAAAGTTTTGAAACATCACCCTATTCCTTCAATTATATGTTGAATCTCATTGTCGGTGTCGTAAATGCATAGTTGAGCAAACTTTGGAGATTGTCCAGGTAAAGGTAGCATGCTCTCAATTCTATGGCAAGTCTGTCCATGTATTGTTATGTTAGATGGTCCTTTCCCCCTTGAAATATGTTGTCAACTTTCATACCCGGAGACGTAAAAGCAAACATCATGTTGTACAATCTACAAAACTGTTGATAATTTCGACTTTCTGTTTCACTATTATCAAACAACAGATGCTGGAGTAATAACAACGATGTTTCCAAAAGTGGAAACACAACTTTACCCTTTCCGCAACATAGTTGGAACTTAGGAACTACAGTATGTTTTCGCATGTTAGTTTTTTCTTGATACCACATAAGTGCTCCACATTGTGTTCATTCAACTATAGGATCACCAATATCATAATAACCTAACTAAATGAAATGTATTTGAGCAATTGCTTCATATAAAATAATGAAAATATAAGTAAAAGCAACAATATATCATAGCAGCTACCAAAGTGAAACATCTAATGCAACACGTAAATTTGATATGTATATTATATGTAAAGTTATCATTAAAACTTAACTTAAACAAATACATACAAATATTGCAAGAATCAAGTGATGTAGAATTGGAGTCACACACTTCTTCATCATCATAACTGGAACTTGACTCATAATCTGCATCTGCGACATTAAATTCACACGAGTTATCGCTCAATGAATCACATTTGGATGTCTCATCACCAAAGTTCTCACTCTCAATGTTGACATTTGGAGTAGAACTGAATGTTGCAGTATCTTGTATAGGCACATTGCTTATGGATGAAGACGCAAAATTATGATTCTCATTGGCAAAATAATTGAAGAGTTTGACACTCATGGATTGAATAACACCCACATTCAACTATTTTTTAGATTTGTGAACCGAACTACTTGGATGTGCCTGAATGTTCATGTTTTTTTGATTAGACCATGAGGAAGTTATATCGGAAAGTGATGTTTTGAATTGCGAAAATGATGGAGTATTGTCTCGGAAACGACCAGCATTGTTATTGATAAAGTTATCATCAAGTTTGTAAGATTGTGACATTTTACCTAGCAAAATAATTTTTCTCCTCTGTCGTGCTGACGTTGCAAGTTGTTTTGTAGAAACATTTTCAAAACTCCTCATTGTATTTAAGTTGCCTGATGCAAATCCTGGTGATTGGAAAATCGTACTTCTTTCATTAAGGAGTGCTGAAGTTACATCAGATAGTGTTGTTCTGATATTAACACTGGATGGAGCATAATACCTTTGAGAGCCTTCAATGTGGTTGATACCGTTCTCATCAATTCTGAGTTTTTTTTATCTTCTATCTTTAAGAATTTGCTTCCTTTTACGCCGTGCCAATGCTGCAACTTGTTTTCTGGACAAGCAGTGTGGTTCCATTTTGGTGGAGAGTATCATTAATTTAAGGGGTTGAAATCACTTAATCCTAACAGGAAGTTGAATACATGCTATTAGTCTACAAAATCCATATTAAACTTTGTTTGTATGTAAGTCATAAACTCAGAAGCAGTTTCCAGCAGTGTAGAAATTCAAGATTGTTGTTCTTACACATTTTGAATTTTCTTAAATGAACAAAAATGTTTGTATCATTTTCTTGCTCACCTGGACTTCATTATTCTTGTTAATATATGATTTAAATGACTGCATAATTCTAACTTATTATATACAAATTATATTGAGCATTACTAAGATTATAAATCAAAATTATTAAGGTATTTAATTATATATGTTACAATTATGCAGATACAAATACTAATAAGAAACTCAAGTATTATAGCTTCTATTAAGACCATATAGGTAGATTAAAGGATCCAGATGGCCATGTAATGCCTCATGAATTAAAAAATAAACTAATAGGCAGTTATTAATGTATAACCACATGTATTATAGAGAAGTAACTTCACATTGGAAACTGTAGACAAATGGAATTATGAATATAAATAGTAATAAGTAAGGCATGCATATGAAACTGTTGACACATTTTTTATAGCCATACCACATTGATTGTCTCAAGATTTACTTTTTATATGTCACTGTCAGATCAAATCAACACCATTACTTTAACCAATATTGGAAGCAACATATCAACTATTCTTTGCAAATCCAAGACATTTAGAGTGCTTTAAATATTACCTCAAACCATAAAGTAACTTCGAAATGTCTTCCTCTACTTCAACTTCAAACGGGTAAGAAAATATCCTGCCATTACTTAGTGTCAATTCTTTCTGTTTTAGGTTGGCTAGTTATTGTTGATCTAACTCTACATATTATAATGATGCATCCATTACATTACAGGTTTTTGTCTATGGACAGTGATGAAGTTAACGAAATAATAGGAAAAATGGTGAAAAAAGCGAAACAACCAACGGAAAATGTTCAAGTAGAAGAGTTGTTTCTGGAAATTAACACGACCCATACTAACCCTAGGACTAACGAGGTGGTGAATCAGGACGTTGTGGTTCACCTTGCTATTGTGATGAAGGAAGTCAAAGTGGAGCCTGATGTTGGCCAATATTCACAGGCTCCAATCCGAGGGCTTGTGAAAGACATCTTTTGGGATAAGGAGATCACCCGTTCACAGAAGCATGGAAATCATGTCCTGGTAAGATTAATACCACCTCTATTAAAAAAATAACATAATATTTTGGTTTAGTTTTTTTTGTTCTTGTATTGTAATGTTAACTTTTAGATGACAACAAACGATTATGCAGTAATTCCCCCGAAAGGTTATAACGAAGGTCTTAAGACCCGACATCACTGAATTAAGCATGTTGGACCTCGACACGTTGGATTTTTATGATTGTAAGATAATGAAATCAAAGATAGAATATCTAGAGATGTATGTCGGAGATGGTTGGTACTCATACGCGGAGGAGTAGAATCTCATGGTGGGAGATATGGTCTTATTTCACTATAATTTTAAACAAAGATATAAAGATTAAACAATTATGCAATATCCTGTTGGCAGCAACATGATTCCAATGTAACAAATCAACTATCTTAATACGAAATAATGCAATTGTTTTGGAACAAAAAGTTAACTTAAATTAATACTTAACATAAGCAATACAAAAGTTTCCATGACAATATATAGCTAACTCAAAGTTCAGTCAGTAGTGCATCTATTTCTTTAATTTTCCTGTTTGATTGGTTTCATCATCTTCGTGGAGGATAGTTGAACACTTTCAACATCTTCTACAACATCAAAATTTGTTCTTTTCGACGGAGTCAGCAATGAACTTGCAGCTGAAGGGTCATAATCTGCAGATGCAGACAATGCTTCCTACAACATTGTTCCAAACATTGGTTAATTATTGTATGCAGCAAGCAGTGTGGTAATTGATGTGATTGCAAATGAAACAATATACTTACAGAAAAACTCCTTAAATCCTCTTGTGACGAAGGCTCTGAAATGCCAAGCTTCGATGTATGTTGCCAAGAGGTAACCAAATTAGGACACTATTCATTACTAAATAATTGGTTCAACGATAAAACTCAATTCGGCTTCAAAAAAATATACCTCTTCTGATTTGAAGTTGTCACATATTTTCTTACGTGAATCGTCTTCACCTTTGAACCCAATAACTGAGAGTTTGCCAAATTTTGGATGAAAAACAGCTCTGATAGCCAATTCTTTTTTCAACAAAGCATCAAGTTCATAAGGGAATTCCAAGGGATTGTCTTCACCGGCCTAAATTAATACCAATAATTTAATATAAACGTAAGCTATTATAAATAACCGTTGAAGAAACAAATACTACATCTATTAATTCATTTTTCATTTGTGGAGCAGATTTTCCGATTAACTTCACATAGTCGCCGTCCCAAAAGACGAATCGGACCTTGAATTTCCCGTCAACTACCAAAACTTCAGGCTTGTACCTATAGCTATTAAAGTTAATGAAACATGATCCCATAGTGAACAATAATGGAGGATATTTTTCAAATACTTATATAACACAATGCTTTAATCCATACCTCGGGACCGGTTCAGATGTTATATGATTTGCATAGTACTTCAGTTTTCCATCTTTAAAAGACACACTTTTGGTGTACTCACCACACCCATCGTAATACCACCCTGCCTGGCCAACCTCAAACTTCTCCAACGTCGCAACGGTGACACAGGTTGCCTCCTATGGAATGGAGAATTAGTTAACAAATACGAAAGACACGAAGTTTTGGAATATATTCAACACTTAGGAAAAGATGACTTGTGTGCTTAAGACTCATGATTTTACCCAGACTAAGAATATCGGCCTTCAATATAAACTTATCAAACTCATAATACTCTGAGTTTTGGTCCGTTTCAACCTGCTGGCTAGACGAAGATAACTTTGGCAATCCAGCATGAAGCATGTGATGTATGTAACAAAGGAGAAAACCAGGGATTGAATTTGATTAACGTTTAAGAATGATATCAAAATTATATACGCGAATAGGGCTATACTAAGCTGTTTTTAACTACCTTTCTTTTAGCTTACTAATCTCAAGAATGCTAACATCATTTATAGTTAACTTAGTGCTCATCTAAGCGTTGGATACATTCAACGGAAACCCACCTTCAATATGTCAAAATTGTATACATTACAATGAATTCATAATAGACATTGGTAAATATATTTGTAAGAAGATAGTAAAGTAGTAAACAAATACAATAACATCCCAAATAAAAAGTACCTTAGGCACCCTTTATCCTTGCATTCTGCAATAGAACAACAATGTTTCCTTCTTCATTGTGACTCTTGTAATATTTGTAAAACTGCAAAGCAAGCTGACCCCATAGAGTACATTGAACCAAAGTTTTGCTGCCAAAAAAATGGCTATGCAAATATGAATCTAAACATGTAAACTCAAACAAATCAAAATACAAATTATGTTGTAAACATGAAAAAACATGTTTGTTCGTACCTCATGTCATTTATTATAAACAGGCTATGCAAATATGAATCTAAACATGTAAACTCAAACAAATCAAAATAAAAAATTTGTTGTAAACATGAAAAAACATGTTTGTTCATACCTCATGTCAGTTATCATGAACATGCTATACAAATCTGAATCTAAACATGTAAACTCAAACAAATCAAAATACAAAATTTGTTGTAAACAAGAAAAAACTTGTTTGTTCATACCTCATGTCAGTTATCATAAACACAACTTTGCTTTTGTTACTATCGACCATGATTTGAGTCTGTATAATTTCAGTAACTTCTCCCACAACATCTAAGAAAAATATAATTACAAAGTTCAGCATACATTTAATGGCCTAATTTAATAGTTAAATATAATATATAGATAATAAACGTACCAACTAACAATTTAGATTGAAACCTTCCATCAGCTATGGATGTCAAACCAAAAATGTTGACATAATTTACAGGGATGTCTAGTAGTTCTGTTTTCTTAACAGAAGTTGAGCCACAAAAGACCAATTTGAAACCATGATTAGTTGATTTAAAAGAGAAATCGTTATTTAAAACCTTGAAATTTTGCATGATGTATGAACTTCCCACGGCAAGTTCAGCCAAGTATTTCAAGTACAAACGCGGTGGGACAATGGCTTGAATCATGTCAAGCTAAAAAATGAAATAGAAAACGTGGAAATTAAAAACGAAACATTTATCAACAAATTTTCAAGATTCATTGTGCAATGTAATCAAACAAACCCACTACTCATACCTTTGAATCAAACAAAATCAACTCTAAGTGTTCTTTGTTTGAGGAACTTGTCACGGTCCAAATATGTTTACAACGAACAGCAATCTTCCACAAATCCTTTGAGTCGTTAATGTCCCTCACGACTTCGATTGGGCGTGTCATTGGTTGTTTGGATGATGTAACAACAACACAAGAAATGTTCAAGAAAGTGAAAATCAAAACATATAATTAACAATCTTACAACATAGAAAAATTAAAGATGCAGATGACATAACTTACCACACGAAAAAGGACGAACAACGAAGGAAAATAAAGAACAACGACGATGGCAGTGGAGAATCAATGAGACGAGGAACAACGACGGTGGAGGAGAAAAGATACTGAGTAATTACATGTGATTTTTAGGGTTTAAGGAATGATAGTATACCATTATAGCATATACGTCGTTCCATTTTCCAATTTGGATTCCAACAGTTTTTGCAGGTTTCCAAGGTTGTAATTTGACAACCACAATGTACATACATTCATGATAATATAATCCTAATAATAATAATAATACGTAATAAAATAAATCAAAATTCCATCCAAAAGTATAGTATGATGACACATCAGCAAAATTAAATGCCAAATTAACCTGGTTGCAGCAAGGTGTCAGAAAGTCAATTTTGCCCATGGAATCAGAAAAGTTAAAACCTTTTATCAAAAGGGTATTACGTGTATTTCCAATTACTTTGTTTTTAATATATATATATATATATATATATATATATATATATATATATATATATATATATATATAAAGAGAGAAGAAATATTATGTAGTGTTATATTTGGAAGTCTTAAACTAGGACACCCTCGCCCAACAGTTGGGTCGTTTAGACAGAATCTAAGGGATTCGCCTAAGAGGGCCCACATACGTAAGGGCCGCGTGAGATAGAGTTATCGCTGCCGCCGAGAATATAGGTGGTCAATAAACTGCCTAATAAGAGGGGAGCGGTTAAGATCACGTCTAGGGGAAAAAACTCTAGGTCTCGGAAATCCCAATAAATACATTATCCCACAAGGAATAAAGATGCTTAAGTCATAAACATCTCCTACTTAAAGAGCACTACGCTGCAGTAGCCCTAAAATTGTCACTCTAACCATTCTCCTGTAACCTAACAACGCCGACCACCAATATGGCCACTCACCTCACGCGAGCTAGTCCTTTTAACAGCCTAAAAAACCATCGTACAAGGATACTCGCTGTTGTGAGCTAGCCCTCAACCCTTATACTTATAATATACCGACTAGGTTCGTTGAGACTTTGTGTTCTTGTATGGGAAACATGCACAACATGTACTTTTTTGACAGTTTAGTGGTGCCCACCGGGAGGCCCCGGTAAAACTAACTGGGCCACACCCTTTTTAAATAACCATAATTATCCCTACCTTACCCTTAACTACAACACATAACTATTATCGACCATGGTGAAAAGAAAAGCTCAATCACTTACTCAAGAGGGTACCAATGGTACAGGCGATGTCGAGGCCATGGAAGAGATGCGAGTCACCATGGACGAATTACAACGCCATAATCGGATGTTGGAAGATGACATCCAAAACATCAGGCAGCTCCAACAAGAGGTCAATCCCTTGGAGAAGGTGGAATTGTTGGATCCCCATCCACTCTCAAACGAAATATGGGGGGGGGGGGGGGGCCTTGTCCTCGGAGGTTTCAAACCCACGTCTTTGACCAAGTTTGATGGGCGCAACAATCCTTACGAATACTTCACCTTCATCAACACGCAGATAACCATCATAGGAGCACCAGACTCCCTAAATGTAATTTGTTGCCAAGTATCTTCAGGGAGGCCACCCTCAGATAGTACACGAGCCTTCCCCGTGTCTCTATTAACAGCTATCAAAAATTTGTGAGAAAGTTGGTACACCAGTTCTCCGATAGATGCCACAAGAAGATGTCCACCACGAGTATGTTCAATATTTGTCAAGGTATGCCAGAATCGCTGAGGGACTATATCTCCTGCTTCAATGAGGCCATCATCAAGCTTGTCCCTCCAAACAAAGAAATATTTGTGGGGACATTCCAAAATGGACTCAAGACAGGACACTTCAATGAACCCCTCGCCTAAAAGCCAGCGCTCATGGTAGCTGAGGTAGGCGGTAGGGCGTAGTGCTACATAACAGACGAAGAAAGTAATGATGAAAATAAGGCCCGTGATGCCAAGGAGCGTGTTCTCGGTTCTGAAAGCTCTCAACCCTTAAGGAGAAACAATTATACCTCGCCCATAAAGAATAATTCCATGTTTAAATGGGTGGGGAAGACGATAGAGAGTTTCACGCCTTTGAACACCCGCCGATAACAGGTCTGGCGCGAGGTACTCCACCTACACAACATCCCGACACCACCTTCTCCCAAGTCAAAGGTGATGAGATATGATCCTGAAAGGTGGTGTAAGTTTCACAGGGTAAAATTACATCATACCAACGATTTCTACCAGTTCAAGAAGGAAATAGAAAAGCTGATACATGAGGGCCACTTCAAGAAGTATGTGAAGGGTGTCTCCTTCAACCAAGCAGAACGACATAACCTGCACTGGCAAGAATATGTCAAGAATCCAGGGCCAAACAAAGTCAAAGAAGCATATCAGGGCGAAGTAAGTACAACCAAACGTCACACGTTTAATACTATAACGGGAGGATTCGCTGGGGGCAGTGAGACCACCTCCTCCCACAAAAGATACATTTGTTAGTCCTGAGCATGGAGGACCTCTCCCAGGTCAAGGATATGAGAGCTCTAAAAGTCTTGATTGTCTTCTCGAAGGCAGATACATTTGGTGTCTATCCTCACAATGACGACCTTATGGTCATCACCATCAAATGTGAAAAATAAGAGATCAAAAGGGTTACAATGGACCATGAAGCTCTGCTGACATATTATATTGGGACGCCTTCGAGAGATTATGTATCGACCTCGAAAACCTAAAGCCCTTCAAGGGATTGTTGGTTGGAGTCTCAAGAGAACAGGTACAGGTGAAAGGCTACCTCCCTATAAGGATTACGTTTAGAGAGCAAGACAATGCCAAGGAAATAAAGGTTAAGTTCATAGTCATTGACGCCCCATCCTCGTATAATATGATTATTAGGCGACCAAACTTTAACCAATTGGGAGCCGCTTTATCTAACTTGTATTTGTGCATGAAATATCCGCTCCCTAATGGGTGAGTGGGAGTTGTCTAAGGAGACTAGGAAATCTCCAGGAAATGCTATGTAGAGAGCCAACAGTTAAAAATGGCACATTTTTAGGGCGTAAATGTAAAAAAGACAGTCATGGAATCATGCCTCCTAGAGAAACAAGCGGGAGCAAAAAGCCTTTCCATTTGACAACACAAGACGAGGGGGCCTGATAGTAAGGGGAAACACCCTCTTCTCCTCTGGAGCCATCTATTGCATTTATGCTATCCATTTATGTAATTGTTTTATCTTTTGTTACTTTTTTACCTAGTTCATATTTTTTAGGCGAGTATTTGAACTCTGCTAGTTGTAAGGACAAACTATTAGTTGTGATGCACTTTTTTCCCTCAGCGCTTTCAGGGGAGCGGGGGTTTTTAATGAGGCATATCATCCTTATTTATCTATGATTATTCGTTATGCCATATCTATGCAGGAAATCTAGGTCTATAAGAAACAAACAATTACTATATGAGATCCCCTAAGACGGGATCTTTTCCACCCATAAAGGCAATTATCATGCAAGATCCCCCAAATATGAGATCCTTGCCGACCATAGAGGAAATTATTATGTTGGATCCCCCAAAATGAGATCCTTGTTGTAACACGTCTGTTTTTGGATTTATTGAAATTATTTGATTTATTATGGTTTTGTATATTTATTTGATTATTGGGTAATATTAATTAAATAAATAAGGGTAGTAGGAGTGTATGACATTTAGATGAGAGTGTGGAGAGTAATTAGAGGCTAGTAGAGTTTGATTAAATTGTTAGAGTTTATTTTAATAATCAAAATAATAGTAATTTATTAGATTTATTTAATTTAATAGAAAATAGAGAGTTTGGGGGAAAGTGTGATTTATGAGGAGTAGAAGGGAGGAAGGAGTAAGAAGAATAAGAGTTTGGGCCAGAATTAGATCTATGATAAGATTTATCCTAATGAAACAAATTAGAGCATAACCTCGTTTTAAGGGGGGGGGGGGGGGGGGGGGGGGGGGGGGGTTATCAGTACATAAAATTAGAATTTGGATAATAGAAATGAGACTAGAGAAAATGCAAGAGAAAACTTAGAACTTGGAGGGGAATGGAGAATCAAAAACCATAATTTTTGCATTGTTGCTAGGATCATCAAGTAATGGGGGAGAACTATCTCAATAATGAATATATGATGTATGATTTTAATAAATTTTCTATTATTAATGTTTGATTTATTGTATGTGATGAGGATTGGTGATGAAATTCGTGTACTATGATGTATGATACATTCTATTTTGATGGGTTAACATGTTCACCATTGTTTCTAATTAGAAGGTTTTGGGAATAATATGAATTTAAGAAAACCATGTATTAAAAGTGTTGATTTGATACAATTGGATGTTATTGATGATTATATAACATGTGTGCAATGTTTTTAATTAACACAACTTCAAAATACGCCTTCGGTAACACTAATTCTACTACGATTATGCATTCCACCGTTGTAATATCGCAAACTGGATGTGCCTGATATATATATTTTTTATTTTTTTAATTTATTTAATCACAATTGATATAAACAACCACAGTGATAAAGTAATAGTTACAAGCTTCGAATCCTAGCAACCACATTTTCCCCATTTTTCCTATTACAAAAAGCGCGTGTCACTTAAGTTCAGAAATAAATAAAAAATTGAACATTATTTAACCACGGTTTTAGTCTACAACCGTTATAATAATATCTACATTTCACTGCGATTGTAAATATCAACCGTGATTAAAGTTTTTCCAGCTAAATGTAAAAGAAAACAGATTCATTATTTCCTTCATAACATGCCCTAAGCGAACCAGCGAACCAGAGACGACAACAATACCGATAGCAAAATCTTCATCTTCACAATCTTTGTTCATTTGAATCTTCATTCTTGATAATCTTCACTATCTTCATTCTTGGTTTCTTCGAAGTACGGTATGTTTCATGCAAACTTCACTATCTTCCTCATCTTCCTAATTCTTGATAATCTTCACCATCTTCATTCTTGTTTGATTTTGTGTTCTGTTTCTTGCAAAGCTCATATGCTTAAGATTTAGAGTTGTATTATTGTAATGAATATGTTTTATGTTTTGTTGTTGGATTTTGTGGTCTCTTTCTTGCAAAGTTCATATGCTTTATCCATATGCTTAAGATTTAGAGTTATATTATTGTACTGAATATGCTTTAGTTTTTCGACATGCTTTAGGTTGAGACTTTGTTGTGCCATTCACAATATTGTTTTGATATAAATTTTAGAATTTATTATGGATTGTAGTTGGATGAAAACTGATAGATTAGGTCCGGTATATGAGAAAGGAGTTTTTGAATTCCTTGAATACGCTGATCAAAATCTTCCTGACAATAATGGTATCTTTTACTGTCCTTGTGTTAATTACGAGAATATAAAGAAAGGTACAAAGGATGAGATATTCCATCACCTATGTTGTGATGGTATATGTCAAAATTATACAATATGGACGTGGCATGGTGAGGTGGAAAAAAATCGAAACCCTGCTTCACAAAGTCACGAAGTTGATGAAGATGAATATATGGATGACCATCTAGAAGACATGTTCTGTGATATTAGAGAATATTCTTTTAAGAAAGCCCATA
Organism: Lathyrus tuberosus; assembly: GCA_022829125.1. Taxonomy (NCBI): domain Eukaryota; kingdom Viridiplantae; phylum Streptophyta; class Magnoliopsida; order Fabales; family Fabaceae; genus Lathyrus; species Lathyrus tuberosus. Next base: position 1,151,724 of record JALAZF010000812.1, on the reverse strand, counting down.
TTTATGATACTTTGTGTTGTGATATGGACACCTATTTATATAAGGGGTGCACATGTTTGACACAATTGTCCGCGGTTTTAAAATTTTTTAATCTAAAAGCAAAAAATGGGTGGTCGGATAAAAGTTTCACGGAATTGCTTCATTTGCTAAAATAAATGCTACCAGAAGATAACAATTTGCCTGATCGTTGTTATGATGCCAATAAGATATTGTGTCCAATGGGTTTAGAGTATATTAAACTATATGCATGACCTAATGAATGCATATTATACAGGAAAGAGTATTAAATTTTGAACAATGTCCGAAATGGGGGGTGACGCGTTACAAGCTGAAGGACATCAATGGTGATGACAATGATAGTGACAATGTTAGTAGCTAGGAAGAGGCCTCCTCCTAAAGTGTTATGGTACTTGCCAATAATTTCAAGATTCAAGAGACTTTTTGCTAATGCGGATGACGCAAAGAATATTAGACGGCATGAAGATGAAATAAAATGTGATGGAAACATACGCCATGTAGCTTATTCTTTGCAATGGAAGAAAATTGATTCATTGTTTCCGGATTTTGGCTCTGAACCAAGAAACATTAGGCTTGGGATTGCCACCGATGGAATGAACCCCTTTGGTAATATGAGTACTAACCATTCTTTGTGGCCTGTTCTTCTCACGATTTACAATCTATCTCCTTTGTTGTGCATGCAGCGTAAGTATATGTTGTTAAGTATGATGATTTCTGGACCACGACAATCTGGAAACGACATAGATATTTATCTAAGTCCATTAATTGAAGATCTAAGACTTTTGTGTGAGGAAAGTATTGAATTTTATGATGCATATTCTGTTTAAAAGTTTAAGATGCGTGTAATGTTATTTTGCACAATCAACGACTTTCCTACATATGGTAATTTGGCTGGATATAGTGTCAAAGGACACAAAGCGTGCCCTATTTGTGAATCTGATACATGTTATCACCAACATGGTTTGGAAAAAAGGCTGTTTACCTTGGGCATCAGAAATTTCTAAAACCTGATCACTCTTATCGTAGATTGCGGAAGGCTTTTAATGGAGAGTAGGAGTTTAATACGCTCCTAAACCTTTAACCGGGGGTATGGAGGCGATGGAGGCGATGGGTATACGAAAGTAATTGGCTTCAATAGAAAAAGGGAAAAGAACTTATCTGCCTCCAACTTGTTACACTCTATGTAAAAAGGAAAAGAAAAATTTTTGTGAGTGTTTGCATGGTATCAAAGTTCCCCAAGGTTACTCATCAAACATCAATAAACTTGTATCAATGAAATATCTCAAGTTAATTGGTTTGAAATCTCATGATTGTCATGTCTTGATGCAACAACTTCTTCCAGTGGCTATCCGTGGCATCCTACCAAAAAATGTGAGAGTAACTATCACCAGATTGTATTTGTTCTTCAATGCCATATGTGATAAATTTCTTGATTTCAAAAATTTAGATTAATTAGAAGAAAAAGTTGCCATAATCTTGTGTCAATTAGAGATGTATTTTCCTCCATCATTTTTTGACATTATGGTTCACTTACTTATTCATCTAGTTAGAGAAATCAGAATTTGTGGTCCAGTTTATTTAAGGTGGATGTATCCAATAGAGTGATGCACGAAGATCTTTAAAGGATATACGAAGAATCATCATCTACCAGAAGCTTCGATTGTTGAAAGGTACATCACAAAAGAAGCTATTAAGTTTTGTACAAACTATTTGTCGGAAGCAGAGTCTATAGGAATTCCAAAGTCTCATCATGCTGACACTGAAGGTAGAGGTATTCAAGGTTTAAATGTTAAGTCAATGGCTCGGGATGTAGTTATTCAGGCACATTTCTATATATTGAATAATCTTGAAGAAGTTCAACCTTATGCGGCTACTCACAAAAAAATTTTGAAGAAAAAATATCCACGAATGAGTGACAAGTTTTTGTTGCTCGAACATAACAAGAAATTCCTAGATCGGTTTAATAAAAATATACCAAAAGATCATAGTGCATCCGAGACAATTAAATGGTTGTCGTTCATGCCAAAATTTAATGTGATAACTTAGACTGCATATTACATTGGTCATTATACCTTTTATACAAAATCAAAAGATGATCGTAGTACAATGCAAAATAGTGGGGTTATGGTTGAGGCCGAATCCATGTATTTCTCTAGTTCGAAAGATAAGAATACAATATTGGCATCTAGTGCATTCTATGGTGTCATCGAGGAGATTTGGGAGATTGATTATGTTATCTTCATAGTGCCTTTATTTAAATGCAAGTGGATTCCCAATAATATTAATGGTGTACAAACTGATGACTTAGGATTCATCTGGGTTGACCTTGGCAAGTCAAATTATATGACCAAACCATTCATCATGGCTTCACAAGCAAAACAAGTTTTCTATGTGACCGACCCTTCGGACACATCGGGGAAATGGTAAATCATTCTCCGGGGAAAAGACATTCCTAGTAGTGATGAAAGTTTTGATATTCCTTCTACTCTTTCTTACACAACAAAGTGCCTACCACTTATGATGAAGTTGATTGAGATGATGCGCATGCTATTTGTATCGATCATAATGAAGGCATATGAGAAAATTAACAAGTAATTAGTATTTTATTCTATATTCATAATTTAATTAATGTAAGTCATTATTTCTAAGTATATTTACTAACAAGTATGATTATTTGAAATTGTATGTGTTTAAAGTCAATACACCAAGAGACAAGACACCAAGAGACAAAGAAATAAAAACATTATAAGATACAATTATGTGATGTTATATAATGTTTATAGGTTGTTTTGTGCCATTTTTCTTTTGATGGAATATATATATATATATATATATATATATATATATATATATATATATATATATATATATGTTATGGACTGGACCAATGGCTAGAATTGGCCCAATCCGCTTCTGCTCCAGAGCGGCCCAAATTGCCTAAGTCCAATCCACAGAGGGGAAAAAGTTACCTTTCTGCCCCTCCTACCGGGCAAGGAACACGGCGTTCCTCCCCGGAATTATTGTCCGTCACGCACGGCTTCACTGCTCCCCGAACAGCTAAGGGCAGGTGCCCGAAACCACACTTATGCCCAGCATAACGGCTAGTTTCGGGCACCCCTTCCTGACGTAACGGCTAGTTTGGGCAGTTACCTATTCTTCAGGAAAACGGTTATCTCGCCCCAAAAATAGGACCGTTGGCCACGCGCTAGGGGCTCTATATAAACCCTCTCGCTTGAGAGGGTCAGGTATCCAATATTCACCCTACGAATTCATACTTTGTACTTGCTCCTTTTCTTTGACCCTTTCTCACTTGAGTGTCGGAGTGCCTTGCAGGTACACCCCCCTCCTCTCCATACGATCAGCATCCATGACGCACTTGGCGGCCTGATTCTACAGGATCTGATCCATCCTTCACGATCAGTGGCACCGTCTGTGGGAATCTTTGTTCTCCCATTCTTTCTTCAACCGAAGATCAAAACAACTTTCGAACATCATCACGATCATGGCCTCCCAAGATCGCACCCAGGATGCTCTTCATTCCACCATCCTCCCCGTCAACAAATCTGACGTTGATGGCCAATCATCTCTCCTCCGAGATGCCCGTTTCCTTAGGGATGGAGCCACTGCTTCTCCTTCCCCTACCCCTGCTGATTGCCATAACGATCAACCTTCTCTTGACCTCCAGTCCGTTCCTGTTCCGCCCAACGCCGACCCGGCCGTGGCAGCTCTCCTGGAGGCGCTCAACAAAACTAACACCCTGATCCTGCAGCAGAACGAGAGGATCGGGGCACTGGAAGAGTCTCACCGTCCAAGATCCCCTCCTACGCGGAGGAACCAGAGATGATCAAGAAGCCCGCAGACACGAAGAGAAATCGACCGTAGACTGTGCCAAGAGGCTGATCCTCGCGCAGCTCGAAAGCGCGACCAGATCTCCCCGCGTGACCAGCACGCTCATGACCATAAACGAACTCGAAGGAACCAGCAATCTCCTCTGATCAAGTCCAAAGGACGGGCACGCTCACCTTCTCCTCGAAGGAACCGCTCGCCTTCTCCTCGAAGGAAGCACTCACCTTCTCCTCGAAGGAACCGCTCACCTTCTCCCCGTAGGAACCGCCGACGTGAGTATCCATTCCGGTCACCATCATACACCAGTACTAGCAGCGACGACGAGCCTCGAGGCCCGTTGTCCCAAGAGATCCTGGATACCCATCTCCCGAAAGGCTTGGAGAAACCCCCGTGACTTGGCACGTACGACGGGACCACTGACCCAGACGAGCACATCAAAAATATCGATGCACTCTTAGAATACCGCGGCGTACGGGGCGCCATCAAGTGCAGACTGTTCCCGACCACGCTCCGAAAGGGAGCAATGACATGGTATAAACAACTGCTCGAGGAGTCTATCACCTCGTGGAAATAGCTCGACAGGATGTTCTCGCGGCACTTCACAGCATCTCGCCGCCACCCCAAAACTGAGGCCTCCCTCGGAGCCATAATCCAGAGGAAAGACGAACCTCTCCGAGCATACATCGAGAGGTTTAACAAGGAAGCAGTGCAGGTCCTGACGACGGATAAAATGAAGAAGTTCCTGCTCGAACAAGGGGTTCTCCCGGACTCCGATTTCGCTAAAGCCATCGGCCTCGCCCCACCGAGGAATTTAGACGCTCTCCTCCTCAAAGCCCAATCTCATATCCAGTACGAGGAAAAGATTGCGGTCTGCAACGTTCGAGCATCTCGCCGCCAGGAGAATGCCCGGGCCGCCAAAGGAGAAGAAGCCTCGACATCTCGTCGGGGTGAACGAAGACACGAGGACCGTCCGAGGGACTCCCGCGACAGCAAGGGACCCTCCAAGCGCTTCCACGACTACACTCCCCTGACCGTTTCCAAGGAAAAGATTCTGTCTGAATGTGCCAATTCGGAGTTCAAACAAGCCGGGGTCCGTTTCCCCAAACAGCTGCCGAACAGACCAAACGTGGACAAGTCAAAATACTGCCACTTCCACAAAAGTCACGGCCATACTACAGAGGACTGCATCCATCTGAAGGATGCCATAGAGATACTGGTCAGGGACGGGCACCTGAAATAGTTCGCGAAGAAGAAGGACACTCCTCGGCAGGACGCCTAGGAGTCCAAGAAGGTCGAGGAAGAGGTACCCTCCTCGGATGACGCCAACGTACAGGTCGCAATGTCCGTCTCGCGGATGAAGGACTTCTACGTCCCAGACGGGCTCAACGCCCCTGCTTATTTCGCGGCCCACAGCCCGTGGGAGACTTTTCCTTCCGCCATGGTCATTTCTGGCGGGGGATTCAACAAAGTCACTGTGGGCTCCGTGAAACAGAAGTTCGACCACCTGATCAACACCAGCTCCAACAAAGTGACCACGCTTGATCAGGCCCAGAAGGGCTCCGTCCCCATCTCCTTTTACAAGGAGGAACTCCTCGGCGGATCCCTGAACTCCAGCATACCTCTGCTTGTCAGAGCCTGGATGGCGAACTTCGACGTTCGCAGAATACTCGTCGACCAGGGCAGCTCGGTCGACATCATGTACTCCCAGCTATTTTCAACACTTCAGCTGGACGAATCGCACCTTACTCCCTACGTAGGGTCCGATTTGCGGGGATTCAACGGGTCCGTGACAAAGCCGTGGCGTTACGTCGAGCTGATCGTGACCTTCGGATCAGCAGAAACGGCCAGATCCATCAAGGTGCAGTTTTTGGTAATCGACTGCCCGTCGCTTTACCAATGCATTTTCGGAAGGCCAACTCTAGCCGAGTTGGTAGCAATGCCCTCGACCGTCCACCTGAAGATGAAGTATTACACATCGAAAGGGATGGTCGCCACACTCCACGGCGATATAGAAGCTGCCCGACGGTGCTTTGAAGCAGCTACCAAGGGAATCAACACCATTGCGCCCAAGCCAAAGGTGTCGAGCAAGCCAGCACTACTGAGCAGCTCCGAGGAGGCCAAGCCTCTGCCCCAGGTCGACTCTATCGACCTCGACAGTCGCTTCCCCGAGGACCAGTAGGAGGAACGAGCAGCTTCAGCCAACCCATCCAAGTCATCCAGCAGCGGCTCCTATCTGATACGCCCAATCCCGGATGGTAACTTTGAGATAGTCCTATTTGGCGAAGACCCCCAACGGGGAGTGAAGATGGGAGCAGACCTGCCCGATATCGCAAAGAAGCAGCTCAAAGCATGCCTCAGAGAGAATGCCGACCTCTTCGCATGGAGCGCCGCAGAAATACCTGGCTTGGATCCTTTCGTCGCATGGAGCGCCGCAGAAATACCTGGCTTGGATCCTTTCGTCGCCTGTCACCAGCTGACGATTGACCCGGCCATCAAGGCCGTAGCACAACGTAGGAGGAAGCAGTCTCCAGAGAAAACGGAGGCTGCTGAAAAATCTGTAAAGGACCTCCTGGAGGACAAATTTATTTCGAAAGCCAAGTACACCACTTGGCTGTCCAACGTTGTATTGGTTAAAAAATCTAATGGAAAATGGAGCATGTGCATTGATTATACCGATCTCAATAAGGCATGCCCGAAGGATGCCTACCCCCTCCCCAATATTGATAAACTTGCTGATAATTCTGTTGGTTTTAAACTTTTATCGTTCATGGACGCCTACTCGGGCTACAATCAAATCCCAATGGCAATGTCCGACAAAAAATATACGGCCTTCATGACTGAATCGGGGAACTATTACTACAACGTAATGCCCTTCGGCTTGAAGAACGCCGGAGCGACGTACCAACAAATGATGAACAAAGTATTTCAGGGAGAAATAGGCGACATGCTCGAAGTATACATGGACGACATGATCGTAAAGTCCCACGAGGAAACCGATCATACCGCCAACTTACGAAAGGTCTTCGAACAGGCCAGGAAATACAAAATGCGTTTTAATCCGGAGAAGTGCACGTTCGGTGTCCGGGCGGAAAAATTCCTCGGCTTCTAATTAACAGAACGAGGAATTGAAGCCAATCCCGACAAATGCTGGGCATTCTCCGAGTTTCCTACGCCCAATTTCAAAAAATCCATCCAGTCCCTCAACGGGATGCTCGCGTCACTATCTCGTTTCGTGGCCAAGTCCGCCCAGCACGCCCTACCATTCTTCAAGCTCCTCCGCAAAGAGGCTGCGTTCGAATGGACCGTGGAGTGCGACAAGGTCCTTCTCCATCTGAAACGAGCACTCTCAGAGCCACCGGTCCTCTCTCGCCCGGACAATGGTGAAACGTTGTACCTATACCTGGTCGTCGCTGCCGAAGCAGTAAGTGCCGCTCTCATCCGCGAGACACCTGACGGGCAGAAGCCCATTTATTTCACGAGCAAGCCGCTGCAAGGACCAGAGTTACGTTACCAGCAGATAGAGAAAGTGGCATTGGCCCTCATCAACGCTGCCAGAAGATTAAGACATTACTTCCTGGCTCACACGATCGTGGTTCGAACAGATCAGCCCATAAAGCAGCCGCTCGGCTCGTCCAGGTATGGCCGGACGAATGCTTAAATGGTCGCTAGAACTGTCCAAATTCGACATCCAGTACGAAGGCAGAAAAGCCCTTAAGGGCCAAGCTCTAGCCGATTTCGTTGCTGAGATGACATTCGCAGACTCCCCCGCGAGCGAAGTACGTAAATGGACCATATTCGTCGACGGTGCCTCAAGCTCGGCAAGAAGCGGCGCGGGCATCATACTGGAGAGGACGAAGGGATTATCGTCGAGGTATCGCTCACGCTGTCTTTCCCAACCTCGAATAACCAGGCGGAATACGAATCCTTCCTCGCGGGGTTACGCCTCGCCGAGGACCTAGGTGCGCAAGAAGTCGTCATTTGCACGGATTCGCAACTCGTGGCCCTCCAGGTCCAGGGCGAATACCAAGCCAAAAACGACAACTTGACCGAATACTTGGCCCTGGTAAAGAAGGAAATGGCGAAATTCACAACAGTGGAAGTGAAACATGTTCCCCGCGAACATAACGTACGAGCAGACGTGTTGTCTAAGCTAGCCAGCACAAAGAAGAAAGGTGGAAACAAATCCGTCATACAAGAAGTACTTCCTCGACCTAGCATCGAAAAGGCCTCCCCGACACTAGACGTGCAAGTGGTCGGCGATAACAACTGCTGGATGACCCCAGACTACAACTACCTCGCCAAAGACGAACTCCCGTCCGACGCAAAGGAGGCCAGCACGATCAGGCGAAGAGCCTGCTCGTATGTTTTGGTTGAAGGTAAACTCTACAGACGGGGATTCTCCATTCCACTGCTAAAATGTGTCGAGGAGGAAATGATCGCACACATCCTACGCGAAATCCATGAAGGAATCAACGCCCAACATCTCGGCGGAAGGTCCCTCGCTCGAAAGGCTCTCTGAACAGGATACTACTGGCCGACTATGCAAAACGACGCAAAAGAGCACGTAAAGAAATGCGAAAAATTCCAACGGCACGGGGACATGCATCTGGCTCCGCCTAACGAGCTCAAATCTATGTCCTCCCCGTGGCCATTCGCCTGGTGGGGCCTAAACATCCTAGGACCCTTCATGGTGGGATCAAGTCAGAACAAATACCTCATAGTCGGCGTGGACTATTTCACAAAATGGATAGAGGAAGAAGCTCTAGCCAAAATAACTACCCTCAACATCCTGCGTTTCTATAAACGAAACATCCTTGCACGTTTCGGTATTCCCCAAGCGATAGTAACGGAGAACGGGACGTAGTTCACGGACAGGAAGTTTCAGGACTTCGTCGCCCAATTGGGCACGAAGCAACACTTCGCATCCGTCGAGCACCCCCAAACAAATGGGCAGGCTGAGGCAACTAACCGAGTCATCCTTCGAGGCCTCAAGCGAAGGCTAGATGAAATAAAGAAGGCATGGGTCGAGGAGCTACACAGCGTACTCTGGGCATACCGCACAACTCCACACTCGACGACCGGGGAAACACCCTTCCGTCTAGCATACGGAACCGAGGCTGTAATTCCCGTCGAAATTCACGTGCCCTCTAGGCGGACAGAGTCGCCCCTAGACGAGGAGATGAACGAAGAGTCTTTAAGAGAAGTGCTCGTCCTCGTCGAGGAAATCAGAACCGGGGCAGCTCTCCGCGAAGCCTCACTAAAACAAAAGATCACCATCAGGCACAACGCCAAAGTGATACGACGAGAGTTCGACGTGGGAAGCCTTGTCCTAAGAAGAAACCACAAAGACTCTCGCGAAGGAAAACTAGCAGCCAATTGGGAAGGATCCTATCGCGTCCGGGCAAAAACGAAAAATGGGGTCTACTACCTAGAACATCTCACTGGGGAAGAAATCGCTCGACCATGGAACGCTGAAAAGCTAAAATAATATTACAACTAAGTTCTCGGTTCGACCCATCACAACGATGAACGTCAGCTACCGACCACTATGCGCGTCTAGGTTCAAGTGCCGCATACGATTAAAGCATAACCCCGCTCAGTAACGAGTCGGGCAACTGCTTGACAGCGGCCCTCGATCGAGCGTCGCCGTCGTCAAAGTACCATGATTGGCAAAACCCCAACTCACGATGGGACGTTCATGCCGCGAACTCAAGCCTCAAACGCGACCTGAGCTCAGCACCCCGCCAGGACATTCCCCGATAGTTCGACCAGTTCCCCTCACTGTCGAACACATCTGTAATGAGCAACTCCCCAAAATATTCGCACAAGTCAAAAACCCCCTATCACGGGCGGGCATACATTCACAGCGAGCATGCATACAACACTTAGCAAAAATAAAAGCAAGCAAAGTCATGCAAACAACAAAACTAAATATGTGATAATTTAACAAGTGGCCGCAAAGATCACAATTGTACGTTGTTACATAAAACGGGGGCCATGCCCCCCAAAAATAAATTACAGTGATTCGAAGGTACGCAGGGTGGACTCATTACAACAACATCAAAAAATAACAAATTCCTCAGTCATCAGCGTGCTCGGTTGACTCTGGCTCGGGCCCCTGCTCCTCTGTGGGCTGATCCTCGGGGGTAACGACAAGGAGATCTTCGGGCAAGAGGATACGACCATCCTCAACACGCGCAAGATAGTGAGCACCCTCGGCAGAGATTTCAAACCTAGGGTTCAACACACGCAGCTGAGCCACGACGTTTCTAAAAGACTCCTCCGCCACGGCGATGCCATCATCTTCGCCCAGCAGGACGCGGGCAACCAGCTCGAATCTAGTCTTCAATTCCTTTACATCATCCGGCTCGTCGGCACCCGGGGCGTTGGCCGCCATCAATTCCCTGTTCAGCTCCTCGGCAGCTTTCTTCTCTGCCGCCAGCCTGGAGACCTCCTCCGTCAGCTTGGCCGTCTCCTCTTCGGCCTTCTTCCGAGCCTCGCCGGCACTCTAGACCTCTTCCTTGAGGGATACCACAGAAGCGCGGGCAGCATTGAGCTCGGACTCAGTTGCAGAGTCCCCTTCAGCATAAACAGCCGCCATCTCTAGCATCCGGACCAAGGCTGAAGCGTCTTGGGCCACCAGTGCCCTCTTGCTCGGGCGATCCATACCTTCCAAGCGAAGAGATTCCGCCCGGGGAACAACCAGAGAATTACCCTAAAAAAACCTCCTGTCGAGAATACAGGGAGGAAGCTCGAACTTCCCTTTCTCCGCCACTCGAGTAAGATCCACAGCGTCAGTGATCCTTGGCCGCTTGGGTCGCACGGCCAGAGGCAGGGGAGATCCCCGGGAAGCAGGAGTTGGAGAAGTGGAGGTCCCCGCAGCAGACTGAGACGGTGGAGGAGCATGAGCACCGGCAAACTGAGATTTTGGAGGAGCTGTTCCAGCTTTATTCCTTGCAAGAGAATTCCTCACAACTCTGTCGTGGGCCTGAGGCATCTCACCTGCGCAGAGAAAACACGAACATGTTAGATATGAGGAAAAGAAATGACATAAACAAAATCTAAACAACTAAGACTACCGAGCAGCTTCTCAGCGTCCGCGGGAGTCTTGCACTCCAGCAGTGCCTTAACATTGACGAATCTACGCTCAACTCTCTGGCTCCCGTCCTCCTCGAAGAACGGGCTGCCCTTGCTCGTCCATCACTCAGCAAGCCGGAAGGAGTTGACCCAGTTCACCAGCTTCTCATACGCCGCAGCATCCTGCCCGAGCAGCTCGCCCGGTTGAAAGACATAATCACTGGGCTCCTTGGTGAAATGGTCCGGCGACCAGTGAATGGGGAACTTGTAAAGTCTCTGCCTAATATACTTCCCTTCCTCGGTGAGCAGCTCGTTTCCATCCTCTTCAACCTCGATCTCCCAGACGTATGTACTGTCCTGGGCGACCTCGGACACGGGCTCAACGACGAAGTACCGTTCCTTGAATGTTCGGATTGACTCCGAGAACGGCTTAAAAAGCTTGCGAGGCTGCTTCAACGAAACCCAGCCATACCTCTTCCCCGTCAGCTGCCTTTGAAGGTGGAAAACATTAAAGAACAGAGGGAGAGTAGCCCCCAAGGAGAGATGCTCGCACACCAACTCGAAATCCCGGATGAAGGCCAGCGAATTAGGGTGCAGTTGTGTAGGGGCTAACTTCAGATGCTCGAACACCGACCACTAGAAATCAGTAAAAGGCAACCTCATTCCCAGCTCTTTGAAGGCATACTCATACATTGTGAAGCGATCCCCAAAGTCCGTACAGACCCGCTCGTTCAAAGTAGGGAAATGCACCTTCCACTCCCCTTCCGGTCCTACCTCTGTAAAGACGTCCGTCAAAGACTTTGCGAACATAGAAACATGCTCAGAAGGTTCGGCCACCTCCCACTCCTCCGCAGAGAACCCTTTGACATCTTCCTCCATAACGTTCAACTCTTCCTCCTCCCCGGTATTGCTGGAGGAACTCGAGGTCGCCGAGCTCGAAGCCGTCGAGCTACTATTTTCCTCGGAGCCAGTTTCCTCCTCAGACGTATCTAGAATAATTTCTCTGTCTGGCCCCGTCGCCATTACGATCACCTGAAAAGCAGAGAAGACAGTGAATTCGACAGCAAATCAAATCCACCCTTCCACTGCTAAGTCAAGTGAAAGGGCGCGCGAAGAGCCGAGGACAACGTCCCCAGCCTAAGCCCTAACATCAAAAGAAAAGCTTAAACCTCCCCGCGAGGAGATGCTCGAAACATATCATCCTCCTGCGAGGAGCCTCCCCGCACTCATGCCCAGATTCCGTTTGAAGCTCCACTAGAAACCTCAAAACTTCACCGGAATTTGGAAACGTTCTACCGAAAAACTCATCGCTCTATCAGAAGATGAACAAACACGGTGGTCACGCATGCACAACTACCGCAACCACGCCGTAGACCACCCTCCTCGCTGAACGTACTACATACTCCGACGAAGTACTGGAGGAAGAAAAATGGCACACCCACCGTCCACCACCAACACTCGCCAGAAATCCACCTATTTTGTCATCTAAATCTAACCCTAACCACATACAATCTACCACTAACAACAAAAGGGAGTAAAACAAGTTACAGATAGGAAAACTTACTTGATTTTAGAAGAAGGTAGAAGCTGTTCGAAGCTGGTGATGGTGGTCGGAAAGCCTGAAGATGGTGACGGGCAAGAACTGAAAGAGACGGAGAGAAATCAGAAAGGAAAAGTTTCAAATGAAACGGTTTCCCCCCTTTTTATACAAAGGGGCACGTGCAACCACGCGCCCGTAGGCCATTATGACTATCCGCTAGCCATCATTGCCTATTAACTGCTACACGGCGCTCTAGGTACACGTGGCGCCACAACGTTTCAAATTCTGTCTGACCATTAGTCTCCTCGTACACCGGGCAACAAGGTCACGACCACGAATCTCACGAACACCTGGGGCCACGAGCACTTTGAGACAATCCTCCTCGTCTACAAACGACGACTCCATGCTAGCTCCCCGGAGCAACGAGCAAACCTTAAGTCATCACTCCCATGCTCGGAAGCAACGACTTGGGGGGCTCTTGTTCTGGACTGGACCAATGGCTAGAATTGGCCCAATCCGCTTCTGCTCCAGAGCGGCCCAAATTGCCTAAGTCCAATCCACAGAGGGACAAAAGTTACCTTTCTGCCCCTCCTACCGGGCAAGGAACACGATGTTCCTCCCCGGAATTACTGTCTATCACGCACGGCTTCACTGCTCCCTGAACAGCTAAGGGCAGGTGCCCGAAACCACACTTATGCCTGCATAACGGCTAGTTTCGGGCACCCCTGCCCGACGTAACGGCTAGTTTGGGCAGTTGCCTATTCTTCGGGAAAACGGTTATCTCGCCCCGAAAATAGGACCGTTAGCCACGCGCTGGGGGCTCTATGTAAACCCTATCACTTGAGAGGGTCAGGTATCCAATATTCACCCTACGAATTCATACTTTGTACTTGCTCCTTTTCTCTGACCCTTTCTCACTTGAGCGTCGGAGTGCCTTGCAGGTACACCCCCTCCTCTCTATACGACCAGCATCCCTGACGCACTTGGCGGTCTGATTCTACAGAATCTGATCCAGCCTTCACGATCAATATATATATATATATATATATATATATATATGAATTTGACGTAATACAATACAATTCTTTATTATGATACAATTGTTGTTTCTGATCTGATATGGTTAAAAAAAACAGGTTAACAACGACTGTAATATATAAGCGTGGTTAAAAATGGAAAATTTCAAATTGCAGAAAAATTATTTTAAAAAAGCATATAGTTTAACGACGATTGTAATATATAAGCGTGGTTGTATAGTGAACGTTATCCAGAATAATATATTACACCAAAAGATGCGCTGCTAAGAATTGAACCTGGGACCTTTAATATATTACAACAGTTAGTTATAGCAACCTTGATCATATATAGCACACTTTCAGGATTTCTACAACGATCATAAGACCTTGATTGTAAGTAGCGCATATACAACCACACCCTAAGTAACAACGACAGGTCACGCGTGATGCTATCCCTTTTCCAACTGTTGTTGTATATGTTTTCCATAGTAGTGTGATTTTGTATGCATGGAATAAGAGATAAGAGTTATGTAGTGAACTCCATTAACAAAGACGCATTCTGCAGGTTTTAGGGTGTTGACAGGCGTCATGTTGGTGATAGGTAACCCGCCATGCTACCCAGGCTTGTATTCCAAGTCGATCGTCACATAGGTGATGTTCTGAAGTGCTAAGGTTGGTGACGGGTGTCACGACCGTGATGGGTAACCTATCATGAGTCTGCATTGGGCGCAGATACTTATTTTGATGATATGAAATTGAGGATTTTGACTTTTTAACTTTTGTGGTTGTTTTGGATACTGTTAGGTTCTGTTAGCCACTATTTAAATGTTATTTTGGCATGACTTAACGATTCAACATGATTTTAACCGAATCCATGAATTATGTGATGAATGATGGATATGTTCACACATGATGATGATGTTGTGTTAATTGATGTGAATTATGATGGTAATGTACTACTGCATGAGCAGGATTTATGTTGTTGAATTGTGGGTATGTTGTTATGGGGTGATAGTTCGGGAGGGGGACTATTATCGTTGGGTCAATGCATGTCTTGTTTATTGTCGGGAGGGGACTTTACACATTATGTTGTTGTTGCATTGATATGTTGTGGCATGCATTCATTATGTCATTATCGTTGATGAGAGATACAAGTTTCAATCCAAGCATGGTGGATTGGTGACTTGTCCTGAATCCGAGCAGGGTGGATTCAAGGTTCGAGCAGGGTGAACCTGGTTCTTGAGTGAACCAATTGATAATGATATGGTACCACATGCATATAAGTCTAGTTGATGTTGGGAGTCTCATTTCAATTTTTAAAGGACGGATATGTGATTGCTTTGTGTATATGGATGGCATGAGTGTGAGAATGATGTTGTGTGATTGTTGTTGAATATGTAAGATGTTTGAATTCTACCTTACAGTTTATGTCGTTAAATTATTGATTGTGAATTCTCATCCCCTTTGCTTTGATGTTGTCCACCATGGACATCTTGCAGATACTCAAGAGTAGAGTTGATGATGTGAGTGGGAAATAGCTCTTAAAGTTATTTTCATTAGTTATCGAGTTTTACTTTTAGTCGCTATGCTCTGATTCACTAACACTAGGGGAGAATGATATTTTCTTTTATTACTGTTTTATGTCAACTTACTTGTTTTTTCGAAGTTTAATACCTATTATGTTGAGTTGTTTTGAAATTGTTGAGAGTTAGATATTGAAACTCCTTTTGAATCATTTTGTGAAAGTTAAGTCTTTATAAGACTCAAATTGAAGTTAACATGTTTTACTACCGCGATGAATGTGATTCTGTTGCGATGATGCCCTAAGTGAAGGTGATCATGCAATGATATGTGTTGTATGTTATTTACTTTCTGCTGAATGTTTTCAAAATGTCTATGTTATTTTGAATGGTTGTCATTGATAACGCCTTAAATTGTCGAGTAATCCTTTATATATAACTTTTGGGATTTAGGGTGTTACACTTGTTGGCCATAGAGGCAATCATTATTCTGTATCCCCCAAGATGGGATCCTTACCTACCATAGAGACAATTATCATGCTGAATCCCCCAAGATGGGATTCTTGCCGCCCATAGAGACAATTATCATGTTGGATCTCCCAAGATGGGGTCCCTGCCACCCATAGAGACAATTATTATTTTGGATCCCATAAGATGGGATCTTTTCCATCCATAGAGGAAATTATTATGCTGGAGCCCCAAGATGGGATCCTTGTCGCCCATAGAGGAATTATTATGTCAGATCCCCTAAGATCGGATCCTTGCCACCCATAGAGGAAATTATCATGTTGGATCCCCTAAAATGGGATCGTTGCCGGCCATTAAAGCAGTCATACACATGGGATTCCCCTAGAGAGAATCCTCATCGATTTTGAAGCTGCCATAGATACAGTCATCCCAAGATTAAGGAAAATAACGGAGCATCTAACACTAAAAACAATCATTATAAATATCCACACAAAGGGGCGCCTCTATCTATAATAGTTACAAAACCCCAAAGGGGTAAAACAAGATTACAAACAAAAAGTGAAAAGAAAAGAAATCATTCTTTATCCAATAGCCCCCCACCTAGAACACCTTAAAAGGGTACAAGGGGCTTAAATCCAAATGAGGATAAAAGAGGGATATTCGCCTTCTCTCCTCCTTAAAGTGATGAATAGAGGCTGCCACGACATCATCTGTAAGCTGAGAGACCCTGTCCTTTATACCCTCGAGAGCACTATAGGTTTCCTATAACGACTTCTTCAAACCCTCCACCTCTTCCTGTTGTCGCTCCCAGGATTTTCATCCAGGTACAAACGCGATAGTGGCGCGGAAAAAACAGAGTCGCCAGCCGTGTAAATTTATCCCAAGAGAGGGAAAGGGAACACCGCATAAACCTTAGGAAGGGGGGAAAGGAATGGTCATCGCAACCATAACCTGGGTTCGGGAGTCGGTTACGCGAGGGGAAGGTGCTAGCACCCCACGCGTCCATCGTACTCGATGGGATCCACGCTTGTTGTCTATTCTAAGGGTGAGTTATACTATCATCTAGGGCTGTACTAAAACGGGAGGAGGAAAGACAAAGACCGACTCGGTAGGACGTCGACGTCCTAGGCCTATGTACCCCCCTTGTGCAATGGGGAATTCAGAGTCAACGTAGTTCAGACCAAGTTCTTTTTGTGTTTTTTATGAGCGACGTTAAGTTCGTGTCCGGCAGTTAGGGTCGATGCCTGTTTGCGACTCAGACGGAAGGTAACATGCCCTTTTTGAAAATAGCCTTTAAGTTGAAGGTCCCGAAGGACAAAAAGGTTTGAAGTTGGTTTGTGTTTTTTAGGACAGAAGTGGCTTAAGTTAGTTCCTAAGTTGCAATGCACCAAAGTCTAGGGCACAGGGGCGAATACTTAACGCATCGTCCCAAGACAGGATGCTCGCTAAGCACTCTAGAAAGATGAGAGGAAGCCCCTCATTTCTCATTCCCCATACTTAAGGCTCGTGCGCAATACACCTTATTATTATTAAGTGTTTTAAAGAAATTTGAGATGAGAAGAGAGAAGACACAAGGGTAACTCTAAGGGGGACTATAGATCCTAAAGTCATCATGCATGGGTGACCTACAGTTAGTGAGGTTTGAAGACAACCTAAATTCTAAAGGAAGAAGATGAGGGAAGGAAAAAGTAAGGGTGACCATGGATACTTATCCATACCCTTAAAGAACTTACCTTAGTTCTTGCATAAAAGATTAGTACAGAATAGACATAAGTAAGAGAGATGAGGTGAATGAAAATCAAACAATGGTAAAAAACAATGATTATCATCCAAACATGAATCAAAGAAACAAAGAAACAGCCCCAAAACAAATGGCACAAGTGCCTTTTCAAACAGATAACCATACAAGGTCAAGGATGTGCCTGCAAGAAAGTCTCAAGTGAAAACAAATCAGATAATTAGAAAAATGACTCCTAAAATTTCCAAATTAAACATTAAGGTTCCTCAACCAGAGGCAAACAACATCTCAAAAGTCCCTGCAAAAAATCAAGATATTAGTCGTTCAAATAATTAGGTAGAGCTCAGGTGGGAATTAGGGTTCAGTGTGCTAAAGGGTAGGACCAAAATGCAATAGGAAAGAAATTTAAAAATGCAAGAAAAATATTTTTATGCAATTTAGGTTGTTAGTGAACCAATGCAAAAAGAATGGATCAAAAATGTTTTGTAGATGAGGAGAATTAAAATAAAGAAATTTAGTATGCAGGATATGGATGATGCTAAAAAGAAATTTAAAAAATAAAATGTGTGAAAATTTTATAAAATGATAAGAATGATGTATGATTTTTATGGGAATTTTTTAATTCAAAAAGGTATTTTTAAAATTAAAATATGAAATGTGATAATTGAAATAAAATAAAATGAAACAAAAAATGCAGGGGGTGCATTCAGTAGTCCACACGCGTTGGGATTTCAAATGGGCTGGAGGGTGGGGGTGTTAATAGCAAGGCCATGCGCTAAGTCCACCAGAAAGATAAAAATAAAAATAAAACATGGGGGGTGTATTTAGTAGGAAAATGTGTTTGAAAAAGAGGAAATGGGCTGATAGGGAGGGTGCACATAGCAAGGGACCGCCCACATCAAAAAAATAAAAATAAAAAAGCTGGGGAGTTTACCACGTTCCCCCATGTGCACGGCGCGTGACGTTTTTAATGTGTTGGCTCAATGATAGCCGTGTGATTCATCAGACGCACATGGTTAGGTCACCAAGTCAACAGTCAACAAAAAGTAATCAAAACGAAATAACATTATTGGAGGCACACGGTAACTGCTGTGAGGTAATAACATGCAACCACTAAATAAAAATTCAGAAAAAAAAAGAAAATAAACGTGGCGCAACGATGGCCACACGATCAGGCGAATCAAAGGCCCAGATTACATCTTCTTCATGGAAACCCTTGACCGGCCGGAGACTTTACCAGACGCCGGAGCCCTAGCTCTGGTCGTCGTCCCCGGCGAGCACCACCCTAAAAAACTCCAGAAACGGCATGCGAATATACTAAACTGATCAAAAAAATGAGAGGGTTAAGAATATCACATCAAAAATTGCAAATAACCAGCATATAATGAGAATCGAAGGAAAGAAAGTTAGGGTTAGAAACTTTAAACTCATGGAACAACCAAAATACACGTCCAAATTCAAAACCAAATACATCAGCATGATCAGCAATCATCACACAACAATATTCACGTAAAAAAGGAGAGTTTTATGACGGTCAAAAAACCTACCAACCTGAGATGGTGTATCTCTATTCTTCTCTTTTGGCTACGAATGGTGGTTGATCTCCAATCTGTGGGTCACCAGGACTCTATTGATGAAAGAATTTCTTCAAAACTCTTTGTGAATTGAGAGATCCGATGATTTCAAAGATTAGGGTTCAATTTTCTTTTCTCCAAAATATCACGTGAAAACTTAACCTAGCCAGTGCCTGGATGAGCTTAAATACTCTAGGGTTTTCTTCTGATGATGAATTGGGCTTGGGTAATCCATTGTTTAATGATTTTTTGAATTATTTTGTTAAAATGCATTATGTGGAATACACCTCTCTCCATGCATGTTCACTTAAAAATTCCATGATGGATCAATTGCATTTGGATTGATAATTACACCCCTATGGAACTTGGGCCTTGAAACCATTTGATTCATGACTTTTTAACATTTTGGCAATTTTGAATAATGGGAGGAAAGTGAATAATAAACCATGGAATCTCTTCATTCTTGGGTCCAAAATAATCCTCAAGGAACATCTTTTAATATTAGAATGTGGCATGAAGCAATGGAATTGGTTATAGGTCATTATGCCCAAAGTTGTGAAAATGGCACCATGAAAAACCCTAAAAATCACTTTGCCTTCTTTTGATCATAACTGGAGTTTCACAAATGATATGGAGACCCACTAGTGCTTGTTGGAAAGAGGAGAAAAATATCTTCAACTTTCATGTTGGAGAAAAATTCATTTAAAGCTTTCTTGATGGTGAAAAGTCAAGTTGAATGCAATGCAGAAACTTGCCAAAAATGGAAACTTTTCATTATAGGTCACTTTCTAAATTGGGAAACTTTGCACCAACTCCTGATTCCTGACAAACATGTATGAAACTTGACCCCTGGAGACCATATGAGGATATGAGATCTTAACATTCCTGAAGAGAACCTCAAAATTTCACAGTTGACTTTTCTCCTTTCACTGTTGACTTTTCCCCAAATTCAACTAATTTTCAATCCATTGGCTAATTGAACTTCTCCTGAACCAAGCTGATGGACAATCTTCCACCCCTAGATACTTGGGGACCCAAGGAATACCATAGAATCAAGTCTTGCCCAAAAAATCAGAAATAAGCTGACTTTATAGCAAACCCTAGTTGTGGTACCCTCAGTCTAGGAGGAAATAGCACAGTCTCCAAATCCAAATTCCTCTGAATATGATGTGTATCCTTTCCAACAAAGATAAGATATGCCATTTAATGATGATAAAAACCCAAGGAGCTTGCCCATTGGAGCAATAAACCCAAGAATTTCAAAACCCTAATTCATGCACTGGTTAGGAGAGGATGATCCACCTGAGCTCTCTTGGACAATACCAGGACTCTTGCTTGACCCTCTGAAGCACTGCCTCAGGCACCTTGACCCCATGCTAAGAACCAATGATATGCACACATGATAATGCAAAATGCAATGCAACATAAGCCAGTTAGTAATAAAGTAAGGAGAGCAAATTTTGGGGTGCAACACCTGCTGAACACATGTCTTCGCGACCACTCCTTCAATGAGAACCTTCATATCATCCCTCATTACTTCATCAGCTTCATTGCCACCCTGCCTTCCCGGGTACACTTGTTAATATTGGATACCCCAGTCTGTATTCTCCCTAGGGTGTCAGAACCCTTCTCCCCCAGCTCTTTTTCCACCAAAATGCATCTCACCACCTGGACCTCCAACAAAGTCAACAGTTGGGTAGGAGACATGACGGAAAGCATCTGATAATTTATTGGGTAGTTCCTGGGTAAGGAAAAGAAATGATTGGTGAAAGGTGAAAGCCATGATGTTAAATGAAGAGTTGTTCCATTAAGAAGGTTCTGGGGGGTTAAGCGTCCACCGACCTCTCCACCCCCGGACCTGATCTTTGGTTCCCACCCATATTAGAAAGTTCCCTTTTCCCTCCTAGGAGCTTTAGAAAGGGGGATCTCCTCCTCCTAAGAGGTTTCCTCTCGCGACACCCTTGGAGCGTCAAAGGTGTCGCGAGAAAAAACTGCATCGCCCGCTGCTCAATTGTGTGCATTTTCACTAGGCGCTCACATTTTTCATTAAGAGGCACCACCATCATCTCGCCTGCATATGATAAATATTTAGAGCCTTCCTAAACAAATTGGAACGTCAATAAATAAAAAAGTATTTACCCTTACCTAAGTACTCATCCACTCTGTTGTTATCTTCACAATCTAGAGCAATAAGGGTACTGCACCCTGGGGGACAGAAGCACTCTAAAACCTGAATCACCTCATAGTCTAATGGAGGGAGGACACGTGAGTCCAACCATATGGTGAACTTAGGATAACAACGGCTCGCCTCCCGCCCCCACCATAATGGGAGACGTATTGCCGTCCCCTCTTATCTGGGAAAATTTTTCATTCCAATCTTCGTAAGGAGTAGAGAAGGGTTTTAAAAAAAACTCACATGTGAAAAAGGGTGTAAAGTCACCCAGCCACTGTTGGGAAGAAACTCCGTTCGGAAAAAGCATAAAAGCACCATGACAAAAGGCGACGCCCTCATGTGATGACAGACTATCTAAAAGGCCCTAAGTATACCCCAAACATTTGGAGTAACTTGGGAAGGGGCCACATTGACAGAAGTCAAAAACTCCATTTCAAAAGAAGTAAAAGGAACCATAACCCCCATATCCTAGATAACAGGAAGATGAAGGTTGAAGTAAAGAGCATAAAGATTATCTTAGGTATCCATATCTACTCTTTCATCCCTCGAACAATGCTCTATAAACACATCCCTATACCGGCTTGTGCTGGAAAAACTAATGTCATGACTAAATTTGTTGATCATATTAGCAGTAGAGTAGAAGGAGGCTATGTATCCCACATAGATAAATGTAGCTTTCTCACCATAGTAGGGGAAAGGTCAAATAAAGTAATCGTCCAAACAATGATTTTTTTTGAAAAGAATGAAGAAGTAATGAAGCAAAAATTTCGAAAATATATATGTAGTCCAAGGAAATGAACTCACACGTTCACCCAATAGGATGACTCAAGAAGAGGGAAGGTTTCCACGTCTGAGTGCAATGTGTAAACATGGGAGACGGATTTGTCTTCCCGAGAAATATCATAATGAGGTGCATTAAATGCTACCCATACCACTTCTGCTCAAACACTCAATCTGGCTAAATTGACTGACGTTTGGGTGTCTCGGAGTATTACCTTAAAACATACATGTTTCCCTGAATCTGTAAACGCCCATGCCACGTAGGTACCAGCGAGTCTGTATGCTTTCATTTGAGGGACTCGCTTACTATTTATGTCGCCTATGAGGGGAACTTCGCCATCCAGCTATATTGTTCTTAACCAACAAGATCGTTAGTAGGGAGAGGGGTGCATTTGAAAAAGAAGTGTAGTTTTAAACCCCCAAATTGTATAAGGAGTACTAGCCATACACCCCCAAACTAATAAAATGAAGATATACAACAACTAAAAACAACAAGGAACTTAGAACTAGTGGAAAGACACCCCAAAAATAAACATCAACCAGCAACGTCAACATACATCAACATTACACCTTCTAAATCTAACCAAATTGACCAGGATAGAAGAAAGGCCAGCCTCAATCACCATATAAACAAATTCAAAGACTACCACATCAAGTTGCACCAAGAGATCAAATAACCAAATAGTGAGAAACCGCCTAAAAACACGAAGTTGAAAAAAGGATAGGAAAATATCCAAAGGCCTCCAGAGAGGTCATCTGACCACCCAGCCCACCCCATACACCTAAGCATAAGAGAGAGTTATACTCCCAATCCAAAAGAGAGAAGAAAAGTTTGGAAGATGAGATTGAATCCACTTCCAAGAAAAACACATAAACTTACTAATCACGTGATCAATAGTCGAGCTTAACTTACAAAAGATAACATTATTACGAAAACTATAGGCTTTATAAATCATTACATGCCATATAGTCATAAGACCTAATGACCGAACCTTATCATAAGGAGACCCTTTTTTTGAAAAGGCTAAATTTTATTAAATATTCATTCAAGCATGAGGCATGCATAGAATGAAATTCACCAGTACAATAGAAATAGGACTAAATCCATGATACAACTAAACACCAGGACAGATTGAAAAGGCAAGAACCCCCCACCTTGAAGCGTCTAAATACTGCAGCAACCTACCCAACCAAGATGCAAAGAGTCTCAAAATTATTCCACTAACATACAAACTAGATAATAAACAATGCTTGAATACTACTACCTCAGAAGGATAAAACTTATAGGGACCAATTTTGCACCTGTTCTACCAAGACTAAGGGAGCCAAAACCACATGCTCCAATATAAAAGAAATGAATAGTCATGATCTGTTGGCCAAGACTAGCAGCAGATAACCCACCAAAGCCGCAAAAACATTATTCTCAAAAATTGCAACAGATTAAAGAACTACATTCTCCTCCTTATGCATTGTATATTACGACCGTCGAGAATTATAACAGCACAGATTCCTGATGCGATCAAATTCAGGATAGGAAATATTCTCCTACTAATGAGCAACCAGTATACGAGAACCACCACTAAATAACACAACCTATATAAAACAACTGATCTTGGAAACCTGTCAATAGCAAACGACATTCCAAACACACTCAAGAAATTGTGGTCTACTGTAATAAGCAATCCACCCTCCTACTGCAGGACTGGATATAGTACACAGCAACAAGCAAGCTTCCACCACCCAAGTCATGAACACAATCTGGATTCACTTGTTTACCCAAGGAGGATTCTTGGATTCACATGTCATTGGAGTAGGTTACAGCTGATGAATTTGTATTTGCCTCTCAACCAGTTCCAAGAGAGTCTTTGAACATTATCGAATATCCTTTCGGTAGATTATACTTTGTTCTTGAATATGATATTGTTTCATGCCTTCTAAATGCTCCAAATGCCCGCGGCCCATATCACACTAACGTTTTTAATACTCTCTCTACCATATCCGAAGATGGATTCAAACTGCTTATAGTGGATCCAGCTGTCTCTAGATAAAGCTGAATAAACTCATAACCAATTCAATAATTTTTGCCATATACCTACAATAGTAGGACATTTAAAAAAGAGGTGTGATGCTGACTAAACCTCGCCGCATCCTGTAGCACCCCAAAATTTGCCCTCTTTTTTTTTTCTAACCACTAACTGGCTTATGTTTCATTTCATTTTTGCAATATCATTTGTGCATATCATGGGTTCTTAGCATGAGATCAAGGTATCTTGGTTCTCAAAGAGAAGAGCATCTGTTCCAAAGGCAAGTTTAAGTTTATTTTTCAATCTTGGGGCTCCCCAAGGCCTTAAGGCCCTCACCTCATCAAGGCATAACTCATAATCAAGAGAAGCACTGATTACATCCTCCTAGCTTGAGTTCTCAAGTTAGGGTTTTTTTGGCATTCTTGAGTCTAACACTCCAATGTGCAATATCTTTGAAGATTTATCATCATCAAGTGGCATATTTCATCTTTGTTTAAGAGGAGGCACATCATATTCAGAAGAATTTGGGTTTTGAGCTTGGGTCAATTCCTCCTAGACTATGGGCACCAAAATTGGGGTTTGGCATAAAATCAGTTTATTTTTTATTTTTTGGGCAAGACTTAATTCCATGGTATTCCATATGTCCCCAAGTGTCTATGAATGGAAGATTGTCCATCAATTTGGTTCAGAAGGGTTTCAATTGTTCAAAAGATTTAAAATCAAGAGAATTGGGGATAAAGTCAACTGTGTAGTGAAAAAGTCAACTCTTGACTTTTTGAGGTCAACATGGTGTTTTTCAAGTCAAATATGATCAATGGATGAGATTTAGTCAAGGAATGTTCAAGGATTCATCAAAAATCAAGAATGTGGAAAAGTTACTAAATTTGGAAATTAGGTTTTTAGGAAAACTTACTATTTTTGTCAAGATTTCAAACATTTTCAAGGCCAATTTTCACCATGATTAAGGCTATGTTTGCAAATCCTTTCCACATGAAAGTTGTAGTTTGAAGCATTCCCTTCAAAATGAACACAAAAACCATACCATTTGGGTTATTTTTCATGGAGTTATGAATGTTCAAAGTGTGACATTTTCAACTTATGGTTTCACTAAAGACTTAGAATTTTTGTAAGTTATTTGGGACAGCTTTATACACATGTTTTCAACTTGATTTTTCCCATTGATTCAAGTGTTAAATTGAAGTATGTTGGACACCAAACTTGTTCATTTTGATCCCTAGTTTCTTGTGATCCAAAGAATGCATCAAATGGTTTTGTTTCCACCAAGATATGATCATTCAAAGTTAGACATTTCAACTTGTTTCAAGCATGCAATTTTGATGTATATTTTGGCAAAACCTTGGCATGATCATGCAGCAACCCTCCCAACCTTATTTCACGTGTATCACTCACTCTTTCCTCATCAAAACATTGCCAAAAATGACCACACATGTACCACCTCTTCATGCACTTATTTTCCACTTTTTGCCATAAAAAGAAAAGGATAAAGGTCATGACAACTCTACCTCATTCTCCACCATCACGTGCCACTTTCTTTTCACACTCAATACATGCTTAATTTCCACTCAAAATCACTCCATAGTCACTCAAAAAACTACTACCCGTACCTCACATTCCAAAATTCTTTTTGACAAAAATTCCAAAAACAATCCTTTTAGGCCCATTTAACTTCACTCAATCCACCATATAAAACCATTGCAAACCCTAAAACAGAAAGAGAAACTCATTCTACATCATTTTCAAATCAAAATCTTCCAGTCTCTCAAGGAATTCAAAAAATGCGAATTGCTCATTTCCTACAAGTTTACTTTGATTTATGGCTTGATTAATCTCTCTTGAAGTTCAAGGAAGCTCCCTAGAAGGTTTTCTCATCTTGTTCACATCAGATCAAGAGCCAACGGAGCTACTCCGTTAGGTATCTTTCTTTTCTGTTTTCTTTCATGTTGAATGCGTTGTGAGCCTTGGATGTGTATATTTCATACCTACCATTTGTGTATGTGTTGTCTTGTTTAGATGAGTTTCAATGTTTGTTGGCTTTGCTTGTGTGTTTGTTTTCATGAGTTTTAGTGGCTATTTTCAAGATCTAATCGTATATTTGCAACCTCCTTGAAGTGCACTACAATATGGGATATGGCTTGTCTTGTTTTGAGCTTGTTGTTCCATGTGTGTTGTTCCTTGTTGCTCATTTTTCATGGCTTTAGAGGGAGAATCTTGAGAAGGCGAGTGCATTTTTGGAATGACTGCACCAGCCGCCACCGGCGGTGTCCGCAGGACGGAATTTCTTTTCCGGCAGGAACTACTATTCACGTGCAGAATTTTATTTGCATGGCTTGAGGCTAGGGATGATGACGTGGCGCTTGGTGAGTGGCTTGTGTTTTATTTTTGTCTTGTAGTGTTTAAGTGAACTTTGGACCAATTGATTTCAAGTTACATAACTTTTGTAACACTTTTTATACCTTTTATTTTAATTTCTTTTTAATAAAATTCTGATCTCATGTGACCTTATTTTGGGCCCAGCGAATTTATTTTCGCACCTCCCTCTCCTGGCCCAAATCGTGGCCTTCTTTGTTTCATTTGCTAATGCACCTCCCATTTTTTTTTACACTTTTTATTATCGTTTCTTTTTTTAATTATTAAAATATTTTATTTTATCAAAAAATTCTAAAAACAATCATGTGTGTATTTCAATGTCTTATTTAATTTTCAATGAATTTTATTTTTATTTTCCATTTATTTTGATTATTAATCATGATTTTCTTTTCCAAAGTGTCTTCCATGCCTACTCATGTGATTCATGCTTATGTTTAGTGACTTTGCCATTATTTCTTGAGCTTAATTTTTTACCATGTGTTCATACTTGGGTGAGGAATCTTTGAGTGTCAAGTTTCTGCCTTGGTGATTAATTTTTGATTATTTTCCATGTGGTTTTCATTGCTCCTCAATTATTGTTCGGTTAGCTTGAGATGTGTGATGTTTGATCCATTTGATGATGAAATTTTGTGATTCTTGTTGAGATATTTTGTAAATGAATTCTTGATGGATATAAAATGATTGTGGAATTTATTTGTATTTTTATAAGGCATGCTTCTATTTTTGGTTGATGTTTTCATGTGACTTGAACTTTGAATGGATTGTTTTGGGTACTTGACCTAGTTTGGATCTTTTTGACCATTTATGCTTAAGTTAAGCTTGAAATGATTATATTATGTGATCATGTACAGACTTGGATTATTTTTGGCTTTGGAATCATTTTCATTTAATCATTTTTCTATTTATGCTGGATTTTCCAAGTTGACAATGTTTTGTCACAACTCTTTGGATGTTTTGAACTAGTTTCTTTGTGATGCCATCTCATATGATCTCATAAATGCTTGGTGACTCTTGTTTGCTTTGAATAACTAGTAGAAGACCCGTGCGTTCATACGGGTATGTTGATTTCTATCTTAAATTATTCGATAAAAAATATAAATATTTGTGGCTCTTTTTTAATACATCTTTACATGTATTAACAATAATTGATAAAGTTTGAATTAAAAAATATCAAGAGTAGGTATTGATCCAGCATACATGTGCATCCGCACGGATAAATTTATCTAATATAATATAAAATATATTTAAATGGATATGTATATTTGAAAAGAAATACCTAAAATCGAATAGGTATTGTTATGGTAGTGACCCGTGAGAACAAATCAATACATAATCCATATGAACAAATCCATCATGATTGTGAAGTTTGTTGGTGTCATTCCTGCATATAGTGTATAATCTGTACTCATTGGTGCGCAAAACCAAATAAATACAAATAAATGGGATAAGTAAATTTTAACCATTCATAGTTTTACTAAACTACTTGTTATTCCAGCAAAACCAAATAAATACAAAATATATAAATTAGACATTTGGAAACATTTATAAAATAGTAAAGGATCTTATTTATTCTACATTTCGACAAAACATTTTTATAGGTAAAAACAAAGGACAAAATAACACATCAGCTCCTCCACATAGAAGATTACTATAAAAAGCATGCCATTTTTAAAGTCTTAGCCTATCATTGAATTTGAACATCAATAACCTTTCGTTCAATTTTAGTCTTAGGAATACAGATATAAAGTACACCATCTTTCAACTCAGCCTTAACGTTTTCTTTCTCACAGTTATCAGGAAGCTTGAGACGAGTATCATAACAACTATAACTCTTTCTTGACCATGAATTTTGTCCACCATTTTCCTCTTTATGATCACTTTTTATGACAAGAACATCGGCTTCCACTGATACCTTAACATCTTCCTTAGAAAAACCAGGCATATCAAATCGCATTCTGATTTCATGTTCTTTATCTTTGATTTCCCAAGGGACACGTATCTCACCTCCTCCAATGTTTCTTCCAGGAATTGTCATTGCATCTTCGAAAATTTTGTCCATTGTGTCTAACAATATTCAGTAATTGCTTCTCATCCATTTAAATTAAGTCTAATGAGTTGCTGAATGTTTTATGAATATGCAGATTGCTATGGTCTTTTAGAGAAGACCGTTAGTGCAATGTTAACAAAGATTGTCTAAAATTCAGATGCAAACCTCAATATTTCCTTCACCTCTTTATCGTCGTCATCAACACCGTCTTCATCGAAAAGCAATTACCCCAAGAGATTTTGTTCTTCAACACAATCTAGATCAGAAAAAGCCAAGTCAGCTTTGACAAGCAAAGCATGGTGGTTTCAAGATTTGGAAACATTACCACCAAATATAATTGAAAAACTTTCAGTGCATCAAATCATATAAAGATGATAACAAAAATCTAATATTCACAAGATTTCTGTTGCAATATCTAAAAATAGCTACTCAAACCAGAAACGCCGATTACAGAAACAGCAGCGTGTATGGTTGAACCTGGTTGTTGCCAGCATTCACTATTATCTGATTCGGATTCAGATTTTTAAACATCAGTCATGAATGTTGCATTTGTATTAACTTAATGTAGCGAATACGAATAAGAAAATTGCGAGTTAGAAGACACTAAAGCGATGAATGGGTAACCATCAAACGATAACTATGTCGATGAAGTACTCAAACCTGGAATCCCTTGAGTGGAGTTTCATAATGCAATGGATGATTTATTCTCTCCTTGATGATTTTTCCAATGCAACTCCTCTAACATCTGAACCATTTTGAAGTCTCTGAATCATGTCCAACTCTTCATCCACCACCATTCCATCATACTTAGCAGTTCCATAAGATTTCAAACTTGTCAGAGATTTATTGAACTACACAAAAGAATATAAAAAACATCAAAGTCGATCATGAATACAAATAAACAAACCATGCTGAAATGAAAAAAACCAGATACATCAAGACTAACATGAAGACATTAACGACAACATACATATTCAGAAGTGTGTGCTCAAATGAAAACCAAATACAACATGGTAAGTTGAGTGCTGGCCATTAAGATTCCATCCCCATGATGATATACCCTGTCCGTCAGCTTTCCTGCTAGATCTGAAACATAATATATTGAAAATATGAGTCCATGTATAAACATCTATATATAATTGTCTAGATAGATGAAAAATAGTCATGGCAAGCTGAATTCATATTTTAAGAGTAACATCGTGTTAACTTAGGCATTACTCTCCACATGGATGTAAAGTGCAGTTAGCAGTAAATTAGTCAAAACTTCATGAAACCATGCCTATCCGTAATAAGGCTGGTACTTGACACGAAAAGCATGTTAACACTACAAAAACATGTTATCCATTATGAGGGAAAGAAAGTGGACTGTGGAAATTATCATTGAAATGTTAATTTTATAGGTAGAATAGAGTAGAGTATGATAGAGAGAATTGAGAAATACAAACATGTTTCATAAGTTGTCTTAAATCATGAGCATGAATGTACTTGAAAATAAGGGTGACTTTGATATATGTACTTGTGCCATAGTGGCCTATACCTGCTTATAGATAATCTCAGCCATGGTTTCGTGTTACCATTGAAGTGAATAACAACCGCACTTTCGATTAATCGATTATCGATATTTAGGTCTTTCTGGACAATACCACAGTGTGCAGAGATTGATACCTGTGAAATACAAAATCTAAGTCAAATGACATTGAGGAAATTTATTGTCAGTGTGCACTACTGTTGTTGAAGACATACCTATTTTCAGAATACATAATCTATAACTGCCCTATTGAGGAAAACAATCTTCTAAAGCTGTGGATAAATCTCGGGGATGTAAAACCGAAGATGACTTAGTAAAGACAAAAACTTGTTGCTCCGCAGTTTAGGTTCAGCATTTACAGCTGGATATGCCCCGAAATTGCTCAATATAAAAAGAAAATTTTAAGGTGCAAACCGTGCAATTTTAGAGCAGCAACTTCAAATGGAAAAATGTTGGCTTCATCCTGATGTTAGCACACATGAAAATAAAAGATAGTAAAATTACAAACTTAACTCACCATAATAGCCACAAAGGTCACCGTCCTGGGCACATTCAGGGTTGTAAGAATATGGACAATTATCAGCATGAGAAGGGAATTTGCAAGATGGTTTGATAGAATCAACACATCCAATAGAAGTAGAATCTTTACTCATTGCTTCACACTGCCAAGTGACAACCCAACTAACCCACTCAACCAACTGAAGCACATAGGAAGAATGCTGACAGTGATCTTCCTTGAACCTCAAATGTGCAGCGAGTCCGAATTCTGCTTGTGAATGCACATCTTTCATTCGAACTTGTACTTCGAGGGGAACCTTGAGTTCACCTATCACCACAGTGTGCAGAGATTGATACTTGTGAAATACAAAATCTAAGTCAAATGACATTTAGGAAATTTATTGTCAGTGTGCACTATTATTGTTAAAGACACTGGACTTGCAACTACGAAATCAGTCCACAAAATACTAGCCTGACGCATGACTTCCAAACTACATGATGCAATAAGATCGTGATTCACTGTCACCTGTTATATTAGAATAGATTAAAAAAAAGGAAAATTCAACAAAATGAGAGAAAAAAAGGTTGGAAATTGATTCAAAATTCAAAGGTTGTATGCATAGAATTTCATGTCATATTCATTACTCATGTGAAACTTTATTGGGAACAACTGCATTGACCGAACTATAGTTATAACAACACATAGATCTAACATGTAAATATACTTTTTTTGACATAATGTAACATGTAAGTATGATCCATTTATAATTGAAAACAGAACATTACTAGACATGTACCTCCTTTGACTCAAGGCCTTCTAAACTTTTGATGGTGATATCAGCAACTGTAACTGATGAAGCAGTACTAAATAGTCTTTGTATTCGAGAGTCAATTGTATCTGGACATGATTTAGAGAGGCAGAGAGATAGATTAATGAAACATATATTTGTTATTCTTGCATCAATGAATTCAGGACATTAATTAGCACTTATCATGAATTCAAGACAAATTACAAAACAAAAAATCTATTTGTTTAAGCATCAATGTTTCACTAACTTCAAGTGACAATGATAGGTTAAATGGGTAAGCAAAGATACTGACCTAAATCATAAGCTGCATCATAGTGACCCCTCCCAATTTCTGCTAGCATTTGCTTGAAGTAGTGATTACAACATAAACCTGAAAACTTCAAATTACAAAACAGAAAAGCTATCTTTAGTGTTGCAACAAACAAATAAAGTAGAACAATGTAGAACCCATTTTTGCCACTCTCATCTTGACAAAGTAAGCATCATGTCATAGCAGTTGTTTCTCCAGTTTAAACATACCTAGATTAAGTTTCAAAATATTTCAGCTACTTAAAGTAGCATCTAGAGTAAGCAAAACATTTATAAGAGGTTTAAAATTACAAACCCAAAATCAGTTCCTAATTTAATAAATATAATGATAAATAAAATAAATAGCAATTAAGCATCGATAAGGCTGTGAAATGAAAGCAAAAAAATGGTTACCCGGGTGATGAAGAAGCTGAGGAAGTTTAGTCCGATTTGAGCCCGGACATCACGAGTGTCAAGCTCAACCTCAGTAGCCCTGCGACCCTCCATGATCTGATTAAAATCACTCTCGTCTTCAACAGAATCGTCCAATCCAACAGATTCGAACTGGTCAGCTTCATTCATCCAACAGATTTGATAGTGTTGCATGAAGAAAACATGGATGACCGCTCCTTGCTCTCCCTCAACCTTCCCTCCCGTCGGTGAAGATCTGGCATAGATAAAATGTAATCTATAATATCAATGATGGATCTTGAAATTTTCTGAATACTAATCCGACTAAGGGAACAAACCTATCATCCAGTTTATCATGGTCCATAAAAACAGAAGGCATCAAAACTATAAAAACAAAACACTAAAAAAACACCAAAACAGATTTATCCACCATGTTAAAATCAAGCATCAAAATATATAAAAAAAAAAAGCTGTGCCAAAATCAAGATGTAAGGGAGATTAACTTCAAGCATCAAAAAAGCTTTCCACGAGAAGAACAAAGTAGCTTCAGAGAAGAGATTAACTTACTGTAAGGGAGATGAAATCAAGTTGTGCCAAAATCCAGCGATACGCAACCGACGAACTCTGCACCTGAGCGACAAACTGAGAAACAGAAACACTAACAAACATGAAATGAAAATGAAATCTTGAGAAAATAACCAGAACAAACACGAAATGAAAATGAATTGAAAATGCAACATTCAACCAAAATCTTGGTCAGTGTGTTTTCCTTGCAACTAATCCAGTTCCGTCCCTTGCAAATCTTACAGGCAGCTTCTGGGTGAAAGAAAGAGATGAACTGTAGAAAGAAGAGAGAACACGGAGATATGGCGACGTGATTTAGGGTTATGGGTGAAAGAGAGAACATGGAGAGAGAAAGGGGCAGACGAGAGAAAGAGTGAGAAAGAGAGAGAATGAGTCAAAAAGTGTTTTCAAAATGAAAAGAGAGGGGAAACCATTGTAAAGCAGCAATGTAAAGTATGCCAGTATGGACTCAACACGTGGCAGCATATGAGGGAAATGAAGTAAAGTTTGAAGGTGAATTTGTTAGTTACAGAAATGTCCTTAGCTTAGTGTTAATATTTTTAGTGGAAAAGGCAAATTAGGCAGTTTGGTCAACCTATAAGTAATGGGTAGATAGTAGACATGTGTGAGGTTCTGATCCTCTTGATATGGTGTCCATTGAATGACATTTTCTCATTTCTTGCCTCACATGATCTTTTGTTGCTTGCATGAATGACATAAGTGAATGTTTTTCCTAGTTTTGATACATGCTTTGAGTATGATATTTGATGATTCTTCTTGATTGGTTTGAGTTTGATTGTAGTTCATGAATGATGCATTTGCTACTGCCCACTTGGATTTACATCATGTTTTCATTTCACTTGATCATTGTTGATTGATTTCCATGATGCATTTCATTAGCATTTGATTGTTGTTACTTTGGTTCATGATGCATGTTAATGTGAAGCTTTCTTGCATGTTTGAATTGGTTGATCATTATGTGATTTAAGTTCTGACTTTGTTTCATCATCATCTCACTTTGTTCACATAACCTTTGTGTGTTGATTAATGGTGTTCAATTGTGATCCTAATGCAAGTTTGTTTGCACCCCTTCTTGTTTGCTTCTATCTCTTTGTGAGAACTTCATTGTGTGATCTTTTGAAGCATGTTTGGTGGTATGATGTGCTTGCTGTCCTACCTTGATTCTTATCTCATGTTTCATTTTCTTCTTCATCTCTCACTTCTTTTCTTCCCCTTTGGATCTCAAGACTTGCTTAAGTCTTGGATTCACTTTTGCTTGTTCCCTTAGGGTTCCCTAGTCCAACTTAATCTTTGATTAAGCTTGGAGTAGGGTAGACATTAGGATTCAAACCATGTATGCTAACATTAGGTAGAATCTTCCCTTTTTACCTCAACCTTAGGGCCAATTTTGCATGATAACATTAGGATATAATTCCCGTAGTGTTTTCTTTTCCTTTGTGTCTTCTCTTCTCATCTCCTAACAAGTTTAAGACACTTAATAAAGGCAACGAGCATTGTGCGCCATGAGCCTTAAGTACATGAGAAATGAGGAATGAGGGGTTTCCCTTCATTTTTCTAGAGTGTTTAGCAGGCCTCCCGTCTTAGGGCAATTCGCAACGCATTCGCTCCTATGTCATAGACTTTAGTGGAATGTGAGTTTCAAACTAACTTCAATTCACTTCTGTCTAAAAAACACCAAAACAAATTCAAATCATTTTCATCCTTCGGGATTGTTGGGTTTCAAATCATTTTCAGAAAAGAGCACGTTATTTCCGTTCAGTCGCAAACAAGCATCGACCCTAACTGTCGGACGCGAACCAAACATCGCTCATAAAAAACACTTAACCATTATGGTCGTTACCACAAACTACATTGCTCTGATTTCTCATTCTCGTTGAGAATACGTAGGCACAAGACAGCGATGTATTGGCGAGCACTATTCCCTCTTTTCGACCCGTAGGTCGAACTACGACTGCTCTGATTTCCTCTCTCTGGTTAGATTGAGGATACGTAGGCACAAGACGGTGATGTCTTTGCGAGCAACCTCCCCCCATCCACCCGTAGTCCTCCGAACTACGTTGACTCTGACTTTTCCATTGCACGAGGGAATACGTAGGCCTAGGGCGGCGATGTCCTACCGAGTCACTTTTTCTTTTCTTTCCCCTATTTCGTTTCCGTTTAGCAGTAGGCTTTAGATGACTTACCCCTTGATTTGACAACAAGCGTGGATCCCATCGAGTACGATGGACGCGTGGGGGTGCTAATACCTTCCCCTCGCGTAACCGACTCCCGAACTCGAACTATGGTTGCGATGACCATTCCTTTCCTTTTGTTGAGTTTTTCTTCGATCGTTTCCTTTCCCTGCGTTGGGATAAATAACGTTCAGTGGCGACTCTTCTTTTCTTGTTTCTCGCTGGTTGTTTTTTCGCGGTTGCGACACATCCACCGACACACATATTATTATCTAAACCTAAAATACCCCTTCTAACAAGGTTATCTTTTGTAGGAGGTCTATTATGGAATAGTTTCCATATAAAAAACGAGACCTTCAACGGTACCGTCTTACTCCAAACCGCTGACCAATCCACATTATTTTCCGGCCTACAGACTGTCCTCAATGCCTTGTATCTTTCTTTGACAGAATAATCCTCCAGATTCTCTAAATCTCCTATATCTACACTGCATATATTTTTCCACCACTGTGAACTATGTGTATCAAACACTCTCGATAAATCTTCGCTATTGCCATACCTGTCCCGTAAGACCTTAATTTCCTTAAAAATACCAAAAATTGAATGAGTAATGTCCACATATCTACAAACCCACCAAAATAAAATCTATAGCAAAGAGAAAAATGCAAACTCGTACATAATAAACAAATGATCGTCTGACTTAATCTGAGACAAACACATGGCACATCATGTGCGATAGGGATCGGTTAAAATCCTATATATAAAAAGATCATCTCTAGATGGTATCCTATTCTACAACATCTGCTAGGAGAAAGCCCCTACTTTCGAGGGATCCTAGCTCCGTAACCCTTGGCCAGAATCTGAATCATTCAGACAGACCTTACGCTCCTCCCTAGCATTGGCATTGGAGATAATTCTAAAGACATACCTCACTAAAATCCTCCTGCCTTATCATCTTTCTAAACTCAAGCATCCTTCTAGTCTGATTTAATCAAACTCCCCAAAGATAGAGCCATTATACAAAATAACTTTTCTTACCAAATAGACACCCTACACCGCCATTTAAAATCTTAAACCCACACGTCATCAACCCAATACCTCATAAGCTTAACGAACCGTGACTTCTACTCAAAATAAGAAACAACCTCCTAAAAAACAGACAATGAAGGGAGTGATCCTTCCATACATCACTGCACAGGAATACACCTCCCCTTCATATGGATTCATACTCCTCAGATTCATCGTGTTGTTGCACAAGTGGATTTGCCTCAAGCATTAATGCATATGAGCACACCTCCCCTTAAATATAAGCCATTGGATCTTCATCCAACGCTCACTAACACTCCACATCAAACAATAAAGCGCCAGTTACAATAATTTCTCATATATAAGTCTGACTATGAGTCACACCCAAGTACAATTCATTACACACTTGCAAAGTTCCACCTTAATGTTTTGTTGACTTGACCCTAAGAGTGCTAACTTTTTTTGAGGTACCCCCTCAATCCATTAGAGAAACATCTTAACTTCACTGAAATCATTCCATGGTTGTCTTCATCACTGGACCAATTATCTTATGTTCCAAAACAACAAAGCGAGGTCGCTAGTAAGAATCAATTTTCTTTGATTTTTCTTAATCTTTTCAATCTCATAAACATAACAATTTCCAGTTATATCTATGATATGATGAATGGTTCAAGGTCAACTCAATGGCCTCCAAGCATTAGTTCTGATCATTTAAGAAAATGTCACTCCAGTTCTTTTCCTAATCGATGACGATCTTCCTCTACAAGATCCACAGGCTGTAACAACAAATCCTTAGCTTCAAGTTCCAATTATCCCACCCTCGACCGTAACAAGAATTGATAGCTAGAGACTTTCATTCCAAGAAAATATCCTTCCTCCACCACATTTATAGGTTCCTCAACCACATCCTCAAGTTCTTTCACTGCTTACTCAAATTCCTCAACCACATCCTTAAGTCCTTCTGACACATCCTTAAGTACCACTGTCGTATCCTCAAGTTCTTTCATTTTTACTCTTTTTTCAACACTCACAATCCCAATCTGCGCTCTAAAAATGGTCTTCTGTTAAACATCTTGAATTTACTGTAACAACAAAACATGAGGCTCATAAGTGTAAGAGAGTTCTACGAAAATATTCATACTAATTGCAACACAGATTGAGGCATTACAATGCAACCAACCTGGTGAATTTCTGATGAATTCCCTCGTTGATGTTGGTTCGCAACCATTTAAATATTTTGCATCTTTAATAGAAGTTACATTAACATGGTCTATAGTAGTATAACTTTTATTCAAAGATTTAAGTTCAAATACTAAGTTTTAGAATCAAGAAAATATTGTATTCACGTCTTCATCTTCTCCCATTTTGAATAGCTCGTAGTTCTTTATCAAAACATTCACTTTGA
This sequence comes from Lathyrus tuberosus, assembly GCA_022829125.1. NCBI lineage: Eukaryota > Viridiplantae > Streptophyta > Magnoliopsida > Fabales > Fabaceae > Lathyrus > Lathyrus tuberosus. The sequence continues at coordinate 1,114,794 of JALAZF010000812.1, read as the reverse complement.
ACTCTCTTATTTGCTTGTTACCTCAATTGTTAAGAAACAAAGAATCAAATTTTAAATTTGTTGATTTATTGATAGGAGCCTTATCATACTCTTTGAAGGAAATAACATTCATAAGAAAACTTCTTGAATGTCTTCTTTTGTTTAGTATTCATAGTGAGTGGTTCCATATCCTTGGCTTAAGCCTCTTTAGGATGTGTATAAACTTTCCCAACTAACTCCATAGTTCCAAATATTGACATATGAAGAAACTAAATAATGTATATTTCTAGTAGTTTAATTTTTTTTTGAAATTTTAAAATTTTTTATGATTATTTAAAATAAAACTTAACTAAAATGCCAAGGCTTAATGTAAAATGATAATGAAAGAGAAATTCATACAAGAAATTTGTAATGGTTCACCCCCAACTTGGAGTTACAAGCAATCCTCTCACACTTGAGATATTTTTACTATAATCCAACTTATTACAATATCACTATGATATATCTTGGTCCAACTAACCTTTATCTTATATTTCTCAAATACAAATAATTGATCCTAATTAGATCTCTTTTTCTACTAAAAAATATGGTTACAACTTAACCCTTTAAGGAGATACAATCAAATAAATGGATAATTGTTTAGGTGTTTAAAAATAGGCAAAATATTCTTTTTGATTCCGTATTTTAATTTTGGGTTTATTTTGGTCCCTTAACTTTAAAAAAAGTTCATATTGATCCTTTAATTCTTCAAAACGTTCCATATTAGGTATTTTTGTCCTATTAGCGACGAAAAAATTCAAAAATCAGTCGCTAAATTCGTCGTTAATTAGATAAAAAAGACTAATTTAGAACGTTTTGAAAGTTAAGAGACCAATATAAACCATTTAAGAGTTAAGGGAGAAAAATGAACCTCAAAGTTAAGATCCAGGACAAAAAAGAATATTAAACCTTAAAATATCACTCATAGATATAAACAAATACAAATAAAAGTTTTTAATCTACTACAAAAAATGTATACAATGAGATCACTTAATGCTTGATTTTTTCTTTCTTTCTCTGAGTAGAGCTTCTTCTCTAGATGTTCTCTAATTAAAAGTTATTTTCTTTTTTTCAAGTTAATTTGTTATTCATTAAGTTGTTCAATGCTGTCCAGTGTGGTGTTGTGTGGTGAATAAAACAACGAGAAGTTAAAATTATAAATAGCATGATATATAGCTTCGTTTTTAGTTGATTGTTGCTTGAACTGAACATTGATAAATGAGTTGTTGTAATATTTGTACTAGTGAAGAAGACTATTGTCACTAGGGGTGTTCAAAACCTAACCAACCCAATAGAAAACCGCAAATCAAACCAAATCAAATTGAAACCGCAAAAAACCGCATTTGGTTTGGATTTGTTCGGGTTATCTTTTAACAAAACCATACGGTTTGGTTTGGTTTGCGGTTTGTATTTTGCAAATCGAACTAAACCAAACCGAACCGTATTATGTTACAACCCAAACTTCAATTATCCCGCATCTAACCCAAAACTCACACCCATTTTGCCTTAACCTTACAATTACGAAATATTTTCTCTTACTCACACTTAACTTTTCAGTTTTAATCTTCTCAAATCTCTTCTAATAATATTGCGCATTCTTCTCATCTTCTTCGTCATGTACGTATCACCTCTTCTACACTATTCTCTCAACTCACATGTGTTTTTTTTTTTTCATTTTCTCATTTTTATGTTACTATTTTCTCTTCTAATTATATTTTTGTCGCACCTTTCTTCTCTAATCTCACGTCTCTTATGTTCTTTCTTTTTCATCTTCTCTAATCTCCCTTATCCTCTATTTTCTATTTTATTATAATATTTTTGATATTGTTTTATGCTACTATTTTTTCCACTTTTGTTTAAATTGAGTTTTGTATATTGAATGAGAATTTTTTGTCTAAATATGATGAGTTTTGTTGTTATTTGACAATGTGTGAATGACTAAACACAAAGTTATGTTGTTCTCTATATATGTAAATATCACTCAATAAAAATCTTGTAAAAAACCGAACCAACCGAACCAATCCAAACCATATTGGTTTGGTTTGAATTTTTTTTAAAAATCAACCGAACCAAACCAAACCGCATGTTTTTTTCTCTTGCGGTTCGGATGATTTTTAGCGTCAAAACCGCCCAAACCGCACCGCGAACACCCTTATTGCCACAACCTTGTATTTACAATAAGTTTTATCACGCTACTCTGTATCATATTATCGCGCATAACTTGTACCTGTGTACCTTGTGTGTCATTACTTAATTGTCTCACAAATTTGAAATATTAACTTTGAGAGGAAAATCTTGTATTCTCCAAAAAATAAACTTCTATCATTGTCACTGATGATTACCATATGAATTAATTCAATAGAGAACGACAACTTGATCTTCTAACATATGATCAAACCATTGACTTTAATATTTAGTTGACCATAGAAAAATGATGATTACATAAGTAGCTCATGTCCAAAGAATAATATTGAAAGCGTATACCATCAGATAACAAAATAAAATCTGCATGACGCACACCTAGAGATGCTTCAACAAATCAACATGTCATATAATATCTTCCATATTCATCTTTAGACAAGATACTCATTAAGTAGATGCTGAACCTTTTTTCTCTTTCAAAAGGCTGAAATGAATAATAATAATAATAATAATAATAATAATAATAATAATAATAATAATAATAATAATAATGCAATCTAAATTTTTATCTAATATATTTACGAACCTATTCAATAAAAAAATTTATACTTGACATTTTATTGTTATTTTCATATTAATTGTATTGTTGCAATAATTAATATTTCTCTCTTTGTATTTTATATAAACCAAATTATATATATATATATATATATATATATATATATATATATATATATATATATATATATATATATATATATATATATATCATAAGGAAACTTCAAGGCCCAATAGCTATTGGTGCTGTACTGTCTCAAGATGGCCATCCAATTGATTTCTTCAGTAAAAAGATGTGTCCTAGGATGCAAGCTGCCTCTGTCTATGTCCGCGAAATGTATGTTGTTACAGAAGCAGTAAAGAAGTGGCACTTAATAGGTCAACAATTTCATATATACACAGATCAGAAAAGCCTTCGCGATTTGGTACTCCAAAAAATACAGACACCTGAACAGCAGAAATGGGCAGCAAAACTACAAGGGTTTAATTTCGAAATTTTTTACAAACCTGGCAAGTCTAATATGGTAGCAGACGCCCTGAGTGGGAAATATTCCTCTGATGATTCCTTGTTGTTCTCATTGTCTTCGCCGATCCCAGATCTCTTGTCAATATTGCGTGAGTTTTATGCAAAAGATAGAGCAGGAAGACACTTAGTAAGCCAGACCACTCACAACAGCACAGAACAGAATCATTACAAGTTTTCCAATGGGTTATTGTTTTACAAAAAACGGACTCTTCATACCTGACTTTCAAGATCTGCGCCAAAATCTTCTTCATGAGTTCCACGCGACCCCAACAGCAGGGCACTCTGGTGTCAAAGCAACTCTCGCTAGAGTGTCAGCTTCCTTCTCCTGGCCGGGCATCTACCAAGAAGTTAAACACATGATTAAATACTGTGATACCTGTCAACACAACAAATATATTACTAAAAAAAAGGGACTGCTCCAACCATTACCAATTCCAACTCAGGTTTGGGATGATCTGACTATGGATTTCATCACTCGTCTACCCTTTTTTTTTGCCACACAATTATTTGGGTCATCTGTGATCGTCTGACTAAGTTCGCCCACTTCATTGCGTTACCGACAAAGTTCACCGCTAAGGATCTTGCATCTCGCTTCTCTGTGGATGTCGCTCGACTTCATGGGGTTCCTAAGTCCATCATTTTAGATCGCGATCCTTCGTTCCTTAGTACCTTTTGAAAGGAGTTCTTCAAAGCACAAGGAACAACATTACTTGAGATTTACCCAGAAACGGATGGTCAAATGGAAGTATTCAACAAATCAGTTGAGACTTACTTGAGATGTTTTGCAAGCACACATCCGCGCAACTGGTACAAGTTCTTACATCTCCCTGAGTTCTGGTATAATTCCTCATTTCACACTGCTATTCAGATGACACCCTTCAAGTATCTCTATGGCCGAGATTTTGTCTTGTTGAAGCTACAACCATACCGACATCAATTTGTTAACCGTCGTGTTTCCCAGAAGTTAGCTCAAAGATTTTCTGGACCTTTCAAAGTCGTCAAAAGAGTTGGTGCAGTGGCTTATTTACTTGATCTCCCATCCTCCTCATGCGTCCACCCAGTATTTCATGTTTCTCTTTTAAGACCCTATTTTGCTTTAGAAGACTCAACCATTTTGCCTTACCCTAACGATGTTTCGAGTGTGGCTTTGCATGACCCCTCTCACACAATGGCGGGTGTGCGACGAGATCTCACAGATGAGGAACCTCCTAAGTCACAAGTGTTAGGGACAAGGAGTTTAGAAAATGATTCTGAAACCAACACAAGGGTTATATATGAGAAAGAGAATGAGACTTCAGTTTTAAAATCACCTTTATGCTCGTTGGCTACTGTCCCTCCACGTGACCCCATCAATAACTTGCCTCCATGCGGACTGTTAGGTGCTAAAATGTGTTAATATTTAGTTTAGTTTTTGGCACCTTTTGAGATCTTTATTTGTTAATCGATGCTTTTTCCCGTTGTTTCCGGTAAATAATCGTAGCATAGTTTAATTGTAGTATTAGACTTATTTATTTAACTTTTGTGTTTATAATTGTAGGTTTTAGCATTTCAATGGAAGCTTGGAGCATGGAAGGCTCTTAAGGAGCATTTTTGAAGAAATTGGATATTTGAAGCATGCTGCAAGCGCGCTTAGCGCGCTCCTAGCGCGGCCTGGGAGCATTTTCCAGCAGGTAGTCCGCTTAGCGCGGTCTGTAGCCCGCTAAGCGCGGTCAATGGAGGTTTAATAATTAAGTGCAGCGCGGTGCTGCGCGGTTAGCGCGCTCTGCGTAACTCAGCCCCCTTATAAATATATTAGATCAGATTTTTTGGAGATCACTATTCATTTTCTGAAAAAAAAACATTGTAAACACTGTAGTATCCCATTTTCTAAGAATCGGAGCATCATTTTTCGAGAGATCGTCGTTGATGCTTGTTTCTCTTCTCCATTTCTCTTGTTTGTGAAGCTACCATGACAATGGGTAGCTAAGCATTTCTAGTGTCAAGATTAGTGAAGGTAATCCATCATTTTTGTATGTATTGATATTGTATTAAGTTTGTGAACTTTGTTAATGATAAATATAGAGAAGAAACTTTGTTTTTATGGTTCATCTTTTGTTTTGATTCATGATTGAGAGATATGTGTTAAAACTTGACCTGGGTTTCAATCCATCAATTATTCATGAGGCTAGAGATAGTTTTGAATGTTGATGTTCATAAATATTGTTCTTAAATATTGTCATATTGATAGTTTGTGTGAGAGATCAACAAAGGATCAATTTGATAAATCCCACAACAAGTGTTCGAGAGAAACTTGTTGAGAGGATATGTGAGTTTCTTTATCGTTAGAAAGTTCACACGCTTTTTCGAAGATATACGTACGAAAGCGGATTACCGGCTACTAATCTTGACATGTTTTTATAAATCGTTAAAACAAATCTTTTTATCGTTCATTACTTAACTTTGAATGCAAACGTTCCGACTGAAAACAACCAAAACCCTTTGTTCCGATTAAAGTTTAAAACCTTTTCAACTGTAGAAATGCAGTGATATCTCTAACAATATCTGTGGAACGATAACAAAACCCTAACTTTATTTGTATTCCAACAAATTGACGGCCAAGTTACAACCGATAAAAGTCCCTTTGTGATCTTTTTTCCCATTGTTTTCATTAGTTGTGAGATGATTGCATAAATTGTTTTGGATGTGGCACAATTGCTTTTGAGTGTGTTTTGTCCCTTGTAAATATTGAGCATGGCTCATCTAAATAAATAGGTGATTCCCATTTGAACATTTGTTTGCTTTTGATGAGTGCTTGTTATTTCTGTTTAGAAGTTAGTTCATAGACATGTTTTGATTCTTTGTTGAAGCTGAGCAGTACTTGCGAGCGCATCAATTTAGTTTGAACGATTGATTTTTTATTGTGTTTGCTTATCCGATATTCCTCTTATTTCTATTCTATCTTACCTTTGTTTGAGGACAAACAAAGAAGCAAGTTGCGGAGAGTTGTTAGGTGCTAAAATGTGTTAATATTTAGTTTAGTTTTTTGCACCTTTTGAGATCTTTATTTGTTAATAGATGTTTTTCCCGTTGTTTTCGGTAAATAATCGTAGTATAGTTTAATTGCAGTATTAGACTTAATTATTTAAATTTTGTGTCTATAATTGTAGGTTTTAGCATTTCAATGGAAGTTTGGAACATGGAAGACTCTTAAGGAGCATTTTTGAAGAAATTGGATTTTTGAAGCATGCTGCAAGCGCGCTCCTAGCACGGTCTGGGAGCATTTTCCAGTAGGTAGCCCGTTTAGCGCGGTCTGTAGCCTGCTAAGCGCGGTCAAGGGCTGTTTAACAATAAAGTGTAGCGCGCTTAGCGCGGTGCTGTGCGCTTAGCGCGCTCTGCGTAACTCAGCCCCCTTATAAATAGATTAGATCAGATTTTTTGGAGATCACTATTCATTTTCTGAGAAAAAAAACATTGTAAACACTGTAGTATCCTATTTTCTAAGAATTGGAGCATCATTTGTCGAGAGATCATCGTTGATGCTTGTAACTCTTCTCCATTTCTCTTGTTTGTGAAGCTACCATGACAATGGGTAGCTAAGCACTTCTAGTATCAAGATTAGTGAAAGTAATCTGTAACGCCCCGTTTTGCCAATTTTATTTTATGGAGTCGTTTTGATTATTTTATTATTATTTTATTTTATTTCCGACTTTTATGTGAAAATGTGTTATTTTTCGTCGTGATTATATTTTATCGCGTTTTGGGAACGTTTGCGAGATATTTGAGTGTGGGGGTATTTTGGACATTTCACATTTAATTTCACTACGTTAGTAAAGAAAAGAAAAGTAGAAATAGAAGAAAAAGAAAAAAAAATAGAAAGAAAAGTAGAAAGAAGAAAAGAGAAGAAAAGAGGAGAAGAGAGAAAAGAGAGAAATTGGAGAAAAGCTTGGGAAATCAAGAGAACAAGTTCTAGGAATCGATTAATCGGGTAAGGGTGCGAAACTCGATTATACTATGATTGTGTATGATTATGTATGTTTTGTGTGGATGTTTTGGTTGGTTTTCCATATGTTTCCGTTTATGCCGTATTTGACGAAATCGATAGAAACCGATGTTTTTACGGTCGAAAAGTCGTATAAATACATGTGTTGGTTGGTTATATGTATGTGAGCTTCTGTTTAAAGTTTCATGAAGTTTGGTTATGTTTTGGTTAGTTTTCGTTATGTTTCCGTTGTTTTGTCCGTTTAGGTCGAATTGTAGGAAATCGATAGAAACCGATGTTTTCACGGTTAGAGTTCGAAATAAATTACGTAGTTGTATCGATTAAGGTTAGGTCGTCGTGTAGCGTGCTTTTTATTCGATTCGGTGATGTTTGAAAATTCTGTTTTTTTGAAAGGTTGAAATTTAATCGAAAAATCGAACGTCGTAGAAATTTCGTTTATGTGTTCTAAATTGTTCTTATGTATTTGGTGGTTGCGCGTATATGTTTGTTTCGGTGAAAATGTTCGATTTAGTCGAGTTTCCGGGCATTTCGGAAAAATGGCAGCAAGGGTGTAATTTGAGAAATCTGGTTTTTGAGAAAAACAGAGTTATGAATCGATACATAACAGCTATGTATCGATACGAAATGGTTTATGTATCGATACATAACCCTTATGCATCGATACATACTGTAGAAATTTGAGAAAACAACATTTTCACTACAGCATGCGTCGACACATGCGTTCTATGTATCGATACATGTGGCCTTTTTGTATCGATACATAAGCCTATGTATTGATACATAGTGTGCTGAACCAGAAAATTCTGGTTTGTCAGGGAAACTTCGGAAATTCATAACTCTTGAACCGTAAGTCGGTTTTGATCCCCGTTCGAAGCGTTGGGAAGCTAACGAGATGTTCTTTCTAGGAAAAATAGTTTTGAGGTCTGAACCTAGTCCAATCGGTACAGTTTTTTCGAACCGTTTCGTAGTGTCGGGCGTCCGGTTTATGTTTTTGCGTTATTTTGAAATATTCATATCTTCTTCGTTGTTTATCCGATTTAAGTGTTCTTTATATGGATGTGAAGCTAAAAATATGTTCTATGATTTGGTGAAGAAAAATATTATTTTTAGCCGACTTTTGGCCGACTTTACCGATTAATCGTAAATAGTTGTTTTTGATGAAATGTTGTGATGATGATTTGTGGCCGAAAGGCAAGAAAATGCTAAGTGTGGTATTTGATGATATATGCATGATTGTGGAGGTGTGTGTGCATGCAATGTGAATGTCATGAGTCATTGTATGTCAAGCATCATGATGTGCATTGTTGAAACGTCCTGAGTGGCGGGTGTGGTTCCTGATGGAATCTGCTATAACACCGTGTGCCTCGAAAATATGAGGCGCTGTCTGAGGACCTAAAGCGGTGGTTATAGACGATTGTAGGCTCCTTTGGAGACTTAAAGCAATCCTTAACGTCGTGTGCCTCGAAAATATGAGGCGTTGCCTGAGGACCTAAAGCGACGGGGTGAACATCGTAGGCCCGACGGGGAGTTACTTGAGATTCTCAGTAACGAGCGATGGTCCCAATAGTTCCTGAGTGAACTGATGATGAGACATGAGACATTGGAAGTCGGTACCGCATGGCATGTGCATAGAGTCGTTGTGTCTGTCTATGTGCATTGCATAAATCATGAATTAATTGTGTGTGAATTTGTGAATGTGATTGATGATTGTATGGTATATGTGTGGTGTGTAATGGTATTCGATGCTTGAGAATTGTGCGGTATTATGTTATATGTGGTTGTGGTGAGAATGTGTTACTTGTACATTTTTGTGTTTATATATATAATTTTATTCAATTATATTATGGTTGTTTTTCTCACCCTTCTGCTGTTTTATAACGCTCTATGAGGCGTTGCAGATTAGAGCTGCTGGAGGTATTCCTTTTTGTGAAGCGTTGCGTCTTCATTATTTTGGTCGGTCGACTCTGATATGTGACTCCGGGTAGTTAGGGTGGCCGCGTGCTATTATTTTGTAGATCTGATGATATATTTTGGTTGTACATATGCTACTTGATGTATGACAAACTGTTTATATGTGTATATGTATATATGTTAATCAGATTTTAGATGTTCCGCTTTAATTCTAATTTCTGAAAAGTGGGTGTAAGGAACAAAGTTTCCTCTGTATGATTGCTACCCCACAGTTGCATATCATTATGGGCAGGTGTTGCATGTTATGTGTATGTTTGGTTACTTTGATGTGATTCTCCCTTTCTATGCCATGATGTTTCAAATATACTCTGATCAATTTTCGAATTTTCTTTTTACCGCCTTAATTGCGTGTTTTTGGGGGTATTAGATTGGGGGCGTCACATTAAGTGGTATCAGAGCCAGTCCGTGTCAGTTGTGTCTGTTGTGTTTGTTGTGTCAGTTGTGTCTGGCATATTGGACGAGTTGTTGTTAACCATAGTTCTGTATTTGGACGAACAGAATATGGTTGGTCGTAATGATGCTGCTTTGGCTGCTGCGATGGAAGCGATGGCACGAGCTGTGCAGGGTGCACCGAATGCTTCCGGAAATGATGAGTTTAGAAAGAATAAGCCGCCGGTCTTTAAAGGGAAACATGATCCGGATGGTGCGCAGTTGTGGTTGAAAGAGATTGAGAGGATTTTCAGAGTAATGGATTGTGACGAGGAGGATAAGGTGAGGCTGGGCACTCACATGTTGCATGAAGAGGCTGACGACTGGTGGATCAGTACTCGTCAAGTGTTAGAAGCTGATGAGGAGGAAGAAGAAATTACTTGGGAGGTGTTTAGTCGAGAATTTATAAGGAAGTATTTTCCGGAGGATGTCCGAGGAAAGAAAGAGATAGAGTTTTTGGAACTGAAACAAGGTAATTTATCTGTTGTTGAATATACTGCTAAGTTTGTGGAGCTTGTGCAGTTTTATCCTCACTATGTGGAAGCGACAGCTGAATTTTCAAAGTATGTGAAGTATGAAAGTGGTTTGCGTCCTGAGATAAAGCAGGCGATTGGTTATCAGAGGATTCGAAGGTTTGCTGATTTGGTGGAATGCTATAGGATTTATGATGAAGATAGTAAGGCTCGTTCAGCTCATTATAAAAGTGTAAGTGACAGGAAAGGGAAACAACAGTTCCGTGGTGGTCCGTATGTGTCACCGGCTGATAAAGGTAAACAAAGGGGTTCTTTTGATCGGAGGTCAGGTGGAGGAGGTATGTCTAATCCTATTAGGTGTTTTAAATGTGGTGAATTGGGTCATCGCCAGCATGAATGTAGGAAGAAGGTGAATAAGTGTTCTAATTGTGGTGGTATTGGGCATGTCTTAGCTGATTGTAAAAGGAAGAATGTGGTGAAATGTTACAATTGTGGGGAACCTGGTCACATTAGCTCGAAGTGTCCGAATCAGAAGAAAGCTCAGGCTAGTGGCAAAGTGTTTTCATTGGCGGGAACTCAGACCTCAAGTGCAGATCGTCTGATAAGAGGTACTTGCTTTATTAATAATATGCCTTTAATTGCTATTATTGATACTGGAGCGACTCATTCGTTTATTTCGTCTGAGTACGCGAAGAGTTTGAATCTTGTGTTGTCTGTGATGGATTTTGAGATGGTTATTGATACTCCAGCGATGGGGTCAGTAACTACTTCTTTGGTGTGTCTAAGTTGTCCTTTGGCCATTTATGGCAAAGACTTTGTGATGGATTTAGTGTGTTTACCATTGGAAGGTTTAGATGTGGTGTTGGGAATGAACTGGTTGCAATTTAATCGGGTGCACATTGACTGTTATCATAAGCTTGTAAGGTTTCCTTCTCTTGAGGAAGATGAAGACTCGAGTTTCTTGTCTACTAAAGAGTTGAAGAAACTTTTAGCGGACGAAGCTCAATTGTTTGGTTTGTTTGCATCATTAACTGTGGATAGTCAAGTTTCTCTTGAAGTGTTTCCTGTTGTGTGTGATTTTCCTGAAGTGTTTCCTGAGGATATTTCAGATGTACCGCCAGAGAGAGAAGTTGAATTTTCTATTGATCTAGTTTCTGGTACTAGACCTGTTTTTATGGCACCTTATAGAATGTCGGCATCTGAATTGGTGGAGTTGAAAAAGTAGTTAAATGAGTTGTTGGAAAAGAGGTTCGTGAGACCAAGTGTTTCTCCTTGGGGTGCTCCAGTTTTGTTGGTGAAAAAGAAAGATGGGAGTATGCGATTATGTATATATTATCGCCAGTTGAACAAAGTGACGATTAAGAATAAGTATCCACTTCCAAGGATTGATGATCTGATGGATCAGTTGGTTGGTGCTTGTGTATTTAGTAAGATTGTTTTGAGATCGGGTTATCATCAAATAAGAGTGAAAGAAGAGGATATTCAGAAGACGGCCTTTAGAACACAGTACGGTCATTATGAATATTCGGTGATGCCGTTCGGGGTTTCTAATGCGCCTGGTGTGTTTATGGAATACATGAATCGGATTTTCCACGAGCATTTGGATCATTTTGTGGTGGTGTTTATTGATGATATTTTAATCTATTCTAAGTCTCGGGAAGAACATGCAGAGCATTTGCGTATTGTTTTGCAGGTTTTGAAAGAAAGGAAGCTTTTTGCCAAATTGTCCAAGTGTGAATTCTGGTTGTCTGAGGTGAGTTTTCTTGGGCACGTAATTTTAGGTAATGGTATTGCTGTGGATCCATCTAAAGTAGAAGCAGTTCTACAATGGAGGGCTCCTAGATCCGTTACGGAAATTCGAAGCTTTCTAGGTTTGGCTGGTTATTATCGGAGGTTCATTGAAGGTTTTTCTAAACTTGCACTTCCTTTGACGCAGTTGACTTGTAAAGGCAAAGCGTTCATTTGGGATATTCAATGTGAAGAAAGTTTTTGTGAGCTGAAGAAAAGATTGACGACAGCTCCGATTCTTATTTTACCTAATCCTAATGAACCACTTGTTGTGTATTGCGATGCTTCTTTAATTGGTTTGGGTGGTGTTCTGATGCAGGAAGGTAAGGTGGTGGCTTACGCTTCAAGGCAGTTAAGAGTTCATGAGAAAAACTATCCTACTCATGATCTTGAATTAGCGGCTGTGGTTTTTGTGTTGAAGATATGGAGGCATTATCTCTATGGTGCGAGGTTCGAGGTCTTTAGTGATCATAAAAGCTTGAAATATTTATTTGATCAGAAAGAGTTGAACATGAGGCAGCGGAGATGGTTGGAATTCTTGAAAGATTACGACTTTGGCTTGAATTACCATCCTGGTAAAGCTAATGTGGTAGCCGATGCATTGAGCCGTAAATCTTTGCATATGTCCGCATTGATGGTGAAAGAGTTGGAACTTTTGGAATCATTTAGGGACTTGAGTTTGGTTTGTGAAGTGACGTCGGTAAGTGTGAGACTTGGAATGTTGAAAGTTACTAATGAATTTTTGTTGTCGGTTAGTGAGAAGCAAAAGCTGGATTTGAAATTTGTTGATTTGATGATGAATGAGAATGTGGATTTCAAGGTGGATAATTTTGGTGTTTTGAGATTCCGTGGCCGGATTTGTATTCTTGATGATGCGGAGTTGAAAAGAATGATTTTGGAGGAAGGATACCGGAGTAACTTAAGTATTCATCCGGGAGCGAATAAGATGTACCAAGATTTGAAAAAGATTTTCTGGTGGTCTGGTTTGAAAAGAGATGTGGCTCAGTTTGTGTATGCTTGTTTGACTTGTCAGAAGTCGAAAGTGGAACATTTGAGGCCTAGTGGTTTGTTGCAACCGTTGGATATTCCTGAGTGGAAATGGGATAGCATTTCGATGGATTTTGTGACGGGATTACCGAACACTCAGCGTGGGCATAATGCTATTTGGGTGATTGTGGACAGGCTGACTAAATCGGCGCATTTTATTCCGATTGACATCAGTTTTTCTTTGGAACGGTTAGCTGAGATCTATATCAGTGTGGTGGTGAAATTGCATGGGGTTCCTTTGAGTATTGTTTCTGATCGAGATCCTAGGTTTACTTCGAGATTTTGGGAAAGTTTACAGAAGGCTTTGGGTTCTAGATTGAGGTTGAGTTCGGCTTATCATCCGCAGACGGATGGTCAGACCGAAAGAACGATTCAGTCTTTGGAGGATTTGTTGAGAGCGTGTGTTTTGGAACAAGGTGGTACGTGGGACAGTTATCTTGCATTGGTTGAGTTCACATATAATAACAGTTTCCATTCTAGTATTGGAATGGCACCTTTTGAGGCTTTATATGGGCGAAGATGTCGAACGCCGTTGTGTTGGTACGAAACTGGTGAGAGTTCTGTGGTTGGACCGGAATTGGTGCAACAGACGACGGAAAAGGTAAAGTTTATTCGTGAGAAAATGAAAGCTTCTCAGAGCAGACAAAAGAGTTATCATGATCGGAGACGGAAAGATCTTGAGTTTCAAGAGGGTGATCACGTATTTCTGAGAGTTACGCCGATAACGGGTGTTGGCCGTGCTTTGAAATCTAAGAAGCTTACTTCTCGATTTATTGGTCCTTACCAGATATCTGCGAGAGTTGGTGCTGTAGCGTATCGTGTGGCGTTACCGCCGAATCTGTCGAATTTGCATGATGTGTTTCATGTTTCACAGCTTCGGAAGTATGTTCCGGACCCTTCACATGTGATTCCGATGGACGAGGTTGAGGTAAGAGATAACCTTACGATCGAGGCATTACCAGTTAGTATTTTGGATCGCGAGGTGAAGCGGTTGAGGGGTAAAGAGATTGCACTTGTGAAAGTGGCGTGGGGAGGCGCTGCTGAGGGTAATTTGACGTGGGAGTTGGAAAGTAGGATGCGGGAGTCGTATCCGGAGTTGTTTGTATCAGGTAAGATTTTCGAGGACGAAAATTTCTAAGTGGGGGAGAATTGTAACGCCCCGTTTTGCCTATTTTATTTTATGGAGTCGTTTTGATTATTTTATTATTATTTTATTTTATTTCCGACTTTTATGTGAAAATGTGTTATTTTTCGTCGTGATTATATTTTATCGCGTTTTGGGAACGTTTGCGAGATATTTGAGTGTGGGGGTATTTTGGACATTTCACATTTAATTTCACTAAGTTAGTAAAGAAAAGAAAAGTAGAAATAGAAGAAAAAGAAAAAAAAATAGAAAGAAAAGTAGAAAGAAGAAAAGAGAAGAAAAGAGGAGAAGAGAGAAAAGAGAGAAATTGGAGAAGAGCTTGGGAAATCAAGAGAACAAGTTCTAGGAATCGATTAATCGGGTAAGGGTGCGAAACTCGATTATACTATGATTGTGTATGATTATGTATGTTTTGTGTGGATGTTTTGGTTGGTTTTCCATATGTTTCCGTTTATGCCGTATTTGACGAAATCGATAGAAACCGATGTTTTTACGGTCGAAAAGTCGTATAAATACATGTGTGTGTTGGTTATATGTATGTGAGCTGCTGTTTAAAGTTTCATGAAGTTTGGTTATGTTTTGGTTAGTTTTCGTTATGTTTCCGTTGTTTTGTCCGTTTAGGTCGAATTGTAGGAAATCGATAGAAACCGATGTTTTCACGGTTAGAGTTCGAAATAAATTACGTAGTTGTATCGAGTAAGGTTAGGTCGTCGTGTAGCGTGCTTTTTATTCGATTCGGTGATGTTTGAAAATTCTGTTTTTTTGAAAGGTTGAAATTTAATCGAAAAATCGAACGTCGTAGAAATTTCGTTTATGTGTTCTAAATTGTTCTTATGTACTTGGTGGTTGCGCGTATATGTTTATTTCGGTGAAAATGTTCGATTTAGTCGAGTTTCCGGGCATTTCGGAAAAATGGCAGCAAGGGTGTAATTTGAGAAATCTGGTTTTTGAGAAAAACAGAGTTATGAATCGATACATAACAGCTATGTATCGATACGAAATGGTTTATGTATCGATACATAACCCTTATGCATCGATACATACTGTAGAAATTTGAGAAAACAACATTTTCACTACAGCATGCGTCGACACATGCGTTCTATGTATCGATACAAGTGGCCTTTTTGTATCGATACATAAGCCTATGTATTGATACATACTGTGCTGAACCAGAAAATTCTGGTTTGTCAGGGAAACTTCGGAAATTCATAACTCTTGAACCGTAAGTCGGTTTTGATCCCCGTTCGAAGCGTTGGGAAGCTAACGAGATGTTCTTTCTAGGAAAAATAGTTTTGAGGTCTGAACCTAGTCCAATCGGTACAGTTTTTTCGAACCGTTTCGTAGTGTCGGGCGTCCGGTTTATGTTTTTGCGTTATTTTGAAATATTCATATCTTCTTCGTTGTTTATCCGATTTAAGTGTTCTTTATATGGATGTGAAGCTAAAAATATGTTCTATGATTTGGTGAAGAAAAATATTATTTTTAGCCGACTTTTGGCCGACTTTACCGATTAATCGTAAATAGTTGTTTTTGATGAAATGTTGTGATGATGATTTGTGGCCGAAAGGCAAGAAAATGCTAAGTGTGGTATTTGATGATATATGCATGATTGTGGAGGTGTGTGTGCATGCAATGTGAATGTCATGAGTCATTGTATGCCAAGCATCATGATGTGCATTGTTGAAACGTCCTGAGTGGCGGTGTGGTTCCTGATGGAATCTGCTATAACATCGTGTGCCTCGAAAATATGAGGCGCTGTCTGAGGACCTAAAGCGGTGGTTATAGACGATTGTGGACTCCTTTGGAGACTTAAAGCAATCCTTAACGTCGTGTGCCTCGAAAATATGAGGCGTTGCCTGAGGACCTAAAGCGACGGGTGAACATCGTAGGCCCGACGGGGAGTTACTTGAGATTCTCAGTAACGAGCGATGGTCCCAATAGTTCCTGAGTGAACTGATGATGAGACATGAGACATTGGAAGTCGGTACCGCATGGCATGTGCATAGAGTCATTGTGTCTGTCTATGTGCATTGCATAAATCATGAATTAATTGTGTGTGAATTTGTGAATGTGATTGATGATTGTATGGTATATGTGTGGTGTGTAATGGTATTCGATGCTTGAGAATTGTGCGGTATTATGTTATATGTGGTTGTGGTGAGAATGTGTTACTTGTACATTTTTGTGTTTATATATATAATTTTATTCAATTATATTATGGTTGTTTTTCTCACCCTTCTGCTGTTTTATAACGCTCTATGAGGCGTTGCAGATTAGAGCTGCTGGAGGTATTCCTTTTTGTGAAGCGTTGCGTCTTCATTATTTTGGTCGGTCGACTCTGATATGTGACTCCGGGTAGTTAGGGTGGCCGCGTGCTATTATTTTGTATATCTGATGATATATTTTGGTTGTACATATGCTACCTGATGTATGACAAACTGTTTATATGTGTATATGTATATATGTTAATCAGATTTTAGATGTTCCGCTTTAATTCTAATTTCTGAAAAGTGGGTGTAAGGAACAAAATTTCCTCTGTATGATTGCTACCCCACAGTTGCATATCATTATGGGCAGGTGTTGCATGTTATGTGTATGTTTGGTTACTTTGATGTGATTCTCCCTTTCTATGCCATGATGTTTCAAATATACTCTGATCAATTTTCGAATTTTCTTTTTACCGCCTTAATTGCGTGTTTTTGGGGGTATTAGATTGGGGGCGTCACATAATCCATCATTTTTGTATGTATTGATATTGTATTAAGTTTGTGAACTTTGTTAATGATAAATATAGAGAAGAAACTTTGTTTTTATGGTTCATCTTTTGTTTTGATTCATGATTGAGAGATATGTGTTAAAACTTGACCTAGGTTTTAATCCATCAATTATTCATGAGTCTAGAGATTGTTTTGAATGTTGATGTTCATAAATATTGTTCTTAAATGTTGTCATATTGATAGTTTATGTGAGAGATCAACAAAGGATCAATATGATAAATCCCACAACAAGTGTTCGAGAGAAACTTGTTGAGAGGATATGTGAGTTTATTTATCGTTAGAAAGTTCACACGCTTTTTCGAAGATATACGTACGGAAGCGGATTACCGGCTACTAATCTTGACATGTTTTTATAAATCGTTAAAACAAATCTTTTTACCGTTCATTACTTAACTTTGAATGCAAACGTTCCAACTGAAAATAACCAAAACCCTTTGTTCCGATTAAAATTTAAAAACTTTTCAACTGTAGAAAGGCAGTGATATCTCTAACAATCTCTGTGGAACGATAACAAAACCCTAACTCTATTTGTATTCCAACACGGACCAAATCACTTTGGCGTGGGAACAAATATTCAGTCTTGCTTTAATAATGCTGCAGTGAAGAAAATAATTAATAATAGTAAACCTTTTTGTGATTCCAGCAAGACACTTAATAGCAAGTACACAGTGAATGACCCAAAGCTTGTTCCACCCGTTGGTTTTACTGCAGCGCACGAATTCTAAGACACGCATGCTTCCATAAAGCCTGTTTCTCCTACTTACTTTTCAGATTCTTCCCAAAAGCACATGGCTCAAGATTCTTCAGTCAAATCTTCTGTGCCACCCATGCGCAAAGTTTCGGTTCACACGCCACCTCTCCCCTTATTTTCCACCACTTTGTCTCACATGGACTCACAAAACACTTCCATACAGCGGACCGCCCTTCCCCATGTATCCTCATCCGACCCAATCAATTCTTCTCCCAACCCATATCCTTTCACAACCCAAGTTGTCTCCAATAAGAACCTTGAGGACAAGGTTCTTAATGGGTCATTGAGTATTGATAAGGAAATTTCAAGGCCCAATAGAGAAAGGAAGAATCCATCTTGGCTTAAAGATTATTATCATTAAAAAAAGGCGTTCCATTAGTAATATTCTCATTAGTTTTATTTTTTAATGTTGTTTCTTTTTTTGGGCCAGGCCCAATTAGCAGTTTATCCTGACTATTTATTTGTAAGCTGGGAAGTTAGGGTTCCTTAATGAAAGTTCTGAATTTTTATCTTGTGTTCTTTTCGTTCCATGCAACTTTGATTTAAATTTAACCTAGTGAAACTCTAACATATATATATATATATATATATATATATATATATATATATATATATATATATATGTAAGCTGGGAAGTTAGGGTTCCTTAATGAAAGTTCTGAATTTTTATCTTGTGTTCTTTTCGTTCCATGCAACTTTGATTTAAATTTAACCTAGTGAAACTCTAACATATATATATATATATATGTGTGTGTGTGTGTGTGTATATATATATATATATATATATATATATATATATATATATATATATATATATATATATATATATATATATATATATATATATGAGATAAAATGGGCATGAAAAATTTTCTTGAATAAAGTTACATGTCATTTGGTGAATTATAATAAAATTAAAATATAGTTTAAATATTTATTTTAATAAATTTAAAAAATGTTATAATAGGATATCTTTCATACACATTCTTACTTTATTAAAAAAATAATTACTTATTTCCATTTAAAAATAAATAAAAATTGGACAAATTTATTTCCAAAGTTAGAAGAAGAAGTAACATATTCTACGAAAATTTTTCAACTAAAAGAAATATAATTTTTTTATTGGAATTATTTTAATCAAACAATATGTAATATTGTAGAAACATCGGAGATATTGTTTCAACAACACACGAAGGCGGTAGAGTTTAGTTACTTTATCATGCAAGTGGCTTTTGAGAATGTTCTGAGACAGGTGGAGTTCTTCCACCTGAAGGGTGCAAATATTGAGGGAGAAGATTCATCCTGAATAGGAGATAATAGATATATGGGAGAGTGAAGCCGAACTCATATGATTATAATTTTTGCACTTTTATCGAGTTGTGTTTGTAAGAATTATGTTTATGGTTTGAGACTTGTTTTCATTTATTCATATTTTCTTTAAATTTCCTTCGTGAGGGGGAATTGTTTCCCTGCTTATTTACCGTGGTACATATCTTTGAGGGTTATTGCCACAGTCTCAAGGTTAGCTTCCTTTGTCTTTAGTAGTTGCACAAGGTTGTGCTCAGGAACTTTATTGGATGTTTTTGAGGAGGGTTCCCCGCCAAGGGTCTGTTTGTCTTCCCTATCCCTAATTAAGACTTGGTAAATACTAATTTGACGTGACTTCACCTATTGTGACATAGAGTGGTTAGCTACCAAGAGGAGGTGAGTCTGTATCACCACCTTCACATTCAAAGTTTAGTATCCTTGATCGAGTGACTTTAACCATAAATGGTATTAAGGATTGAGATCATAGTCAAATATTGTGGTCATGGTCATAGTCAAATATTGTGATCATGGTAAAAGATTATGGTCAAGGATTGTGATTGAATAAAGTCACAATTTGTGGACCAAGAAAGAAACATCCATGGTTTTGCACCCATGGTTTTGTAACAACTCTCATGATTTTGTGAAGATGAGCACCTATAAATAGAGGTGCATTTCTCATTCCTAACACAACAAAAAAAAAAACATTACAACATAGCATAAGAGAAAAATTTAGAGAGAAAGAATATATTGTAGTTTCTCCTATAAGGTTTCTTTAGTGAGTGCTCTCCTATTACAAGAGAGAGTGTAATTTGTTCTCTCCTTGTATTTAGAGAGAAGTGTTGTAATTTCTTCCACTTAGTGAAAATATTTTCTACCGGTGCCCGTGGTTTTTCCCTCATTTCTTGAGGGTTTTCCATGTAAATATTCTGTGTCAATTTTTCCTACTCCTTAATCTCTTATTTTTGTGTTATTTATCTTGCTACTCTGATACCCAACAGTGGTATCAGAGCTGTTGGTGTCAGTCTCTATTTCCGCTGCGGCGTACGGTTACTATTCACACGTGTGGTTGTATACTTTTGTAGTGGTTATTAACGTATACTAGATTTGTTCTAGCGTGCGGTAAAAATATACAATACTGCTCACGTATACTGTGATATTCACAGTGAAATTGTGTAAACCAGTTTAGTGAGAAAAAAATGGCTGCAAAATTTGAGATTGAAAAATTCAGTGGGAATAATTTCTCCTTGTGCAAATTGAAGATGCAAGCAATCCTTAGGAAGGATAATTACTCACAAGCAATTAAAGGTAAACCTACAGATATAACCGATGAAAAGTGGAGAGAGATGGATGACAATGTTGTTGCCAAATTGCACTTAGCAATGGCAGATTCAGTTTTGTCAAGTATAGCAGAAAAGAAAACTGCAAAGGAGATCTGGGATACTCTCATCCAACTGTATGAGGTCAAGTCACTTCACAACAGAATTTCTTAAAGAGAAGACTCTACACTCTTCGGATGAGTGAATCCACTTCGGTACTGGATCACATCAACAATTTGAATACATTATTTGCTCAGCTATCTGCATCAGATTTCACAATAGTGGAAAATGAACGAGCAGAGCTTCTTCTTCAGAGTTTACCAGATTTGTATGATCAACTCGTCATCAATATTACAAGCAATAATATTGTTGACCGTCTATCCTTTAATGATGTCGTCGGAGCTGTTCTTGAAGAAGAATCCAGGTGTAAAAATAAGGAAGATCAGCAAGAAAGCTCAAAACGAATAGAAGCTTTGACGATTACGAGAGGTAGATCAACGGAACGTGGTCCCAGTGGGAGTCAAAATCATGGTAGATCAAAATCTCAAAGAAGAACAAACCTCAAATGCTACAATTGTGGCAAGAGAGGGCACTTGAAGAAAGAATTTTGGTTCAACAAGAAGAATGGTGAGAAGTCTTCCGAAGCAAGTACATCTCAAGAATGTATTGCTAGTACCTCTGATGATGGAGAAATCCTTTATAGCAGAGCAGCAGTTAGTACCAAAGGCGAAATTCAACTCACTGATGGTTGGATAGTAGATTCAGGAGCAACATGGCACATGACTCCACGACGAGTCTGGTTTTGCACTTACGAACCTATCTCGGAAGGACATGTATTGATGGGGAATGACCATACTTTAGAAATTGCTGGAGTTGGTACTGTCAAAATGAAAATGTATGATGGTACTATCCACACACTTCAAGGGGTACGACATGTGAAAGGATTGACGAAGAATTTGTTGTCTATTGGGCAACTAGATGACCTCAGATGCAAGACCCATGTTTAAGGTGGGATCTTGAAAGTGGTGAAAGGTTCGCTAGTAGTGATGAAAGCAGAGAAGGTCACTGCAAATCTATACATGCTTTTGGGAGACACAATGAAATGAGCAGATGCATTAGTAGCAGCTGGAAGCCAAGAAGAAACAACAATGATATGGCATCGCATACTAGGCCATATGTCAGAATGAGGCTTGAAAGTTCTTGCAGAACGTAATCTCATACCCGGGCTCAAGTCGGTAAATTTACCTTTCTGCGAGCACTGTGTGATAAGCAAGCAGCATAAACTAAAGTTTGCTAAGTCAACTGCTAGAAGCAAACACATACTAGACTTGATTCATTCTTATATGTGGGAGTCATCGGAAATGTCCATTGGAGGAGCAAAATATTTTGTATCATTCATTGATGATTACTCCAGGAGACTATGGGTGTACCCAATCAAGAAGAAGTCAGATGTGTATTTAGTATTCAAGGAGTTCAAAGCACAAGTGGAACTTGAAACTGGGAAAAGAATAAAGTGCTTGAGGAAAGATAATGGAGGAGAATATATAGATGGTGATTTCCTGACATTCTGCAAGAAAGAAGGTATTAAGCGGCAGTTTACTGTTGCTCATACACCTCAGCAGAATGGTGTAGCAGAGCGGGTGAGTAAAACTCTCCTGGAGAGGACGAGAGCTATGCTGAAAACAATAGGATTGGCAAAGTCTTTCTGGGCAGAAGCTGTCAAAACTGCTTGTTACGTGATAAATCGATCGACATCAACTGCGATTGATTTAAAGGCACCAATGGAGATGTGGAAGGGAAAACCAAGTTATTATTCTTCTTTGCATGTATTTGGATGTCCTGTGTACGTGTACAACTCCCAAGAAAGAACAAAGTTGGACCCAAAATCTAGGAAATGCATATTCTTGGGTTTCGCTGACAATGTGAAGGGGTATCGTCTGTGGGATCCCGCTGCCCACAAGATTATTGTTAGCAGAGATGTAATCTTTGTAGAAAATGAACTACAAAGGGAGCAAAAAGATGACAACACTATAAAGGAGACTACTACAGTGGAGATGGAGGAAAAGTCAGGAGAAAATGATTCTTCTGAAGCAGAGCCAGAGTACGAAGAACAAGAACTAACTGAGGTCAATAATGTAGATCCCAAAAGAACCACACGTCAGATAAGAAAACCATCTTAGCACTCAGCATATGTGATGGTAAGTCATGATGCATACCGTCTTCTATGAGAAGATGGAGAACCATCAACCTTTCATGAGGCATTAAATGGTTCAGATGCTTCTCTGTGGATGGCAGCAATGCAAGAGGAAATTGAAGCCTTACATAGAAATAACACATGGGAACTTGTTGAACTTCCTAAAGGTCGGAAAGCCATCGGTAACAAATGGGTGTTCAAAATTAAGCGAGATGGAAACGATCAGGTGGAACGATATCGTGCAAGACTGGTGGTCAAAGGATATGCTCAGAAAGAAGGTATTGATTTCAATGAGATATTTTCCCCAGTGGTAAGACTCACCACAATTAGAGTGGTCTTGGCGATGTGTGTTGCATTTGATCTAAATCTAGAGCAGCTTGATGTAAAGACTGTGTTTCTCCATATAGAACTTGAAGATGAAATATATATGCTCCAACCCGAAGGCTTTGAAGAACAAGGAAAAGAAAACTTGGTTTGTAGGTTGACCAAATCTCTGTACGGTTTAAAACAGGCGCCAAGGTGTTGGTACAAGAGATTTGATTCCTTCATCGTGAGCCTTGGATACAACAGATTAAGTTCAGACCATTGTACGTATTACAAAAGGTTTGATGATAATGATGATTTTATCATTTTGATGTTGTATGTGGATGACATGTTGGTGGTAGGCCCCAACAAAGATCGAGTCCAAGAATTGAAGGCACAATTGGCTAGGGAGTTTGATATAAAGGACTTGGGACCAGCAAACAAGATTTTAGGGATGCAAATTCACCGAGACAGAAAAGACAAAAGGATTTGGATTTCTCAGAAAAATTATCTTCAGAAATTTTTACGCCGCTTTAACATGCCAGACTTTAAGCCAATCTCTACCCCACTTCTTGTCAATTATAAATTATCCTCAAGTATGAATCCTAGCAATGAAGCGGAAAGGATGGAAATGTCTCGAGTACCGTATGCATCAGCGATGGGAAGCCTTATGTATGTTATGATATGTACTAGACCAGATATTGCTCAAGCAGTTGGAACGGTCAGTCGATTTATGGTAGATCCAGGTAATGAACATTGGAATGTTGTTAAGAGGATCCTTAGATACATCAAAGGAACCTCAGGTGCTGCATTATGTTTTGGGGGATCGGAATTCACTATTAGAGGCTATGTTGATTCAGATTTTGCAGGCGACCTTGATAAAAGAAAATCTACTACTGGCTATGTGTTCACACTTGCAGGAGGAGCGGTAAGCTGGTTATCCAAATTGCAGACTGTTGTAGCTTTGTCTACTACAGAAGCTGAATACATGGCCGCTACCCAAGCATGTAAGGAAGCAATTTGGATTCAAAGGTTATTAGAAGAACTCGGGCACAAGCAACAAAAGATAACTGTGTATTGGATAGTCAGAGTGCCTTGTACATTGCAAGGAATCCAGCTTTACATTCCAGGACAAAACACATAGGAGTTCAATACCATTTTTCAGAGAGGTAGTAGAACAAGGAAGTGTGGATATGCAGAAAATTCACACTAAAGATAACCTAGCAGATGCAATGACGAAACCAATTAACTCTGATAAGTTTGCATGGTGTGGGTCTTCCTATGGCCTATTAGAGGCGTAATCAGCATGAAGTTGGCAAGGTAGCGAATATTCTTTTGAAGATCACAAATGTGACTTTAAGTGGGAGATTGTCAAGGATTGAGGTCATAGTCAAATATTGTGGTCATGGTCATAGTCAAATATTATGGTCATGGTCATAGTCAAATATTGTGGTCATGGTAAAAGATTATGGTCAAGGATTGTGATTGAATAAAGTCACAATTTGTGGACCAAGAAATAAGCACCCATGGTTTTGCACCCATGGTTTTGTAACAACTCCCATGGTTTTGTGAAGATAAGCACCTATAAATAGAGGTGCATTTCTCATTCCTAACACAATAACAAAAAAACATTACAACATAGCATAAGAGAAAAATTTAGAGAGAAAGAATATATTGTAGTTTCTCCTATAAGGTTTCTTTAGTGAGTGTTCTCCTATTACAAGAGAGAGTGTAATGTGTTATCTCCATGTATTTAGAGAAAAGTGTTGTAATTTCTTCAACTGAGTGAAAATCTTTTCTAGCGGTGCCCGTGGTTTTTCGCTCATTTGTTGAGGGGTTTCCACGTAAATATTCTGTGCCAATTTTTCCTACTCCTTAATCTCTTATTTTTGTGTTATTTATCTTGCTACTCTGATACCCAACAAATGGTTGATCACTTTAGTCGTATACTGAAACACCCATTTGCTTTAGTTGTACATATCTTTTATATGATAATAAACGAAAAGATTTGGTGATGAATTTGTTTATTTTCCCAAAGCGAAAAGATTAGATAATAAGTTGTTACATATATGAGTAAAAATACTTAACCAAAATAACCTAGATTCAACTTTATTGGCCTAAATATTGTCTCTTTGGTGATGAATTTATTCACATTAATGTCTCTCGGGCCAGCCACTGTGGTGGGGCTCTATGATGATTCAACTTCATCCATTGGTAATTTTTCTAGGGAGAAGTCTTGTGATATCTCCTTAATGTTATTGCATGCACTCATCAAATCAGAATACATCATATTTTACTTGTTCTCAAAGGCCAAATTTTTGAAATGATGACTGACCGCCATTGTCTCAAAACGTCTATGGAGGTTGGTGACGTTGATTTCTAACATGTCTTTCTTCTTCCTGACTGATATTGTTTCTTGCCTATGGTGCAAAACTTTGTATATGTGTCGGGCTCCAGACATGTCGACACATATCATAACAGGTTCATCATAGATATTTTGATACTTCATTCTTAGGTTAATAGGGGAATCACAATGTCAAGGGTTGCAACAAATGGTCTCCCTATGACGCAATTGTACACACTTTTGCACAGGACTACCACAAATTATAGATCTATCGTTCTGGTGTTTCTTCCTTTTCCGAATGCGACTATAAGATCTATGAAGCCCCCACTGACAAGTTACCGTGTTGTTGAAAGATTGCAGGTCAAAGCCCGTTTAAGGTGATAGTTTTTCTTTCTTCACCAAAGACATTATGGTACTTCATTTTTAGGTGAACGGGGGAAGCCAAGATGTCAAGGGTTGCAGCAAATGGTCTCCCTTTGACGCAATTTTACACACTTTTGCATGAGAATACCATGAATTGTAGATCTAAAATTCTAGTGTATCTTCCTTTTCCAAATGTGACAGTAAGATCTACAAAGCCCTATTGACAAGTTATTGTGTCATTGAAAGCTTACAGGTCAGAGCCCGTGTAAGGTGATATTATTTCTTTCTCTAACATATATGTTTAAAGAGATCAACGAGTATAATATCAAATGAGCTTCCCTCAACAATGAGGATATTTGAAACGTCAAAATTGGCCATGGTCGGCGTTATAACCAAAGGAGAAATACCATTTGGGAACCCGCATACCTTCTCGCTATCATTGGTTTTGAGAATAGATATGTCTCTCTGATTTATCTCTAGGGGTTATTTCTTCCATTTTGTTGATTTCCATTAGCTTAGCTATTTTTCTCTTAACCGTCCCCTTAGGCAAAGTTTCTGACGGGAAAACCTCTAGTGATGAAGGCGAATAAATTTTACCCTCATGTGATATAGGCTATAAATCGGCGTTTTGTCATTCATTCCCTTTCTTTATCGTTACTACTATTTTTTCCTCCCTTGGAATTTGTGAAGGCCTCAATCGTTGTTTTTGGGGATGCTTTATCTCGACGAGGAGATCGCTTCTTTTATGGTAATTTGTCTCACCTTTTAAATTCTCTGAGAGAATCCTTTCTTTTCTCATGATTTTTTCCTCCCATATTTATGAGTGCATCATCCTAGCCTTTCTTTAATTATCAACTCTTCAATGGTGTCTTTGAGGTGTACACACTCATCTGTATTATGCCCATGTCACTTGTGAAAGTAGAAGAATCTTGTTTTGTCGGTTATGGATGATTCCTTAATGGGGTCGGGGTTTCTGAAACTGGATTCCTTGAAGTCAATGTTTGTACATTCCTATAAATTATTTTGCCTCGATGTAATAAAGGGGTAGAGGACCAAAACCTGGCTCGTGGGCCTCGATGGGTGTCCTGGTCTTTGTCTTCACAGTACCTGTTCAAGTATCTTTCTGTCAATCTGTTGTTCGTCGAGTTTCTTGATCTTTTATTTCTTTTTGCCTCTTCTGCTACAAACGTTTCCTCATAGTTAATATTTGGTTGGGCCCTTGTGAGAAGGTCATTCATACTTCCATCAAATTCCATTCCTAACTTCTCGGAGATCATGAAGTATGTCCTTAATCCATTTCCTTAGATCTGACACTTTAGCCCATCCTTCGATCCATCTACCTACATTGTTACCTTTGTAAATTGATAGATATATTCTCGTAGGGTTACTTTCTTCTTCTATTGGATCTCATTGAGAAAACATATTGTATTTTATTACCTCTTTTGTGTTGTAAATTAATTATATAGTTTCTTCCACGAGCTAATGGATTCATCGGGTAACATTTTAAACCACGTCATTGCTACTCCCATGAAGGTCGAGAGAAACAATTTGCACTTCACCACACTTCTAGCATGATGATAGTTGGGCATGATGTCTACATGTTCAATATGCTTGTCTATATCCCCAATCATATCGTAATTATCCAGCTTTGGTGGTTTTTAAGGTAATATGAGGATGTTATGTTCCTAGAAAATGAGTTATTTCTATGAAGGGAGGGGGTTCGAATTCCTATGCCTTGATCATTTCTTCCCTTAGACCGGCGTGAGGGATACCTTTGATGTTGGAAATCTTAGGTGAGTGTGTGATTGTCTCCCCCACCTCTGGAATCGTGAAAGGGTGAGGTGGTATTGGTATTCCAAAACTGACGATGTTCTACTAAACCCATAATTCCTTGGTGCTGTGAGACAGAATCACCAAGAACCCCCTGAGGCTTAGCTCCAAGGTTGTTGTGCGATGCTGGATCTTGATGTTTATGGTCTTAAGGTGAAGGAACTTGTTAAGTCTCTTCCACTCGTCGGAATCTTTCCACTAGAAGATGTGCATTGAGTTGTTGTACCAAATTAAAGATACTAGTGATAAGTTCATTCACTCTGTTGTGAATAAGGATGCCTTGAAACAAAGTATTAAACAGTTTCTTTATATGCAAGAAACACACAAGGGTTAGGGTTAACAGAAAAACAAGGGAAAAACAACAAGGGTTAGGGTTAACAGAAAAACAAGGGAAAAACAACAAGGGTTGGTTATAAACTATTATTCTTTCCTTTCTCCTTAAAACAAGGATTACAAGTATACAAGAATAACAAACTAACCTCTCTCACCCTTATTAGGTTTTGTCACACTTTAGAATGAGAGACTAGCATGCTATTTATAATAAAACCTAGCACACTAAACTAATGGGCCTTTAACAAATTACCCATTATAAGATAACTTAGGGTACAAGCTAGCTTAAACAATCAGATCCTTAACACAAGGCCCAATTCAATATAACATTTCGACAATACATATTAGAACTGACTTCGACTACAATATGTAACCCTTCGACATCAGCATGCGAACCATATCTGACTTCATGCTTGTCTCCGGTCGAAACACATGAAAGTTATCCCTCGACAGAGCTAGAGTTCAACCCAAAATCTCACAAATTTCCACCTTGGATCTAACTCTACAAACAACAAGGAATAAACTAGCTTTTATCATGCAACTTTATCAACTGCATACAGTGGAAAAACTTGCAACTTGGCAACGTCTTGGTGGTCATATCAGCAACATTATGATCTATCGAAACCTTCAGCACTTGGACTTCTCCACGCTTGATTACCCCTCTAACGAAATGCATCCTTACATCAATGTGCTTGGTTCGCTCATGATAGGCTGAGTTCTTCGACAGGTGTATTGCACTTTGACTATCACATTTAACACTGATAATAGGACCTTGAAGTTTTAGCTCCTTTGCAAAACCTTCAAGCCACAACGCTTCCTTCACAGCTTCAGTTAAAGCAATATATTCCGCTTCAGTGGTTGATAAGGCAACCACCTTCTGAAGTGTTGCTTTCCAACTGATTGTTGTCCCAAACATAGTGAACACATACCCAGAAATAGATTTTCTGGAATCCATACAACCTGCATAATCAGAGTCGACATATCCTTCGATTTCTGCTTTACTATCATCACCCCACCACAATAAATTAGGATTCTATTCAGAGACCTATTTATGTACCTTAAAATCCACCTCAATGCTTGCCAGTGAGCCTTTCCAGGATTAGCCATGTACCTGCTTACAAGAATTACTGCATATGCTATGTCGGGTCTAGGATAAACCATAGCATACATCAAAGAACCAACTATATTAGCATATGGAATGCTATTCATATAAGTTCTTTCGACATCAGTATTGGGACTCTGATCTATACTCAGCTTGAATTGAGGGTTTGTCAGAGTCACAATAAGCTTTGAATTCGACATACCATACTTTTCGAGAATCTTCCATAGGTATGCCTCTTGAGATAAGCATAATTTTGACTGCTTTCTATCTCTTCGGATGTCAATCCCAAGAATCCTAGACGCAGCTCCCAGATCCTTCATTTCGAACTCCTTATTGAGTTCAGCCTTCACCCTCATTACCTCTTCAACATTGTTGCTTGCTATTAGAATATCATCCAAATAAAGCAACAAAATAGCAAATGAATTACCAGGTCGAAATCTGAAGTAAACACAGTGGTCGAATTGACTTCTAGTGAAACTTGTGCGTGCCATGAACTTGTCGAATCTCCCATTCCACAGTCGAGGAGATTGTTTTAGTCCATATAAAGATCTCTTCAACTTGCACACATAATCTTCCTTCCCCTTTTCGACATACCCTTCAGGTTGCCTCATCAGTATTGTTTCATCTAGATCACCATACAAGAACGTAGTCTTCAAATCCATCTGTTCCAGTTCAAGGTCGAACTGTGCCACTGTAGCAAGCAACATTTGAATGGATCTGTGCTTCACAACAGGAGAAAACACATCATTGAAGTCGGTACCTTCTTTCTGAGTGAACCCCCTAGCAACCAACCTTGCCTTGTATCTCTTCGACGCCACTCCTTCAATTCCTTCCTTAACTTTAAAATCCATTTACAGCTGACTAACCTGGCTCCAGCAAGTTTCTTGATCAGTTCCCATGTGTTGTTGTCATGAAGAGATTTCATCTCATCATCCATGGCCTTCAGCCATTCAGTCTTCTTTCGACTCCTCATAACTTCCTTATAGTATCTAGGTTCTTCGTCGAGAACCTCACTTGCAGAGATTAAGGAATAAGCTATAAGATCTGCATACCTAAGTCTCTGAGATGGCTTGATGACTCTTCTCGACCTGTCTCTTGCTAGCAGGTAGTCAGTATCAGTCTCTTCATCTTCGACAACATCTTCTGCTTCTTCTTCGACTTCATCTGGGGTACGCAATCAGCATCAACATGTTCCACCTCAACAGGAATCTCTTCCTGTTCCAGCTCTTCGTCAGCATCATCAGTTTTCTTGAAAGCCATCTCAACTTCATTGAAAACTACATCTCGACTGGTGATACACCTCCTGTGACCTGGCTCTAGGAACCATAGCCTATAAGCTTTGACTCCTTCAGGGTATCCCATGAACATGCACTTCAGAGCTCTAGGTTCGACCTTGTCTTGCCTAATGTGAGCATAGGCCACACAGCCAAATACTCTCAGTCTATCGAGACTAGGTGGATTTCCCGACCAAACTTCTTCAGGTGTCTTCATTCTCAAGGCAGTCGAGGGACATCTATTTATCAGATAAGCTGCTGTCGAAACAGCCTCTGCCCTAAACACCTTCTTCATTCCAGCACTAACCAATATACATCTAACCCTTTCAAGGATTGTTCGATTAAATCTCTCAGTTAAGCCATTTTGTTGAGGAGTACCTGCTACAGTCTTATGCCTTGCAATCCCAGACTCAACACAGTAACTGTCGAACAATTTGTTGCAGAACTCAAGGCCATTATCGGTTCTCAACCTCTTAACCTTTCTGCCAGTTTGAGTTTCGACCAGAACCTTCCAACTTTTGAAATTCTAAAAAGTTTCATCCTTCGTCTTCTGAATGAATACCCATAACTTTTTGGAATAGTCATCAACGATGGATAGAAAATACCTTGCACCTGAGTGTGAAGGATTCCTTGCATGCCCCCAAAGATCAGCATGAATGTAATTCAGGGATCCATGTGTTCTTTGCTTACCATTGTTAAGCTTCGCCCCACAGGATTTACCAAATACAGAAGATTTACAAAACTCCAACTTTTTGACTTTGTCACCACCTAGCAGGTTCTGCTTCCTTAATTCGACCAGGCCTCTTTCGCTGACATGGCCCAATCTCATGTGCCATAATTTTGTCTTCGACACGAGTTTCGTGGATGCAACATTTGTCAAACCACTTACAACCTCAGCCTCAAGGGTATACAAGCCTTGTTTCTTCAAGCCTCTCATGACTTCCTTCGACCCCTTCATGACTCTTAGGATAATTTTCTCTCCTTGGAAAACATATCCCTTCCTGTCGAATTCACCAAGAGAGATTAAATTTCTCTTTAAGTCAGGTACATACCTGACTTCTGTCAATAACCTTATTGACTCATCATGGAGCTTGAATCTCACAGATCCAATACCTGCAATTTTGCAGGATTTGTTGTTTCTCGGTAGCACAGATCCACCATCTTGATCACATAGCTCTTCGAACAATTCTCTGTTTGGAGTCATTCTGAGAACAAATTTTGGTTCAGCAATGTTACTTCTAAGTTTTGATGATATCAAACGAGTATGTTTGTATGAACAATTTTGTAAGACTAATGTTTGTTGCTATTGAGAATCTAACAAACAGGTTATGGTTCCGTAAATTGGCGCGAATACAGTGCTAAAAGGAAAATACTTCGCCTATGCACTACACTTGAAATACAGAATTTATTTCAAGAAAATGTGAAGTTCACAAGACTCTGATACGAAAGGGAAAGAGAACGAGTTCTGAAGATCTGAAGGCAAAGGTTCTGATTGAACGAAGTCCAGATGCAGAAGGCTTATACTCTCTGATCAAGGTTCTGAAGACCTAACCATAGTCTCTACTCATGATTCAACCAAATACCATCAGAAGCCTCTGAAGATATGAAGACAACGCACCAAGCGAACAAGGTTCTGAAGACCAAGTGCTGAAGACTCCGAAGACGGTGCTCTGAGGACTCCAAGACTTGAAGATCTTAAGAAATCAAGCTACGTTTTCCCTTCTTACTCATACTTATAGTAGTCTCTGATGTTAAGAAGATTAGAAGACTAAGCAACGAAGTTCAAACGAAGATATCTTGGTAACTGTGCAAAAGTTCAAATGAAGATTTCTTGGTAACGGTGCCAACGAAGATATAATGACAAGACAGGACACAAAAGTTTTTATCTGTCCTCACGCTTCTAGCCGCCAGCCTAGTTAGCTATCATGATTACCTTTCAATGGCTCTTTCCACAAGGATATATAAAGAAGCAAAGACTTGAAGAAAGATACACATGCGAATGCTCCTGCTCAAATACTTTCTAACTGAAATCTTTCTTAAGTCATTCTGGTCGAAACATGTTTACATATTCAGCTTGTATTAGAAGCACACCTCTTGTAAACGAAACTTATTTTCAACCTTAGGTTTGTATTCCTTGAGAAAGACTTGTAGGGTTGTATTTCTTGAGAAGTCTAAGACGTGTTGTCTTAGAGGGTGTTCCTTGAGAAAGACCGGTGTGGTTGTATTTCTTGAGAAGTCTAGAACTTGAGAAGTTTTAGAGATTGTTGTTAGTCACCCGCATTTTGGCTAGTGCATTGCATTGATCTGATTGATTAGTGGATTAAAACCTCGATTGAGAGAGGAAAAATCACCTTGGCTGGTGGACTAGACTAACTTGAGTGTTTCTCAAGTGAACTAGTATAAACATAACGTGTTATCCCTTTCAGATTCAACAAAGGTTATTTTACTAAACAAAAGAGTTTGTGTTTAAGAGTAATCTTAAACAAACAATTTTATTTTGAAAAACCAATTCAAACCCCTCTTTCTTGTGTTTTTCACACCTTCAGTCATGTGCCAAGTGTAACTTGAATCCATAATCCACTCTTTTCTTGAGTCGCCGCTTGAAACTACAAGGACATCAGATGAGTCGAAGTCATCTTGAATAATGGATTCGTTGCCATTATCCTTACCTCCATGATCTTTTAGGCATTCAGGACACAACTTTCTTGTGTGACCCTCCTTCTTACAATGATAGCATCGAAAACCAGATGCTTTGCCACTATAAGACTTCTGCTGACTTTTACCTTTCTTCTTGTCGAACTTACCATCATTTCGCAAGAACTTTCCCTTAACGGCAAAACCTTCACCAACCGTTGAAGTGTTATGCTCCTTTCGTTCGTTCAGGTCCTTAAAATACAAGGCTGAATGAACTTCTTCAAAGCTCAGGGACTCCCTTCCATACAAGAGAGTTTTTTTTGAAGTGAGCATGTGTTCTGGGCAAAGCACACAAAATCAACAGTGCTTGATCTTCGTCATCGATCTTCACATCAATATTTTTAAGATCAACAATCATCTTGTTGAACATATCCAACTGCTCAACCAAAGCTTTGACTTCACTCATCTTGAACGAATACAAAGCTTGCATTAGGTAGAGTCGATTCACCAGGGATTTGGTCATTTACAAACTTTCGAGTTTCACCCATAATCCTGACGCCGTAGTCTCCTTTGATACCTATCGAAGAACCTTATCACCAAGGCTCAACAGTATTGCGTTGTGGGCTTTCTCGATCATGGCCGTCTTTTCTCTTTTCGTTAATGCAACGTCCATGGCTGCACATCCCTTCAATGCTTCCAAACAACCCTGCTGAACTAGTAGGCCTTTCATCTTCAAGCGCCACAGACCGAAATCGTTCACTCCGTTGAACTTTTCAATCTCATACTTTGTTGAAGACATCTTCTCCATGCTCACCGCACCAATTTTTTGTTAATAAGGATGCTTTGAAACAAAGTATTAAACGGTTTCTTTATATGCAAGAAACACACAAGGGTTAGGGTTAACGGAAAAACAAGGGAAAAACAACAAGGATTGGTTATAAACTGTTATTATTTCCTTTATCCTTAAAACAAGGATTACAAGTATACAAGAATAACAAACTAACCTATCTCACCCTTATTAGGTTTTGTCACACTTTAGAATGAGAGACTAGCATGCTATTTATAATAATACCTAGCACACTAAACTAATGGGCCTTTAACAAATTACCTATTACAAGTTAACTTAGGGTACAAGCTAGCTTAAACAATTGGATCCTTAACACAAGGCCCAATTCAATATAACATTTCGACATTACATATTAGAACTGATTTCAACTACAATATGTAACCCTTCGACATGAGCATGCGAACCATCTTCGACTTCATGCTTGTCTCCTGTCGAAACACATGAAAGCTATCCCTCGATAGAGCTAGAGTTCGACCTAAAATCTCACAAATCTCCACCTTGGATCTAACTCTACAAACAACAAGGAATAAACTAGCTTTCATCATGCAGCTTTATCAATTGCATAAAGTGGAAAAACTTGCAACTTGACAACGTCTAGGTGATCATATCAGCAGCATTATGATCTGTCGAAACCTTCAGCACTTGGACTTCTCCATGCTCGATTACCCCTCTGACGAAATGCAACCTCACATCAATATATTCGACAGGTATACTGCACTTTGACTATCACATTTAACAGTGATAACTGGACCTTGAAGTTCCAGCTCCTTTGCAAAAACAGCAAGCCACAACGCTTCCTTCACAGCTTTAGTTAAAGCAATATATTCCGCTTCAGTGGTTGATAAGGCAACCACCTTCTGAAGTGTTGCTTTCCAACTGATTGTTGTCCCAAACAATGTGAACACATACCCAGAAATAGGACATCAGTACTAGGACACTAATCTATACTCAGCTTGAATTTAGGGTTTGTCGGAGTCACAACAGGCTTTGAATTCGACATACCATACTTTTCGAGAATCTTTCGTAGGTATGCCTCTTGAGATAAGGATAATTTCGACTGCTTTCTATCTCTTCGGATGTCAATCCCAAGAATCCTGGACGCATCTCCCAGATCCTTCATTTCGAACTCCTTATTGAGTTCAGCCTTAACCCTCATTACCTCTTCGACATTGTTGCTTGCTATTAGAATATCATCCACATAAAGCAACAAAATAACAAATGAATTACTAGGCCGAAATCTGAAGTAAACACAGTGGTCGAGCTGACTTCTAGTGAAACTTATGCATGCCATGAACTTGTCGAGGAAATTGTTTCAGTCCAGATAAAGATCTCTTCAGCTTGCACAAATAATTTTCCTTCCCCTTTTCGACATACCCTTCAGGTTGCCTCATCAGGATTGTTTCATCTAGATCACCATACAAGAACGCAGTCTTCACATCCATCTGTTCCAGTTCAAGGTCGAACTGTACCACTGTGGCAAGCAACATTCGAATGGATCTGTGCTCCACAACAGGAGAGAACACATCATTGAAGTAGACACCTTCTTTTTGAGTGAACCCCCTAGCAACTAACCTTGCATTGTATCTCTTTGACGCCACTCCTTCGATTCCTTCCTTAACTTTGAAAATCTATTTACAGCTGACTAACCTGGCTCTAGCAGGTTTCTTGATCAGTTCCCATTGTAGCACCCCAAAATTTGCCCTACCTTTTTCTAACCTTTTCTGGCTTATGTTTCTTTTTTTTCATTTGCATCTCATTTAGGTCTTAACTCATAATCAGGCATTGCATTGAGCTCTCGAGCCATCGGATCACGGTATCCTTGTGGCTAAGGACTTCTCTTATTCTAAGCAGCAAGCATTAGAGTGCCCCATCATTTATTTTGCTCGGTAATTTGGTACCAGATCATTCTTTTTCCAACAGGGTATTTTGAGAGTTCACAGCTTATTCCAGGCATTTTTAATATTTTCGTGTTTTCATTCGTCTGACTGTATTTCCACTCTGCATCATCTAAATAGCATAAAATAGTGCTTTCCATCTCGCATACCGCCTAAAATATTGGTCGGAATAATTTCTCAGAAATTTACAGACAGAGTGGTCAAATTGAATTTCAGCGGCGCTTAAGATCAGGGGACGGAAAATTTTAAAATCGAACTTGCAGACGTCAATTATATTATTCTATGGTTCGCGTAGTTTAACTCGGCGTGTTCGTTTTAATTTTTCATCATATTTTGATCAATTTGAACATTTTTACGGATCAAAAATTTATTTTAAAATCTGACCAAATGCTGTATTTTTTCGAGTCATATATTTTGTACTAATCATTTTAGTGTACTCGGTTTATTTTTTTCGATCACTAGGGCATTCGATTTTTATTTATTTGATGTTTGTTTATTTTACTTTTTCTACTAATATTGTTTAGAATAGATAAATAGGATAATTAGTATTTTTATTATTTATTTTTATTTTAAGATTTAACTAATATTGTTTTTCATAACTAAATAGGATTTTTAGTTTCTGTTCTAAATTTATTTTAATTGAATTGTTTAAATTTTATTTATTAAACTTGGGCCTCAAATTGGGTATTAGGGACATTATTGACAATTTAGAGATAACCCTAATTTGGTCCCTATATATTGTTGTTACTGTTAAAAAAGGAGGCCGGAAGAGGAACCGAAAAACGGAGAGAGAGAGCAGCGGATCCAGTTTTCATTTGCACTCAGGTGATTGGCAAGTGGTTTTATATATATACATACAACTGCGTCTCATACGGATATATATTAATCTTCGTGTTTTCTTTTTAATATATGCATGAACTTTCAAATATATATATGTTTTACAATTCATGACTTATACTTGTATATATGAATCGAAGTTATGTCTATCTGACATATCACCCTCGTTTTCACCAATTTGTTTTCAAATTAAATATCTAACTCATCTGCTATCCTAATATATGCATCCTGTTTATATATGAACCTTAATATATGTTTATATAATTCTGCTATCCTAAGATGTATGCATCCAGTTTTTTCTAAAAAAAAGCATACGTACATCTCCAAGTATGATACATGCTGCAAGCGTTTTGTAAATTGTTTCTTTTATTTTGTTATCTTATTTTATATATATATATATATATATATATATAATATGATAATGTTTTGATTTACGTTTTGATCTATATTGTTCGGATCGAATCGTGTCGATACGCTGTTTGCATATTTGTGCTTGATGCGTGACATTTATTTTGATTCGATCTAGTTGCGATGATCTAATTTCCGCGGTAGCAACACTGTTATTTCGTTAATTGTTTTTTTTTCCTTCTAATTTCAGAACTAATTAGGTAATTGTCATTAATTATTAATACTAGATTTTAATATATATATATATATATATAATATGATAATGTTTTGATTTACGTTTTGATTTATATTGTTCGGATCGAATCGTGTCGATACGCTGTTTGCATATTTGTGCTTGATGCGTGACATTTATTTTGATTCGATCTAGTTGCGATGATCCAATTTCCGCGGTAGCAACACTGTTATTTCGTTAATTGTTTTTTTTTCCTTCTAATTTCAGAATTAATTAGGTAATTGTCATTAATTATTAATACTAGATTTTAATTAGTTTTCTTTTAATTAGAAATTAGCATTGTCACATAGATTCTAATATTAGTTTTAATTTTAGATTTAATTTTAATTAGAATTAGCTCATAATTAGAATTAGAATTAGTTTTTATTTCTTTTAGACTTTGTTAAGTTGTGTTAGATAACTGAAGTTTTTAACTTTTTTTTATTAGAATAGTTTAATTTTCGAATTAACTTTTTAATTCTAGATCAACACTTTTTTTTGGACTTAATCTTGATTTTAAGTAGTGTTTTATTTTCACTTTGGATTATGATTACTATTGTTTGCCATAGTTTGATTTTCACTTGCCTTGGTATTATTTGTATCTGTTTCGTACTAACCTTTTACGCAGGGACTTTAAGGGTATGGATAAGTATCCATGGTCACCCTTACTCTTTCCTTCTCTCATCTTCTTCTCTTTCCTTTAGGATTAGGTTGTCGTCAAACCTCACTAACCGTAGGTCACCCATGCATGATGACTTTAGGATTCATAGTCTC
This sequence comes from Lathyrus tuberosus, assembly GCA_022829125.1. Classification (NCBI taxonomy): domain Eukaryota; kingdom Viridiplantae; phylum Streptophyta; class Magnoliopsida; order Fabales; family Fabaceae; genus Lathyrus; species Lathyrus tuberosus. The sequence goes on along the minus strand of JALAZF010000812.1, from coordinate 1,077,221 downwards.
CCTTTAGAGTTACCTTGTGTCTTCTCTCTTCTCATCTCAAATTTCTTTAAAGCACTTAATAAGAATAAGGTGTATTGCGCACGAGCCTTAAGTACGGGGAATGAGAAATGAGGGGCTTCCTCTCATCTTTCTAGAGTGCTTAGCGAGCGTCCTATCTTGGGACGATGCGTTAAGTACTCGCCCCTGTGCCCTAGACTTTGGTGCAATGCAACTTAGGAACTAACTTAAGCCATTTCTGTCCTAAAAAACACAAACCAACTTCAAACTTTTTTGTCCTTCGGGATTTCCAAACTTAAAGGCTATTTTCAAAAAGGGCACGTTACCTTCCGTCCGAGTCGCAAACAGGCATCGACCCTAACTGCCGGACGCGAACTTAACGTCGCTCATAAAAAACACAAAAAGAACTTGGTCCGAACTACGTTGACTCTGAATTCCCCATTGCACAAGGGGGTACGTAGGCCTAGGACGTCAACGTCCTACCGAGTCTGTCTTAGTTTTCCCCTTTCTCGTTTTAGCACAGCCATAGATGATAATAGACAACAAGCGTGGATCCCATCGAGTACGATGGACGCGTGGGGTGCTAACACCTTCCCCTCGCGTAACCGACTCCCGAACCCAGGTTATGGTTGCGATGACCATTCCTTTCCCTCTTCCTAAGGTTTGTGCGGTGTTCCCTTTCCCTTTCTTGGGATAAATTTACACGGCTGGCGACTCTGTTTTTCCGCGCCACTTTCGCGTTTGTACCTGGATGAAAATCCTGGGAGCGACACCCATGTGTTGTTGTCATGAAGAGATTTCATCTCATCATCCATGACCTTCAGCCATTCAGTCTTCTTTCGACTCCTCATAACTTCCTTATAGTCTCTAGGTTCTTCGTCGAGAACCTCACTTGCTGAGAATAAGACATAAGCTATAAGATCTGCATACCCAAGTCTCTGAGGTGGCTTGATGACTCTTCTCGACCTGTCTCTTGCTAGCAGGTAGTCATTATCAGTCTCCTCATCTTCGACAACATCTTCTGCTTCTTCTACGACTTCAACTGGGGTACGCAATTCAGCATCAACATACTCCACCTCAATAGGAATCTCTTCCTGTTCCAGCTCTTTGTCAGCATCATTAGTTTTCTTGAAAGCCATCTCAGCTTCATTAAAAACTACATCTCGACTTGTGATACACCTCCTATGACCTGGCTCTAGGAATCATAGCCTATAACCTTTGACTCCTTCAGGGTATCCCATAAACATGCACTTCAGAGCTCTAGGTTTGACCTTCTCTTGCCTAATGTGAGCATAGGCCACACAGCCAAATACTCTCAGTCTGTCGAGACTAGGTGGATTTCCCGACCAAACTTCTTCAGGTGTCTTCATTCCCAAGGCAGTTGAGGGACATCTATTTATCAGATAAGCTGCTGTCGAAACAGCCTCTGCCCAAAACACCTTCTTCAATCGAGCACTAACCAACATGCATCTAACCCTTTCAAGGATTGTTCGATTGATTCTCTCAGCTAAGCCATTTTGTTGAGGAGTACCTGCTATAGTCTTATGCCTTGCAATCCCAGACTCAACACAGTAACTGTTGAATAATTTGTTGAAGAACTAAAGGCCATTGTCGGTTCTCAACCTCTTAACCTTTCTGCCAGTTTAAGTTTCGACCAGAACCTTCTAACTTTTGAAACTCTCAAAAGTTTCATCCTTCGTCTTCTGAATGAATACCCATAACTTTCGGGAATAGTCATCAACGATGGATAGAAAATACCTTGCACCTGAGTGTGAAGGATTCCTTGCAGGCCCCCAAGGATCAGTATGAATGTAATCAAGGGATCCATGTGTTCTTAGCTTGTGTTTGTTAAACTTCGTCCCACAGGATTTACCAAATACACAAGATTCACAAAACTCCAACTTTTTGACTTTGTCACCACCTAGCAGGTTCTGCTTCCCCAATTAGACCAGGCCTCTTTCGCTGATATGACCCAATCTCATGTGCCATTATTTTGTCTTCGACACAGGTTTCGTGGATGCAACATTTGTCGAACCACTTATAACCTCACCCTCAAGGGTATATAAGCCTTGTTTCTTCACGCCTCTCAAGACTTCCTTCAACCCCTTCATGGCTCTTAGGATATTTTCTCTCCTTGGAAAACATATTCCTTCCTGTCGAATTCACCAAGAGAAATTAAATTTCTCTTCAGGTCAGGTACATACCTGACTTCAGTCAATAACCATATTGACTCATCATGGAGCTTGAATCTCACAGATCCAATACCTGCAATTTTGCAGGATTTTTTGTTTCCCAGTAGCACAGATCCTCTATCTTGATCACATAGCTCTTCGAATAATTCTCTATTTGGAGTCATGTGCCAAGTGCAACCTGAATCCATAATCCACTCTTTTCTTGAGTCGCCGCTTGAAACTACAAGGACATCAGATGAGTCGAAGTCATCTTGAACAATGGATGCGTTGCCATTATCCTTACCTCCCTGATCTTTCAGGCGTTTAGGACACAACTTTCTTGTGTGACCCTCTTTCTTACAATGATAGCATCGAAAACCAGATGCTTCACCACTATAAGACTTCTGCTGACTTTTACATTTCTTCTTGTCGAACTTACCATCCTTTCGCAAGAACTTTCCCTTAACGGCCAAACCTTCACCAACCGTAGAAGGTTTATGCTCTTTTCGTTCGTTCAGGTCCTTAGAATACAAGGTTGATTAAACTTCTTCAAAGCTCAGGGACTCCCTTCTATACAAGAGAGTTTCTTTGAAGTGAGCATGTGTTCTGGGCAAAGCACACAATAGCAACAGTGCTTGATCTTCGTCATCGATCTTCACATCAATATTTTCATGATCAAGAATAAGCTTGTTGAACATATCCAACTGCTCAGCCAAGGCTTTATCTTAACTCATCTTGAACTAATACAAAGCTTGCTTCAGGTAGAGTCGATTCACCAGGGATTTGGTCATATACAAACTTTCGAGTTTCACCCATAATCTTAGCCTCCTTTGATACCTGTCGAAGAACCTTATCACCAAGGCTCAACAATATTGTGTTGTGGGCTTTCTCGATCATGGCCGTCTTTTCTCTTTTCGTTAATGCAGCGTCCATGGGTGCATGTCCCTTCAACGCTTCCAAACAACCCTGCTGAACTAGTAGGGCTTTCATCTTCAAGCGCCACAGACCGAAATCGTTCACTCCGGTGAACTTTTCAATCTCATACTTTGTTGAAGACATCTTCTCCACGCTCACCGCACCAATTTGTTGTTAATAAGAATGCTTTGAAACAAAGTATTAAACGGTTTCTTTATATGCAAGAAATACACAAGGGTTAGGGTGAACGGAAAAACAAGGGAAAAACAACAAGGATTGATTATAAACTGTTATTATTTCCTTTCTCCTTAAAACAAGGATTACAAGTATACAAGAATAACAAACTAACCTCTCTCACCCTTATAAGGTTTTGTCACACTTTAGAATGAGAGACTAACATGTTATTTATAATAAAACCTAGCACACTAAACTAATGGGCCTTTAACAAACTACCCATTACAATCTAACTTAGGGTACAAGCTAGCTTAAACAATCGGATCCTTAACACAAGGCCCAATTAAATATAACATTTTGACATTACATATTAGAACTTACTTCAACTACAATATGCAACCCTTCGACATCAGCATGCGAACCATCTTCGACTTCATGCTTGTCTCCTGTCGAAACACATGAAAGTTATCCCTCGACAGAGCTAGAGTTCGACCTAAAATATCACAAATCTCCACCTTGGATCTAACTCTACAAACAACAAGGAATAAACTAGCTTTCATCATGCAGCTTTATCAACTGCATACAGTGGAAAAACTTGCAACTTGGCAACGTCTTGGTGATCATATCTGCAGCATTATGATCTTTCGAAACCTTCAGCACTTGGACTTCTCCATGCTCGATTACCCCTTTGACGAAATGCAGCCTCACATCAATATATTCGACAGGTATATTGCACTTTGACTATCACATTTAACAGTGATAACTGGACCTTGAAGTTTCAGCTCCTTTGCAAAACCTTCAAGCCACAACGCTTCCTTCACAGCTTCAGTTAAAGCAATATATTCCGCTTCAGTGGTTGATAAGGCAACTACCTTCTAAAGTGTTGCTTTCCAACTAATTGCTGTCCCAAACATAGTGAACACATATCCATAAATAGATTTACTGGAATCCATACAACCTGCATAATCAGAGTCGGCATATCCTTCGATTTCTGCTTTACAATCATCACCCAAGGCACCACCATAAATTAGGACTCTATTCAGAAACCCATTTATGTACCTTAAAATCCACTTCAATGCTTCCCAATGAGCTTTTCCAGGATTCGCCATGTACCTGCTTACAAGACTTACTGCATATGCTATGTCGGGTCTAGTACAGACCATAACATACATCAAAGAACCAACTATATTAGCATATGGAATGCTATTCATATAAGTTCTTTCGACATCAGTACTTGGACACTGATCTATACTTAACTTGAGTTGAGGGTTTGTCGGAGTCACAACAGGATTTGAATTCGACATACCATACTTTTCGAAAATCTTCCGTAGGTATGCCTCTTGAGATAAGGATAATTTGACTGCTTTCTATCTCTTCGGATGTCAATCCCAAGAATCCTGGACGCAACTCCTAGATCCTTCATTTCGAACTCCTTATTGAATTCAGCCTTCACCCTCATTACCTCTTCGACATTGTTGCTTGCTATTAGAATATCATCCATATAAAGCAACAAAATAACAAATGAATTACCAGGTCAAAATCTGAAGTAAACACAGTGGTCGAGCTGACTTCTAGTAAAACTTATGCGTGCCATGAACTTGTCGAATCTCCTATTCCACTGTCGAGGAGATTGTTTCAGTCCATATAAAGATCTCATCATCTTGCACACATAATCTTCCTTCCCCTTTTCGACATACCCTTCGGGTTGCCTCATCAGGATTGTTTCATCTAGATCACCATACAAGAACACAGCCTTCACATCCATCCGTTCCAGTTCAAGGTAGAACTGTGCCAATGTGGCAAGCAACATTCGAATGGATCTGTGCTTCATAACAGGAGAGAACACATCATTAAAGTCGACACCTTTTTTTGAGTGAACCCCCTAGCAACCAACCTTCATTGTATCTCTTCAACGCCACTCCTTCGATTCCTTCCTTAACTTTGAAAATCTATTTACAACTGACTAACCTAGCTCCAGCAGTTTTCTTGATCAGTTCCCATGTGTTGTTGTCATGAAGAGATTTCATCTCTTCATCCATGGCCTTCAGGTATTCAGTCTTCTTTCGACTCCTCATAACTTCCTTATAGTCTCTAGGTTCTTCGTCGAGAACCTCACTTGCAAAGAATAAGACATAAGCTATAAGATCTGCATACCCAAGTCTCTGAGGTGGCTTGATGACTCTTCTCGACCTGTCTCTTGCTAGCAGGTAGTCATTATCAGTCTCCTCATCTTCGACAACATCTTCTGCTTCTTCTACGACTTCATCTGGGGTACGGAATTTAGCATCAACATGCTCCACCTCAACATGAATCTCTTCCTGTTCCAGCTCTTCGTCAGCATCATCTGTTTTCTTGAAAGCCATCTCATCTTCATTGAAAACTACATCTCGACTGGTGATACACCTCCTATGACCTGGCTCTAGGAATCATAACCTATAAGCTTTGACTCCTTCAGGGTATCCCATAAACATGCACTTCAGAGATCTAGGTTTGACCTTGTCTTGCCTAATGTGAGCATAGGCCACACAGCCAAATACTCTCAGTCTGTCGAGACTAGGTGGATTTCCCGACCAAACTTCTTCAGGTGTCTTCATTCCCAAGGCAGTCGAGGGACATCTATTTATTAGATAAGCTGCTGTCGAAACAGCCTCTGCCCAAAACACCTTCTTCAATTCAGCACTAACCAACATGCATCTAACCCTTTCAAGGATTGTTCGATTGAATCTCTCAGCTAATCCATTTAGTTGAGGAGTACCTGCTACAGTCTTATGCCTTGCAATCCCAGACTCAACACAGTAACTGTCGAACAATTTGTTGCAAAACTCAAGGCCATTTTCGGTTCTCAACCTCTTAACCTTTCTGCCAGTTTGAGTTTCGACCAGGCCTCTTTCGCTGACATGGCCTAATCTCATGTACCATAATTTTGTCTTCGACACAGGTTTCGTGGATGCAACATTTTGTCGAACTACTTACAACCTCAACCTCAAGGGTATACAAGCCTTGTTTCTTCACGCCTCTCAAGACTTCCTTCGACCCCTTCATGACTCTTAGGATACTTTTCTATCCTTGGAAAACATATCCCTTCCTGTCGAATTCACCAAGAGAAATTAAATTTCTCTTCAAGTCAGGTACATACCTGACTTCAGTCAATAACGTCATTGACTCATCATGGAGCTTGAATCTCACAGATCCAATATCTGCAATTTTGCAGGATTTGTTGTTTCCTAGCAGCGCGGATCCACCATCTTGATCACATAGCTCTTCGAACAATTCTCTGTTTGGATTCATGTGTCAAGTGCAACCTGAATCCATAATCCACTCTTTTCTTGAGTCGCCGCTTGAAACTACAAGGACATCAGATGAGTCGAAGTCATCTTGAATAATGGTTGCATTGCCATTATCCTTACCTCCATGACCTTTCAGGCATTTAGGGCACACCATTCTTGTGTGACCCTCCTTCTTACAATGATAGCATCGAAAACCAGATGCTTCACCACTATAAGACTTCTGCTGACTTTTACCTTTCTTCTTGTCGAACTTACCATCCTTTCGCAAGAGCTTTCCCTTAACGGCCAAACCTTCACCAACCGTCGAAGGTTTATGCTCCTTTCGTTCGTTCAGGTCCTTAGAATATAAGGCTGATTGAACTTCTTCAAATCTCAGGGAATCCCTTCCATACATGAGAGTTTCTTTGAAGTGAGCACGTGTTCTGGGAAAAGAACACCACAACAACAGTGCTTGATCTTCGTCATCGATCTTCACATCAATATTTTCAAGATCAAGAATCAGCTTGTTGAACATATCCAACTGCTCAGCCAAGGCTTTGTTTTCACTCATCTTGAACAAATACAAAGCTTTCTTCTGGTAGAGTCGATTCTCGAGGGATTTGGTCATATACAAACTTTCGAGTTTCACCCATAATCCTGACGCCGTAGTGTCCTTTGATACCTGTTGAAGAACCTTATCACCAAGGCTCAACAGTATTGCATTGTGGGCTTTCTCGATCATGGCCGTCTTTTCTCTTTCCGTTAACACATCGTTCATGGCTGTCTGTCCCTTCAACGCTTCCAATCAACCCTGCTGAACCAGTAGGGCTTTCATCTTCAAGCGCCACAGACCGAAATCGTTCACTCCGGTGAACTTTTCAATCTCATAATTTGTTGAAGACATCTTCTCCATGCTCATCGCACCAATTTGTTGTTTATAAGGATGCCTTGAAACAAAGTATTAAACGATTTCTTTATATGCAAGAAACACACAAGGGTTAGGGTTAACGGAAAAACAAGGGAAAAACAACAAGGATTGGTTATAAATTGTTATTCTTTGTTTTCTACTTAAAACAAGGATTACAAGTATACAAGAATAACAAACTAACCTCTCTCACCCTTATTAGGTTTTGTCACACTTTAGAATGAGAGACTAGCATGCTATTTATCATAAAACCTAGCATACTAAACTAATGGGCCTTTAACAAATTACCCATTAGAAGCTAACTTAGGGTACAAGCTAGCTTAAACAATCGGATCCTTAACACAAGGCCCAATTCAATATAACATTTCGACAATACATATTAGAACTGACTTCGACTATAATATGTAACCCTTCGACATCAGCATGCGAACCATCTTCGACTTAATGCTTGTCTCCTGTCGAAACACATGAAAGTTATCCCATGACAGAGCTAGAGTTCGACCCAAAATCTCACACGCTCCTCGCATCCCTAGGGTGGTTTGGATTTGGAGGCTCAAAAACATCTCTAGTTCACGAACTTGTACTTGCGGTTGAGGTTGTTTAAAGGTATGGGTTGGAGTAACCGTTGGAAAGGTGTGAAGCTTAACAGGATCTTAAAATTGCTCCAACTTATAGATGAAAGAACTGAAATATGAGGAGATGAGACAATTGTAGAAGTTACAAAGATTGGATCACCTTCTCCCTCAAGGCTATCTGAGCTAACTTGGATGCTACCATTATCTACTGAGATTGAAACTGTTGTGGTAGGCGCAATAAGTAGGATTCTGTTAAATTTGGCGATAAATAGAAGTTGTTTCCTATGGACAGTGCCACTATTTTGGTACGAGTAAGGATATCGGTGATGTTAAGGTAAGGAGTTCTTCTAGTGCAGTGGTATGAGCATCCGATACAGTGGAGAAGGGGTGTACCTTCAAAGTTATCACTTCAATACTCCAAGTCAATCAATTCATAGATATGTAACTTTGCATGATTGGCGCGTGATTGAGCATATATACAATAGGAATTTAAAATCACTCCCACTTGACTCGGCGTGAGGGGCAAACGACCATCTGATTAGATCAAACAATTGGTTATAAATAAATAGATCAAATCTGATGTGTAACCTTTGACGAAAGCGTAACTGTTCCTAACAACTTTGGTTTACAAATCTCTCCAGGCCAGACCTCTAACAAATATATCAAACCGAAAAATCATGTCATAAGTGACACACATTGTGAATTCACCATTTTTTTCATCCAGGCCAACAACAACTATCTTTGTCATATTCAATATTAAAGAATTACAATTATTTTACTATCAATTTCCACAAGCAAGAGGACACTAATCTTTTTTTTTTCAGAAAACAAAAGATTAGATAAAACAGCTGCACAAGGGGTGCAGCAACCCATTACAATTGAACAGAGGTGTCCATTTTGAAACACAACAAAGGCAGAACATACCATTCATAAAAAGAGGACTTAAAGGAGCCAAGGAGAGAAGATAACCATTTCCAACTAAAGTACTTTATAGAGTTCAACGTATCTTCGATCGTCACCGATATGTTTTTGAAAAAGAAGCAATTTCTACCATACCAAAGGTACCACACGGTAGCAGCCCAAACAACCAGGCCATTCTTGCTACCAACTGTTGTTGAGATAATGATGTCAAAATCCATCAACGAATCTAAACAGCTCGATTTACAAATAGGTTGTATACCAAGCCAGCTTTCGACTCCTTTCCAAACCTCAACAGCAATGAGACATTCAAAGAACGCGTGGTTAATACTCTTGTCGTGGCAACCACATCTGGTGCATCCCATATCACCATCAGAAACCCTCACATTTCTCTTACTCAAATTGTTTTTGACAGCTATACTATTCCTCAACACTTTCTATATAAGAATGATTACTTTCAACGGCGCCTTAAGTTTCCACGTTCTGATGATACCAGTCAAAGTAGTATTCTCCAACCTGTTCACAAAAGAATGATGATGCAAGCAGTCATAAAAAGAGCTTACTGTGAATACACTAAAGTTGGACTGAGATTTCATATGTTCAGAATTCCATATGAACCTGTCTACAGCCTCCCTGCAAGGCGAAATTTCTTCCAATAAAGCCAACAGCTGACTCCTTTCTCTATCCAACACTGATATACTAGGAAAAAGGCTAAAAATGATGACCCACCTCCACGATTCTGCATTCCATTTTCCATGATCAGCCACCGATCTCTTCGGGTTCCTAGCATGAGCAAATAAACCAGGAAACTCTATCTTCAAAGATGTGTCCAACAGCCAAATGTTGTGCCAAAAAGAGATGTTTTTTCCGTTCCCTAAAGAACATGACACATTCTCCACAAAGCGATTCCTCTTGGCCTCCACGTCAAAACCGATCCCAACCAAATCCCTCCACCAAATCGATTCTTTACTACTACCCTTTTCCCCGTCGTAGCTGTTGATTCTGAGAGTTAAGTTTTCACCATATCTACTATGTATCAGCCTCTTCCAGACACTACTTTCATCCTTGAGCAATCTCCATTTCCATTTAAGTAAAAGGGCTGCATTGAAGCTGGCGAGATTCTTAATGCCTAGACCTCCCAATTCAATGGGAAGAAAAATAGATTCCCAAGCTACCCAGTGAATCTTCCTTTTAAATTCAGATCCTTCCCACAAGAAGCTACTCCGAATGTACTACAATATTTTCAGGACCTTTAAGGGCACCTTGTAGAACGAGAACGCGTACAGCGACAGCGCATTGATCACTGATTTAATCAGGACGAGCCTTCCACCAATAGACATGTTTCTACCTCTCTATTCCGCCAGCCTACACCTGACTTTCTCAATCACATTCTGCCAAAAATTAATCCTCCTAAGACTCGCACCAACCGTAACCCCAAGGAAAGAAAAAGGGGCACACAAGATATCATAGTGGAGGAAATCAGATGCAACAGACAAAAAAAATAGGATCCAGATTGACACCACCAATCCTACTTTTCGAAAAGTTCACTTTAAGGCCTGTGAGTAACTCAAACCCGCGCAGAATTGCCTTCAAGCACCAGAGATTACTCCAAGTAGCTTCTCCTACCATTAACGAGAAATCACCAAACTGGGCAAGACTTATAGTAACATCAGCAGACACTTTAAATCCTTTGTACAAGCCTACATTTTTCGCTTTCTTGACCAAGAGATTTAGGACTTCCATGATCAATATGAAAAGAAAGGGAGACAACGGGTCTCCTTGACGCAAACCTTTCGCAACTGCAAAGTCCTTAGTTGGACTCCCGTTAACTAAAACGAACATGAATCCCCTGTACACTAGGGCTTGGATTCACGCTATCCACCTAGAGCCAAAATTTAACTTTTTCAGCAACTCAATAAGGAAATTCCACGAAACGCAATCGTATGCACGTTCAAAGTCCAACTTGAACATCAAACAACGACATTTACTCCTTTTAGCTACATCCAGAACCTCATTTGCCACAATAACTCCGTCAAAAACGCATCTCCCCTGCACAAATGTTATTTGTTCCTCTGACACCCGGGAGCTAATAACTCTCTTCAGTCTTCCAGCAAGCAACTTCGACGGGATCTTTTGGTAGCAGTTGACGAGACAGATGGGTCTATAGCTCCAGAGGTCTTGAGGATTCTTCTTCTTGGCAACCAAAGTAATGAACGATGACACAACAGTCTTTGTTAAAATTGGATTGTCGTAGAAGTTGTTGACGAAATTAAAAACCTCGTCTTTAACAATATCCCAACACTTATGAAAGAAAGCGAAAGAGAAGCCGTCGGGACCCGAGCTCTTATCACCGTTACACCCCCAAACTGCATCCTTTATCTCTTCTTTGGAGAACTGAACTTCTAAACCCTTACTGTCCACCTCAGAAAGAGTCTTAAAATTCAGAGCCTCAAAATTAGGACGAGAGGAGCAAGGATCCTTGAAATTCTCTTCAAAAAACTTTTTAATCTCGTCCTTAACTCCGGTTACATCGTCGACCACACCTGCGTCTGTTTTAACAAACCAGATGTTGTTCCTTCTACGACGCTTCTTGACTGCAAGATGGAAGTACTTAGAAATACAATCTCCAACCTTCGACCAGGTTTCTCTAGCTTTGACCTTCAACAGATCTTCTTTCAATTTCAGGTTGTGCCATATCTGATCCGAAGCCTTAGACCTCTTACTTAACATATCATCAAAACTCGAAAAACCAAGGTTATTAACTTCTTTATCAAGTTCGTTCAAATCAGTAATTACTTCCTCTATGTTGACATCAATCCAACCAAACACAAATCTGCTCCACTCCTTAAGGCCCTCCTTCAACTTAGATAGCTTAGTTTTTAGGACATAGTCTCCTCTCCCTCTCACAACCTCAGACTCCTAGTTAGCCTTCACAAAGGGAATGAAACCAGGATGATTAACCAACTGTTATTGAATCGAAAGGGTTTGGGACCCCAATTGTGAACATTCGCGAGTAACCATACAGGGCAATGATCTGAGATCTCTCTCCTCCCTATAAATTGACCTCTGATTCTCCACTCTTCCACAATACTTTCTGACAAAAGAAATCTGTCTAGTCTACTCATTGCGTTCCCAGCTCTATTAAACCAAGAGAACATGCCTCTTTCACAAGGAACATCAACGATATCGAGCTCGCTAATGAAACCTCTGAATTCCACCATCTCTTTGCTATTCTTAACAACCCCAATGCCCTTCCTTTCTTCCTTGAACGCCACTGCGTTGAAGTCTCCGCCAATTACCCAATCACCTATTCCAAATGCTTTTTTAGTTTTCACCAGATCCGCCCAAAATAACCTTTTCTTGGCCATCAAACAAGACGAGTAGACGTTCACAAAGAATAAATTCCTGCCTTTCCAGAAAGCGTTGAGACCTAGGAAGCCTTCACCCCTGAAGTTGCTTAAGAGGTCCAATAAGCCTTTTCTCTATAATATAATCGTCCCACCTGCTCTTCCTGTAGCACCGGAGTAAGATCACTCCACATCTTCATTTCCCCAAATAGCATAAGCCGTTGGGCCATCTATGATCTCCTTCTTCGATTCTTGAATAAAACACATATCAATCCCCTTCAGTTGGATCATTTTTGCCACTCTCTTCTCTTAACAGAACTGCTGCACCCTCTCATCTCCAAACTCCTCACTTCCTTATCTAGATCGTACCCACCCTTCTCATCACAAACACCCATAGCAACCAACAGCTCTCTGATTTTGTTAGAGACGTTGCTATCGTGCTTCTCCCAGAACCTCATATTCCCCTTCATCACTTCTGAATCGGACACAGAGTGGCACCTAGAAACTTGTCTGATTTCTTCACAGCTTCCGCCAGGGCCACTACTAATCTTAGTTCCTTTAGGGTCTGAAGAAAATTGAATGTCATCTGAAGGGCCTCCTGAGTCTTCAACATTCTGATTCCTCCTTGGGCCACTCCTTCTTAAACTTGAGTTCATTGGGTCAATAACCGAAGCTAGCCCAATATTCTTAACTAACTCAACACTAAAAGAATCAGCTTCTAGGGAGGTGATCTCTTCACTGTTAGTAAAGGCTTTAACGGGTCCACTCTCTCCAGCTTCAGAATCACGAGAATGGGCCTTGGACTTAACATGCGCCTTCAACAAACCGTCCAAAGACACCTCTCTAACCTTTGACTTAATAGAAAAGTCCAAAGTGTCTTTCTTTTTCTCTGCCTTTCTAGTTACCTCACCTATTGTACCTACCTTAATAAATGCTGATGTAGACTTATCTTCACCCACTTGCTCTGTTTCAACATAACTTTTCCGTTGTAGACTACCTCGATCTACGAGCCCATCGCTTTGCTTACTCTTGTTTCTGTCTGACAAATAGGTAAAGGGGTATGTGTTACCAAAAGCATCTTTATCCCTACAATCCGAAGACTTAGGTCTGCCTGTAGCTGAGACATAGCTGTCTCCATCAACTTCTTCAACTTCAACCTCCTCTCCGCCGAACTCTACCTCGGAACACCGCCACCTGGAACTAACTTTGTTCAAAGAATCGACCGTCTCCTCAAAGTTAGACTCCGAGCCTTCCACCTCAGGTTTCGTAATAGGGAGGTTTCTTGAGACTTTTGTATCCTCCACCATCCTAATTCTAAAAACATGGTCTTTGACGGCCACCTTAAGAACTCCATCAATCGTCGAACCACAAGTAGTCCTGATCATAACATTTGCTACATCCATTCTAGAGAAATTAAGGGAATCTTCATCACAATTAACGTACTTCCCTATTTTAGATACCAAGAACTCGAAGAAACTAACAGTCCACGCGTGACACAGCACACCATAAATCTTCACCCACGTCAATCTCTCTGGGTCTACGTCGCAACACTCCTATTTCTTAACCTCACTGAACCATTGATCAAGCCAGGACTTAGCACTGATTAGCAACTCTTCAATTTCCCCATACTCATTTTCCTCTAGAAGACATAGATTTGCACCCAAAGGCGTAACCTTGACCCCAAAGTAACCCTCGGAATGAAAAAACCTCTGAATACTGAACGTCATCCCAGCTTCTAAAACTCTTCCAACGTACGCCTTCTCAAACCTCCCCAAAACATCTTCCTCTACCACAAACTCTAATACCCCACCCTTATGTTCACTCTTCCCTCCCTTTTCCACCACTTCGGCATACGATTTTTTCGTCGCAGACGGGTATTTCCCGTTGGTTCTCCTTATCTCTTCTTCCTTATACCTGTGGTACGAAGGTTGTCCTACATTCTCCTTCTCTACAAAATCAGACTTAGGGAATCTAGGGACATTGGCATGCAGTTTTCTTCCCTCTATGAATATATTATCTAACACCACTCCCATTTTCCTTACACCGGTAACGTTGAAGAATCAGACGAAACCGTATCTCCGCCCTCTCTTGTCTAGTTTCTGAGGAATGAAAACCTCATCTACCTCACTGTACTCTGTGAACAACTTGTACAAGTCTTTAGCTTTCATCCTATTAGGAAATTCCGAAATGAAAAAAGATGCAGAATCTTTCGAAAACTTACCTTTACCTCTACCTTCATCATCCCACTTCCTTCCACTCTTCTGTTTATACCGCACCTTCGTCCAACCTTTCTCCCCCATCCAAGAATAATGGAAGCGATGGAGCAATGCAAAATCTTGATAGTTCAAATCCCAAGTTGCCAAGGCCCCTTGTCCTAAGATAAGGAATTTAAGCCGAAGACAACCAAGATTCAAGCCGAAAATGTGTTTATTAGTGACTCTATATTGACTGCATTCATTGTGTTAATATTGAACACACAAGATTTTTGGGCCATCTTCCCTCCATTTAAAAAGAGATGTAATCCTAAATAAGATCAACAAGTATAATAATGTACGCAAGTAAATCGAAAGTTATTTTATTATATTTATAATTATTGATCACCGATTACCAATTTGAAGGGTGGCACACTTTCCATTTTGAGATGAATCATAATAATATTTCAAAGAATTCTCACCTACTCAATAAGGAAAAAGAACATGAGAGAATACCAAGGGAAATAGATAAAGGGTAGTTACTTCCATTATAATTATTTTATATTAATTTCAATTTAAAAAATAGTTCATTAAAATATATGTTAAGGCCTATATAAATGTGGATCATTTTCACAATAAAGTTATGTTAAGAATCACAAATTAAAACCATGAGAGCTGAAGAAATTTCACTCTTAGTGTTGTTTATATTTGTGTTTGTCCAGTTTGTGTATTCTCTTAATCGTACCAATTTTCCTAAAGATTTTTTATTTGGATCTGCCTCATCTTCTTACCAGGTTTATATAATCATGATTTTTTTTGTTATAAGACATTGATAATATATTTAATTATTTAAAATAAAAATATAAACAGAAAATATTTTTCTTGAATCAAATTTTTATTAAGTATTTGATATTTTTCTTGTGTAATGGGATTATTATTATGTATGAAATTCAAGTATGAAGGAGCATCAAATGAAGGTGGCAGGGGACCAAGTATATGGGACACCTTCACTCACAATAATCCAGGTAAATAAATTCCCCTTAATGCAACATTCATAATTCACCCTATAATAAATTATTATTGTAACCATTTCATAATCTTTCTTTTCTTTTAGATTCTTGATCTTTTCAGTTTCTCAAAGTAGGTAAATTGGGAGGATAAAATCAGTTAGGTAGTTACTTAATTAGTTACAACTTAGTTTTAAAAAGGTAATCAGGTTGTTTAGTGTAGTCACATGCGCCATTCTCGAATACCTGACACTTCTTCCATCAAAAGTATATTTGCTATATCAACTATACTAACTAAAATTTGAAAGTAGTAATTAGTTTGTAGTTTTGAAGATTCGAAAAGAAGTTATTCATGTATGAATCTTTTTATCAGGTAAGATCAAGGATCAAAGTAACGGAGTTCTTGCCGTTGATTCGTATCATCGCTACAAGGTACATTCATACGTGTATGTGTATAAAATTCATAATGTATTTGTATATTATTCATGCTTTGAACAAACAATTTTGCAGGAAGATGTGAGTATAATGAAAGACATAGGATTTGATGCATACAGATTCTCTATTTCATGGTCAAGGATTTTACCTGGTGAGAACGAACATTCAGCTCGATTAACTCTTGATTCTCGATTTAATTGTTTTCTAGTTATGAAATTTGACCCTAAATTGATAATTCCATAATGAAAACCCTAATTTTGTGATTCAACATTGGTCATACATTTGGTTTAGGTGGAAACTTGAGCGGAGGTATCAACCGAGAAGGTATCGCCTATTACAACAATCTTATCAATGAACTCATTTCGAATGGTATGACTTTAATCTTTCTCGAGGAAACAATCATTTCGGTCTTCTAATGTGTCAGTGCTTCCGTCATAGTCGTTGAATATATATCTCTAGGTTTGCAGCCATTTGTAACTATATTCCACTGGGATCTTCCTCAAGCCCTTGAAGATGAATATGGTGGATTTTTAAGCCCAAATATCGTGTAAGTAGGGTTTTATGTTGACATTCGATTTAGTCCATAATGATTCATGAAGTTGAAATTCCTCGATCATAATCCTTTTTAGTCGGTCAAAATCTTTCACCAGGAACGACTTTGCAGACTATGCAGAGCTTTGTTATAGGGAATTTGGAGATAGAGTGAAGTACTGGATTACGGTGAACGAGCCACTCACTTACACGACTCAGGGTTATGGAAATGGATTCTTTGCGCCAGGAAGATGCTCCAAGTGGTTGCCATTTAACTGCAGTGCAGGGAATTCTAGTACTGAACCCTACTTGGTTACTCACCACCAGATTCTAGCTCATGCAGCTGCTTTCAAAGTCTATAAAGACAAATATCAGGTAATTATCATATAAACCACTTTTGTATTGCACTAGAATATAGACACTATATGAAGCATCGACACAAAAGCGGATACGGTACACAAGATATTTATTATTGTTTCAGAAAATAAAAGTGACTATATGAAAATACCATGCTGGTGTCGCACACTGACTCAGATACTACAAGTATAAGACCCTGATAATTGAATATAACCACGTGTGTCAGTATCGTGTTGGTGTTGGAAACTTACACGTTCTCAAAACGATGAACACACCTTGATAATTGCTTATTTTATTTAGATTTCTCAAAAGGGAGAAATTGGAATAACATTGAATACTCCATGGATATTGCCACATTCACAATCTAAGGCAGACGCAGATGCAGCATCTAGGGCCCTTGTTTTCCTGTATGACTGGTAAACTTTCAATCTCATTCTTCTTTTGGCTTCACATCAAGTACGAAAATAACCATTTACCCTGATAACAGAATATTTTTCTGACAATCTGCCTTAACTGAAATTGTTTCATGATGTATGAGGTTTATGGAGCCACTAAATTCTGGATCATACCCTATTCAAATGGTTAATAACACCGGTGAAAGATTGCCGAAATTTTCAACGGAACAATCCTTGATGGTTAAGGGATCCTTTGATTTCATAGGAATTAACTACTATACAGCAAATTATGCAGTCAATGCCCCTTGCATAACTGAAAACCAAACTATCTTTTCAGATGCTTGTTTTTTCTTGACAAGTAAGAAACAATAAGTGGAATGTAAATTTTGGTTTTCACTTTGATCTTGTGTTTCACAATGCATTTGCTTACTTTATATCTTTTTTGTTGCTTGCATCAGCAATGAGTGATGGAGTTCAAATTGGTCCAAAGGTAACTCCATTATTTCTGCTATGAAGTGTAAGAAATGACACATATACCTAAAACGACACTGATGCTAACACGTCGATCCATACTAACTTAAGAAAACGAATGAATATAATTTAATCGTATGTGCTAGAGTCTAACATTGACACGTGTTGGGAATCATACACATCTTCGATCAGCAGTGTCGATGCTACAGAGGACACGACTCTAACGCATTAACACTGGCATTAATTTGAGAAAATTGAAAGTATATACATGTGTTGGACACCTGACATGCCTTCAATCTAAAGTGTTGTTGCATAGTATTTTGGGCTTGATAACACATTCAATAAATTAGTTGAATGTAATCAGATGTGTCAGTATCGAACATCGACACATGTTGGACATTAAACATGTCTTCAATCATAAGTGTCGGTGTTACAAAGGATATGACTATGACACGTTGACTCGTAATAATTTGAACACTATATTTAGAAAGAGAGTATTGAATTCACAGGCTGCTTCAGACTGGTTATACATTTATCCAAGAGGAATTCAAGATCTTTTGCTTTACACAAAGGAAAAATTCAATAATCCAGTCATTTACATAACAGAAAATGGTAACTAATCTTTACCAATAAAACTTTTCTCTCTTTTCACCTAACAAATTAACAATATGTATGTGTTTTGATGTTAACACAGGTGTTGATGAAATTAATGATGGCACAAAATCACTTGAGGACAACATGAGAATAGACTATATTAGTAACCATCTTTACTATGTCAATAGTGCCATACAGTGAGTTTCTCATCTTCGTTTTTCGTTTTATAGAAATACAAAAACTGTTTTTAGTCCATAAGGACGACTTAAAACGCGTAGTTTTTGAAATACGACTAAAATTAAACGGTCATAATTTTATAGGGACTAAAATTAAACGCGTATGTTTGACAGGAACGGCGTGAATGTGAAAGGCTATTTTGTGTGGTCTTTATTGGACAATTTTGAATGGGCAGATGGATATACAGTCAGATTTGGAGTTGTTTATGTTGATTATAAGGATGGATTGAAAAGATATCTTAAGAATTCAGCTGAATGGTTCAAAAAGTTTCTCCATTAATGTAATTGATCATGTAGTACTCTTAAACTTGTTATATGAATACTTAGTAAAAGAAGCCTATAGAGCACCAACCAACTACACCAAAATAAACTGAAAAGCTATATAGAAGTGGCTTCTCCAAATCTCTTATTGTGCTCAGAAGAGAAAGAAACTAAATATGTGATGAATAAGGGAGATCCTTGAAAATATATGTGGAAACCATTGCTTCACATGTGTTTAGATTTAGATATTATTGGCCAACAATGAGGACAGACTATGCATATTATGTGATATTTCAAAATTTGAAAACATTTTTATAAAACTTTGACTTTAAAAACAATTATGTCAGTATGAACAAACAAACAACGAAATACCAGCGGAATAATGAAAAGAAGACCGAATCTCAGCGGAAGGAAAACTAAAAGAGTGAAAATAAATGAGATAAGTGATACAAAGATCACACGACAGGTCCAGCATAACCACTTCGCCTACTTATGTTATTACGAGTTTTTTTTTTAAGATTTTCACTAAAAACAACGTTGAGCTTTTACACGATTAGCCCAAACAACCTTCAACTACAACTTGGACTTTTACACAGAATCATCCTACAAACCTTCACACAATAAGAAATTTTAAACAAGCTTAACCAAGAATTTTCACCCAAACTTTTTTCGGGTTTAACTTGAAACATTGAATCTTTTACACAAAAGAATCACATTCTTAAATAAAACAAATTTATCACATCACTAATACAACACAATTTTCAAAATGAACTTTTCAATGGCTAACCACTAACGCAACTTTAGTAAAAACAAAAACTTTTAGAAGAAAAGAGAGATGAAAGAATATTAGAAATGTTTCTATTCAAAAAACACGTGTATTTTGAAATGAGAAGTCTCGTGTATCTAAAAAAAATATGGCTAAAAAAGAAACAATCTATGGGTTTTTTTCAAAGTTTCTTTTTAAACTTTTTGTTCTGGACTGGGCAGACACTTGACCCACAGTAGGGCAAGGCCCAACCCAGCCCAGCTCTTGGCAAGGCCCAATAACTGGATTCTGCCAATCTAGTCGTTGGGCACAATCTAGCCGTTGGGCACAATATGACCGTTGGGGATGTCCATCTCACGCGCATGACATTTCACGCGACCAACTGCCTCTCTGGATCTCACGGGGACAGTTGGACCGGGTCAAAAGGTCACGCGTTTGACCTTCTACCTGGCAGTCTCCCATTGGCCGACTAGATATTTCGGCCACATGGGAGACCTTGCCCCCGTGCTGGGGGTTATCTCTATATACCCTCTCACTTGAGTGGGTCAGGTTTGATCACTATTCAATACTCTAAATCATACATAAACGTTTTGTACTTACTTTCTCTCTAGCCCAAACTTACTTTGGCATCGGAGTACCTTGTAGGTACACTCCCTTCTCTCCTACAACCATCATATCTGCCTTACACGGAAGGCCGCGACGATTCAGTCTGATCACACCAGATCAGTGGCGCTGTCTGTGGGAAACATCGCTTCCCCGTCTTTTTGAACCAAGATCCCTCATCTTTTCACCCAAAAGACCAAAACTTACTCTCTAAAATTCCCTTGACCATCATGGCCTCCAACAGAAATGTTGATGCCCATCAAGATCCTGTTGTCGCCGTTACCATGGATAACCTCGACCACCATAACCCTGGAGTTGCTGTCCATGAGACCGACCATAGGGATGCAAGAACTGTGTCTCCTTCTTCCGACGACGTGAAGCCACGCGCACAGGCTGCCGGTCACGTCTTTGAGCCCATACATGTCCCTTAAAACGCTGACCCCGACATTGCTGCCTTCATTGCCTCTTTCAACAAGTCCATTTACTTAATCTTCAAACAGGGCGAGAAGATCAACATGCTCGAGCACGCTCTTCAGGAGCGACTTCCTTCGCAAAAGCCTTGCAGTCCATCTCCACGCCCTCAGTCTCCCCCTCAGAAGCGTCGGTGAGACAGATCCAGGAGCATTTCTCCCGTCAGGGGACGATCGAAGTCAGAAGAACCCGAGCAAGAGGACACTAGGAGACAACACCGTACTCCTCCGCGGAGATCCAGACGTTCTCCTGCCCCAAAGAGGAACAAGCCCTCGAAAAAGCATCGTGAACATCGCCGGTCGCGCAGATATTCTCCTCGACGTAGCAGAAGTCGCGGGCGCAGCCACTCACCATGCAGGTCATTGAGCACTAGCAGCGATGATAAAGTCCATGGATCCCTACCCTAGGAGATCATGGACACCTGTATTCCTCGCGGGCTGGAGAAGCCTCCTCCTCTGGCTCTGTATGATGGCACCACCGACCCTAGCGAGTATATAGAAAATATTGAAGTCATGCTCCGCTACCACAACGTGATCGGAACAATCAAATGCAAGTTATTCTCCATCACTCTCAAAAAGGGGGCCATGACCTGGTATAAGAGGCTTCCCCGAGGTTCGGTCACCTCGTGGAAGGATCTGAAGAACTAGTTCGCTCGACACTTCACTGCTTCCATACGCCATCCAAAGTCGGAAGCCACTCTCGAAGCCATTATTAAGGGCAGGGATGAGCCCCTGAGAGCCTACATCGAGAGATTCAACAAGGAAACTGTAGAGGTCCACACTACGGACCATATGAAGAAATACCTCCTCGAGAAGGGGCTGAGGCCGAAGAGCGGGTTCCGCAAAGCAGTGGGCATCGAGACACCTCGCATCCTTGCCGAACTTCTCCGTAAGGCCCAGGCTTATATACAGTACAAGGAGAAAGAAACAGCGTACAAGGATCGAGATTCAAGGGATCGAGAGATTTCCCAGGCAACAAAAAAGGACGACTCAGAGGCTCCCCGACGTGAAAAGGAGGGACGACGAGACGAACGTCCTCGCAAGCACAAGGGGCCTGCGGGCCGCTTCACAGAATACACCTTGTTGACTGCTCCCCGCGAGTGCATTCTCTTCAAATGCATCAACGCGGAATTCAATCAAAGGGGTGTTCGTTTCCCCAAGCCAACAACGTCAAAGGGCAACACAGACAAAAGCAAATACTGCCGCTTCCATCACAGTCACGGCCACGTGACCGAAGATTGCGTTCATCTCAAGGACGCTATAGAGATCCTCATCAAGGAGGGTCACCTGAAACAATATACAAAAAATGGAGAAGCTTCCCGGCGAGAGACCTCGGAGTCTAAGAAGGAAACAGAAGTTTCGCCATCCAGTCTTTCCCCCCCCCAGGTTGCTATGTCTATCACTCGGCCAGATGACTTCTTTGTCCTTGACTACCTCGAAGACCCTCCCCAGATAACCGCACACAGCACCTGGGAAACCTTCCCCACGTCAATGGTCATCTCATGTGGTGGATACAACGAGATCATTGTAGGGTCGATCAAAAAGAAATTCGACCAGTTACCGACTATCCACGCTCAAGAAATTCTGGGGGCATTCTCAGCCTATCACGTTCTACCGTGAAGAGCTGCCTGAGGACTCCCCGAACTCACGTATTCCTCTGCTCATCAGGGCAAGATTGGTCAGCACTGATGTTCGACGGATCCTGGTCGACCAGGGCAGTTCGGTGGACATCATGTACACTAGTTTGTATCGCGCCTTGAAGCTCGACCAGAAGAATCTGTCACCGTACGTGGGATCAGATCTATAAGGATTCAACGGAGCTACCGCCAGGCCTTGGGGGTACGTGGAGCTCCCAGTCATGTTCGGGGAGGAGGAGGCCTCCAAGTCGATCAAAACTCAATTTCTGGTCATCGACTGTCCATTGTTGTACCAATGCATCCTGGGGAGGACAACCCTCGCGGAGCTGATCGCTGACCCTTCAATTGTTCATCTCAAGATGAAGTATTACACGGAGAAGGGCCACGTCACGACTTTGCATGGAGATATAGAGGCTGCGAGGAGGTGCTTCGAAGCAGCTACCAGAGGAAAAAGCTCAATAGGCGCAACGCCTAAGGCCGTCAAACGGGCAAGGGACGAAGATCTTCTCAGCGAGGAAAGTTAGCCCGACAAAAAGCCAGCTCTCCCAGTGGACACAATCGACCTCGACATCCGGATCTCTAAAGAAGGCGAGGAAGATAGCAATGAAAGCACTTCAGCAGTGACAGGAAGCTCCCCTGCATCAACCATCATGCGTCCGATACCAGATGGGGAGTTCGAAGTGATCACCTTCGGAGATAATCTGAACAGAAGAGTAAAGATAAGCGCAGGGCTGCCCGAAGAGGCAAAGCAGCAGCTGAAGACATGCCTGAGAGACAATGCAGACTTATTTGCTTGGAGCGCCACTGACATGCCCGACCTTGACCCTGAGACTGCCTGCCATCAACTCACCATCGACCCAGCTGCTCGAGCGGTAGCGCAGTCCAGGCGCAAGTAATCTGACGAAAAGGCACGGGCTGCCGAAAAACTTGTAAAAGACCTCTTAGAGACAAAATTTATCTCGGAGGTCAGGTATACAACCTGGCTGTCCAATATTGTACTAGTCAAAAAACCTAATGGAAAGTGGCACATGTGCATTGATTATACTGATCTCAACCGGCTTGCCCGAAGGACGCTTATTCTCTGCCCAGCATAGATAAGCTGGTAAACAGTTCTGTAGGTTTCAAACTCTTGTCCTTCATGGACGCCTACTCGGGATAAAACCAAATTCCCATGGCCGAAAAGGACAAGAAATATACCGCATTCATGACCTCGCCAGGGAACTATTACTACAACGTAATGCCCTTCGGTCTGAAAAACGTCGGGGCCACGTACCAACGTATGATGAACAAAGTCTTCTGCTCAGAAATCGGAGACATGCTCGAAGTATACATGGATGACATGATCGTGAAATACCAAGAGGAATCCGATCACACTGTCCACTTGCAAAAGGTCTTCGACCAAGCGAGAAAATGCAAAATGCGTTTTAACCCAGAAAAATGCACCTTCGGCATGCGGGCAGGGAAATTCCTCGGCTTCTACCTCACCGAGAGGGGGATCGAGGCCAACCCCGACAAATGTTGAGCGTTTGCTGAATTTCCCACGCCAAGGTCGAAGAAGTCCATACAATCCCTCAATGGGATGCTCGCTTCACTATCTCGCTTCATATCCAAGTTTGCCCAACACGCTCTGCCATTCTTTAAGCTTCTATGAAAAGAAGCCATATTCAATTGGAAAAAAGAATGCGAGCAGACTCTGCTCCACCTCAAGCGAACCTTGTCTGAACCCCCCGTTTTGTCATGACCAGACAGCGGGGAGACGTTGTACCTGTACCTCTCCGTCATTAGCGAGGCCATTAGCGTCGCCCTCATTCGTGAAACACCCGACGGGAAAAAACCCATATACTTCACGAGCAAGGATTTGCAAGGGCCAGAGCTCAGATAACAGTGGATCGAGAAGGTTTTCCTCGCCCTCATCAACACGGCAAGGAGATTAAGGCATTACTTCCCGCCCCACACGTTAGTAGTGCGGACAGACTAGTCCATAAAGCAGCTGCTTAGCCGGCCAGACATGGCCGGCAGAATGCTCAAATGGTCGTTGAAGCTGTCAGAATTTGACATCCACTACGAAGGCAAGAAGGCCCTCAAGGCATAAGTCCTGGCCGATTTCGTGGCAGAAATGACGCCTCCAGCGTCCCCGTCTAGCGGAGCACACAAATGGACCATTTTCGTCGACGGGACGTCTAGCTCCACGGGAAGTGGCGCAGGTATCATCCTCGAAAACGAAGAAGGGATCCTAATTGAAGTATCTTTAGTCCTGTCCTTCCCCACATCGAACAATCAAGCCGAGTACGAGGCATTCCTTGTAGGCTTACGGTTGGACGAAGACTTAGGCGCCACGGAAGTGAAGATCTTCACAGATTCCCAGCTCGTAGCGTCCCAAGTACGAGGAGAGTACCAGACCAAAAATGATCACCTCGTTGAATATCTGACGCTGGTAAAAGAAAGGATAACTAAGTTTGACGGGTGGGAAGTCCAGCACATCCCCTACAAACGAAACACTCGAGCAGATGTCTTATCAAAACTGGGTAGCACCAGAAAGAAAGGTGGCAATAAATTCGTGATACAAGAGATACTCCCCCGCCCAAGTATCGAAAAGTCATCGGGGCTGCTCAAAGTCAACGCCATTGGTGGCAGCAACTGCTGGATGACCCTGGTATACAATTACCTCACCACAGGGGAGTTTCCCGATGACGGCAAAGAGGCCAGCGTAACCAAGCGAAGGGCATGCTCATACGTCCTGGTCGACAACAGGCTCTACTGACGGGGATTCTCCATCCCCCTCCTAAAATGTGTCGAGGAGAACACGGTCCCCGGAGTTCTCCAGGAAATTCACGACAGTATCAACGCACAACACTTGGGAGGGAAGTCGTTGGTACGAAAGGCCCTGCGGGCAGGATAACATTGGTCGACCATGCAGCACGACGCTAGGGAGCATGTCAAGAAATGTGACAGATGCCAGTGCCACGGGGACAT
Source organism: Lathyrus tuberosus (assembly GCA_022829125.1). Taxonomy (NCBI): domain Eukaryota; kingdom Viridiplantae; phylum Streptophyta; class Magnoliopsida; order Fabales; family Fabaceae; genus Lathyrus; species Lathyrus tuberosus. The sequence continues at coordinate 1,052,005 of JALAZF010000812.1, read as the reverse complement.
GCACTTGGTACCCCCTAACGAGTTGAAGACTTTGTCCTCGCCATGTCCCTTCACCTGGTGGGGGATGGATATCCTCGGCCCCTTCACAATGGGGTCCTATCAAAACAATTTCTGATCGTGTCCGTCGATTACTTTACAAAGTGGATCGAAGCCGAAGCTCTCGCCAAGATCACAACCTTCAACATACTTTGTTTCTACAAATGAAACATCCTCTCACGATTCGGGGTGCCCCAGGCCCTTGTGACCAACAACAGAGCCCAATTCATGGACAGGAAGTTTCAAGACTTCGTCGCCAAACTAGGAACAAAGCAACACTTCACCTTCGTCGAACATCCCCAGACTAATGGGCAGGCAGAGGCCGCGAACAAGGTGATCCTTCGAGGTCTGAAACGAAGGCTAGGCGAAGAAAAAAAGAGATGGGTCGAGGAGCTACATAGCATGCTCTGGACCTATAGAATAACCCCACACTCAACCACCGGTGAGACTCCCTTCTGATTAGCCTACGGAACCGAGGCCGTGTTACTGGTGGAAATCAAGGAACCTTCCAAACGAACTGAAGCTCCTCTCAACGAAGAGCTGAACGACAAGGCTCTAAGAGAAGAGCTCGACTTGGTCGAAGAGATCCGATCAGGAGCAACTCTCCGCGAAGCTTCGCTGAAACAAAAAATAACTCTGCGCCACGACGTCAAAGTTGTAAAACGTGACTTCCCATTTGGAAGCCTGGTCCTACGTAGAAATCAAAAAGATTCACGCGAGGGCAAGATGGTCGTAAACTGGGAAGGACCATACAGGGTCAAATCAAAAACTCGCACTGGAGCCTACTACCTCGAAGCTTTAAACGGGGAACCATTTGCTCAACCATGGAATGGTGAAAAGCTCAAACAATGTTACAGTTAGAACCAGCCACCAGTTTGGACTAACTGCCGACGAGATCGCCCCACATCGAGAGACTGCTCGGCCATAGGAGCGTGCCCTGGTGCAAGCACAATCCTTGAATTTACAACGCCGACCAGTTTTTGCTCATGGGACGAGCAGACTCTGTGCCCAATGGGGATACCTCAATCGAGCTCCGCCATTGCCGCACTAGCATGGCAGGACACCCAGCTCGCGATGGGAATAATCCAAGCCCTGTGGGATCAGGACCTCGACCTAGATCCTAGTCCCACCACCGGCGAAAACACTTCGCCTCCTTGACGAGTCCCCTAAATCGTCGAGCGTAATGATAACGAGTCGAGCAAACTTCCATATTTAGTGAACACTACTCGCAAAAATGTTAAAGCATACACATAAAATTCAAGGCATATAATATCGAACACAAAGATATATATAATATGGCCACAAGGCCAGAATTGTCAATATTACAAAAATGGGCCATGCCTAACAGTCGATTACAATCGAATGGCATGCAGGCCAACAAAATTACACAAGTACAAAACAAAACAAAACATCATCGGTGGGAAGCTCGGGAGGAACCACCTGGCCATCAACAACTACGTTTAGAACACCCATCCCTTCGGTCAACATCTGGACGTCGAAATTGAGAGCCTTCATCTACTCCACTGCAACATTGAATCCGAACTCAGCCGCTCCCAAGTTGTCTTGCTCGAGGATGCAGATTCTCTCAATTAAGTCCCTCTATGTCTTTAGGGTCTTCTCCTCCTCGGTCTCATCCTGATCGACCACCGATAAGCCCTCTAGCCCGACAACCTTTGCCTTCAGAGTGGCGTTCTTCTCCTTCATCCTTGTCAGGTCCTCCCTCATCTGGTTCATATCCTTCAAGAGTTCGATCTTGACCTCCAGGTTGCCTTCGAGAGTTGTCATCCTATTGTGTATCTCAACATTCTCTAGCTCAAGCTCAGTGATCTTGGCATGCGCCTTCTTGAGATCTGTGAGCGGAACTGTCTTCGCATCTCCGAGGGCCAGCGCTGCCTCCAGCACCCTCATAACAGCGGTTGTATCCTGGCACAGAAGCTTTTTCCTCACCTTAGGATCAGCGGACAGAATGGCCGACGCCTCAAGGTCGGGGAAAACTATAGACCCTTCCTCGTCGAACAGTTTCCCTTGAAGGTAACATGGTGGCAACACAAATTTTCCCCCGCGAAGCTGCTCGAACCACCAGCTAGGGAGGAGCCGATATCATCCCGCTTCCTCTTATTTGTTGTGTCTGGGGTAGGAGGGTTCTATGTGCTTCCCGAAAAGGAGGTGGTACTGCCAACAAATTTTTCCAGCGTTGCTTGCTGCTTGGCAGCGTCGGCCTTCGGCACTGACATCTTCTTGAGGTTTTTGGCCGCTGCGGACCTGACCAAGCGCTCCCGCATGTTCGAAATTTTCTCTGCAGAAACAAAAAAGGGTTAGTATATTGCACAAGACGCTAAAAGCATGGGAAAAGAGATCATCTATACCAAGGAGCTCAAACGCAACATCCTCGTTTTCACATTCGAGGAGGCCTTGGTATTTATGTAATGATAAGTGCAAAATGTACCTATTTTTGTATATGATTTTTGTTGCACTTATCGTTGCTTTTTGGTAAATATCATATGAATAAACCATGTTTTGTTTATAAATGCGTATAGTTTACATTTTAGTGTATATATTGCAATTCGTGTAAATATCATTGAGTTTAATTGATTTTATCTCATTTTTGTAGGTATTCTAGCTGTGGGATTTTTCCATTGTTGTATAGAGCATTGAATAAGCTTTCCAATGCTTTGAACCGGGTGAAAAACGGAATTACGGTTCAAAAGTTATGAAGAAAATAAGCTTTGGATTTTCAAGCATGCTACAAGCGCGCTTAGCACGCTCCTAGCCCAGGAAGCATGCTAGGAGTGCGCTGAGCGCGCTCCTGGCCCACAGAAGAGCAAATTCTAGTGAGTAGCGCGCTCCGAGCCCGCTTAGCGCGCTTTTAAGGCGGTTTAACAATTTTTGAGGGCGCGCTTAGCGCGGTCTGCGACTTTGACAGTCCATAAATAGTGGGAAAACAGATTTTTTAGGGGATGGTTTGGGTATTTTTTGCTCCCACTCCATCAAACTTCATTTCTTCATTGGATTTGCTTAGAAAACATCATGGAAGCTTGCATTTGGATGATCCGGGGTGGATTTCTCATCGACCGGCTCTGACAATCCGTGAAGTGTTTGGTTCATTTCTGATTTTCTTCATGTCTTTCTTCTTTGTTGGGTTTGTATATATTTTTACTTTGATCTTATGTACATTTGTCGCCCATGGCGTTATATTTAATTTGCTTTACAAATCTCTGTTGGTGATTGTTCTTGATTTTTACTTAAATGCTCGGGGTTTGGGTCGTGTTAGAGATAAACGTCACAAACTTCGATTAAGGATAATTATCTGTTAGTTTCTGGATGCTAGAGATAGATTTAGGGCTAACAATCCGTATGGGTGTCGGAACTTAAATGCCTTCCGTATTTCGAGGCTTCGTGCGCGAGAGTGACGAAGAGAGTGATACGGTTGTTTCTCAGCTCGGTGTGTCAGAGATGAACACTATTGTGAGCGATACTGGGTGATATTGAGGAGTATTGTAAGTTGAGTGCAACTGGTCAATAAGTTTAAGTCTGTGACGAGTGGAATATATACAGGCTTGATAATTCTTCTCTCTCTGATGAATGAATTTTCTTATGTTCTTATTTACTTTTCCGCATTTACGCTTTAAACCATTTAAACCCAAACTCATTAACAATTAAATTGTCGAATGGCAGTTCAGTAACACTGATCTCTGTGGACACGATAATTCCCGGAAAAATACTTCCAAAACTTTTGTTGCTTGCCCTATACCACACCAACTCTCCACGAAGGCATGCAACGTCCGGAAAGACTCCTTGTCCCCGTCACATAGCTGGTCATGCTTGATAAGAAACTGATCAGTCCTATACCTAAAGTGGGCAAACACCCACTCCAGTGGGAACTTTGATACGACCCCCGTTACCTCCCGACCATTAACCTCCACGGTTTCCATGGTGGCCAGAGACTCTTTGGCCGCCTCCGAGACAAGCTTCACGACCAGAAACTTGTATTTGATGTTTAAGACAGACTCCGAATACGGCCAGAATAGCCTACTTTGTTGATTAAAGGACACCCAACTTTGTTTTGGACCCGCCGTGCTCCTTTGTAGCTGGAATATGCAGAAGAAAAGATCCATTGTGGCCCCGACCCTCAGATATCGGCAGACCAGCTCAAAGGCCCTAATAAACTTCAGAGCGTTCGGATGCAGTTGGGCAGGGCACAGTTCAAGATGACAAAAGATGGCATCTTGGAAATCGGTGAAGGGCATACGATACCCCGCCTCCACGAAAGAAAACTCATACATGGGAAATCTCATCCCGGATACACCGAACATATCCGGTCATCCTCTGTGGGGCAAGGAGCTTTCCAGTTCACGGGCGCATCCTCTGACCGGTCTTCAAGGTAAGAGAACTCACGAGCCTCCTCTTCGGTGAACGTCGATCTCGTCGACATTGGCTCTTGGACGATCCAGTCGAGATCCCCATCAGCCATCCTGACATTAGCATGCTTGACGGGTTATTCCTCCTCCCCATTAACATTCCCAGCGTCGGGGACGACTCCCTCATTTCTGTCGGCCATTTCACCTGAAAAGCAGAGGAAGCAAAAGTGAATTCAACGACAGAGATCAAATCCACCCTTCCACCACTAATCAAGTGAAAGGGTGAGGAATAAGTTCGAGGACGCCCTCAAGCCCTAGTCGACAGCATCGGGACACGGCGAAATCCGTTTCCCCGTAGAATGGGGATGAGTCTCCGTGACTCTATGAAAGGATTTCACGAGGACGAGCTTCCTCGACAAAATAGAGCTTGTCGAACACGCGAAAATCAATTCTCGCGTTGAGAAGGCCTAATGCCCGACTACAAACTTAAGCTACTCCTAACCAGAAACCTAGGAAGATCTACACAGTCCTACACAACATTCAAAGACATTCATCCTAGATTCATCATGTTCTTCAGAATCTTCATGAATTTCCCAGAAAATTCATGTGTTCATCGAAGAACACATGAACATTCAACCGAAAAATTCATGAGTCACCGAAAAATGCAAACCAATTTCCAAAAAACTAAGAACATCCTAGAACTAACATGAAGGGACGAAGAACTTACGTGAAAATCTGAAGGTTGAAGATGAAGATCTGGATGTAGAGGATGAACATCGACGGCGGCGAGATGAACTCCAGCAAAAGGATAAGTTACAGAGCAAAAAGTTTTGGGAAGAGAAATTTGCATGAGGTGTGAAAATGAATCCTCGCTCCCCCCTTTTATAAGCAGTTGCTCGCTTGGGAAGTGCAAAAGCCATCATAGCCTAGACCCCTTAGGCCCTGACAGAAATTAATTGCACCACCACGTGTCAGAAGGGAATCTTCGTTTGGAATTCCCAAAGCTAAACGTTGCGTTCTCCAAGTCTTCTCCAGCCCCCCGCGGGCATATCCTCCTCGACACTTCACACATGTCACGTCCTCGTTAGGGCTCGTCGACATAAAAACGTCCTTTTTGCGGGCAACTTTACTAAACCTGGTCGACATAAAAACGCCATTTTCGTGATCATGCCCTCGCAGACAAAAGGGCTGCCGGACTTGTAAGCGACCAGTTGTCGACCACGCTGACCATAAAATAGGCGAAGGGCATGTCCCCGAACATTGTCATTCAAAAGCAACAACCAACAAGGCTATCTCAAGTCATCACTCTTCCTCAGAGCAAAGACTTGGGGGGCTCCTGTTCTGGACTGGGTAGGCGCTTGGCCCACAGTAGGGCAAGGCCCAACCCAGTCAAGCTCTTGGCAAGTCCCAATAACTAGATTCAGTCAATCTAGTTGTTGGGCATAATCTAGCTATTGGACAGGATATAGTTGTTGGGCACAATATGACCGTTGGGGACGTCCACCTCATACGCTTGACAGTTCATGTGACCAACTGCCTCTCCGAATTTCACAGGAACAGTTGGATCGGGTCAAAAGGTCACGCGTTTGACCTTCCACCTGACAGTCTCCCATTGGCCGACCAGATATTTCGGCCACATGGGAGACCTTGGCCCCGTGCTGGGGGTTATCTCTATAAATACCCTCTCACTTGAGAGGGTCAGGTTTGATCACTATTCAATACTCTAAATCATACCTAAACACTTTGTACTTGCTTTCTCTCTAGCCCAAACTTACTTTGGCATCGGAGTACCTTGCAGGTACACCCCCTCCTCTCCTACAACCATCATCTCTGCCCTACACGGAAGGCCGCGATGATCCAGTCTGATCACACCAGATAACTTTTAATTGATTAAAATATGTTTCAATCGATTAGTCCAAACAAAAATATGAAAGATTGATTTTCTACGTCCCTTAATCGTTTATCAGCCCTCTTAATCGATTAAAAGTCTTTATACTATAATATAATTGATTAGAGGGACATCTCACTACTACAAAAAACATATATAATGACAGTTGTGAAACACATATAATGACGGTTTCACGCCCGTTGTTAGGTAGCATGTGATTGTATGTATGCTGGTTTCCACAACGGGTGAGTGACTGTGGTTATAAGTTAGATAGCGTGCGATTGTTTGACATTTTTGAATGGGCAGATAGATATACAATTAGATTTGGAATTGTTTATGTTAATTATAAGGATAGATTGAAAAGATTATGAGTGTTCAAAAAATAAACCGATTTTATAGAAAAAGTTTCAAGATCCAAACCAAATTATATACATGGTTGAATTTGATTTGCTTTATTACTCATGCACACCCGTAGAAAATATATCTTAAGAATTCAGCTGAGTGGTTCAAAACGTTTTTCCATTAATGGAATTGATCATGTAGTATTCTTAAACTTTTTAGTTATATAGATACTTTATAAAAGCCAATTGTTGATTTTTCCTAGCTTTTAGTTTAGCTTTTGTATTCAATGTTGCATTTATTTAGTTCCTCTTATTGGTGTTCTCACTTCCCAATATGAAGGATGGGTTGATATGTTGAACGCTTTACTTAATAAAAAAAAATGCCATGAGCTCGACACAATTATAAGAAACTTAAACAGACCAACGTGCAATATACTTCGTTAGCAAAGTCCTACAAGGAACATATGAGAGGTAGTAGAAATTGGAGAAACTAGCATTCTATTTGGTGATATCACCTTGTAGGTGGAGACACGCTACTTTCAATCACATCCCATAGTTTACAAAAATAATTTCCTCATCAAAAAGATTCTTCAATAGCCTAAACTCTTGAAGAATGGTTTTGTTAAGGGCAAGAATATGTATAAATAAATAAAAGATAAAAATCCTATAAAAAACAAGCAAAACAAGACACAAGAATTGGCAAAGGAAAATAAAAACCCTACAACAAAAGTGAAAGGACAAAAAGGAAAACCAGCCAAAATAGAACAACCAAAGCTCACCTAAAAAATCACTAGAACTAACCACAACCACAACTCCACCCAAAAGCAGCCAAATTAGAATTCAAAACTACTAGTCCACCATCAACATAACAACGAAAATGAGACAAAAACCAAACCATGCGCACCTTAAGAGAGAGACTGAAATCTAGAACCACAATTGATTTAAGCACATGATAGAGTTCTGAAGTGAAATCGAGAAAAGGAAAGAGATCCTTGGTAACCTTCAAGAAAACTAAGTCCAAATCAAAAAGATACTCTTACCCACCACCTCTTTTACATTTGTTGAAACATCGGTAAAAAGCTTATTGTTACGCACAGACCAAATGGTCAAAACCACAACATGCCAAATCATGGAAAGCCCTTCTACCTTTAGCCCTATCACCTAGAGAACGAATGAGCTCAAAAGGAAACTAGGATCCATAGGAAGAATAAATTGAAAGCCCAACCAACTAAAAATCTGATACCAAACACTAGACGCAAGATTACAAGTAACAAACAAATGGGAAGGTGACTCAGTCGATCACCGCAAATGATATGAGAGATTGCCTCCGGAATAACTAAGATTTTTCTCTTAAAGAGATTCTCTTTGGACGAGAAGCGATCTTGCAAAAATTTCCAAGAGAAAATCTCCACCTTGGAAGGGGCCCAACTATCCCAAATTCGGGGAATGGTTGGGAATTTATTCCAAACCCGAGAACAATAGGTGGGTCAAAGCTCAATTGGAGATGATACACACTTGCGACAAAAAAATACCCTCCCTATTGTTCCTTTAAACCCATGTATCTCTCTCCTGACCATGTAATGGGGACTCAATTGAATCTTAGCACCTCGAACCACTTTCAATTTGATAGGCAGACAGGAAGGACAATCCCAACTATCGAGAATATGTTGCAAGCTAGTATTTTGGAGATCAGAGGTAGTTGGAAGGATAACTTGCCTCTAATTGAATTTTCTTACAACAACAGTTACCACTCAAGCATTGTGATGGCCCCGTATGAGGCATTATACGGAAGGAAGTGTGGAACAACTTTATGATGGGTAGAAGTGGGAGGTAGAGGAATTATTTGATCAAAGGTGATCCAGGAGACAACGGAGAAGAGAAGAGTGATCCAAGAAAATTTGTAAAAGGATCAAAACTGCCTAAAGAGCTATGTTGATCAAAGGAGAAAAACTTTAGAGTTTGAAGAGGGAGGCTTTGTGCACTTAAAGGTTATCCTTAAACTTGGATTAAAGAGACCCTTCAAGATCAAGAAGTTGAGCTCGAGATACATTGGTCTTTTATCAGATCATCAATTGGGTAGGTGAGGTGCCATATCAGTTAGCATTACCACCTTCTCTAACTGGACCCCATGATGTTTTCCATGTATCCCAATTCAAAAAGTTTGTATTGGATCCTTTTCAACCCATTCTTCCAAGAACGATTTAAGTTGTTGTAGATCTTACCTTCCAGCCTCAGCCTAGCCACACCGTGTATTATGCAGTTAAGGCACTTCGGAAGAAGGAGATACCCCTATTGAAGGTGTTATGGTATGATTCGCACCCGGACGAAGCTTCTTAGTAGCTAGAGTCTAAGACGCGGGAAAGTTATCCCCATCTTATTTAGGCATGGTTCTAAATTCGAGGACCAATTTAAAATTAAGGGGGGATGTAATACTCCAATTTATTCCAGGTATCTAATGTCTCATAATCACTAAGATTAGTACTAGACATTAGAACTTAATGAATATTTTAATGAATGACATATTTGGATGTTATGGAAAAAGTGGAGGACATACTTGTAAATTCCACAAAGGGACTATTTACTAGCAATCTTCTACCAAGTCTCTTAATTTTCTTTCCTTGTCAAAAATCAGAATTTGGAGAATATTAGAGAGAGAGAGAGAGAGATATATAGATAAATAGATAGATAAATAGATAGATAGATAGATAGATAGATAGATAGATAGATAGAGAGAGAGAGAGAGAGAGAGAGAGAGAGAGAGAGAGAGAGAGAGAGAGAGAGAGAAAAGAGCACGAAGGATAGGAAGAAAAAGAAAATAAGGAAAGCTTGCAAGCATTGGATGTCTTAAAGGAAGAAAAAGATCCAAAGCTCTCTCATCAACCTCATCCCACCCCAAAAATTTCAGGTTCTTTCAAGGTGAGCTAGTTCTATAGATTAATTGGGGACCTAAACAAATTTGGGATGATCCATGTTTGGTGGAAATTAGGGTTTAATGAGTGTTCTTGTTTTTCTTATGAGATGCATGTTTGCTTGAATCCATGTTATTTGCAATAAATTGATGTTGTGTTGCTGTGAAATAATTGTCCATAATATGTATTGTTGTTTGGATGTGGTCTATGCTGCATTAGAGTAGAGGAGAGCATTAAAATTGGGTCAAGTTACTGTTTCTGCAGAAAACACGTTTTGGGAGAGATGATGGCAGTCACCCTTAAAGACGGGTTAATCGTCGCGCTCTGAAGCCCAGATGATGGGAGTTGTTCCACGTGATGAGCACCAGCTTTGCTGACTGCCAAACCCCTTTAGATGATGACCTTCATTACTTCCTGACAGGTGACCCTTTTTGGACATCATTAGGTGACGATTGTCATGGCCCACAACGGCCAGACTGTAACTAGGCCTGATTGTGTATAAAATTATGTTTTTCTTAATTAAATCATATATTTCCCTGTGTTAGCAAGAAATGTTTTATTTCCAATTAAATTAAATATGTGAAGGCACAATGAGAAGTAACACTAGATGTGTTATGGTCATGCTAACAATTTTTCTCCTTGTTGAGGCTAGATTCTATGTGAATCACTACACTTCAATGCTAGTTCCTTAGTGGAACAACATTGCTCCTAGTTGAGCTAAATTATATTTGAACCATTGCACTTAGGTGCTAGTTTTATGGGGAAAAAACTTACTCTATGTTAAGCCAGATTCTATGTCAAACATTTGCACTTTATTGTGCTAGTTCCTGTATGAAACCAGATCCTAAGTATGTCAAAGGTAACATTTTATGTTATGTTCCAATATATGGAACCAAATCTTGTATGCGCCAATTGGTATCACTTCATGTGTTAAATTCCAACATATGTAACAAGAGTAGTACTAACCAGTGTAACAAAAATAGGTGTGTTGTGTCCCAAAAGCAGGAAGGCGGGTAAATCTGGAAGACCTTACCTTGAGGGAGTCGTTTCCAAAAGCAGGAAGATGGCTAAACCCACAATACCTTACCTCGAGGGATTCGTTCCTAAAAGAAGGAAGGGAGTTAAACTCAGAAGATATCACCTTAAGGAATTCGTTCCCAAAAGTAGGAACGTAGGTAAACCCGGAAGAACTTACCTCGAGGTCTGCATACTTATAAGTTCTGATGACTGGGATCCATGTAATTAATGAGGCAGTAGTATATTCTTTTGTGTTATGTGTTGTATGAATTAAAATGAATAATATACACTATCAATTCACTTTGTATATAACTTTAGGTGCTTAAATTCTCCATCACATCTTATAAAAAGGTTTCCCTGTCATTCATACATCATGCACTATCAAACCATATTTTTGGAAGGCAAAAAATCAATTTTTGAATAGTGTAACCAGTTACACTTTTGGTGTAATTGGTTACGCAAAATATCTGCATAAAAAAATATGACTGTTTTAAAGGGTGTAACGGATTACACCAAAAGTGCAACTGATTACACCTGCAAAAAATGTCAAAAATATGAACCATTGTGATACTCTTCATTGCAATTGTTCATGAATCTTCCTCAAATCATTGAATTTCCCAAGATCATTATTTCTCAAAATATATTTGTATCATTCTGTTGTAACTTGATCACCAAGGTGTGGTGACAAGTATTTGTAGAAAAGTGGTGTACTTTCTCTAATTGCATTGTAAAAGAAAGTGGTGCGCTTTCTCTAGGTATTATGGGGAAAAAGTGGTGTGCTTTCTTGCTAGTGTTAGAAGATTGTAAGAGAGTCTTAGTGTGAGGTTGTACAAAGATCTAACATAGTGAAAATCCTTCATGGGGTGTGAAGGGACTAAAATATCCTTGTTTAGAATGGGGGCTAGGATATATCTTTGTGTCTTTTACTTTCTTGCTATTTATTTTTCTGCATTTTTTGTTCTAAGTTCGTCATAGTAATTCCAGAAAAATAAAAATTGAAGAACATTTGCATAATGAAAAGAAAAATCCAAAAAAACTAATTCACCCCCCCCCCCCCCCCCCCCTTCTTAGGTTGCACTATATAGTTATAATATGCATCAGAGAAGATTAAGGTAACTTGTTCCTCAATCCGGGTAAATATGGCTTTCACAAAGCCATTTTTGGCTGATTGTGGCAGCAACAACAAACCTCCATGTTTCGTTGGTGAATATTATGACTTTTGGAAGATTCACATGAAAATGCACTTAGAAGCACAAGGAGAAGAGATATGGGATGCTGTTGAAAATGGACCACTCATTCCTACAAGTTTCATAAACATTGTAGAACAACCAAAGATTAAAGGCTCTTGGAACAATGATGACAAGAAGAAAGTTTTGTTTTATAAGAATGAAAAGAACACACTTGCACTGTCATTAGGAATGGACAAATTATTCAAAGTATCAAATTTCAAAACAGCCAAAGAAATTTGGGATACATTATAAGTAACACATGAAGGCGCGGTGGAAGTAAAAAGATCCAAACTAAACACTCTATCCCAAGAATATGAGATGTTTATAATGCAGCCCAGTGAAATAATTCTTTATTTGAAAAAGCAATTTACACACCTGAAAAATCACTTGATGACACTTGAAAAAACATTAAAAAATGATAGGTTAAATTTCAAAGTCCTTAAATCATTGACAAGAGTGTGTCAATCAAAGGTGGCGACTATATTGGAGAAGAAAAGTCTTTCCAAAATATCTTCGAAGACATTGTTCGGAAAACTTCAAAAACATGATTCATAACTTGGAAGGCCATAAAAGCATGAAGATCAGGAAAAGAAACCCAAAAGTATTGCCTTAAAGGTGGAGTCAAAGGAAGCAATGCAAGATGATGATTCGTATGAAGAAGAAAACATTACCTTACTTGTCAAAAAGTTTGGAAAATTTATTCAGAAAGATAATATTATAAGATTTGGTAAAGGAAGAAAATTTTTCAATAAAAATGAGGCTTCATCTTCAAACCAGGATTTCACTTGCTTTGAATGTGGAAAGTAAGGTCACATGAAAGAAGATTGTCCATCTCTAGAACATAAAAATGGCTTTAAAGGAAAGAAAGAATTAAAATCAAAGAAGGAATACATTTCTTGGGATGACAATGAAGTAAGTTCATCTTCCGACCCGGAAAATGAAGAATGTGCAAACTTCACATTGATGGCCTCGCACCATTTAGAGGATGAACACGAGGCTAGTTATTTTGAAATCAATGATAAACCTTCATATGATGAATTAAAAAATTCCTTTCAAGAATTACATGAGGAATGTTTGACACTTTCTAGAACATGTTCAAAACAAAAGAAAATAATTTTGTCTCTAGAAAGCAAGACTAATGACAGTAAAGTGGAATTAGACAAAGTCAAAAATTCAACATGCAATAAATGTCAATCACATGAATTTAAAATTGTTGAATCAAACCAAGTCATAAAGAAATATGAGAAAAGTCAAATTGGCTTCGAAAATGTGCTAAGTAGACAAAGATACTTAAGTATTGAATGAGGACTTGGTTTCTGTAAATTTGATAAACTAAGTACAAGTAAAACTATATTTGTTAAGGCAACTAGTGATAAATTCAACAATGTAGAACCAAAGAAAGCCCATGTTGTAATTTGTCATAAAAGGTCTTATGTTGGAAATAATCACCATGCCTATAAAAACAATCATACATTTAAACATACATGCTTTTATTGCAATAACAAAGGTCATACCCCTAATGTTTGATATATAAGAAACTATGGTGTTCCTAACGGTGAGTATGTATGGATCAAAAAAGGAACTAACCAACAAGGACCCAAAGAAAATTGAGTACCGAACAAAGTTTAACTTGTTTTGTAGGTATGCTTGAAGACCATTATTAACATGTGGTATCTAGATAGTGGTTGCTCCAAGAACATGACCAGAGACAAGTCAAAATTTTTATCTCTTACTTTAAGATCTAAAGTATTTATGACATATGGAGACAACAAAAAAGGAAGAATCCTTGGTATTTACAAATTTGTTACTCCTTCATTCACTAGAATCGATGATGTTCTATATGTTTAAGGATTAAAGCATAATTATCTAAGCATAAGTCACTATGCGACAAGGGACTAAAGATCAAATTCAACAAGGATGAATGCATTATAGAGGATGAAATTTCACATGAAATAAAGCTTGTAGGAAAAAGAATCAACAATATATTTGTGATATCATTGGATGACTTATCCTTGAAACTTAAGCATCTTGTGGTAAATAACAACAATGATGCATGGCTTTGGCACAAAAGAATAACACATATTCACATGGAGCATTTGAATAAACTAGTCAAGCATGACTTTGTCATTGGATTACCCAAGATAAAAAAATATATAAAAGATAGGTTTTTTGATGCATGTCAAAAGGGAAAGCAAATAAAAATCTCTTTCAAGCCAAAGAATGTGGTGTCCACGACAAGGCCTCTTCAATTGATCCATATGAATTTGTTTGGTCCCTCGAGGACTAGAAGCTTTGGCAATAACTTTTATGCTTTAGTTATTATCGATAATTATTATAGATCCACTTGTAATTTTTTAAGTACAAAAAAGTGATCTATTTAAAGCATTCAAGAAGTATGAAAAGCTGGTGTAAAATGAGAAATCCATGAAGATCATATCAATTCAAAGTGGCCATGGCGGAGAATTTCAAAATTTATCTTTTAAAGAATTTTGTGATGAACATGAAATCTCCCATAACTTTTCACCAAAATGGTGTATTTGAAAGAAAGAACCGGTCTTTAGAAGAACTTTCAAGAACATTGCTTAATGAGTTAAATCTTCAAAAATATTTTTGGGCAGAAGCGGTAAGCATGACATGTTATGTAAGTAATCGTGTTATTATTAGATTTATTTTAAAGAAGACATCGTATGAGATTTACAAAGGAATAAAACCAAATATTTTACATCAACATGTCTTTGGGTGAAAATGCTTTGTTCTAAACAATGGCAAAGACAACCCTTGTAAGTTCAATGAGAAATTTGACGAAGTTATATTTCTTGATGAGAATGGAATAATTGTTTGAAACAATGCAAGATTGGTGGCTCAAGGATATAATCAATAAGAAGGAATAATTTTTGACGAAACATTATCTCATGTTACAAGGTTAGAAGTTATTCAATTACTGCTTGCATATGCTTGTTCCTTGAATTTTTAGTTAAACCAAATGGACGTCGAAAGTGCATTCTTGAATGCATACATCATATGTCAATAAATATCATTATTTTTAAGACTTCAATAATCCTTCACATGTGTATAAGTTTGAGGAAAACTCTCTATGGCTTAAAGCAAGCACCAAAGACTTTGTATGATGGACTTAACAACATTATATGTGAAAGAGGCTTAAAACAGGGAAAGGTAAATCCAACATTGTTCATTAAAGAAGGTAAAAGAACACACCTTACATGTTCAAATCTATATTGATGATGTCATATTTGGATCACAGAATAAAAACTTATGTGAAGAAATATAATGCTAGGAGAATTCAAGATGTCTATGATGGGTAAACTAAAATATTTACTTAGACTACAAATCAAGTAATTAAAGAATGGTATTTCCATAAAAAATCCAAGTATTGCAAATATTTTTTAAAGAATTTATATATGAAAAATGGCAAAGAGATATTGCTACTCCGATGGCCTCAAGAACTTATGTTGATCAATATGAATCTGGTGTTCCCATTGATATAACAAAGTATCAAGGTATGATTGGTTCTTTAATTTATTTAACTGTTAGTCATCCTAACATTATGTTTAGTGTTTGTCTATGCGCTCGAAGTCAAACATGTCCAAAGGAATCCCGCCTCTCTTTCATAAAAAAGTTCATGAAGTACTTAAAAGGAACAACAACTGTAGGGTTATGGTATCCAAAAGGTAGTATATGTGATTTAGTTGGATATTCTGAATCGGATTATGCAGGTTACAAAATTGATAGAAAAAGAATAAGCGGTACATTCCACATTCTACGAAATGCTCTAGTTTCATGGTCATGTAAAAAGCGGGATTGTGTCGCTCTTAGTAGGGCAGAAGTAGAATACATAGCGGATAGAAGTTATTGTGCTCAAATCCTATGGCTAAAGAAACAACTCTATGACTACGATTCGAATCTAGGAGGCATTCCTCTTAGGTGTGAAAATACAAGTGTTATCAACTTGACAAAGAATCCAATCATGCATTCTCAAACTAAACACATAGACACCCGACATTATTTCCTACAAGATCATGTTCTTAAAGGAGATGTTGAAGTTATATTTTTGGATACACATGATCAATTGGCAGATATTTTCACAAACCCTCTAGCTAAGGATCTATCTTACAAGATAAGGAGAGAACTTGATATTTTGGATGAAATTGATGTATAAAAGATCACATAATCATCTCTACCTATGTCATGATGATCTTTAAAAAGTATTTTATTTTTCATGGTTCGTCAAATTAATCAAGGTACATGCTATTTACTCTTCAAATTTTTTGCTTAATTCACAATTTCACTTGTGAATTAATTAGTTTATAGTTATGAATTCATGATTTAATGATTACTTGGGTATATTTTTCATTGTATTTTTCATGCTAAAAATATGTTTGTTCATCATAAATCATGTACATACATCTATTTCTATGCTATACCATGCCAAAAAAATTGCATAAATTTTAATTTTTTTTTAGGTTTGCATATGGTGTAACCGATTACCACCCCCATTTTCCTAAAATATTTGGACCTAAGATTTCGTGTAACCGAATACACATAAAGTGTAACCGATTACACCTGAGCGGTTTTTGAAAAATTTAAACGAAAATTTAGTCAAAAGTCACATTCATTCACTTTCATCTCTCTTAAAAGCTAAAACACACTCTTTCCCCCAGAAAACCCTAGTAGCCTCCATCTTGGTTCATCTTCATCAACTCTCTCTCTAAATATGTATTGTTGGAAGTGTAATTCAATGTTTTGTTGAAGTCGAAGGTGTATAGGTTTTGGTCGAAGTAGTATATGTTCAGTCGAATAGTTGTTGTACATTGTAAGTCAGCTGTATTCGACAGAGTCGAATATAGCTGATAAAGAGTTGTGTCGAAATGTAGTTTGGGCCTGGGCCGTGATGGCTGATATAAAGGGTTTCCTAGTTTGTAATTTTTACAACACAGCTTCATACAGCTTGATACAGTTAATACAATTTCACAATTCTGCAATATAGTTTTCTCTCTCTCTCTCTCTCTCTCTCTCGTCTTCTTCTTCTTTACAACAAATTGGTATTACAGAGCCCAGTTACGATTGCGATTCAGAGAGATTCTAATGGCAAACAGAACAACAACATCTACGTAATTTCCAGCAAATTTACCGGTTTTCAAAGGTGAGAACTATTAACGGTGGGTGGCGCAGATGAAGGTCATTTTCAGATTTCAAGATGTTGTTGAAATCGTCAATGATGGAGTATCGGAATTGGGGGCAGATGCAGATGAGGCGCAGAAAGCTGTGCACAAAGATCAAAGGAAGAAAGATGGCAAAGTACTGTTCTTGATTCACCAGTGTGTGGATCCAAACGTGTTTGAAAAGATTATTGAGGAAGAATCAGCAAAAACAGCTTGGGAAAAGTTAAAGAGCTTGTATGGTGGAGATGAAAAATTAAAAAAGTTGAAGTTGCAGACCTTGAGGAAGCAGTACGAGATGATTCAGATGAAAGAAGATGAATCAGTCTCGGCATATTTCTCAAGAATCGTGATGTTAACGAACCAGATGAAGGCATGGGGTGAATCACTCACTGATCTGCAAAAGATTGAGAAGGTATTAAGATCTTTAATAGAAGATTTTGATTACTTTGTAGTGACAATAGAAGAGTCCAAGAATCTTTCTGAGATGAAGTTAGAAGAACTTCAAGCTTCTTTAGAGGCTCATGAGATGAGATTGAAGCATAGGAACTCAGAAAGAGAGAAGGTGACTGAAAAGGCGCTACAATCAAGATTCACCAAGAAATCTGGAAAAGAGAAATCTAAGCAGTCAAAGAATGTTGCTACTGATGAGAAGTCAAGCAAGAAGACTGATTAATGTTACAACTGTCAAGGTTTTAGTCACTATGCTCGAGATTGTCAAAGAAGAAATAAGGCAAAAGCAAAAGATAGTGATGAAGCCCAATATGCACGAGCTAGAGATAGTGACTCTGATGATGTGTTGCTGATGGTCAACACTCAGTCGAACACTGAGCGAACTAACATGTGGTATCTAGATTCAGGATGTAGCAACCACATGACTGGCAATAAAAACTGGTTTACCGACTTAGATGAATCAGTCGAAAAGGTTATAAAGTTCGCAGATGGCAGACACGTCAAATCAGGTGGTAAAGGAGATATTTCGATTGTCAGAAAGGATGGTCGAAGAGCAACTATCACTGATGTATTATATGTACCAGCAATGACAAGTAACTTGATAAGTGTAGGTCAATTACTTTCTAAAGGCTTCAATATGAAGTTAGAGAAGAATCACATGAAGGTACATCGGGCTGATGGGAAGTTGATAATGAAAGCACCTATGGCAGAAAACAAAACCTTCAAAGTTGAACTCAACACATCAGATCATAAGTGTCTTGCTTCAATGACTGAAGAAGACAAGAATTGGCTATGGCACCACAGGTATGGACATCTAAACTTCAAAAGTTTAAGCATGCTCAACCAGAAAAGAATGGTGTTTGGTTTACCGCAGTTGAAGGAACCAAAGCAGGTGTGTGAAGAATGCTGCAAAGCAAAGCAGGCCAGAAAAGCATTCAAGCATGACTTGCCCATGAGATCAAGCCAAAAACTGGAGCTAGTTCATTCTGATGTGTGTGAACCTTTTGAAGTTAGGTCGAATGGTGGAAAGCGTTACTTCTTAACTTTCATTGATGAATTCACCAGATATATATGGATTTATATGATTGAAAGTAAGAATGAAGTATTCACAAAGTTCAAGAAGTTTAAGTTGCTTGTCGAAAAGCAAAGTGGCTGCAAGCTAAAGAAACTGAGAACTGATGGTGGCGGCGAATATGTCTCTCGAGAGTTTGCCAGATTCTGTGAAGAGGAAGGTATAGAGCATGAGGTTATTGCACCCTATACACCTCAACATAATGGCATAGCTGAGAGGAAGAATAGAAGTGTACTGAATATGACGAGAAGTATGTTGAAGGCTAAAGAGGTACCAAAGAGATTTTGGGCTGAAGCAGCTTCGACAACAGTATACATTCTGAATAGATGTCCAACGAAGAAGTTAGTCGAGAAGACTCCTAATGAGGCTTGGACAGGGTCGAAACCAAATGTTAGTCATCTTAAAGTTTTTGGATCAATATGCTTCAGGCATGTACCTGAACAATTGAGAACAAAACTAGATGATCGAAGTCAAGCTATGGTGCTAATAAGTTATCATTCGACTGGTGCATACAAATTGTATTCACCAAACGATGATAAACTAGTGATCAGTTGAGATGTTCTTGTGGATGAAAGCAAAGGGTGGGACTGGAGTCAAACTTTAGTTCGACAGGAGTCAGATACAGTCACAACTGTGTTTGAAGAAGATCAACAGAATGAGGCTTCAACCAGTCGAAGTGAACAGGATAAAGCTTCAACCAGTCGAAATGAAGAACAACCTGAGCAGAGAGCAAGAAGATCGAATAGAACAAGAACTGAATCGACAAGACTATCTGGATATGAACAATTTCCAGACCAAGCAGTTGATGCAGATGGTGACTTAATCGAAGAAGCCATGATGATGGTTGAAGCAGAACCAATTGATTTGGATCAAGCCATGAGTGATTCAAAGTGGTGTGAAGCTATAAAGGAAGAACACAAAGCTATTGAGAAGAACAAGACCTGGGAGCTTGTCGAAAGATCCAACAAGAAGCCAATTGATGTAAAATGGGTTTATAAGTTGAAACGAAGACCAAATGGTGAGATTGCCAAGTATAAGGCAAGATTAGTGGCTAGAGGTTTTCTGCAGAAACAGGGCATTGATTTCGATGAGGTTTATGCACCTGTTGCAAGGTTGGAGACAATCAGAATTGTTGTGGCAACAGCTGCTTATCGAGGGTGGAAGATACATAAGTTGGATGTAAAGTCAGCATTTCTGAATGGACCATTAGAAGAAGAGGTCTATGTTACTCAACCACCAGGATTCAACATCAAAGGGCAGGAGTCGAAGGTGTACAGATTAAGGAAGGCTCTCTATGGTTTGAAACAAGCTCCTAGAGCTTGGAATAAACGAATAGATAGTTTTCTGAATGAAGCAGGTTTCACAAAATGTGTCTCTGAACATGGAGTGTACGTGAATGATGTTGATAGTGTCAGTCAAATCATTCTATGTCTCTATGTTGATGATTTGTTAATCACAGGAGCAGACGAAGCTGAGATAAAGAAAGTCAAGTCGAAGCTAATGCAGGAGTTTGAAATGTCCGACCTACGGAAGTTGTCATATTTCTTAGGGATGGAATTTAAGGACACATGTGAAGGAATATTTCTGCACCAGAAGAAGTATGCTCAAGATATCTTGAAAAGATTCAAGATGAGCAACTGTAATCCAGCAACCACACCATTAGAAACTGGCGCAAAGTTGAAGAAAGAAACTAATGATGAGTTTGTAAGTGCAACTCTGTACAAACAAATCATTGGTTCCTTGAGATATTTGTGCAACACTAGACCTGATATATGTCAAAGTGTTGGAGTGTTAAGTCGATTTGTGGAGAAACCCCAAGAATGTCATCTCATTGCTGTGAAGAGGGTACTGAGATACATAAAGGGAACGATTGATCATGGTGTGTTGATGCCAAGGAAGTCGAAAGATAATACAAAGGCAGAAGTCTATGGGTTCACTGATTCTGATTTCAGCGGAGATCAAGACAAAAGGAAAAGTACTGCAGGCTACATCTTCATGATCGAAGGAGCCCCAATATCTTGGAGCTCAAGAAAACAAAGCATTGTAGCTTTGTCCTCATGTGAAGCTGAATATGTAGCTGCATCATATGCTGCGTGCCAGGCAGCATGGATCGAAATGTTGCTTAAAGAACTCAAGGTAATGGAATCGAAGAAAGTAAAGTTACTTGTAGACAACAAGTCAGCTATCAACCTGGCGAATCACCCAATGAGCCATGGTCGAAGCAAACACATTGAGAGGAGGTATCATTTCCTGAGAGATCAAGTCAACAAAGGGAAGCTAGAACTGGAGTATTGCAAGATAGAAGTTCAACTAGCTGATATACTCACCAAACCTCTGGGAAGAGTCAGATTCGACGAATTGAAGAGAAGCATCAGGATGAGAAATCTCGACAACATGAATTAGGGGGTGTGTTGGAAGTGTAATTCAATGTTTTGTCGAAGTCGAAGGTGTATAGGTTTTGGTCGAAGTAGTATATATTTAGTCGAATAGTTGTTGTACATTGTAAGTCAGCTGTATTCGACAGAGTCGAATATAGCTGATAAAGAGTTGTGTCGAAATGTAGTTTGGGCCTGGGCCGTGATGGCTTATATAAAGGGTTTCCTAGTTTGTAATTTTTACAACACAGCTTCATACAGCTTGATACAGTTAATATAATTTCACAATTTTACAATATAGTTTCTCTCTCTCTCTCTCTCTCTCTCTCTCTCTCTCTCTCTCTCTCTCTCTCGTTTTCTTCTTCTTTAAAAATCCCATTTTTCTTGAACCCTAGTTCCAACAAATTGGTATTACAGAGCCCGGTTACGATTGCGATTCAGAGAGATTCTAATGGCAAACGGAACAACAACATCTACGCAATTTCCAGCAAATTTACCGGTTTTCAAAGGTGAGAACTATCAACGGTGGGTGGCGCATATGAAGGTCATTTTCAGATTTCAAGATGTTGTTGAAATCGTCAATGATGGAGTATCGGAATTGGGGGCATATGCAGATGAGGCGCAGAAAGTTGTGCACAAAGATCAAAGGAAGAAAGATGGCAAAGTACTGTTCTTGATTCACCAGTGTGTGGATCCAAACGTGTTTGAAAAGATTATTGAGGAAGAATCAGCAAAAGCAGCTTGGGAAAAGTTAAAGGGCTTGTATGGTGGAGATGAAAAATTGGAAAAGGTGAAGTTGCAGACCTTGAGGAAGCAGTACGAGATGATTCAGATGAATCAGTCTCGGCATATTTCTCCAGAATCGCGATGTTAACGAACCAGATGAAGGCATGTGGTGAATCACTCACTGATCTGCAAAAGATTGAGAAGGTATTAAGATCTTTAATAGAAGATTTTGATTACTTTGTAGTGACAATAGAAGAGTCCAAGAATCTTTCTGAGATGAAGTTAGAAGAACTTCAAGCTTCTTTAGAGGCTCATGAGATGAGATTGAAGCAGAGGAACTCAGAAAGAGAGAAGGTGACTGAAAAGGCGCTACAATCAAGATTCACCAAGAAATCTGGAAAAGAGAAATCGAAGCAGTCAAAGAATGTTGCTAATGATGAGAAGTCAAGCAAGAAGACTGATTCGACTAAGAAAGACATGAAGGACGTGCAATGTTACAACTGTCAAGGTTTTGGTCACTATGCTCGAGATTGTCAAAGAAGAAATAAGGCAAAAGCAAAAGATAGTGATGAAGCCCAATATGCACGAGCTAGAGATAGTGACTCTGATGATGTGTTGCTGATGGTCAACACTCAGTCGAACACTGAGCGAACTAACATGTGGTATCTAGATTCAGGATGTAGCAACCACATGACTGGAAATAAAAACTGGTTTACCGACTTAGATGAATCAGTCGAAAAGGTTATAAAGTTCGCAGATGGCAGGCACGTCAAATTAGGTGGTAAAGGAGATTTTCGATTGTCAGAAAGGATGGTCGAAGAGCAACTATCACTGATGTATTGTATGTACCAGCAATGACAAGTAACTTGATAAGTGTAGGTCAATTACTTTCAAAAGGCTTCAATATGAAGTTAGAGAAGAATCACATGAAGGTACATAGAGCTGATGGGAAGTTGATAATGAAAGCACCTATGGCAGAAAACAAAACCTTCAAAGTTGAACTCAACACATCAGATCATAAGTGTCTTGCTTCAATGACTAAAGAAGACAAGAATTGGCTATGGAACCACAGGTATGGACATCTAAACTTCAAAAGTTTAAGCATGCTCAACCAGAAAAGAATGGTGTTTGGTTTACCGTAGTTGAAGGAACCAAAGCAGGTGTGTGAAGAATGCTGCAAAGCAAAGCAGGCCAGAAAAGCATTCAAGCATGACTTGCCCATGAGATCAAGGCAAAAACTGTAGCTAATTCATTCTGATGTGTGTGGACCTTTTGAAGTTAGGTCGAATGGTGGAAAGCGTTACTTCTTAACTTTCATTGATGAATTCACCAGATATATGTAGATTTATATTATTGAAAGTAAGAATGAAGTATTCACAAAGTTCAAGAAGTTTAAGTTGCTTGTCGAAAAGCAAAGTGGCTGCAAGCTAAAGAAACTGAGAACTGATGGTGGTGGCGAATATGTCTCTCGAGAGTTTGCCAGATTCTGTGAAGAGGAAGGTATAGAGCATGAGGTTATTGTACCCTATACACCTCAACATAATGGCATAGCTGAGAGGAAGAATAGAAGTGTACTGAATATGACGAGAAGTATGTTGAAGGCTAAAGAGGTACCAAAGAGATTTTGGGCTGAAGCAGCTTCGACAACAGTATACATTCTGAATAGATGTCCAACGATGAAGTTAGTCGAGAAAACTCCTAATGAGGCTTGGACAGGGTCGAAACCAAATGTTAGTCATCTTAAAGTTTTTGGATCAATATGCTTCAGGCATGTACCTGAACAATTGAGAACAAAACTGGATGATCGAAGTCAAGCTATGGTGTTAATAGGTTATCATTCGACTGGTGCATACAAATTGTATTCACCAAACAATGATAAACTAGTGATCAGTTGAGATGTTCTTGTGGATGAAAGCAAAGGGTAGGACTGGAGTTAAACTTTAGTTCGACAGGAGTCAGATACAGTCACAGCAGTGTTTGAAGAAGATCAACAGAATGAGGCTTCAACCAGTCGAAGTGAACAGGATAAAGCTTCAACCAGTCGAAATGAAGAACAACCTGAGCAGAGAGCAAGAAGATCGAATAGAACAAGAACTGAATCGACAAGACTATCTGGATATGAGCAATTTCCAGACCAAGCAGTTGATGCAGATGGTGACTTAATCGAAGAAGCCATGATGATGGCTGAAGCAGAACCAATTGATTTGGATCAAGCCATGAGTGATTCAAAGTGGTGTGAAGCTATGAAGGAAGAACTCAAAGCTATTGAGAAGAACAAGACCTGGGAGCTTGTCGAAAGATCCAACAAGAAGCCAATTGATGTAAAATGGGTTTATAAGTTGAAACGAAGACCAAATGGTGAGATTGCCAAGTATAAGGCAAGATTAGTGGCTAGAGGTTTTCTGCAGAAACAGGGCATTGATTTCGACGAGGTTTCTGCACCTGTTGCAAGGTTGGAGACAATCAGAATTGTTGTGGCAACAGCTGCTTATCGAGGGTGGAAGATACATCAGTTGGATGTAAAGTCAGCATTTCTGAATGGACCATTAGAAGAAGAGGTCTATGTTACTCAACCACCAGGATTCAACATCAAAGGGCAGGAGTCGAAGGTGTACAGATTAAGGAAGGCTCTCTATGGTTTGAAACAAGCTCCTAGAGCTTGGAATAAACGAATAGATAGTTTTCTGAATGAAGCAGGTTTCACAAAATGTGTCTCTAAACATGGAGTGTACGTGAATGATGTTGACAGTGTCAGTCGAATCATTCTATGTCTCTATGTCGATGATTTGTTAATCACAGGAGCAGACGAAGCTGAGATAAAGAAAGTCAAGTCGAAGCTAATGCAGGAGTTTGAAATGTCCGACCTAGGGAAGTTGTCATATTTCTTAGGGATGGAATTTAAGGACACAGGTGAAGGAATATTTCTGCACCAGAAGAAGTATGCTCAAGATATCTTGAAAAGATTCAAGATGAGCGACTGTAATCCAGCAACCACACCATTAGAAACTGGCACAAAGTTGAAGAAAGAAACTAATGATGAGATTGTAAGTTCAACTCTGTACAAACAAATCATTGGTTCCTTGAGATATTTGTGCAACACTAGACCTGATATATGTCAAAGTGTTGGAGTGTTAAGTCAATTTGTGGAGAAACCCCAAGAATGTCATCTCATTGCTGTGAAGAGGGTGCTGAGATACATAAAGGGAACGATTGATCATGGTGTGTTGATGCCAAGGAAGTCGAAAGATAATACAAAGGCAGAAGTCTATGGGTTCACTGATTCTGATTTCAGGGGAGATCCAGACGAAAGGAAAAGTACTGCAGGCTACATCTTTATGATCGAAGGAGCCCCAATATCTTGGAGCTCAAGAAAACAAAGCATTGTAGCTTTGTCCTCGTGTGAAGCTGAATATGTAGCTGCATCATATGCTGCGTGCCAGGCAGCATGGATCGAAATGTTGCTTGAAGAACTCAAGGTAATGGAATCGAAGAAAGTAAAGTTACTTGTAGACAACAAGTCAGCTATCAACCTGGCGAATCACCCAATGAGCCATGGTCGAAGCAAACACATTGAGAGGAGGTATCATTTCCTGATAGATCAAGTCAACAAAGGGAAGCTAGAACTGGAGTATTGCAAGACAGAAGTTCAACTAGCTGATATACTCACCAAACCTCTGGGAAGAGTTAAATTCGACGAATTGAAGAGAAGCATCGGGATGAGAAGTCTCGACAACATGAATTAGGGGGTGTGTTGGAAGTGTAATTCAATGTTTTGTCGAAGTCGAAGGTGTATAGGTTTTGGTCGAAGTAGTATATGTTCAGTCGAATAGTTGTTGTACATTGTAAGTCAGCTGTATTCGACAGAGTCGAATATAGCTGATGAAGAGTTGTGTCGAAATGTAGTTTGGGCCTGGTCCGTTATGGCTTATATAAAGGGTTTCCTAGTTTGTAATTTTTACAACACAGCTTCATACAGCTTGATACAGTTAATACAATTTCACAATTCTGCAATATAATTTTCTCTCTCTCTCTCTCTCTCTCTCGTCTTCTTCTTCTTTACAAATCCCATTTTTCTTGAACCCTAGTTCCAGCAAATTGGTATTACAGAGCCCGATTACGATTGCGATTCTGAGAGATTCTAATGGCAAACGGAACAACAACATCTACACAATTTCCAGCAAATTTACCGGTTTTCAAAGGTGAGAACTATCAACGGTGGGTGGCGCAGATGAAGGTCATTTTCAGATTTCAAGATGTTGTTGAAATCGTCAATGATGGAGTATCGGAATTGGGGGCAGATGCAGATGAGGCGCAGAAAGCTGTGCACAAAGATCAAAGGAAGAAATATGGCAAAGCACTGTTCTTGATTCACCAGTGTGTCGATCCAAACGTGTTTGAAAAGATTATTGAGGAAGAATCAGCAAAAGCAGCTTGGGAAAAGTTAAAGAGCTTGTATGGTGGAGATGAAAAATTGAAAAAGGTGAAGTTGCAGACCTTGACGAAGCAGTACGAGATGATTCAAATGAAAGAAGATGAATCACTCTCGGCATATTTCTCAAGAATCGTGATGTTAACGAACCAGATGAAGGCATGTGGTGAATCACTCACTGATCTGCAAAAGATTGAGAACGTATTAAGATCTTTAATAGCAGATTTTGATTACTTTGTAGTGACAATAGAAGAGTCCAAGAATCTTTCTGAGATGAAGTTAGAAGAACTCTAAGCTTCTTTAGAGGCTCATGAGATGAGATTGAAGCATAGGAACTCAGAAAGAGAGAAGGTGACTGAAAAGGCGCTACAATCAAGATTCACCGAGAAATCTGGAAGAGAGAAATCAAAGCAGTAAAAGAATGTTACTAATGATGAGAAGTCAAGCAAGAAGACTGATTCGACTAAGAAAGACATGAAGGACGTGCAATGTTACAACTTTCAAGGTTTTGGTCAATATGCTCGAGATTGTCAAAGAAGAAATAAGTCAAAAGCAAAAGATAGTGATGAAGCCCAATATGCACGAGCTAGAGATAGTGACTCTGATGATGTGTTGCTGATGGTCAACACTCAGTTAAACACTGAGCGAACTAACATGTGGTATCTAGATTCAGGATGTAGCAACCATATGACTGGCAATAAAAACTGGTTTACCGACTTAGATGAATCAGTCGAAAAGGTTATAAAGTTTGCAGATGGCAGGCACGTCAAATCAGGTGGTAAAGGTGATATTTCTATTGTCAGAAAGGATGGTCGAAGAGCAACTATCACTGATGTATTGTATGTACCAGCAATGACAAGTAACTTGATAAGTGTAGGTCAATTACTTTCAAAAGGCTTCAATATGAAGTTAGAGAAGAATCACATGAAGGTACATAGGGCTTATGGGAAGTTGATAATGAAAGCACCTATGGCAGAAAACAAAACCTTCAAAGTTGAACTCAACACATCAGATCATAAGTGTCTTGCTTCAATGACTGAAGAAGACAAGAATTGGCTATGGCACCACAGGTATGGACATCTAAACTTCAAAAGTTTAGGCATGCTCAACCAGAAAAGAATGGTGTTTGGTTTACCGCAGTTGAAGGAACCAAGCAGGTGTGTGAAGAATGCTGCAAAGCAAAGCAGGCCAGAAAAGCATTCAAGCATGACTTGCCCATGAGATCAAGGCAAAAACTGGAGCTAGTTCATTCTGATGTGTGTGGACCTTTTGAAGTTAGGTCGAATAGTGGAAAGCGTTACTTCTTAACTTTCATTGATGAATTCACCAGATATATGTGGATTTATATGATTGAAAGTAAGAATGAAGTATTCACAAAGTTCAAGAAGTTTAAGTTGCTTGTCGAAAAGCAAAGTGGCTGCAAGCTAAAGAAACTGAGAACTGATGGTGGTGGCGAATATGTCTCTCGAGAGTTTGCCAGATTCTGTGAAGAGGAAGGTATAGAGCATGAGGTTATTGCACCCTATACACCTCAACATAATGGCATAGTTGAGAGGAAGAATAGAAGTGTACTTAATATAACGAGAAGTATGTTGAAGGTTAAAGAGGTACCAAAGAGATTTTGGGCTGAAGCAGCTTCGATAGCAGTATACATTCTGAATAGATGTCCAACAAAGAAGTTAGTCGAGAAGACTCCTAATGAGGCTTGGACAGGGTCGAAACCAAATGTTAGTCATCTTAAAGTTTTTGGATCAATATGCTTCAGGCATGTACCTTAACAATTGAGAACAAAATTGGATGATCGAAGTCAAGCTATGGTGTTAATAGGTTATTATTCGACTGGTGCATACAAATTGTATTCACCAAACGATGATAAACTAGTGATCAGTTGAGATGTTCTTGTGGATGAAAGCAAAGGGTGGGACTGGAGTCAAACTTTAGTTCGACAGGAGTCAGATACAGTCACAACTGTGTTTGAAGAAGATCAACAGAATGAGGCTTCAACCAGTCGAAGTGAACAGGATAAAGCTTCAACCAGTCGAAATGAAGAACAACCTGAGCAGAGAGCAAGAAGATTGAATAGAATAAGAACTGAATCGACAAGACTATCTGGATATGAGCAATTTCCAGACCAAGCAGTTGATGCAGATGGTGACTTAATCGAAGAAGCCATGATGATGGCTGAAGCAGAACCAATTGATTTGGATCAAGCCATGAGTGATTCAAAGTGGTGTGAAGCTATGAAGGAAGAACTCAAAGTTATTGAGAAGAACAAGACCTGGGAGCTTGTCGAAAGATCCAACAAGAAGCCAATTGATGTAAAATGTGTTTATAAGTTGAAACGAAGACCAAATGGTGAGATTTCCAAGTATAAGGCAAGATTAGTGGCTAGAGGTTTTCTGCAGAAACAGGGCATTGATTTCGACGAGGTTTATGCACCTGTTGCAAGGTTGGAGACAATCAGAATTGTTGTGGTAACAGCTGCTTATCGAGGGTGGAAGATACATCAGTTGGATGTAAATTCAGCATTTATGAATGGACCATTAGAAGAAGAGGTCTATGTTACTCAACCACCAGGATTCAACATCAAAGGGCAGGAGTCGAAGGTGTATAGATTAAGGAAGGCTCTCTATGGTTTGAAACAAGCTCCTAGAGCTTGGAATAAACGAATAGATTGTTTTCTGAATGAAGCAGGTTTCGCAAAATGTGTCTCTGAACATGGAGTGTACGTGAATGATGTTGACAGTGTCAGTCGAATCTTTTTATGTCTCTATGTCGATGATTTGTTAATCACAGGAGCAGACGAAGCTGAGATAAAGAAAGTCAAGTCGAAGCTAATGCAGGAGTTTGAAATGTCCGACCTAGGGAAGTTGTCATATTTCTTAGGGATGGAATTTAAGGACACGGGTGAAGGAATATTTCTGCACCAGAAGAAGTATGCTCAAGATATCTTGAAAAGATTCAAGATGAGCGACTGTAATCCAGCAACCACACCATTAGAAACTGGCGCAAAGTTGAAGAAAGAAACTAATGATGAGATTGTAAGTGCAACTCTGTACAAACAAATCATTGGTTCCTTGAGATATTTGTGCAACACTAGACCTGATATATGTCAAAGTGTTGGAGTGTTAAGTCGATTTGTGGAGAAACCCCAAGAATGTCATCTCATTGCTGTGAAGAGGGTGCTGAGATACATAAAGGGAACGATTGATCATGGTGTGTTGATGCCAAGGAAGTCGAAAGATAATACAAAGGCAGAAGTCTATGGGTTCACTGATTCTGATTTCAGCGGAGATCAAGACGAAAGGAAAAGTACTGCAGGCTACATCTTCATGATCGAAGGAGCCCCAATATCTTGGAGCTCAAGAAAACAAAGCATTGTAGCTTTGTCCTCGTGTGAAGCTGAATATGTAGCTGCATCATATGCTGCGTGCCAGGCAGCATGGATCGAAATGTTGCTTAAAGAACTCAAGGTAATGGAATCGAAGAAAGTAAAGTTACTTGTAGACAACAAGTCAGCTATCAACCTGGCGAATCACCCAATGAGCCATGGTCGAAGCAAACACATTGAGAGGAGGTATCATTTCCTAAGAGATCAAGTCAACAAAGGAAAGCTAGAACTGGAGTATTGCAAAACAGAAGTTCAACTAGTTGATATACTCACCAAACCTCTGGGAAGAGTCAGATTCGACGAATTGAAGAGAAGCATCAGGATGAGAAGTATCGACAACATGAATTAGGGGGTGAGTTGGAAGTGTAATTCAATGTTTTGTCGAAGTCCAAGGTGTATAGGTTTTGGTCGAAGTAGTATATGTTCAGTCGAATAGTTGTTGTACATTGTAAGTCAGCTGTATTCGACAGAGTCGAATATAGCTGATAAAGAGTTGTGTCGAAATGTAGTTTGGGCCTGGGCCGTGATGGCTTATATAAAGGGTTTCCTAGTTTGTAATTTTTACAACACAGCTTCATACAGCTTGATACAGTTAATACAATTTCACAATTCTGCAATATAGTTTTCTCTCTCTCTCTCTCTCTCTCTCGCCTTCTTCTTCTTTAGAAATCCCATTTTTCTTGAACCCTAGTTCCAACAAATTGGTATTACAGAGCCCGGTTACGATTGCGATTCAGAGAGATTCTAATGGCAAACGGAACAACAACATCTACGCAATTTCCAACAAATTTACCGGTTTTAAAAGGTGAGAACTATCAACGGTGGGTGGCGCAGATGAAGGTCATTTTCAGATTTCAAGATGTTGTTGAAATCGTCAATGATGGAGTATCGGAATTGGGGGCAGATGCAGATGAGGCGCAGAAAGCTGTGCACAAAAATCAAAGGAAGAAAGATGGCAAAGCACTGTTCTTGATTCACCAGTGTGTGGATCCAAACGTGTTTGAAAAGATTATTGAGGAAGAATCAGCAAAAGTAGCTTGGGAAAAGTTAAAGAGCTTGTATGGTGGAGATGAAAAATTGAAAAAGGTGAAGTTGCAGACCTTGAGGAAGCAGTACGAGATGATTCAGATGAAAGAAGATGAATCAGTCTCGGCATATTTCTCAAGAATCGTGATGTTAACGAACTAGATGAAGGCATGTGGTGAATCACTCACTGATCTGCAAAAGATTGAGAAGGTATTAAGATCTTTAATAGAAGATTTTGATTACTTTGTAGTGACAAAAGAAGAGTCCAAGAATCTTTTTGAGATGAAGTTAGAAGAACTTCAAGCTTCTTTAGAGGCTCAAGAGATGAGATTGAAGCAGAGGAACTCAGAAAGAGAGAAGGTGACTGAAAAGGCGCTACAATCAAGATTCACCAAGAAATCTGGAAAAGAGAAATTGAAGCAGTCAAAGAATGTTGCTAATGATGAGAAGTCAAGCAAGAAGACTGATTCGACTAAGAAAGACATGAAGGACGTGCAATGTTACAACTGTCAAGGTTTTGGTCACTATGCTCGAGATTGTCAAAGAAGAAATAAGGAAAAAGCAAAAGATAGTGATGAAGCCCAATATGCACGAGCTAGAGATAGTGACTCTGATGATGTGTTGCTGATGGTCAACACTCAGTCGAACACTGAGCGAACTAACATGTGGTATCTAGATTCAGGATGTAGCAACCACATGACTGGCAATAAAAACTGGTTTACCGACTTAGATGAATCAGTCGAAAAGGTTATAAAGTTCGCAGATGGCAGGCACGTCAAATCAGGTGGTAAAGGAGATATTTCGATTGTCAGAAAGGATGGTCGAAGAGCAACTATCACTGATGTATTGTATGTACCAGGAATGACAAGTAACTTGATAAGTGTAGGTCAATTACTTTCAAAAGGCTTCAATATGAAGTAAGAGAAGAATCACATGAAGGTACATAGGGCTGATGGGAAGTTGATAATGAAAGCACCTATGGCAGAAAACAAAACCTTCAAAGTTGAACTCAACACATCAGATCATAAGTGTCTTGCTTCAATGATAGAAGAAGACAAGAATTGGCTATGGCACCACAGGTATGGAAATCTAAACTTCAAAAGTTTAGGCATGCTCAACCAGAAAAGAATGGTGTTTGGTTTACCGCAGTTGAAGGAACCAAAGCAGGTGTGTGAAGAATGCTGGAAAGCAAAGCAGGCCACAAAAGCATTCAAGCATGACTTGCCCATGAGATCAAGGCAAAAACTGGAGCTAGTTCATTCTTATGTGTGTGGACCTTTTGAAGTTAGGTCGAATGGTGGAAAGCGTTACTTCTTAACTTTCATTGATGAATTCACCAGATATATGTGGATTTATATGATTGAAAGTAAGAATGAAGTATTCACAAAGTTCAAGAAGTTTAAGTTGCTTGTCGAAAAGCAAAGTGGCTACAAGCTAAAGAAACTGAGAATTGATAGTGGTGGCGAATATGTCTCTCGAGAGTTTACCAGATTCTGTGAAGAGGAAGGTATAGGGCATGAGGTTATTGCACCCTATACACCTCAACATAATGGCATAGCTGAGAGGAAGAATAGAAGTGTACTGAATATGACGAGAAATATGTTGAAGGCTAAAGAGGTACCAAAGAGATTTTGGGCTGAAGCAGCTTCGACAGCAGTATACATTCTGAATAGATGTCCAACGAAGAAGTTAGTCGAGAAGACTCCTAATGAGGCTTGGACAGGGTCGAAACCAAATGTTAGTCATCTTAAAGTTTTTGGATCAATATGCTTCAGGCATGTACCTGAACAATTGAGAACAAAACTGGATGATCGAAGTCAAGCTATGGTGTTAATAGGTTATCATTCGACTGGTGCATACAAATTGTATTCACCAAACGATGATAAACTAGTGATCAGTTGAGATGTTCTTGTGGATGAAAGCAAAGGGTGGGACTGGAGTCAAACTTTAGTTCGACAGGAGTCAGATACAGTCACAACTGTGTTTGAAGAAGATCAACAGAATGAGGCTTCAACCAGTCGAAGTGAACAGGATAAAGCTTCAACCAGTCGAAATGAAGAACAACCTGAGCAGAGAGCAAGAAGATCGAATAGAATAAGAACTGAATCTACAAGACTATCTGGATATGAGCAATTTCCAGACCAAGCAGTTGATGCAGATGGTGACTTAATCGAAGAAGCCATGATGATGGCTGAAGCAGAACCAATTGATTTGGATCAAGCCATGAGTGATTCAAAGTGGTGTGAAGCTATGAAGGAAGAACTCAAAGCTATTGAGAAGAACAAGACCTTGGAGCTTCTCGAAAGATCCAACAAGAAGCCAATTGATGTAAAATGGGTTTATAAGTTGAAACGAAGACCAAATGGTGAGATTGCCAAGTATAAGGCAAGATTAGTGGCTAGAGGTTTTCTGCAGAAACAGGGCATTGATTTCGACGAGGTTTATGCACCTGTTGCAAGGTTGGAGACAATCAGAATTGTTGTTGCAACAGCTGCTTATCGAGGGTGGAAGATACATCAGTTGGATGTAAAGTCAGCATTTCTGAATGGACCATTAGAAGAAGAGGTCTATGTTACTCAACCACCAGGATTCAACATCAAAGGGCAGGAGTCGAAGGTGTATAGATTAAGGAAGGCTCTATATGGTTTGAAACAAGCTCCTAGAGCTTGGAATAAACGAATAGATAGTTTTCTGAATGAAGCAGATTTCACAAAATGTGTCTCTGAACATGGAGTGTACGTGAATAATGTTGACAGTGTCAGTCGAATCATTCTATGTCTCTATGTCGATGATTTGTTAATCACAGGAGCAGACGAAGCTGAGATAAAGAAAGTCAAGTCGAAGCTAATGCAGGAGTTTGAAATGTCCGACCTAGGGAAGTTGTCATATTTCTTAGGGATGGAATTTAAAGACACAGGTGAAGGAATATTTCTGCACCAGAAGAAGTATGCTCAAGATATCTTGAAAAGATTCAAGATGAGCAACTGTAATCCAGCAACCACACCATTAGAAACTGGCGCAAAGTTGAAGAAATAAACTAATGATGAGTTTGTAAGTGCAACTCTGTACAAACAAATCATTGGTTCCTTGAGATATTTGTGCAACACTAGACCTGATATATGTCAAAGTGTTAGAGTGTTAATTCGATTTGTGGAGAAACCCCAAGAATGTCATCTCATTGTTGTGAAGAGGGTGCTGAGATACATAAAGGGAACGATTGATCATGGTGTGTTGATGCCAAGGAAGTCGAAAGATAATACAAAGGCAGAAGTCTATGGGTTCACTGATTCTGATTTCAGCGGAGATCAAGACGAAAGGAAAAGTACTATAGGCTACATCTTCATGATCGGAGGAGCCCCAATATCTTGGAGCTCAAGAAAACAAAGCATTGTAGCTTTGTCCTCATCTGAAGCTGAATATGTAGCTGCATCATATGCTGCGTGCCAGGCAGCATGGATCGAAATGTTGCTTGAAGAACTCAAGGTAATGGAATCGAAGAAAGTAAAGTTACTTGTAGACAACAAGTCAGCTATCAACCTGGCGAATCACCCAATGAACCATGGTCGAAGCAAACACATTGAGAGGAGGTATCATTTCCTGAGAGATCAAGTCAACAAAGGGAAGCTAGAACTGGAGTATTGCAAGACAGAAGTTCAACTAGCTGATATACTCACCAAACCTCTGGGAAGAGTCAGATTCGACGAATTGAAGAGAAGCATCAGGATGAGAAGTCTCGACAACATGAATTAGGGGGTGTGTTGGAAGTGTAATTCAATGTTTTGTCGAAGTCGAAGGTGTATAGGTTTTGGTCGAAGTAGTATATGTTTAGTCGAATAGTTGTTGTACATTGTAAGTCAGTTGTATTCGACAGAGTCGAATATAGCTAATAAAGAGTTGTGTCGAAATGTAGTTTGGGCCTGGGCCGTGATGGCTTATATAAAGGGTTTCCTAGTTTGTAATTTTTTCAACACAGCTTCATATAGCTTGATACAGTTAATACAATTTCACAATTCTGCAATATAGTTTTCTCTCTCTCTCTCTCTCTCTCTCTCTCTCTCTCTCTCTCTCTCTCGTCTTCTTCTTCTTTAAAAATCCCATTTTTCTTGAACCCTAGTTCCAACAAATTGGTATTACAGAGCCCGATTACGATTGCGATTCAGAGAGATTCTAATGGTAAACGGAACTACAACATCTACGCAATTTCCAGCAAATTTACCGGTTTTCAAAGGTGAGAACTATCAACGGTGGGTGGCGCATATGAAGGTCATTTTCAGATTTCAAGATGTTGTTGAAATCGTCAATGATGGAGTATCGGAATTGGGGGCATATGCAGATGAGGCGCAGAAAGTTGTGCACAAAGATCAAAGGAAGAAAGATGGCAAAGTACTGTTCTTGATTCACCAGTGTGTGGATCCAAACGTGTTTGAAAAGATTATTGAGGAAGAATCAGCAAAAGAAGCTTGGGAAAAGTTAAAGAGCTTGTATGGTGGAGATGAAAAATTGAAAAAGGTGAAGTTGCAGACCTTGAGGAAGCAGTACGAGATGATTCAGATGAAAGAAGATGAATCAGTCTCGGCATATTTCTCAAGAATCGTGATGTTAACGAACCAGATGAAGGCATGGGGTGAATCACTCACTGATCTGCAAAAGATTGAGAAGGTATTAAGATCTTTAATAGAAGATTTTGATTACTTTGTAGTGACAATAGAAGAGTCCAAGAATCTTTCTGAGATGAAGTTAGAAGAACTTCAAGCTTCTTTAGAGGCTCATGAGATGAGATTGAAGCAGAGGAACTCAGAAAGAGAGGAGGTGACTGAAAAGGCGCTACAATCAAGATTCACCAAGAAATATGGAAAACAGAAATCGAAGCAGTCAAAGAATGTTGCTAATGATGAGAAGTCAAGCAAGAAGACTGATTCGACTAAGAAAGACATGAAGGACGTGCAATGTTACAACTGTCAAGGTTTTGGTCACTATGCTCGAGATTGTCAAAGAAGAAATAAGGCAAAAGCAAAAGATAGTGATGAAGCCCAATATGCATGAGCTAGAGATAGTGACTCTGATGATGTGTTGCTGATGGTCAACACTCAGTCGAACACTGAGCGAACTAACATGTGGTATCTAGATTCAGGATGTAGCAACCACATGACTGGCAATAAAAACTGGTTTACCGACTTAGATGAATCAGTAAAAAAGGTTATAAAGTTCGCAGATGGCAGGCACGTCAAATCAGGTGGTAAAGGAGATATTTCGATTGTCAGAAAGGATGGTCGAAGAGCAACTATCACTGATGTATTGTATGTACCAGCAATGACAAGTAACTTGATAAGTGTAGGTCAATTACTTTCAAAAGGCTTCAATATGAAGTAAGGGAAGAATCACATGAAGGTACATAGGGTTGATGGGAAGTTGATAATGAAAGCACCTATGGCAGAAAACAAAACCTTCAAAGTTGAACTCAACACATCAAATCATAAGTGTCTTGCTTCAATGACTGAAGAAGACAAGAATTGGCTATGGCACCACAGGTATGGAAATCTAAACTTCAAAAGTTTAGGCATGCTCTACCAGAAAAGAATGGTGTTTGGTTTACCGCAGTTGAAGGAACCAAAGCAGGTGTGTGAAGAATGCTGCAAAGCAAAGCAGGCCAGAAAAGCATTCAAGCATGACTTGCCCATGAGATCAAGGCAAAAACTGGAGCTAGTTCATTCTGATGTGTGTGGACCTTTTGAAGTTAGGTCGAATGGTGGAAAGCGTTACTTCTTAACTTTCATTGATGAATTCACCAGATATATGTGGATTTATATGATTGAAAGTAAGAATGAAGTATTCACAAAGTTCAAGAAGTTTAAGTTGCTTGTCGAAAAGCAAAGTGGCTACAAGCTAAAGAAACTGAGAACTGATAGTGGTGGCGAATATGTCTCTCGAGAGTTTACCAGATTCTGTGAAGAGGAAGGTATTGAGCATGAGGTTATTGCACCCTATACACCTCAACATAATGGCATAGCTGAGAGGAAGAATAGAAGTGTACTGAATATGACGAGAAATATGTTGAAGGCTAAAGAGGTACCAAAGAGATTTTGGGCTGAAGCAGCTTCGACAGCAGTATACATTCTGAATAGATGTCCAACGAAGAAGTTAGTCGAGAAGACTCCTAATGAGGCTTGGACAGGGTCGAAACCAAATGTTAGTCATCTTAAAGTTTTTGGATCAATATGCTTCAGGCATGTACCTGAACAATTGAGAACAAAACTGGATGATCGAAGTCAAGCTATGGTGTTAATAGGTTATCATTCGACTGGTGCATACAAATTGTATTCACCAAACGATGATAAACTAGTGATCAGTTGAGATGTTCTTGTGGATGAAAGCAAAGGGTGGGACTGGAGTCAAACTTTAGTTCGACAGGAGTCAGATACAGTCACAACTGTGTTTAAAGAAGATCAACAGAATGAGGCTTCAACCAGTCGAAGTGAACAGGATAAAGCTTCAACCAGTCGAAATGAAGAACAACCTGAGCAGAGAGCAAGAAGATCGAATAGAACAAGAACTGAATCGACAAGACTATCTGGATATGAGCAATTTCCAGACCAAGCAGTTGATGCAGATGGTGACTTAATCGAAGAAGCCATGATGATGGCTGAAGCAGAACCAATTGATTTGGATCAAGCCATGAGTGATTCAAAGTGGTGTGAAGCTATGAAGGAAGAACTCAAAGCTATTGAGAAGAACAAGACCTGGGAGCTTGTCGAAAGATCCAACAAGAAGCCAATTGATGTAAAATGGGTTTATAAGTTGAAACGAAGACCAAATGGTGAGATTGCCAAGTATAAGGCAAGATTAGTGGCTAGAGGTTTTCTGCAGAAACAGGGCATTGATTTCGACGAGGTTTATGCACCTGTTGCAAGGTTGGAGACAATCAGAATTGTTGTGGCAACAGCTGCTTATCGAGGGTGGAAGATACATCAGTTGGATGTAAATTCAGCATTTCTGAATGGACCATTAGAAGAAGAGGTCTATGTTACTCAACCACCAGGATTCAACATCAAAGGGCAGGAGTCGAAGGTGTATAGATTAAGGAAGGCTCTATATGGTTTGAAACAAGCTCCTAGAGCTTGGAATAAACGAATAGATAGTTTTCTGAATGAAGCAGGTTTCACAAAATGTGTCTCTGAACATGGAGTGTACGTGAATGATGTTGACAGTGTCAGTCGAATCATTCTATGTCTCTATGTCGATGATTTGTTAATCACAGGAGCAGACGAAGCTGAGATAAAGAAAGTCAAGTCGAAGCTAATGCAGGAGTTTGAAATGTCCGACCTAGGGAAGTTGTCATATTTCTTAGGGATGGAATTTAAGGACACAGGTGAAGGAATATTTCTGCACCAGAAGAAGTATGCTCAAGATATCTTGAAAAGATTCAAGATGAGCAACTGTAATCCAGCAACCACACCATTAGAAACTGGCGCAAAGTTGAAGAAATAAACTAATGATGAGTTTGTAAGTGCAACTCTGTACAAACAAATCATTGGTTCCTTGAGATATTTGTGCAACACTAGACCTGATATATGTCAAAGTGTTGGAGTGTTAAGTCGATTTGTCGAGAAACCCCAAGAATGTCATCTCATTGTTGTGAAGAGGGTGCTGAGATACATAAAGGGAACGATTGATCATGGTGTGTTGATGCCAAGGAAGTCGAAAGATAATACAAAGGCAGAAGTCTATGGGTTCACTGATTCTGATTTCAGCGGAGATCAAGACGAAAGGAAAAGTACTGCAGGCTACATCTTCATGATCGAAGGAGCCCCAATATCTTGGAGCTCAAGAAAATAAAGCATTGTAGCATTGTGAAGCTGAATATGTAGCTACATCATATGCTGCGTGCCAGGCAGCATGGATCGAAATGTTGCTTGAAGAACTCAAGGTAATGGAATCGAAGAAAGTAAAGTTACTTGTAGACCACAAGTCAGCTATCAACCTGGTGAATCACCCAATGAACCATGGTCGAAGCAAACACATTGAGAGGAGGTATCATTTCCTAAGAGATCAAGTCAACAAAGGGAAGCTAGAACTGGAGTATTGCAAAACAGAAGTTCAACTAGCTGATATACTCACCAAACCTCTGGGAAGAGTCAGATTCGACGAATTGAAGAGAAGCATCAGGATGAGAAGTCTCGCCAACATGAATTAGGGGGTGTGTTGGAAGTGTAATTCAATGTTTTGTCGAAGTCGAAGGTGTATAGGTTTTGGTCGAATTAGTATATGTTCAGTCGAATAGTTGTTGTACATTGTAAGCCAGCTGTATTCGACAGAGTCGAATATAGCTAATAAAGAGTTGTGTCGAAATGTAGTTTGGGCCTGGGCCGTGATGGCTTATATAAAGGGTTTCCTAGTTTGTAATTTTTACAACACAGCTTCATACAGCTTGATACAGTTAATACAATTTCACAATTCTGCAATATAGTTTTCTCTCTCTCTCTCTCTCTCTCTCTCTCTCTCTCTCTCTCTCTCTCTCTCTCGTCTTCTTCTTCTTTACAAATCCCATTTTTCTTGAACCCTAGTTCCAACAAATTGGTATTACAGAGCCCGGTTACGATTGCGATTCAGAGAGATTCTAATGGCAAACGGAACAACAACATCTACGCAATTTCCAGCAAATTTACCGGTTTTCAAAGGTGAGAACTATCAACGGCGGGTGGCGCAGATGAAGGTCATTTTCAGATTTCAAGATGTTGTTGAAATCGTCAATGATGGAGTATCGGAATTGGAGGCAGATGCAGATGAGGCGCAGAAAGCTGTGCACAAAGATCAAAGGAAGAAAGATGGCAAAGCACTGTTCTTGATTCACCAGTGTGTGGATCCAAACGTGTTTGAAAAGATTATTGAGGAAGAATCAGCAAAAGAAGCTTGGGAAAAGTTAAAGAGCTTGTATGGTGGAGATGAAAAATTGAAAAAGGTGAAGTTGCAGACCTTGAGGAAGCAGTACGAGATGATTCAGATGAAAGAAGATGAATCAGTCTCGGCATATTTCTCAAGAATCGTGATGTTAACAACCAGATGAAGGCATGTGGTGAATCACTCACTGATCTGCAAAAGATTGAGAAGGTATTAAGATCTTTAATAGAAGATTTTGATTACTTTGTAGTGACAATAGAAGAGTCCAAGAATCTTTCTGAGATGAAGTTAGAAGAACTTCAAGCTTCTTTAGAGGCTCATGAGATGAGATTGAAGCAGAGGAACTCAGAAAGAGAGAAGGTGACTGAAAAGGCGCTACAATCAAGATTCACAAAGAAATCTGGAAAAGAGAAATCGAAGCAGTCAAAGAATGTTGCTAATGATGAGAAGTCAAGCAAGAAGACTGATTCGACTAAGAAAGACATGAAGGACGTGCAATGTTACAACTGTCAAGGTTTTGGTCACTATGCTCGAGATTGTCAAAGAAGAAATAAGGCAAAAGCAAAAGATAGTGATGAAGCCCAATATGCACGAGCTAGAGATAGTGACTCTGATGATGTGTTGCTGATGGTCAACACTCAGTCGAACACTGAGCGAACTGACATGTGGTATCTAGATTCAGGATGTAGAAACCACATGACTGACAATAAAAACTGGTTTACCGACTTAGATGATTCAGTCGAAAAGGTTATAAAGTTCGCAGATGGTAGGCACGTCAAATCAGGTGGTAAAGGAGATATTTCGATTGTCAGAAAGGATGGTCGAAGAGCAACTATCACTGATGTATTGTATGTACCAGCAATGACAAGTAACTTGATAAGTGTAGGTCAATTACTTTCAAAAGGCTTCAATATGAAGTTAGAGAAGAATCACATGAAGGTACATAGGGTTGATGGGAAGTTGATAATGAAAGCACCTATGGCAGAAAACAAAACCTTCAAAGTTGAACTCAACACATCAGATCATAAGTGTCTTGCTTCAATGACTGAAGAAGACAAGAATTGGCTATGGCAGCACAGGTATGGACATCTAAACTTCAAAAGTTTAGGCATGCTCAACCAAAAAAGAATGGTGTTTGGTTTACCGCAGTTGAAGGAACCAAAGCAGGTGTGTGAAGAATGCTGCAAAGCAAAGCAGGCCAGAAAAATATTCAAGCATGACTTGCCCATGAGATCAAGGCAAAAACTGGAGCTAGTTCATTCTGATGTGTGTGGACCTTTTGAAGTTAGGTCGAATGGTGGAAAGCGTTACTTCTTAACTTTCATTGATGAATTCACCAGATATATGTGGATTTATATGATTGAAAGTAAGAATGAAGTATTCACAAAGTTCAAGAAGTTTAAGTTGCTTGTCGAAAAGCAAAGTGGCTGCAAGCTAAAAAAACTGAGAACTGATGGTGGTGGCGAATATGTCTCTCGAGAGTTTGCCAGATTCTGTGAAGAGGAAGGTATAGAGCATGAGGTTATTGCACCCTATACACCTCAACATAATGGCATAGCTGAGAGGAAGAATAGAAGTGTACTGAATATGATGAGAAGTATGTTGAAGGCTAAAGAGGTACCAAAGAGATTTTGGGCTGAAGCAGCTTCGACAACAGTATACATTCTGAATAGTTGTCCAACGAAGAAGTTAGTCGAGAAGACTCCTAATGAGGCTTGGACAGGGTCGAAACCAAATGTTAGTCATCTTAAAGTTTTTGGATCAATATGCTTCAGGCATGTACCTGAACAATTGAGAACAAAACTGGATGATCGAAGTCAAGCTATGGTGTTAATAGGTTATCATTCGACTGGTGCATACAAATTGTATTCACCAAACAATGATAAACTAGTGATCAGTTGAGATGTTCTTGTGGATGAAAGCGAAGGCTGGGACTGGAGTCAAACTTTAGTTCGACAGGAGTCAGATACAGTCATAACTGTGTTTGAAGAAGATCAATAGAATGAGGCTTTAACCAGTCGAAGTGAACAGGATAAAGCTTCAACCAGTCGAAATAAAGAACAACCTGAGCAGAGAGCAAGAAGATCGAATAGAACAAGAACTGAATCAACAAGACTATCTGGATATGAGCAATTTCCAGACCAAGCAGTTGATGCAGATGGTGACTTAATCGAAGAAGCCATGATGATGGCTGAAGCAGAACCAATTGATTTGGATCAAGCCATGAGTGATTCAAAGTGGTGTGAAGCTATGAAGGAAGAACTCAAAGCTATTGGGAAGAACAAGACCTGGGAGCTTGTCGAAAGATCCAACAAGAAGCCAATTGATGTAAAATGGGTTTATAAGTTGAAACGAAGACCAAATGGTGAGATTGCCAAGTATAAGGCAAGATTAGTGGCTAGAGGTTTTCTGCAGAAACAGGGCATTGATTTCGACGAGGTTTATGCACCTGTTGCAAGGTTGGAGACAATCAGAATTGTTGTGGCAACAGCTGCTTATCGAGGGTGGAAGATACATCAGTTGGATGTAAAGTCAGCATTTCTAAATGGACCATTAGAAGAAGAGGTCTATGTTACTCAACCACTAGGATTCAACATCAAAGGGCAGGAGTCGAAGGTGTACAGATTAAGGAAGGCTCTCTATGGTTTGAAACAAGCTCCTAGAGTTTGGAATAAACGAATAGATAGTTTTCTGAATGAAGCATGTTTCACAAAATGTGTCTCTGAACATGGAGTGTACGTGAATGATGTTGACAGTGTCAATCGAATCATTCTATGTCTCTATGTCGATGATTTGTTAATCACAGGAGCAGACGAAGCTGACATAAAGAAAGTCAAGTCGAAGCTAATGCAGGAGTTTGAAATGTCCGACCTAGGGAAGTTGTCATATTTCTTAGGGATGGAATTTAAGGACACAGGTGAAGGAATATTTCTGCACCAGAAGAAGTATGCTCAAGATATCTTGAAAAGATTCAAGATGAGCAACTGTAATCCAGCAACCACACCATTAGAAACTGGCGCAAAGTTGAAGAAAGAAACTAATGATGAGTTTGTAAGTGCAACTCTGTACAAACAAATCATTGGTTCCTTGAGATATTTGTGCAACACTAGACCTGATATATGTCAAAGTGTTGCAGTGTTAGGTTGATTTGTGGAGAAACCCCAAGAATATCATCTCATTGCTGTGAAGAGGGTGCTGAGATACATAAAGGGAACGATTGATCATGGTGTGTTGATGCCAAGGAAGTCGAAAGATAATACAAAGGCAGAAGTCTATGGGTTCACTGATTCTGATTTCAGTGGAGATCAAGACGAAAGGAAAAGTACTGCAGGCTACATCTTCATGATCGAAGGAGCCCCAATATCTTGGAGCTCAAGAAAATAAAGCATTGTAGCTTTGTCCTCATGTGAAGCTGAATATGTAGCTGCATCATATGCTGCGTGCCAGGCAGCATGGATCGAAATGTTGCTTGAAGAACTCAAGGTAATGGAATCAAAGAAAGTAAAGTTACTTGTAGACAACAAGTCAGCTATCAACCTGGCGAATCACCCAATGAGCCATGGTCGAAGCAAACACATTGAGAGGAGGTATCATTTCCTGAGAGATCAAGTCAAGAAAGGGAAGCTAGAACTGGAGTATTGCAAGACAGAAGTTCAACTAGCTGATATACTCACCAAACCTCTGGGAAGAGTTAGATTCGACGAATTGAAAAAGAAGCATCAGGATGAGAAGTCTCGACAACATGAATTTGGAAGTGTAATTCAATGTTTTGTCGAAGTCGAAGGTGTATAGGTTTTGGTCGAAG
Organism: Lathyrus tuberosus; assembly: GCA_022829125.1. Taxonomy (NCBI): domain Eukaryota; kingdom Viridiplantae; phylum Streptophyta; class Magnoliopsida; order Fabales; family Fabaceae; genus Lathyrus; species Lathyrus tuberosus. Next base: position 1,008,878 of record JALAZF010000812.1, on the reverse strand, counting down.
TAGTATATGTTCAGTCGAATAGTTGTTGTACATTGTAAGTCAGCTGTATTCGACAGAGTCGAATATAGCTGATAAAGAGTTGTGTCGAAATGTAGTTTGGGCCTGGTCCGTGATGGCTTATATAAAGGGTTTCCTAGTTTGTAATTTTTACAACACAACTTCATACAGCTTGATACAGTTAATACAATTTCACAATTCTACAATAAAGTTTTCTCTCTCTCTCTCTCTCTCTCTCTCTCTCTCGTCTTCTTCTTCTTTACAAATCCCATTTTTCTTGAACCCTAGTTCCAACAAATTGGTATTACAGAGCCCGGTTATGATTGCGATTCAGAGAGATTCTAATGGCAAACAGAACAACAACATCTACGCAATTTCCAGCAAATTTACCGGTTTTCAAAGGTGAGAACTATCAACGGTGGGTGGCGCAGATGAAGGTCATTTTCAGATTTCAAGATGTTGTTGAAATCGTCAATGATGGAGTATCGGAATTGGAGGCAGATGCAGATGAGGCGCAGAAAGCTGTGCACAAAGATCAAAGGAAGAAAGATGGCAAAGCACTGTTCTTGATTCACCAGTGTATGGATCCAAACGTGTTTGAAAAGATTATTGAGGAAGAATCAGCAAAAGCAGCTTGGGAAAAGTTAAAGAGCTTGTATGGTGGAGATGAAAAATTGAAAAAGGTGAAGTTGCAGACCTTGAGGAAGCAGTACGAGATGATTCAGATGAAAGAAGATGAATCAGTCTCGGCATATTTCTCAAGAATCGTGATGTTAACGAACCAGATGAAGGCATGTGGTGAATCACTCACTGATCTGCAAAAGATTGAGAAGGTATTAAGATCTTTAATAGAAGATTTTTATTACTTTGTAGTGACAATAGAAGAGTCCAAGAATATTTCTGAGATGAAGTTAGATGAACTTCAAGCTTCTTTAGAGGCTCATGAGATGAGATTGAAGCAGAGGAACTCAGAAAGAGAGAAGGTGACTGAAAAGGCGCTAAAATCAAGATTCACCAAGAAATCTAGAAAAGAGAAATCGAAGCAGTCAAAGAATGTTGCTAATGATGAGAAGTCAAGCAAGAAGACTGATTCGACTAAGAAAGACATGAAGGACGTGCAATGTTACAACTGTCAAGGTTTTGGTCACTATGCTCGAGATTGTCAAAGAAGAAATAAGGCAAAAGCAAAAGATAGTGATGAAGCCCAATATGCACGAGCTAGAGATAGTGACTCTGATGATGTGTTGCTGATGGTCAACACTCAGTCGAACACTGAGCGAACTAACATGTGGTATCTAGATTCAGGATGTAGCAACCACATGACTGGCAATAAAAACTGGTTTACCGACTTAGATGAATCAGTCGAAAAGGTTATAAAATTCGCAGATGGCAGGCACGTCAAATCAGGTGGTAAAGGAGATATTTCGATTGTCAGAAAGGATGGTCGAAGAGAAACTATCACTGATGTATTGTATGTACCAGCAATGACAAGTAACTTGATAAGTGTAGGTCAATTACTTTCAAAAAGCTTCAATATGAAGTTAGAGAAGAATCACATGAAGGTACATAGAGCTGATGGGAAGTTGATAATGAAAGCACCCATGGCAAAAAACAAAACCTTCAAAGTTGAACTCAACACATCAGATCATAATTGTCTTGCTTCAATGACTGAAGAAGACAAGAATTGGCTATGGCACCACAGGTATGGACATCTAAACTTCAAAAGTTTAGGCATGCTCAACCAGAAAAGAATGGTGTTTGGTTTACCGCAGTTGAAGGAACCAAAGCAGGTGTGTGAAGAATGCTGCAAAGCAAAGCAGGCCAGAAAAGCATTCAAGCATGACTTGCCCATGAGATCAAGGCAAAAACTAGAGCTAGTTCATTCTGATGTGTGTGGACCTTTTGAAGTTAGGTCGAATGGTGGAAAGCGTTATTTCTTAACTTTCATTGATGAATTCACCAGATATATACGGATTTATATGATTGAAAGTAAGAATGAAGTATTCACAAAGTTCAAGAAGTTTAAGTTGCTTGTCGAAAAGCAAAGTGGCTGGAAGCTAAAGAAACTGAGAACTGATGGTGGTGGCGAATATGTCTCTCGAGAGTTTGCCAGATTCTGTGAAGAGGAAGGTATAGAGCATGAGGTTATTGCACCCTATACACCTCAACATAATGGCATAGCTGAGAGGAAGAATAGAAGTGTACTGAATATGACGAGAAGTATGTTGAAGGCTAAAGAGGTACCAAAGAGATTTTGGGCTAAAGCAGCTTCGACAGCAGTATACATTCTGAATAGATGTCTAACGAAGAAGTTAGTCGAGAAGACTCCTAATGAGGCTTGGACAGGGTCGAAACCAAATGTTAGTCATCTTAAAGTTTTTGGATCAATATGCTTCAGGCATGTACCTGAACAATTGAGAACAAAACTGGATGATCGAAGTCAAGCTATGGTGTTAATAGGTTATCATTCGACTGGTGCATACAAATTGTATTCGCCAAATGATGATAAACTAGTGATCAGTTGAGATGTTCTTGTGGATGAAAGCAAAGGGTGGGACTGGAGTCAAACTTTAGTTCGACAGGAGTCAGATACAATCACAACTGTGTTTGAAGAAGATCAACAGAATGAGGCTTCAACCAGTCGAAGTGAACAGGATAAAGCTTCAACCAGTCGAAATGAAGAACAACCTGAGCAGAGAGCAAGAAGATCGAATAGAACAAGAACTGAATCGACAAGACTATCTGGATATGAGCAATTTCCAGACCAAGCAGTTGATGCAGATGGTGACTTAATCGAAGAAGCCATGATGATGGCTGAAGCAGAACCAATTGATTTGGATCAAGCCATGAGTGATTCAAAGTGGTGTGAAGCTATGAAGGAAGAACTCAAAGCTATTGAGAAGAACAAGACCTGGGAGCTTGTCGAAAGATCCAACAAGAAGCCAATTGATGTAAAATGGGTTTATAAGTTAAAACGAAGACCAAATGGTGAGATTGCCAAGTATAAGGTAAGATTAGTGGCTAGAGGTTTTCTGCAGAAACAGGGCATTGATTTCGATGAGGTTTATGCACCTGTTGCAAGGTTGGAGACAATCAGAATTGTTGTGGCAACAGCTGCTTATCGAGGGTGGAAGATACATCAGTTGGATGTAAAGTCAGCATTTCTGAATGGACCATTAGAAGAAGAGGTCTATGTTACTCAACCACCAGGATTCAACATCAAAGGGCAGGAGTCGAAGGTTTACAGATTAAGGAAGGCTCTCTATGGTTTGAAACAAGCTCCTAGAGCTTGGAATAAACGAATAGATAGTTTTCTGAATGAAGCATGTTTCACAAAATGTGTCTCTGAACATGGAGTGTACGTGAATGATGTTGACAGTGTCAATCGAATCATTCTATGTCTCTATGTCGATGATTTGTTAATCACAGGAGCAGACGAAGCTGACATAAAGAAAGTCAAGTCGAAGCTAATGCAGGAGTTTGAAATGTCCGACCTAGGGAAGTTGTCATATTTCTTAGGGATGGAATTTAAGGACACAGGTGAAGGAATATTTCTGCACCAGAAGAAGTATGCTCAAGATATCTTGAAAAGATTCAAGATGAGCAACTGTAATCCAGCAACCACACCATTAGAAACTGGCGCGAAGTTGAAGAAAGAAACTAATGATGAGTTTGTAAGTGCAACTCTGTACAAACAAATCATTGGTTCCTTGAGATATTTGTGCAACACTAGACCTGATATATGTCAAAGTGTTGCAGTGTTAAGTTGATTTGTGGAGAAACCCCAAGAATATCATCTCATTGCTGTGAAGAGGGTGCTGAGATACATAAAGGGAACGATTGATCATGGTGTGTTGATGCCAACGAAGTCGAAAGATAATACAAAGGCAGAAGTCTATGGGTTCACTGATTCTGATTTCAGCGGAGATCAAGACGAAAGGAAAAGTACTGCAGGCTACATCTTCATGATCGAAGGAGCCCCAATATCTTGGAGCTCAAGAAAATAAAGCATTGTAGCTTTGTCCTCATGAGAAGCTGAATATGTAGCTGCATCATATGCTGCGTGCCAGGCAGCATGGATCGAAATGTTGCTTGAAGAACTCAAGGTAATGGAATCGAAGAAAGTAAAGTTACTTGTAGACAACAAGTCAGCTATCAACCTGGCGAATCACCCAATGAGCCATGGTCGAAGCAAACACATTGAGAGGAGGTATCATTTCCTGAGAGATCAAGTCAAGAAAGGGAAGCTAGAACTGGAGTATTGCAAGACAGAAGTTCAACTAGCTGATATACTCACCAAACCTCTGGGAAGAGTTAGATTCGACGAATTGAAAAAGAAGCATCAGGATGAGAAGTCTCGACAACATGAATTTGGAAGTGTAATTCAATGTTTTGTCGAAGTCGAAGGTGTATAGGTTTTGGTCGAAGTAGTATATGTTCAGTCGAATAGTTGTTGTACATTGTAAGTCAGCTGTATTCGACAGAGTCGAATATAGCTGATAAAGAGTTGTGTCGAAATGTAGTTTGGGCCTGGTCCGTGATGGCTTATATAAAGGGTTTCCTAGTTTGTAATTTTTACAACACAGCTTCATACAGCTTGATACAGTTAATACAATTTCACAATTCTACAATAAAGTTTTCTCTCTCTCTCTCTCTCTCTCTCTCTCTCGTCTTCTTCTTCTTTACAAATCCCATTTTTCTTGAACCCTAGTTCCAACAAATTGGTATTACAGAGCCCGGTTAGGATTGCGATTCAGAGAGATTCTAATGGTAAACGGAACAACAACATCTACGCAATTTCCAGCAAATTTACCGGTTTTCAAAGGTAAGAACTATCAACGGTGGGTGGCGCAGATGAAGGTCATTTTCAGATTTCAAGATGTTGTTGAAATCGTCAATGATGGAATATCAGAATTAGGGGCAGATGCAGATGAGGCGCAGAAAGCTGTGCACAAAGATCAAAGGAAGAAAGATGGCAAAGCACTGTTCTTGATTCACCAGTGTATGGATCCAAACGTGTTTGAAAAGATTATTGAGGAAGAATCAGCAAAAGCAGCTTGGGAAAAGTTAAAGAGCTTGTATGGTGGAGATGAAAAATTGAAAAAGGTGAAGTTGCAGACCTTGAGGAAGCAGTACGAGATGATTCAGATGAAAGAAGATGAATCAGTCTCGGCATATTTCTCAAGAATCGTGATGTTAACGAACCAGATGAAGGCATGTGGTGAATCACTCACTGATCTGCAAAAGATTGAGAAGGTATTAAGATCTTTAATAGAAGATTTTGATTACTTTGTAGTGACAATAGAAGAGTCCAAGAATCTTTCTGAGATGAAGTTAGAAGAACTTCAAGCTTCTTTAGAGGCTCATGAGATGAGATTGAAGCAGAGGAACTCAGAAAGAGAGAAGGTGACTGAAAAGGCGCTACAATCAAGATTCACCAAGAAATCTAGAAAAGAGAAATCGAAGCAGTCAAAGAATGTTGCTAATGATGAGAAGTCAAGCAAGAAGACTGATTCGACTAAGAAAGACATGAAGGACGTGCAATGTTACAACTGTCAAGGTTTTGGTCACTATGCTCGAGATTGTCAAAGAAGAAATAAGGCAAAAGCAAAAGATAGTGATGAAGCCCAATATGCACGAGCTAGAGATAGTGACTCTGATGATGTGTTGCTGATGGTCAACACTCAGTCGAACACTGAGCGAACTAACATGTGGTATCTAGATTCAGGATGTAGCAACCATATGACTGGCAATAAAAACTGGTTTACCGACTTAGATGAATCAGTCGAAAAGGTTATAAAATTCGCAGATGGCAGGCACGTCAAATCAGGTGGTAAAGGAGATATTTCGATTGTCAGAAAGGATGGTCGAAGAGCAACTATCACTGATGTATTGTATGTACCAGCAATGACAAGTAACTTGATAAGTGTAGGTCAATTACTTTCAAAAGGCTTCAATATGAAGTTAGAGAAGAATCACATGAAGGTACATAGAGCTGATGGGAAGTTGATAATGAAAGCACCCATGGCAAAAAACAAAACCTTCAAAGTTGAACTCAACACATCAGATCATAAGTGTCTTGCTTCAATGACTGAAGAAGACAAGAATTGGCTATGGCACCACAGGTATGGACATCTAAACTTCAAAAGTTTAGGCATGCTCAACCAGAAAAGAATGGTGTTTGGTTTACCGCAGTTGAAGGAACTAAAGCAGGTGTGTGAAGAATGCTGCAAAGCAAAGCAGGCCAGAAAAGCATTCAAGCATGACTTGCCCATGAGATCAAGGCAAAAACTAGAGCTAGTTCATTCTGATGTGTGTGGACCTTTTGAAGTTAGGTCGAATGGTGGAAAGCGTTACTTCTTAACTTTCATTGATGAATTCACCAGATATATGTGGATTTATATGATTGAAAGTAAGAATGAAGTATTCACAAAGTTCAAGAAGTTTAAGTTGCTTGTCGAAAAGCAAAGTGGCTGGAAGCTAAAGAAACTGAGAACTGATGGTGGTGACGAATATGTCTCTCGAGAGTTTGCCAGATTCTGTGAAGAGGAAGGTATAGAGCATGAGGTTATTGCACCCTATACACCTCAACATAATGGCATAGCTGAGAGGAAGAATAGAAGTGTACTGAATATGACGAGAAGTATGTTGAAGGCTAAAGAGGTACCAAAGAGATTTTGGGCTGAAGCAGCTTCGACAGCAGTATACATTCTGAATAGATGTCTAACGAAGAAGTTAGTCGAGAAGACTCCTAATGAGGCTTGGACAGGGTCGAAACCAAATGTTAGTCATCTTAAAGTTTTTGGATCAATATGCTTCAGGCATGTACCTGAACAATTGAGAACAAAACTGGATGATCGAAGTCAAGCTATGGTGTTAATAGGTTATCATTCGACTGGTGCATACAAATTGTATTCGCCAAACGATGATAAACTAGTGATCAGTTGAGATGTTCTTGTGGATGAAAGCAAAGGGTGGGACTGGAGTCAAACTTTAGTTCGACAGGAGTCAGATACAATCACAACTGTGTTTGAAGAAGATCAACAGAATGAGGCTTCAACCAGTCGAAGTGAACAGGATAAAGCTTCAACCAGTCGAAATGAAGAACAACCTGAGCAGAGAGCAAGAAGATCGAATATAACAAGAACTGAATCGACAAGACTATCTGGATATGAGCAATTTTCAGACCAAGCAGTTGATGCAGATGGTGACTTAATCGAAGAAGCCATGATGATGGCTGAAGCAGAACCAATTGATTTGGATCAAGCCATGAGTGATTCAAAGTGGTGTGAAGCTATGAAGGAAGAACTCAAAGCTATTGAGAAGAACAAGACCTGGGAGCTTGTCGAAAGATCCAACAAGAAGCCAATTGATGTAAAATGGGTTTATAAGTTAAAACGAAGACCAAATGGTGAGATTGCCAAGTATAAGGCAAGATTAGTGGCTAGAGGTTTTCTGCAGAAACAGGGCATTGATTTCGACGAGGTTTATGCACCTGTTGCAAGGTTGGAGACAATCAGAATTGTTGTGGCAACAGCTGCTTATCGAGGGTGGAAGATACATCAGTTGGATGTAAAGTCAGCATTTCTGAATGGACCATTAGAAGAAGAGGTCTATGTTACTCAACCACCAGGATTCAACATCAAAGGGCAGGAGTCGAAGGTGTACAGATTAAGGAAGGCTCTCTATGGTTTGAAACAAGCTCCTAGAGCTTGGAATAAACGAATAGATAGTTTTCTGAATGAAGCATGTTTCACAAAATGTGTCTCTGAACATGGAGTGTACGTGAATGATGTTGACAGTGTCAGTTGAATCATTCTATGTCTCTATGTCGATGATTTGTTAATCACAGGAGCAGACGAAGCTGAGATAAAGAAAGTCAAGTCGAAGCTAATGCAGGAGTTTGAAATGTCCGACCTAGGGAAGTTCTCATATTTCATAGGGATGGAATTTAAGGACACAGGTGAAGGAATATTTCTGCACCAGAAGAAGTATGCTCAAGATATCTTGAAAAGATTCAAGATGAGCAACTGTAATCCAGCAACCACACCATTAGAAACTGGCGCAAAGTTGAAGAAAGAAACTAATGATGAGTTTGTAAGTGCAACTCTGTACAAACAAATAATTGGTTCCCTGAGATATTTGTGCAACACTAGACCTGATATATGTCAAAGTGTTGGAGTGTTAAGTCGATTTGTGGAGAAACCCCAAGAATGTCATCTCATTGCTGTGAAGAGGGTGCTGAGATACATAAAGGGAACGATTGATCATGGTGTGTTGATGCCAAGGAAGTCGAAAGATAATACAAAGGCAGAAGTCTATGGGTTCACTGATTCTGATTTCAGCGGAGATCAAGACGAAAGGAAAAGTACTGCAGGCTACATCTTCATGATCGAAGGAGCCCCAATATCTTGGAGCTCAAGAAAACAAAGCATTGTAGCTTTGTCCTCATGTGAAGCTGAATATGTAGCTGCATCATATGCTGCGTGCCAGGAAGCATGGATCGAAATGTTGCTTGAAGAACTCAAGGTAATGGAATCGAAGAAAGTAAAGTTACTTGTAGACAACAAGTCAGCTATCAACCTGGCGAATCACCCAATGAGCCATGATCGAAGCAAACACATTGAGAGGAGGTATCATTTCCTGAGAGATCAAGTCAACAAAGGGAAGCTAGAACTGGAGTATTGCAAGACAGAAGTTCAACTAGCTGATATACTCACCAAACCTCTGGGAAGAGTCAGATTCGACGAATTGAAGAGAAGCATCGGGATGAGAAGTCTCGACAACATGAATTAGGGGGTGTGTTGGAAGTGTAATTCAATGTTTTGTCGAAGTTGAAGGTGTATAGGTTTTGGTCGAAGTAGTATATGTTCAGTCGAATAGTTGTTGTACATTGTAAGTTAGCTGTATTCGACAGAGTCGAATATAGCTGATAAAGAGTTGTGTCGAAATGTAGTTTGGGCTTGGGCCGTGATGGCTTATATAAAGGGTTTCCTAGTTTGTAATTTTTACAACACAGCTTCATAGAGCTTGATACAGTTAATACAATTTCACAATTCTTCAATATAGTTTCTCTCTCTCTCTCTCTCTCTCTCTCTCTCTCTCTCTCTCTCTCGTCTTCTTCTTCTTTACAAATCCCATTTTTCTTGAACCCTAGTTCCAACAAATTGGTATTACAGAGCCCGGTTACGATTGCGATTCAGAGAGATTCTAATGGCAAACAGAACAACAACATCTACGCAATTTCCAGCAAATTTACCGGTTTTCAAAGGTGAGAACTATCAACGGTGGGTGGCGCAGATGAAGGTCATTTTCAGATTTCAAGATGTTGTTGAAATCGTCAATGGAGTATCGGAATTGGGGGCAGATGCAGATGAGGCGCAGAAAGCTGTGTACAAAGATCAAAGGAAGAAAGATGGCAAAACACTGTTCTTGATTCACCAGTGTGTGGATCCAAACGTGTTTGAAAAGATTATTGAGGAAGAATCAGCAAAAGCAGCTTGGGAAAAGTTAAAGAGCTTGTATGGTGGAGATGAAAAATTGAAAAAGGTGAAGTTGCAGACCTTGAGGAAGCAGTACGAGATGATTCAGATGAAAGAAGATGAATCAGTCTCGGCATATTTCTCAAGAATCGTGATGTTAACGAACCAGATGAAGGCATGTGGTGAATCACTCACTGATCTGCAAAAGATTGAGAAGGTATTAAGATCTTTAATAACAAATTTTGATTACTTTGTAGTGACAATAGAAGAGTCCAAGAAACATTCTGAGATGAAGTTAGAATAACTTCAAGCTTCTTTAGAGGCTCATGAGATGAGATTGAAGTAGAGGAACTCAGAAAGAGAGAAGGTGACTGAAAAGGCGCTACAATCAAGATTCCCCAAGAAATCTGGAAAAGAGAAATCGAAGCAGTCAAAGAATGTTGCTAATGATGAGAAGTCAAGCAAGAAGACTGATTCGACTAAGAAAGACATGAAGGACGTGCAATGTTACAACTGTCAAGCTTTTGGTCACTATGCTCGAGATTGTCAAAAAAGAAATAAGGCAAAAGCAAAAGATAGTGATGAAGCCCAATATGCACGAGCTAGAGATAGTGACTCTGATGACGTGTTGTTGATGGTCAACACTCAGTCGAACACTGAGCGAACTAACATGTGGTATCTAGATTCAGGATGTAGCAACCACATGACTGTCAATAAAAACTGGTTTACCGACTTAGATGAATCAGTCGAAAAGGTTATAAAGTTCGCAGATGGCAGGCACGTCAAATCAGGCGGTAAAGGAGATATTTCGATTGTCAGAAAGGATGGTCGAAGAGCAACTATCACTGATGTATTGTATGTACCAGCAATGACAAGTAACTTGATAAGTGTAGGTCAATTACTTTCAAAAGGCTTCAATATGAAGTTAGAGAAGAATCACATGAAGGTACATGGGGCTGATGGGAAGTTGATAATGAAAGCACCTATGGCAGAAAACAAAACCTTCAAAGTTGAACTCAACACATCAGATCATAAGTGTCTTGCTTCAATGACTGAAGAAGACAAGAATTGGCTATGGCACCACAGGTATGGACATCTAAACTTCAAAAGTTTAGGCATGCTCAACCAGAAATGAATGGTGTTTAATTTACCGCAGTTGAAGGAACCAAAGCAGGTGTGTGAAGAATGCTGCAAAGCAAAGCAGGCCAGAAAAGCATTCAAGCCTGACTTGCCCATGAGATCAAGGCAAAAACTGGAGCTAGTTCATTCTGATGTGTGTGGACCTTTTGAAGTTAGGTCGAATGGTGGAAAGCGTTACTTCTTAACTTTCATTGATGAATTCACCAGATATATGTGGATTTATATGATTGAAAGTAAGAATGAAGTATTCACAAAGTTCAAGAAGTTTAAGTTGCTTGTCGAAAAGTAAAGTGGCTGCAAGCTAAAAAAACTGAGAACTGATGGTGGTGGCGAATATGTCTCTCGAGAGTTTGCCAGATTCTGTGAAGAGGAAGGTATAGAGCATGAGGTTATTGCACCCTATACACCTCAACATAATGGCATAGCTGAGAGGAAGAATAGAAGTGTACTGAATATGATGAGAAGTATGTTGAAGGCTAAAGAGGTACCAAAGAGATTTTGGGCTGAAGCAGCTTCGACAACAGTATACATTCTGAATAGTTGTCCAACGAAGAAGTTAGTCGAGAAGACTCCTAATGAGGCTTGGACAGGGTCGAAACCAAATGTTAGTCATCTTAAAGTTTTTGGATCAATATGCTTCAGGCATGTACCTGAACAATTGAGAACAAAACTGGATGATCGAAGTCAAGCTATGGTGTTAATAAGTTATCATTCGACTGGTGCATACAAATTGTATTCACCAAACGATGATAAACTAGTGATCAGTTGAGATGTTCTTGTGGATGAAAGCAAAGGGTGGGACTGGAGTCAAACTTTAGTTCGACAGGAGTCAGATACAGTCACAACTGTGTTTGAAGAAGATTAACAGAATGAGGCTTCAACCAGTCGAAGTGAACAGGATAAAGCTTCAACCAGTCGAAATGAAGAACAACCTGAGCAGAGAGCAAGAAGATCGAATAGAACAAGAACTGAATCGACAAGACTATCTGGATATGAACAATTTCCAGACCAAGTAGTTGATGCAGATGGTGACTTAATCGAAGAAGCCATGATGATGGCTGAAGCAGAACCAATTGATTTGGATCAAGCCATGAGTGATTCAAAGTAGTGTGAAGCTATGAAGGAAGAACTCAAAGCTATTAAGAAGAACAAGACCTGGGAGCTTGTTGAAAGATCCAACAAGAAGCCAATTGATGTAAAATGGGTTTATAAGTTGAAACGAAGACCAAATGGTGAGATTGCCAAGTATAAGGCAAGATTAGTGGCTAGAGGTTTTCTGCAGAAACAGGGCATTGATTTCGACGAGGTTTATGTACCTGTTGCAAGGTTGGAGACAATCGGAATTGTTGTGGCAACAGCTGTTTATCGAGGGTGGAAGATACATCAGTTGGATGTAAAGTCAGCATTTCTGAATGGACCATTAGATGAAGAGGTCTATGTTACTCAACCACCATGATTCAACATCAAAGGGCAGGAGTCGAAGGTGTACAGATTAAGGAAGGCTCTCTATGGTTTGAAACAAGCTCCTAGAGCTTGGAATAAACGAATAGATAATTTTCTGAATGAAGCAGGTTTCACAAAATGTGTCTCTGAACATGGAGTGTACGTGAATGATGTTGACAGTGTCAGTCGAATCATTCTATGTCTCTATGTCGATGATTTGTTAATCACAGGAGCAGACGAAGCTGAGATAAAGAAAGTCAAGTCGAAGCTAATGCAGGAGTTTGAAATGTCTGACCTAGGGAAGTTGTCATATTTCTTAGGGATGGAATTTAAGGACACAGGTGAAGGAATATTTCTGCACCAGAAGAAGTATGCTCAAGATATCTTGAAAAGATTCAAGATGAGCAACTATAATCCAGCAACCACACCATTAGAAACTGGCGCAAAGTTGAAGAAAGAAACTAATGATGAGTTTGTAAGTGCAACTCTGTACAAACAAATCATTGGTTCCTTGAGATATTTGTGCAACACTAGACCTGATATATGTCAAAGTGTTGGAGTGTTAAGTCGATTTGTGGAGAAACCCCAAGAATGTCATCTCATTGCTGTGAAGAGGGTGCTGAGATACATAAAGGGAACGATTGATCATGGTGTGTTGATGCCAAGGAAGTCGAAAGATAATACAAAGGCAGAAGTCTATGGGTTCACTGATTCTGATTTCAGCGGAGATCAAGACGAAAGGAAAAGTACTGCAGGCTACATCTTCATGATCGAAGGAGCCCCAATATCTTGGAGCTCAAGAAAACAAAGCATTGTAGCTTTGTCCTCACGTGAAGCTGAATATGTAGCTGCATCATATGCTGCGTGCCAGGCAGCATGGATCGAAATGTTGCTTGAAGAACTCAAGGTAATGGAATCGAAGAAAGTAAAGTTACTTGTAGACAGCAAGTCAGCTATCAACCTGGCGAATCACCCAATGAGCCATGGTCGAAGCAAACACATTGAGAGGAGGTATCATTTCCTGAGAGATCAAGTCAACAAAGGAAAGCTGGAACTGGAGTATTGCAAGACAGAAGTTCAACTAGCTGATATACTCACCAAACCTCTGGGAAGAGTCAGATTCGACGAATTGAAGAGAAGCATCGGGATGAGAAGTCTCGACAACATGAATTAGGGGGTGTGTTGGAAGTGTAATTCAATGTTTTGTCGAAGTCGAAGGTGTATAGGTTTTGGTCGAAGTAGTATATGTTCAGTCGAATAGTTGTTGTACATTGTAAGTCAGCTGTATTCGACAGAGTCGAATATAGCTGATAAAGAGTTGTGTCGAAATGTAGTTTGGGCCTGGGCCGTGATGGCTTATATAAAGGGTTTCCTAGTTTGTAATTTTTACAACACAGCTTCATACAGCTTGTTACAGTTAATACAATTTCACAATTCTGCAATATAGTTTTCTCTCTCTCTCTCTCTCTCTCTCTCTCGTCTTCTTCTTCTTCTTCTTCTTTACAAATCTCATTTTTCTTGAACCCTAGTTCCAACATGTATGACCTCTTTTAAGAAAATCTCCATCAAATTTCATATCTTCTTCATCAACATCAATGGATTCTCAAAGAAAAGGCAAGGGAAAAGCTTTATCTTCCAACACCTCCAAGAGCAAGCAAGTTTCTTTGGATTACTCAAAGTTATTATCATTCAAGGATCAAAGGAAAAGGTATTTGGGACATTTCCATGTGAAAAAAAATGATTCCTCCAAAATTTGGTAGCTTGACTTCATTCCACCTTACTCATTTTTCATTTCCAAGTTTATTTGAATATCAAGGAATAGAAGATTTGATTTTTGAACATGGAACTTATTATCCGGATTTAGTTAAATATTTTATAGTAATGAGTTTGAATTTTTAGAAATTGGCTTCCTTTGTTAAGGATATTACTAGGGCTGTATTTGGACCGGTTTATCCGAGATCCACCCGCAAACCGGCCCAATAGAAACGGACCAATAGACCGACTGAAATCTACTCAGTCCGGAAATGGATAATTTTTTTATCTGATACCGAAAATGGATACTATATTGGATATTTTTGTCAGATACCCGAAGTAACGGTCCAGTTTCGGTCTAAAAAATTACCCATTACTGTTTCAGTCCGGTCCTGGATTACCCGATTACTATTTCGGTCCGGTTCTCGGGATAGCAAATATTCGGACCAGACCGGACCGAAAACAGCTCTAGATATTACTATATCTTTGACCCTTAAAGAACTTGGTGAATGTTTGGGATGTCTATTTGTCGGAGAGGATATCCGATCAGATTCTACACCCACTTGGGAAGACTATAGCAAGAAATTATTCTGTTACAACATAAGTCACTTTTCTGAAGTTGAAATTTACAACAAGAGAAAGCGTGTTAGCGATGTCACTCATAGACGCCCCATGTGGTCAGCTAGAAATTTGTTAATTGATGATAGAATGATCCATTAATTTTTTTGTTATGATTGGTGCCAAAATACTCAAACCATTCTCAGATAACCAAAGTAGACATTATTTTATTTTATGCTATTAAGAACAAAATATCGGTTAATTGGGCTTTTGTCATCAAGCACTTTATGCTTGCACATGATGAGGAATCTGAAGGTTTGCCTTATGCTAGAATTATCACAAAATCCTCAAGTAATGTAATGTGGACCTCTCTAATGAACTTCGAGTGAAGATGACTTCCTAGGATTTTGAGATCAACATTAATATTATCAACAGTAGAATAGGTATTCTCTATCTAGTTGCAGGAACCTTCAAATATTTGGATGAATAATTTGTTGAATCTTCTGACCAAGAATCATGCCCAACCAACCAATAAATGCTTATGGATTACATGGTTCGATAATTTGGAAGTATTCATCATGAGATAGATGGGATTTCTGAGAGAATAGGTCGTTTGGAAGCATTTCAGATAGGAGATGATGGAAATATGAATGAGGACTGACTTTGTTGCTATGTGATCTTATGTTTCATTTAGCGTTTCTATAAGACTTTGCTTATTTGTCGTTATTTAGTTTATGTGTCATTTAGACATATGTTAAATTATGTTTACGTTTAATTATGCATGGTTATTTTGGTATCATATTTTTGTTAGATTTATCTGACTTTTTATGAGCTACAATCAACTGTTGTTTAGTTAGGTTAATCGTGATTCTGATGGGGTGCATATATAAGCCATGTTATTAGTTAAGTGATCTCTTTTATAATTAAAGGCTGAGTATCTGAAACTGATTGGTGTGGGTAAAAGTGTGAGCTTTAACATTGGGCCCATAATGGATAGGGACTAGGGTTATATATATTATATGGCTAGGTTCCCTTTGTAATCACAATAAGAATCAGAAATATAACTGACGGTTCCACAACTTGCTTTATTGAGAGTTGTGAACGGAAGTGTGAGATACAGAGGAAGATCCAATCATTCATCTTTTCGGGATTCTGAATCATGTCTTCAACATGTTTATATGAGTTATGACTCATTTTTTTATCGTTAATACATGATTATGAATTGAGGGTTCTAATTATTTTGATGCATTTTTAAATAATTACGTCTCATGGCACTGTTCTTCTTAATTAAGGTTTATTGTATTTTATTTTGATCGAATCTAACGTTTTCCCAATCCAACAATCCTTATTAGTTTTTATTGATATTTCAATTTCTTATAAAAATACAAGAGGATACAGCATAAAATTAATATCTATGTGGTTTTAGGAATGCTAAAGTGAGGGTTTTTTTCTGATCGTTTTCCTTCTTTTGTTATAAGATTTTCTTTTTAAATTTTTTTTAAAGTTGTTCCTTCAACTTATTTATTTCTATCATGTTTTGGGAGACTAAGGTTCACGTTATTCAATTTCCGCTTACGTCCTGCAATAAGCTACTTTAGATGTTTCTTCTGATTCTATATACAGGGCCCTATGTTATATTGTTTTTTTTTCTATATTATAAATAATGGCCATGAAAAGTAATTTGTTTATTCTTTCACGTAAACAAAACAATGCCAACCTTTTTGGTTAATTGGTTTTCCTTCTGCAAGTCAATAGTGCCTTTCCGACCTTTTTGGTAGAATTGGCTTTCCCTTTTGACGTGAATAGTAGCGTCGTTCTGTTATATAAAATTATACTGAATTTTATAATACTTTTAATTCAACAGTATCACATATATATATAAGTTTCAATTTAATATCTCTAATTAAAACTATATATTAAGGTAACTAAACCTATATATAAGTCTATATATATTAAATTATTATTATTTTGTCTTGGACAATCTATTAAATAAATATTAGTTTATATAAATTTGTAAAATATTTGTTTTGTCAAATATTTTGAATTACTAAGTAATATCTCTATAATATCGAGATTGATACTGTTGAAGACAAAATTTATTAAGAACGCTATATTGTTTAAATTCATGATTGATTTATGATTTATTTTGTCAAGAGAAATTTGATTCCTATGCAAGAAATTTTATAAATAATTGTGTGTGATTACCATCAAAGTGAGATCACTCATTTTAATTTATAAACATCTCTTTGTAGTTTGAGGAATGATTTTGAGTCATTACTATGATTTTCTTCCCAAAGGTGGACAATTGTATGTAGAGATTGTGGTTAATTAAGGATATAGGTATTGGAGATGCTTGAGTCAAAGAGATTTATTTACCCAAAGGAGATAAATTTCTAAACTCAATGTATGCTTACTGAGTAGCTTATTCTTCAATTCGTAGATGAAGGTATTGGAGGTGTTTTGGTTTAGAGAATTTATCTACGCAAAGGAGATATATTTTTGAACTAAATGTATGCTCATTGAGTAACTCATTTGAGGTTCTGATCTTGGTTATAACCTGAATTTTGAGCATTCCACCCAAAGGGGATTGTGCGACAATGTTGGCCTCTTCATGATAGCTTATGTTCATTAAAGTTATATCTTGCCTTTAATAATTGTTCTAATGCATTCCTATTCTATCTCAACAGTGACCTTCTCTATGAACAATTGTTCTGCTTTTATTGAGATCCTGAATGGGTCTAATTTTAAGAAATGGAAGAAAGACTTAGAGTTTTCATTAGGGATTGTCGACCTTGACATGACATTGCGTGAAACCAAACCTGTGATCAATGATCAGAGTACACCTGAAGAGAAAGAAAAATTAGCTAAGTGGGAGAGGAGTGACCGACTTAGTTTGTGTGTTATGAAGAGGACAATTTTTGAACATCTGATAAGTGGATTGCCTGAGAAAGAGAATGCTAAAGAATATCTTATTGCTATTGGAGAGAGGTTTCAGGTATCTGATAATGTTGAATATGGATGTCTAATGAAACAGCTCACGGACATGAAATATGATAACAATGGGGGTGTCAAAGAGTTCATTCTTAAGATGGTTCATGTCCAAACCAAATTGAAATCTCATGACATTGACCTGAATGAGTATTTTATTGTGTCGCATGCCTTAAACTGCCTACCTGCTGAGTTCACTCAAATCAAAACTGCCTATAATACATTTAGTGATAAGTGGACTATCAATAGCCTCATTATCTAATGTGTAGCTGAAGAAGAGAAACTCAAGAAGGAAAAAAGTGATCTAGCCCTCCTAACTTTACATGTTAAACCCCATTTTGGTAAGAATTCTTGGAAAAATAAGAAAAACACTCATAGTGCTTCTCATAGATATCCTGATAAGAAACCTGGTAATGGTCAACACCATAATATAGGAGGTTCCAAGCCTGTTGCTTTTAAGAAAACCTTTTAGTACTTTTGGTGTAAGGAAAAGGGACATAAGAAAACTGATTGTCAAGCTTTTAAAGCTTGGTTAGACAACAAGAGCAAATCTGGAGGTAATCACTTAGCTTTTGTCTACTTTGAGTCTAACTTAGTTGATGTTCCCATTGACAACCCATATTGTTGTGTCCTTACAGGGGTTCAGAAACCAGGGGAGACCAAACTTGAGGGAAAGCAAACTCAGGGTAGGAAATGATCTTTAAGTCATTGTGGAGCTGGTGGGAGATGTTAGCTTAGTTTTAGGAACTGGTTTTGAACTTGTTTTGAAAGATACATTTTATGTACCTTCTTTTAGGAGGAATTTGATTTCAGTATCTTGTTTGGATAAGTTTGGATTTCAATTTATCTTTTATGATGGAAAAATAAATTTCATGTTGAATTCTCAAGTTGTAGGTAATGATATCTTGTTGGATGGTTTATATAAGTTATCTTTGGATTGTGATATAATTTCCTCATCCTTGAATGTTGAATGCTCCATTGCTAAAAGGTCTAAAACTAGAGAAAAATCTTCTTTGTTGTGGCACAAACGTTTAGGACATATCTCTAAAGAAAGAGTTGAAAGGTTAATTAGAGATGATATTTTACCTTCCTTAGATTTCAATGACTTAGGGACTTGTCTGGATTGTATTAGAGGAAAATTTACTAAGACCAATAAGAAAGGTTCAACTAGAAGTTCAGACCTTTTAGAAATTATTCATACAGACATTAGCGGACCCCTTTCTTCCACTATTTGTGGTAATAAATATTTTATCACTTTTATTGATGATTTTTCCCGGTATATCTCTACTTGATTAAGGAAAAATCAGAAGCACTTGAAAAGTTTAAAATCTTTAAAACTGAGGTTGAAAAGCAATTAGGAAAAGTGATAAAGGTGGTACGTTCTGACCGTGGTGGAGAGTATTATGGTAGATATCATTCTACTGGGCAACACATGGGGCCTTTTGCAAAATACTTGCAATATTATGGAATTGTTCCACAATACACCATGCCTGGTACTCCTGAATAAAATGGTGTAGCCGAAAGGCGAAACCACACCCTTAAGGATATGATGAGAAACATGATGAGTAGGTGTAATTTACCAGAATTTTTATGGGTGACGCTTTGAAAACAACCCTCTATATACTTGATAGAGTTCCTAGTAAATTAGTTCCAAAAACACCTTTTGAGCTTTGGACAGGTAGAAAACCCAGTTTGAACCATCTTTGTGTCTGGGGTTGTCCTGCAGAGGTTTAAATATATAAAACTATTGAGATAAAGCTTGACCCAAAAATAAGTCGTTGTTTTTTCATTGGATATCCAGATAGATTTAAAGGATACAAATTCTTTTGTCGTGGTAGAGGTAATAAAATTGTGGAGTCCATGCAAGCAAAATTCCTTGAGCTTGATGTTGCTAAGCCTGTCATTGCATCTGATAATATTGATTCTGATATGCCTGATGTTGTTACTTTGTCACTGCCTAATTTTGATAATGCTAGATCATCCACTGCTCATGGAGGTTTAGCTCCAAATGAGAATGTGGTTGAACATCCAGTTGAAGGTGTGGTTGAACCACTTGTTGAAAATGTAGTGGATCCTCCTGTTATAACTGAGGTTGCACAACCTGATGAGCCAGTTGAGCAAATTCATGTTAGAAGGTCAGCAAGACAAAAGCGACCGACTATCCCTGATGATTTCTTAGTTTATCTTAGTGAGGATGCTTATAATGTTGGTATTGTTATTGATCCTAAAAATTATCTAGAAGCTATTGCTTGCTCTCAATCTAGCATGTGGACAGATGCAATGCATGATGAAATGAAATCCATGGTAAATAATGATGTTTGGGAACTAGTGGAGTTACCAAGAAATTTTAGGGCGATTGGATACAAGTGGATATTCAAAACAAAGAAGGACTCGAAAGGTAAAATTGAGAGGTTTAAGGCGAGACTTGTGGCTAAAGGTTTCACACAAAAGGAGGGAACTGACTTTAATGAAACCTTTTCTCCTGTTTCCACCAAAGACTCTTTTAGAATCGTTATGGCCCTTGTAGCACATTTTGACTTGGAATTGCATCAGATGGATGTTAAGACTGCTTTTCTGAATGGTGATCTTAATGAGGAGGTGTACATGCAGCAGCCTGAGGGTTTTGTGAAAAGTGGTGATGAGCACTTGGTTTGTAAATTAAGAAAATCTATTTATGGTTTGAAACGGGCTTCTAGACAATGGTACTTGAAATTTAATGAGGTGGTAACTTCATTGGGTTTTGAAGAAAATAAAGTTGATCAGTGCATCTATCTTAAGGTTAGTGGGAGCAAATTCATCTTTCTCGTGTTGTATGTTGATGATATTTTGCTTGACAGTAATGATCTTGGTCTACTTCATGAGACCAAACTTATGCTAACTAAGTTCTTTGATATGAAGGATCTTGGTGAAGCATCATTTGTGTTGGGAATTGAAATACACAGAGATAGATCTCGTGGTGTGCTTGGTTTGTTACAGAGGGTTTATGTTGATAGAGTTATGGAGAGGTTCAATATGCAGAACTGTAAGCCAGGAGATGTTCTAATTACTAAAGGAGACAAATTCAGTAAAGATCAATGTCCTAAAAATGAGATTGAGCGGGCAGAGATGAAGGGAAAACCCTTTGATTGTGCATTGGGCAGCCTGATGTATGCTCAAGTATGCACTAGACCTGACATTGCTTTCATAGTTGGCGTCTTGGGACGATACCAGTCTAATCCTTGGAATGATCATTGGATTGCTGCTAAGAAAGTGATGAGATATTTGCAGAGAACTAAAGAGTATATGCTTATTTTTAGGAGAGTTGACAACTTGGAAATAGTTGGGTATACTGACTCTGATCTTGCTGGGTGTGTTGATGATAGGAAATCTACTTCTGGTTACATTTTTATGTTGGCTGGAGGTGCGATATCATAGAAGAGTAAAAAGAAAACTCTTGTCGCCTCTTCTACTATGCAGACAGAGTTTGTTGCTTGTTATGCTACTGCCACCCATGCTGTTTGGTTAAGAAATTTAGTGATTGGACTTCATATTGTTTATTCCATTGCAAAGCCACTAAAGCTTTACTGTGATAATAGTGCAGATGTGTTCTACTATAAGAATAATAAAACTTCTAGTGGTTCTAAGCATATGGAATTGAAGTATTTGACAGTCAGAGATCTTGTACAGAAAAATGACATCGTTGTTGAGTACATTGGTACTGATTTCATGCTAGATGATCCCCTAAGTAAGGGACTTAGGCCCATTGTGTTCAAAAACCATGTTGAGAGCATGGGCATTGTGATTTCTTTTGATGTACTTGGTTAGTAGGAGTTTATTCTTTATGTCTTTTGTATCATGTTATAATTTATTTTGGACACTTTAAGTGTTGGATTGTCAAGTACTTTATATTTTAAGCAATTGATATTACAATGAATATTATTATTATTATTTATCATTGTTTATTTATATGTCAATTGTTGAAATTGGGATTCAGTGTCATCAGAACCACCGTGCCTATGGTCGACACTAGTTTGGAGTTCGAGGCATGGTTATAATGTTGAGCTCGGTAGTTTTGGGACCACTATACCGGTGGTTGATGCCACATTGGAGCTAAGGTATGATTTTAAGCTCGGCATTGTCAGGACCACTATGCCGGTGGTCGACGCCATATTAGAGCTGAGGCATTATGGTTTGTAAAACTATGCAATTACTTTGGCTTTAATGCATTTGAGAGAAATTGTTAAGGACTGACAAAGAAAATAGCAGTTGGCTGTTGGATCACATTAGCATGTTGTTTTCTTACCACACTCCACAGTGATGACTAGTTGACGGAGTACGTAGTATTTGTAACCACGGAAGGTTTTATGTCAATGAAGGATATAATAATCGTCGTGATTCAATACTGATTGACTTTTGTTGGATGGAGTCATATTCAGATACTGCACCTGGAATCATGCATTTCCTTAAAGCGCATTTTAAGGAATTAGTCATTAACCCGAGAGTCATTTTCAAAATGTATTTTAAAATAAAAATCATACAATTGATTTTGCCCAAGTGGGAGAATGTTAGATTTATCTGACTTTTTATGGGCTACAATCAATTGTTGTTTAGTTTGTGAAAAACGGGTCAATCGTGATTTTGATGGGGGTGCATATATAAGCCTTGTTATTAGTTAAGTGGTCTCTTTTATAACTAAGGTTGGGTATCTGAAACCTGATTGGTGTGGGTAAAAGTGTGGGTTTTAACCTTGGGCCCATAATGGGTAGGGACTAGGGTTATATATATTATATGGCTAGGTCCCCTCTGTAATCACAATAAGAATCATAAGCATAACTGACGGCTCTATAACTTGCCCCATTAAGAGTTGTGAACGAGAGTGTGAGATACAGAGGAAGATCCGGTCATTCATCCTTTCGGGATTCCGAATCATGACTTCAACAAGTAAGTATTGATGTTCTAATTTCATATAATTGATAGATAAATTTTTCCGCTTACAATTTGATCATAAATTTGATTTTTTGAATGAATGTGTGTATGGGAGAATATATGCTTGTATGTTTGGTTTCCCATTATTTCAACCATCTTTCCCTTCTCTTTGATAATGTCAAAAGGGGGAGAATGATGTATGTTGCGTGTTTCTCCTTGTCTCAAATTAAAAGGTACTCAAAAAGCTTTGAGGACACGAACTTCAATGATTCAACAACTTAGGGGGAGATTTATCTAAAATACAAACATCTCTCATATTTGTCATCATCAAAAAAGGGAGATTGTGAAGACAAGATCAACTTAGAATATAATTTTGATTAAGACAAATGACTATTAAAAGAGGATAAAGATCTCAATCAAAGTTTAAGAAAAAGATCAAGCTTGCAAAGCCTGAGATGAGTTGGAATTCAAATGGAATTGATCATTATGTAAGGTACAATATCATTTTACTTTGTATAAAATTTTAGGTGCTAAAAAAATCTTCATCTCATCTTCTAAAAAGGTTTTCCAATCATTCATAGATCATGCACTATCAACCATATCTTTTGGAAGGAAAAAAATACTCAATTTTTTTAATAATGTAACTGGTCACACTTTTAATGTAATCCGTTGAACAAAATCTTTGCTTGAAAAAATATGATCTATTTAAAGGGTGTAACCGATTACACCATAAGTAAAACCGGTTACACCTATGAAAAATGTCAAAAATCTGAACTTTGTCATACTTTTTTTTTTTTTTGCAATTGTTCATGAATATTCCTTAAACCATTGCATCATATGCTAGAGGTATTATGGGATGTATTTAAGCCCAAATGCATCAGATTTCAAACTTTCATCTTTCACTCACATTTTCAAACAATCCATTCAAATTTCGAGTGTTCAAATACAAACATCTTAGAAACGTTTTGCTGCATAATTTTTATTTATCATAGAAAAGTTTCTTTAACCATTTAAGCACTTATGGTCTGAACATTGTGAATTGTTTATTAAAAGGGAAGATCAAAATTTCAGAATTTTGGAAAGTTTCCAAGATCATTGTTTCTCAAAATATCTTTGTATCATTTTGTTGTAACTTGATCACTAAGGTGTGGTGACAATCATTTGTAGAAGAAATTGGTGTACTTTCTCTAAGTGTATTATAGAAGAAAGTGGTGTGCTTTCTCTAAGTATTGTGAAAAAGAAATGGTGTGATTTCTTGCTAGTGTTAGATGATTGTAAGAGAGTCTTGGTGTGCAGTTGTACAAAGATCTAACATAGTGTATATCCTTCACGCAGTGTGACGGGAGTGGAATGCCCCTGTTTGGAAAGGGGAACCATGATATATCTTTATGTCTTTTACTTTCCTGCTATTTATTTTTCTTCACTTTTTGTTCTAAGTTCATCATAGTAATTCTTAAAAACTAAAAAGAGAAGAACATTTTCATAATAAAAATAAAAATCCATAAAACCTAATTCATCCCATCTTAGATTGCACTCTATAGTTAGACTCTTGATTTCTGCTCCAATGATTATGATTTTGCTTTGTTGGCTAGGACCACTTCTCATTGTCGTATTTGACTCTGTTTATGGTGATAAATGGATTCTTACATATTTTTATGTTGATGAATTGGTGATTTGATAATTCAATTATCCAAACTGTTGTAGATGAGCAACATAGGTATTCTTTGTTACTTCTTGGGGATTAAAGTAGTGTAATTTTTTAGAGGAAATCTTCTTTCTTAATCCACATATATTGTCAATATCCTTGAACAAGTTCTCCTTTCACACATTACAACATTATATAGTCCTCAAGAATTGAATATGAAATATGCTTCGACGGTGTCCCTTTAAAAGATCTCACTTTGTATTGTATTTTGGTTGATAGCTTGATATATCTTACGAGTATCAGACTTGATATTGTTTATGATATTCATGTTATCAGTTAGTTTGTTGTCTCTCCCACTATAGTATATCATAAGTTTTTTTTTCTATATCCTTCGTTATCTTTGAAGAATCCAGTTTCATAGCGTTTTATTTTCTTCATTGTCCTCATCAGAGTTACATGATTAATCTGACATTGGTTGGGTTGGTGACTCCACATAACTTAAGTCTACCACAATTTTTTGTATCTTTATTGAAGAACTTTCTTATTTCTTATAAAAGTATGAAACACAATTGTATCTCACACTTCTACAAAAGCCTAGTATCGTGTTATGAACAACACCACTACTAAAATAGTTTGGTTGTGTTGGTTACTTTCTAATATGAGTGTCCCTTTTTTTAACCAACTCTCGTGTATTTTGATAACAAGAGTATCATTCAAATTTCTCACAACTCGGTATTTCATGTATACACCAAATACATTGAGATTGATTTCCACTTCACTTGTTATTCAGCGTAGAACAATTACTCTATCATTTCTCTTTTTTTCCTGCATATTGCTTATTTTCTTACAAAGACGTATTTCATTACACATTTTTGTTTTTTGGTTGAGAAATTATCGATGCTCTTTGTTAATACATCGTGAATTTGAGAGGAAATATTATATATACTATAATTATAATATTATTATATATTTTGGAATTATATCTTGATAGTAAAAATAATTTAATATTTTTAATATCTAATATTTATACTTCATTTTAATTACTACTCTTTAATTTTTATCATTCTAATAGAAATATTAATTTCTTTTTTCATTATCCTCTTCTTATTTCCAATATGTTAAATCAATTATTGTTGTTATTATTAGAAAACATGTCTATCTGTCTGTGCATGTAACATTATATATTTAGTGTGTTCTATTACCAAACAATACTGTTACTACTTAATTTTTGAGAGGAACGTTTGTGTTAAAGCAGAATTTGCGGTGGCTTGAATCAAAAAATGTTATATATACTATATTTATAATATTATTATATATTTTATTATTATATCTTGATAGTAAAAATAATTTAATATTTTTAAATATTTAATACTTATACTTCATTTTAATTACTACTCTTTAATTTTTATCATTTCAATAGAAATATTAATTTATTTTCTCATTATCCTCTTCTTATCTCCAATATGTTAAATCAACTATTGTTGTTATTACTAGAAAACATGTCTATCTGTCTGTGCATGTAACATTACATATTTAGTGTGTTCTATTAATAAACAATACTGTTACTACTAAATTTAGACAATGATTACGCATTTTCTCAAGTTATATCAGCTTCACACTACAATCCACCGCAAATTCTGCTTTAACACAAACGTTCCTCTCAAAAATATATTTAAAACGAAAAAAAAATCTATTGCTACTAATTTTATTAATAGTTTTATTCAAAATCTATAGACAAAATTGTGTCATATTTTATTTGAATGAAATATTATTCTTATAGTATGAAAATGCAGATGAGAGCTAACATAATTGTTCTCATCTTCTAGCTCCTCAAAAGGCAAAGAAAGTTATCTCCATTTTCAGATTCATTTTACAAATTATTGTCTTCTTTGCAATCATACTATCATACAATACCTAAATTTTAAGATCCACGAGTTTGAGAGATGGCCGGAGGAAGTATTGTCATCTCAAAAAATGGAAAGCAATTTGAAGGGAAGGTCACGCCTTTCGTGTTGGTCACATGTATGGTGGCGGCTATGGGAGGTCTACTATTTGGTTATGATCTTGGTATTACAGGAGGAGTGACTTCAATGGAACCATTCTTAATCAAATTCTTCCCTAGTGTTTACAAGCAAATGAAAAATGAAATCGCGTCCACAAATCAATATTGCAAATTTGATAATGAACTTCTTACTTTGTTTACATCCTCTTTGTATCTTGCGGCATTAGTTGCTTCTTTCTTTGCTTCCGTAACGACGAGGAAGTTAGGACGCAAGGCCTCAATGTTTGCTGGTGGCTTGTTTTTTCTAGTTGGTGCACTTCTGAATGGGTTTGCTGCCAACATTGAAATGCTTATCATCGGCCGCATGTTGCTTGGTTTTGGTGTAGGATATTGTAATCAGTCAGTTCCTGTATATTTATCTGAAATGGCTCCTGCAAAGATCAGAGGTGCACTTAACATTGGCTT
This sequence comes from Lathyrus tuberosus, assembly GCA_022829125.1. Lineage (NCBI taxonomy): Eukaryota > Viridiplantae > Streptophyta > Magnoliopsida > Fabales > Fabaceae > Lathyrus > Lathyrus tuberosus. Next base: position 982,501 of record JALAZF010000812.1, on the reverse strand, counting down.
TTCAATGATGGTCACAATTGGCATTCTCGTTGCAAACCTTATCAATTACGGAACGTCGAAACTTGAGATTGGATGGAGAATTTCATTAGGTGTTGGAGCTGTTCCTGCAGTCATGTTGTGTATAGGATCTTTTTTTCTAGGCGACACGCCAAACTCGATGATTGAAAGGGGTCAAAAAGAAGGAGCTAAAAAAATGTTGCAAAAGATTCGTGGCATCGATAACGTTGATGAGGAGTTTCAAGATCTAATTAACGCAAGCGAGGAAGCCAAAAAAGTGGAGCACCCTTGGAGGAATTTTGTTCAGTCAAATTATAGGCCTCAACTCATTTTTTGCTCCTTCATTCCCTTTTTCCAGCAACTCACTGGCATCAATGTTATCATGTTTTATGCGCCGGTCCTTTTCAAAACTCTAGGTTTTGAAAATGATGCATCCCTCATGTCAGCAGTGATTAGCGGAAGTGTCAACGTTGTTGCTACTTTTATTTCTATCTTTACCGTAGACAAGTTTGGAAGAAGGGCTTTGTTTCTTGAAGGTGGTATCCAGATGTTAATATGTCAGGTAAAATTATTATTGATAAACCATTCAAGCTAAGTCATTTTCTATGAGTAACAAATATAAAGGTTACAACTATTGATTGTAGATTGCTGTTGGAACTTTGATTGCAATGAAGCTTGGAGTTAGTGGTGAAGGCTCATTCACCAAAAGTGAAGCCAATCTTCTTTTATTTTTTATATGTCTATATGTTGCGGCGTTTGCATGGTCATGGGGTGCGTTGGGATGGTTGGTGCCTAGTGAAATATGCTCTCTTGAAGTTCGGTCTGCAGGTCAAGCTACTAATGTTGTTGTGAACATGTTGTTCACCTTTATCATTGCTCAAAATTTTCTTAGCATGCTCTGTGTATTAAAGTTTGGACTTTTCTTCTTCTTTGCTGGCTTTGTGCTCATCATGTCAATTTTCGTTGCCTTGCTTCTTCCCGAGACAAACAATGTTCCTATTGAAGAAATGAATACATTATGGAAATCTCATTGGTTATGGAAACGATTCGTTCGTGATGCTGTCCCCAAAATTGAGCGAAAAGATAGTAATTGATTTTTATTTTTAGAAAACACCCATGATATAGACTAACATGTTTCCGTATTTTCGTTCTCGTAAATATTGAAAAGCAAAAGTAAGTATGTATTTAAGATATCGTCTCCACAAGGACTAATCCACAAGGACTAATGTGTTTTAAAAAAAAAACCCGTTCAATAGTTTCTATGATAGTTTGTCAAATTTTGTTTATTTATGAAATTATACTAACAGAAAGTATATTAAACTTTGGTGTTTACAGTTGAGTAAACTTGTTGGAGTTAGATTTCATCGACCTATCGTCATGTATGATCATGATCAATAATATGCAATTCCAATAAGGTATTAATATTACCACTCATCTCTTTAAGTTGTAGCTTATATCTAAGTCAACAACATGAGATCAATCATATTACCTAATAGACAATTTATCAACCTATTAACCAATACGATAACTCTATGTTGCAATTATTTTTGTGGATTCTAAACCTAAATCTATCTCTAGATTTTAGCATCTAGCTTATGAAAATCTAGGATCTAGAAATAACAAGTATCTCTCAATATTGATTCATAACCATGAAACATGTTTTAGGTAGCTAATCCAAAACAAGAATTAAGCACAAAAAATATCAATACTAAAGCATAAGAAGAATAACATAGAATGTCATGATCACAATTGATACATGCGCATTTGAACGACTACATATAACCCTAACCCAAGATAAATTAGCTATAATTACTCATCGTAACTTTACAATCATGATCTAGAAGAAAGAAGTTAAATAGCATATGTTTCTATTCCTTGGACAACGCTTTCTCCCTCTATCTTCTTTTCATTTACACTCTTGTTGGGATTTTTGGTATCAAGTATATTTCTAGCTTAAATCTATCAGAATCCACCGAAAGTTATCAAGTGAACTCAATTGAACTTCTATTTATAGATTTATGATGTTGCCTTCCTACTAAGCGAGGCCTGTAGCTTACTTATAGAACTTGTGTTTATTTTCCCCTAAATCAAGCTAGCTCATCTGCAAGTGGACTTTTTCGCCATACTTCGCTTATCGCACCTCTCATTCTCTCTTAGCTCATCTCTTTGAAGTCAAACAAATACTTTTTTTAAGGATCGTCGGTAGTATAACCTCTAAACTCTCAGATTATGGTAATCAACATGAAGATATATCAAGCCTCATTAAGAATATTCAAGGTTATTGTGTGATTCTAAAGTCAAAGATAATGAAGACAAGACTTGAAGATTCAGATTTGTGAAAGAGAGGAAATGTGAAAGCTTGTCTAGTCGTGTTCATTTGAGTGACCGTGTCTTGTAAAGGCAAAAAGGTATTTCTGGAAATACTATGGCCAAATCACACAACCCAAAAATCTTTGAGAATCCTATCATATTTTATCTAAACCACCGAAAACTGTTTTTATCCCCTAACCAACTAATTAGGGGAGTAATTTCTTGATTAGAAAGCTTTTTACAACTAAATAATTTATTAGACCTAATAACTTAATCGATATTTTTTTGCTTGGTTGGGTCTAATAATCGACTTTGACATTGATTTCTCCCATGTATTGTTTCCAAAATTAAACCATAATTTTTCTTATAAATAGATAGTATCCCTATCACTTTTTCACATCCAAAAAACAAGCTTTGATCTTACTTTCATTTCTCTCATAATTTTCTCTAAATATCTCATTTTTACACATATTTAGCCATAATGCTTTGAGAGTATTTTTTACTCTAAGTGAGAATAATTTATCTGGATGAGGACTTAATTGTAATTTACCAGAAGTTTGTTATCTCTTGAGTAAATAATTTTTCCTGTAAGAAGTTGTTTGGTTGCAAGTTAAACTAGTTAAAATCTCTTGTTTAGTTTAGAGTATTTTCTTAGAAAGTCTCCGTCTTGTTTGTGAGTTTCGCCAAGAAGAAAAACTCTCTTTTGGTTCGTGCAGACCAACCATTAAGATCTCCACCACGGTTCTTGAGCTCAACCAGGTTAAAATCTCTATTTGTTTGAGATAAGCCTGGTCAAAATCTCATTTGGTTCATGAGTTAAGCTTGATATAAAAGTTCATTTGGTTTGAGATTAGCTCGTACAAAATCTCAAATGGGTTTGTGGTCAGCCTGTGTAAAACTCTTGTTCAGCTTGAAGGAATTTCAACTCAAAACTCCACCTTGGTTTGAGATCAGCCCATGGAAAATATCTATTTAGTTTGGAGGATAAACACTCTAAACCTTGTTCGCTATTTGGTTGGAAGTAAGCCTTAAAACTTCATTTCCTTGTATAAAGAGGTTCATGGGAATATCCTTCTAAAAGCTCTCAAATTTATTGGATACTCTTAAGAATAATTCTTGGGGACAAGACTGAGTCAATTTAGGCCAAACATTTGTAACTCTCAGGTGTCTTTCTTTCTCCCTAGTCTCTTTTACTTTTCTGTTATTTCCTTTCCTTTGGTTTTCTGCTACTTATTTACTCGTTTGTTTTTAAAATGTTTTATAACTCTGATTTTGCAAACAATTTTGTTTTCAACCAAATTTTTTTAAACCTCTGCAATTCACACTCCCCCCCTCCCCTCTTGTGTATGGTGTCACATGTTAAACATAGAGCCCTCAAAGCCTAAACATTAGTCGTTTTCGTAGTGGAGACTGTGTCAGAAACACATGACACACCCTCCAGATGGATAATATTCATGGATGGCTTATTCTACATCAATGGCAGTGGAGTAACGGTCCTATTAGAAAGTTATAATAGGCTCATCATCGATGTGGTAGTGAAATTTGAATTTCCAACATCTAATAACCAAGGAAAGTATGAGGCATGTCTGATCAAATGTGGATGTCCCTTGATATGAGTCTCGATGAAGTAAGAGTTAAGTCTGATTCACAACCGATTACATTGGAAATTAAAGAAGATAATCAAGTCAAAAATCTGGTCATGCAACAATATTTGGAGATTCTAAAGGTTTTCAAGAAAGTTTTCAACAAGATGGAGGTTCAAGACATTCCTAGAGAGCATAATTAAAGAGAAAATATCTTTCTAAACTTACTCCCTTTATTTCTAACATAAAGTTCAATTATTTATTTATTTATTTTACTAACTTATAATTAAAGTGTTATTCTTTAAAATACTCACATTAAAATAATATGATACTTAGACAATTATTAAAATTATAAAACAATAGATATAACAACATGTAATATTAGTTATTAAATATAATAAATATATCTATAAAATCACCATAACATAACAAATACACAACTAAGTAAAATAAATCACAATATTACTAATTTATCAAGATATTTATTTATAAAAAAAATAATTAGATTATGAAAATGGTTATAAATAATTAAAATAGAACTTGTTCTAGACTGGACCGATGGTCAGGCACGACCCAGTCCACTTCTGCTCCCAGAATGACCCAATTGCCTAAGTTCAATCCTCGCAAGGGCAAAAGTTACTTTTCTGCCCCTCCAACCGGGCAAGGACTACACTGCTCCTCCCCAGAATCACTGCCCGTTCCGCACGATCTCGTCTTTCCCCAAACAGCTCGGGGCATGTGCCCGGAACTATGCTGGTGCCCGTCGCAACGGCTAGTTTTGGGCACCCTGCCCGACATAACGGCTAGTTTGGGCAGTTACCTATTCTTCGGAAAAACAGTTATTTCGCCCCGAAAATAGGATCGTTGGCCATGCGCTGGGGGCACTATATAAACCCTCTCACTTGTGAGGGTCAGGTATCCAATAATCATCCTAAGAACACACTTTGTACTTGCCCCTTTTCTCTGACTCTTTCTTACTTGAGCATCGGAGTGCCTTGCAGGTACACCCCCTCCTCGTCTCTATACGCCCAACATCTCAGACGTACTTGGTGGCCCACTTCAACAGGATCTAATCCAGCCTTCACGATCAGTGGCGCCGTCTGTGGAAACTCTTGTTCTCCCCATCTTTCTTTCCCCAGAAACCAAAGATCAAAGAAAATTTCCAAGATCATCATCACGGCCTCTCAAGATCACGCCAAAGGTGCTCTCCACTCCGCTGTCCTCCCCGTCAACAAGACTGATGTTGACGGCCCATCATCTCTTCTCGGAGATGCCCGTTTCCTAAGGGACGGGGCTACAGCTTCCCCTTCCCCCACCCCTGTTGATCGCGATGACGACCAGCCCTCGCTGGCCAACCAGCCCGTTCTTGCTCCACCCAACGCCGACCTGGCCGTGGTGTCCCTCCTGGAGGCGATCAACAAGACCAACCTCCTAATCCTTCAGCAGAACAAAAGGATCGGGGCATTGGAGGAATCCGTTCGTCCAAGATCCCCTCCTCAGAGGAAGAACTATCAACGATCCAAGAGCCTGCAACCTCAACGAGAAGTCGACCGAAGGCTGCGCCAAGAACCAGAATCTCGCGCTATCCGGAAATGCGACCAGGTCTCTCCACAGAACCAGCACTCCCCCGGTCACAAGAGGACCCGGAGAGACAAGCAGTCACCGTCGGTCAGGTCAAAAGGCCGGGCACGTTCACCTTCCCCCCGGAGAAACCACCGCCACGAGCGAATCATACGGTCCCCGTCACCAACCAGCTCTAGCAGCGAAGATGAGCCTCACGCCCCATTATCCCAAGAAATCTTGGCAACACGTCTCCCCAAGGGCCTGGAGAAGCCCCCAGCACTAGGCACGTACGACGCTACGATCGACCCCGAAAACCACATCGAGAACATCGATCCACTATTAGACTACCGCGGTGTCCGGGGCGCCATCAAATGCCGACTATTTCCGACCACGCTCCGAAAAGGAGCGATGACATGGTACAAGCAGTTGCCCAAAGAGTCTATTACTTCGTGGAGGCAATTGGGCAGTGTTAGTTCTTGGATTGGCTAGAATTTTGGTAAAACAAAGTTGTTTGTTCAATGTTGATGTCATATGGCTGATGTCTTAACATTGGATAATGTTAAGTGTTTAAGTTGTTGAAGTTTTGAAGTCTGATGTCACATGCGATGTCATGACATCAGATATGCAGATCATTAAAACATCAGGTTTGAGATGTTATTAGGGTTAAGCGTATTAGCTGGATTTTGGGAGAGCTTTTAGAGTTATTGGATGTGAATATCTTGGAGAAGATATTTTATGTTGCAAACAGATTTGATGCAGATTTGTAGGAGTGTTTAAAGGCTGAAGATTTAAAAAGATTTGGAGATAAAATCTGTTTTGAAGATTCAGTGTTAAATAACAAATCAGGTCAGATATTGTATGAGGTCGAAGCCCAAATCAAATAGCTATATAAAGCGCATCAATCCTTTGAAGAAAGTACAGGAGATAGAGAGCATAGACTGAGTGTCAATCATTGTCTTTGTACGAATATTTTGTAAACCATTCTAGGTTGAATTGGTGAGTTATAAGGTGTACTCTCTTAGAGCTGTGAAGCAAGAGAGTGTTGTTACTTGATCAAAGCTTGTAAGCAGGATCAAGGTGTTTCTCAAAGTGTGATCTTTGAGGTGTTTTAGGAAGTGAGTAGTGTTATCATACCTAAGTGGTCTCTTAGGTAGAAAGTTCATTAGGTAGAGATTAAGTTTAGGAGATGTCAACTGGGTTGTTGAGTCTGTAAATTAATTCTACTAATAGTGAAATTCCTTCCTGGCTTGGTAGCCCCCAGACTAAGTTGTTTAACTGAACTGGGTGAACAATTCTTTGTGTACTCTTCTGTTGTTTTATATTGTCCATTGCAGAGTGTGTTGTTGTGACATCACACGTAACATCACATATCTGGTACCAGAATTTCAATTGGTATCAGAGTAGGTATCCTGCTCTGCATCTGGGTGAGATCTAGTGCTGATACTTTCTGGTAAGATGGACAAGGAAGTTGGTGGATTTGTGAATAGACCCCCTATTCTGGATACCTCTAATTATGATTATTGGAAGCCAAGGGTGATTACCTTTTTGAAATCCTTGGACAGCAGGGCTTGGAAGGCTATCATAAAAGAATGGAAAGCACCTGTTGTTGTTGAGAAAGATGATGCTGGGAAAGAAAAAGAAGGCAGCTCAAAACTGAAACCTGAAGAAGAATGGACCAAGGAAGAAGATGAGCTTGCCCTTGGTAATTCTAAAGCTCTAAATGCTATTTTCAATGGAGTTGATAAGAACATCTTCAGGTTGATCAACACCTGTGAAGTTGCTAAGGAAGCTTGGGACATCTTAAAGACTACTCATGAAGGAACCTCAAAGGTTAAGATATCAAGACTTCAACTTCTGACATCTAAGTTTGAAAGTCTAAAGATGAAGGAAGATGAAACTATTCATGATTTTCACATGAGTATTCTTGAGCTGTCTAATGCCTCTAGTGCTCTTGGAGAAAAAATGACTAAAGAAAAGCTGGTGAGGAAAATCCTTAGGTCCCTTCCCAAGAGATATAAGATGAAGGTGACTGCAATTGAAGAAGCTCAAGACATCAGCAAAATGAGAGTTGATGAGCTAATTGGATCTCTTCAAACTTTTGAGTTAGGGTTGAATGAAGAGGAACCTGAAAAGAAGACCAAAAGTATAGCCTTGGTATCTAATACTCAAGAAGAGAAGAAAGGGAATGGTACTGAATCTCAGGAGGAGCTATCTCAGGCTATTGCTATGTTGGGAAGATAGTTCAACAAGGTGTTCAAGAGAATGAATAGAAACTACAAACCTAATGTTAAGAACATCTCCTCTGACATCAGCAAGTCAAAAGAAAAGGATGAAGAGAAGACTGCTCAAGACAAAGGGATCCAATGCTTTGAGTGTGAGGGTTATGGGCATGTCAAGAAAGAATGTCCTACATTCCTTAAGAAGCAGAAGAAGGGCATGACTGTTTCCTGGTCTGATACTGACAGTGAAAGTGAAGAAGAGTCGGCCAAGCATGTCAGAGCATTGACAGGGACATGTGTATCTGATGGAGAATCAAGTGATGAGGAACTGACTTTTGAGGAGTTAGAAGCCTCCTATCAAGAGTTATGTCAGAGGAGTGCAGAGGTTTGTAAAGAAAGTGAGAAACAAAAGAAACAAATTGTTCAGCTTGAGACTGTTAAAGCTGATCTTGAAAATAAAGTCTTGTTGGTTAAATCTCAACTTGATCAAATGACAAAATCTGTTAGAATGTTGAATAGTGGATCTGATACTCTTGATAAGATCCTTCATGCAGAAAAGGTAGCAGGAGACAAATCTGGCTTAGGATTTGTTGTTGAGGAGAAGGTTTCTGCTGAAGCTAGTACTTCAGGAACCAAAAAGGATATGTCTCAACCAATGTCTCAACATCAAAAAAAGAGACATAATCCTAAACCTAAGCAAGTTGCTCACCAACAGCCTCAAAATGTTGGGAAAAGGTATGCTCATGGTCCTCATCAAAAGAAGGTTCATACTTCTGGAGCTAGGCAGTATATGCCTCCTCAATACCATAGGAGCATGCAGGCTTCTAGGTTTAACATGTTCCATCAGATGTGTCAACATCAGGGGAATATATATGGCTTTGGATATAATAATGTTGTGCCTCATTTTTATGGTAGAAGGAAGCCACATCATCATAAAAGACAGCCTAAGAGACAGAATCCTCACTACAGAAGACAGGCAAACTATGGAAGAAGACAGCACCAGTACTATGGATGGCAGCCACAGCAGTTTCATCATCAAGGTGGCAGGAAGTTTAACAACTTCAGAGAAGAGAGAGTAAGGTGCTTCTATTGTGGAAGATTTGGTCATATGCAGTTTTCTTGCTTTAAACTGCATGGATATCCCAAATCTGTCCCTCAACCTAGACAGAAGGAGAACAGGACTAAGGTTGTTAAACAATGGGTTCCTAAAGCTGAGGTTACATGTCTATTGGCTCACACATCAGATAGACATTCTGCTAAGGATAGATGATACTTTGACAGTGGATGTTCAAAGCATATGACTGGGTCCAAAAATCATTTGGTGGAGATCAATTCTTGCTCCTTAAATGATGTTACTTTTGGTAATGGAGAGAAAGGGGAGGTAAAAGGAGTTGGAAAATTGAAGTGTCATGATGGACCTGATCTTGACAATGTCCTTCTTGTCAAAGGTTTGAGTGCTAATTTGATTAGCATAAGTCAGCTTTGTGATGAAGGATACAAAGTCAGCTACACTAAAGATGAGTGTTTGGTGACTAATGAGAAGAATGAGGTTGTTATGAAGGGAGTCAGATCCAGAGATAATTGTTATTAATGGGTACCTCAAGAGGTCAGCTCATCTAATGATGTTAAAGTTAATGTTGTGACATTAGACTATAACATTAAGTGTGAAAGTCTGAGCATGTTGAAAGGTCAATTAGGGTTAATAACTTATGGTGTGAATTCTTTTAAAAATTTAAAAGGAAAGTTATTTTGGAGGGAGAAACTAATTGATTGGATTTTAAGTGATACTCAGAATCTGGCTCCATACTTTAGGCCATCATTTCCTATTATAGTCATCTCACGCTTCATCAAACTTCATATCCCTAAACTGTTCATCTCCTTCTCCTTCAACAGAAATTGCCATTCATCTCTGAATCTAAAGTGCTTCACAGGAACAATGTCAAAACATATATCATCTCCATCTAAGAAATCTGCTTCACAAAGTTCATCGCGCGAAAAAGCTAGGGTTTCTACAAAAGAGGGCTCTGCAGAAGAAACTCTGAATATAGCACCCATCTCCATGATGCTTCCTGAATCAGGTAAGCCAAGACCTCCTAAACTTCAACCAAAAAGGGCTGCAACTAAATTTAATGATAATGAAACTAAGAGGCTAGTCACTAGTGTACTTTTTAGCGATAAATCTGCATCTAGGTCATCTACCTCTCAAAATGTTGAAGAGAGGTTTGATGTTGATCGCAGTCTTAATCAGATTGCCACCAAAATTTTGGATAAGGGTTTATCTGTAAAAGGCATTTCTATTCCCCTTAGACAAATGCCTGCTGAAAAGGAGGACATGCAAAGTGCTGATACAAATCTTCACAGACTGGCTATGTCTGTCATTGAAGATGCTGAAGTAGGTGTTGAAGAAGAAGGTGTTCATGAGGAAGCTGATGTTGAAACAAATGTCAGAACATCGCCTGATAGGGATGTTGAAACTAGCCCTGGTGGAAAGAAGAATGAAGATATGGTAAATGTTGTTGACCTGTCTGATGATGAAGTGATTGGAAATGATGTACCTAGTCTTTCCAAAAGACTTAAAACTAGAAAAGGAAAGAATGTGGAATCTTCTCCTAAGAAGTCAGCTGAAGGAAAGAAGAAAAAGACTTATGTTGTTGGTCCAACAAAAACATGGAGTAAAGTTACTGTGAATCCCAGAAAGAGGAAACTATTGGAAGAATCTGAATCAGAGTATGATGTTGAGGATGATGTTCAAGACATCACTCCTGTGAGAAAGTCAATCTTGAAGAGAATTGCTGACAAGATACCTGATGTTCCTGTTGACAACATTTCATTCCATTATGCAAGCAGTGCTTCCATGTGGAAATTTGTTTGTCAAAGAAGACTTGCTCTTGAAAGAGAGATTGGCAAAGAGGCTATGGAAATTAAAGAAGTCATAGAGGTGATAAAGGTTGCTGGATTGATGAAGACTGTTTGTGGGTTCTCCAAGTGTTATGACAGTCTGGTTAAGGAATTTATGGTTAACATTCCTGTGAATATTTCTGACAAAAAAAGTGTGGATTTCATGAAAGTGTTTGTTATAGGCAAATGTATTGAGTTCTCTCCTGAGGTTATCAACAATTATCTAGGAAGAAAAGAAGAAGAGTTTATAGAGTTAGAAGTTACTGATAATGATGTCTGCAAGGAGATAACTGCTGGTCAAGTAAAGGTGTGGCCCTTGAAAGGAAAATTGACAACTAGCAAACTTAATGTTAAGTATGCTATCTTTCACAGAATTGGAGCTGCAAATTGGGTGCCTACTAATCATAAAACCACAACAGCTGTGGGATTAGGAAGATTCATTTATGTTGTTGGCACTAAGAAGAAATTTGACTATGGATCATATATTTTTGAACAGACTGTGAAACATGCCACCACTAATGCTATCAAAATGCCTATAGCATTTCCATCTCTCATTTGTGGAGTAATTCTGAAACAACATCCGGGCATATTGACAAGTTCAGACACAGCCTGCAAGAGGGAGTCTACATTATCTCTGCATCCAAAATTGTTTTTTAGAAGTCATGTTCCAGACATTGTCTCAACATCAGATGCTGGTGTCAAGAAGAAAAGTACCAAAGCTAATTTGCTTACAGAATTGAAGGCTACTTGCAAGGATCTGGATATTGTGATTAGTACCAGCATGACTAGAAAGAAGGAAATTGAGAAGTTGATCCAGTCCTTGGAACAGGATGATAATGATGATGTTCATGTCAATGCTGAAGGTGTCAATTCTGAGGAAGATGATGAGGATGATGAAGATGGGCCTAGCTCTGATGAAGATTAAGTTTCTTTTGTTGTTTCTGCTAGACAGTAGTTTTTTTTGCTTTTGTTGTTTTACACTTGATGTGTTTGGTTTGTAACCTGAATATTATGTTTTAAGCACTTTTTATGTTTTTGTTCTATGATTTGTCTTGTCTTGAATGCTGACTTTAGACTGACAATGAGAGCTAGCTTAGGACTAACTGGTAGTTAGTAGGTGTTTGTCCAATTATGGCTAAAAAGGGGGAGAGTTAGCCAAGCCAAGGTGTGGTTGTGAATCCTATTTCTGATGTGGTGCAGAAGTTGAGGGGGAGAGTGTTTGTGCAGCTGTATGCTGGTTCTGGTTTTGAGGGGGAGCTTGACCCTTTGCTGAGCTGATGGAGTATGTGCAGCATTTTGAAGTAGGAGCTGTTTTGAAGGAGTGCTGCTAGGAGTATTTAACATTTTTCAATTTTTATCCGCTGCTGAAGTCTCTGATGTTGCAGAGATTGTTTTAGCCAAAATTAGCCAAAGGGGGAGATTGTTAGTTCTTGGATTGGCTAGAATTTTGATAAAATAAAGTTGTTTGTTCAATGTTGATGTCATATGGCTGATGTCTTAACATTGAGTCTTAACATTGGATAATGTTAAGTGTTTAAGTTGTTGAAGTTTTGAAGTCTGATGTCACATGCGATGTCATGACATCAGATATGCAGATCATTAAAACATCAGGTTTGAGATGTTTTTAGGGTTAAGCGTATTAGCTGGATTTTGGGAGAGCTGTTAGAGTTATTGGATGCGAATATCTTGGAGAAGATATTTTCTGTTGCAAACAGATTTGATGCAGATTTGTAGGAGTGTTTAAAGGCTGAAGATTTAAAAAGATTTGGAGATAAAATCTGTTTTGAAGATTCAGTATTAAATAACAAATCAGGTCAGATATTGTAGGAGGTCAAAGCCCAAATCAAATAGCTATATAAAGCACATCAATCCTTTGAAGAAAGTACAGAAGATAGAGAGCATAGACTGAGTGTCAATCATTGTCTTTGTACGAGTATTTTGTAAACCATTCTAGGTTGAATTGGTGAGTTGTAAGGTGTACTCTCTTAGAGTTGTGAAGCAAGAGAGTGTTGTTACTTGATCAAAGCTTGTAAGCAGGATCAAGGTGTTTCTCAAAGTGTGATCTTTGAGGTGTTTTAGGAAGTGAGTAGTGTTCTCATACCTAAGTTGTCTCTTAGGTAGAAAGTTCATTAGGTAGAGATTAAGTTTAGGAGATGTCAATTGGGTTGTTGAGTCTGTAAATTAATTCTACTAATAGTGAAATTCCTTCCTGGCTTGGTAGCCCCCAGAGTAAGTTGTTTAACTGAACTGGGTTAACAATTCTTTGTGTACTCTTCTGTTGTTTTATATTGTCTATTGCAGAGTGTGTTGTTGTGACATCACACGTAACATCACATATCTGGTACCAGAATTTCAGGCTGGATATGTTCTCCCGGCATTTCACAGCGTCACGTCGTCACCCCAAGACTGAGGCCTCCCTCGAGGCCATAATCTAGGGAAAGGACGAACCTCTCTAAGCATACATCAAGAGGTTCAACAAAGAAGCGGTATAGGTTCCTACAACAGACGAAATGAAAAAATTTCTGCTCGAGCAAGTACTCCGCCCAGGCTCAGAGTTTTCTAGAGCTGTAGGCCTCGCACCTCCGAGGAACCTGGATGCCCTCCTCCTCAAGGCACAGTCGTACATTCAGTATGAGGAGAAGGAAGCAGCCAACTCCGTCCGAGCCTCCCGCAACTAGGAGAACGCTTGGGCCTCCAGAGGCGAAGAAGCCTCGACGTCTCGTCGAGGAGAAAGAAAGCGCTAAGATCGTCCTCGGGACTCCCGCGACAGCAAGGAACCCTCCGGACGATTCCACGACTACACCCCCTTGACCGTCTCGAGGGAGAAGATACTATCCGAATGCTCGAATACGAAATTCAAACAAGCAGGGGTCCGCTTCCCCAAACAAATACCAGCCAAACCCAACACCAAAAAATCGAAGTATTGTCGTTTCCATAAAAGTCACGACCACACTACTGAAGACTGCATCCATTTGAAGGATGCTATCGAGATACTGATCAAGGATGGCCACCTAAAACAGATAACTAAGAAGAAAGATGCTCCCCGGTAAGACGCCCAGGAGTCCAAGAAAATAAAGGAAGAGGTGCCTTCCTCGGAAGAGACCAACATCCAGGTCACTATGTCAGTGTCGCGGCTAGAGGACTTCTATGTCTCGGACGAGCTCAGCATCCTGCCTACTTCGCAGGCCACAACCCGTGGGAAACGTTTCCCTCCGCCATGGTCATCTCGGGCAGAGGTTTCAATAAAGTAACGGTGGGCTCTGTGAAAAGAAAATTCGAACACCTAATCAGCACGAGCTCCAATAAGGTGACCACGCTCGACCAGGCCCAGAAGGGCTCTGTCCCCATCTCCTTCTACTGGGAGGAGCTCCTCGGTGGATCTCCAAACTCGAGCATCCCCCTGATCGTCAGAGCTTAGATGGAGAACTTCGACGTTTGTAGGATCCTCGTCGACCAAGGCATCTCGGTCGACATTATGTACTCCCAGCTATTTTCAACACTTCAGCTGGACGAATCACACCTCACCCCCTACACGGGGTCTGATTTGCAAGGATTCAAGGATCAGTGACCAAACCCTAGGGATACGTCGAACTGGTCGTAACCTTTGGATCAGCAGAGACGGCCAGGTCCGTCAAAGTGCAGTTTTTGGTGATCGATTGCCCGTCATTGTACCAGTGTATCTTCGATAAACCAACATTAGTCGAGTTGGTAGTTGTGCCTTCAACCGTCCACCTCAAGATGAAGTATTACACTTCAAAGGGGATGGTTGCCACCCTCCACAGCGACATCGAAGTTGCACGATGATGTTTCGAAGCATCCACGAAGGAGCTCAACGCCATCGCGTCCAAGCCAAAGGTTTCGAACAAGCCAGCCTTGCCCAGTAGCTCTGAGGAAGCCAAGCCTCTGCCTCAGGTCGACTCCATTGACCTCAACAATCGCTTCCCTGAAGAAGACCAGCAGGAGGACCAAACAGCTTCCACCAGCTCGTCAACCCCGTCCAGCAGCAGCTCTCATCCAATGCGCCCAATCCAGGATGGCAACTTCGAGCTCGTTTTGTTCGGTGACGACCCCCAGCGGGGAGTGAAGATTGGAGCAGACCTGCCCGACATCGCGAAGAAGCAGCTCAGAGCCTGCCTCCGTGAAAATGCTGATCTGTTCGCCTGGAGCGCCGCCGAGATGCCCGACTTGGACCCGTCTGTTGCCTGCCATCAACTCATGATTGACCCGGCCGTCAAAGCAGTAGCACAACGTAGGAGAAAGCAGTCTCCAGAGAAAACGGAGGCTACAGAAAAAGCTGTAAAGGACCTCCTCGAGACCAAACTTATCTCGGAAGCCAAGTACACCACTCGGCTGTCCAAAGTTGTACTTGTGAAAAAATCTATTGGCAAATGGTGAATGTGTATTGACAATACCGACCTTAACAAGGCATACCCGAAGGATGCCTACCCCTCCCCAATATTGATAAACTTGTTGATAACTCTGCTGGTTTTAAACTTTTATCATTCATGGACGCTTACTCGGGCTATAATCAAATACCAATGGCGATGAGCGATAAAAAATACATGGCCTTCATGACCGAGTTGGACAACTATTACTACAACGTAATGCCCTTCGACCTGAAGAACGTCAGCGCGACCTATCAAAGAATGATGAACAAGGTCTTCCGGGGAGAAATAGGCGACATGCTCGAAGTCTATATGGATGACGTGATTGTAAAGTCCCACAAGGAAACCGATCACACTGTCCATCTAAGGAAGGTCTTCGAACAGGCCAGAAAGTACCAAATGCATTTCAACCCGGAGAAGTGCACGTTCGGTGTCCTGGAAGGCAAGTTCCTCGGCTTCTACTTAACAGAACGAGGAATCGAAGCCAACCCCGATAAGTGGCGAGCATTCTCCGAGTTCCCAACACCCAAGTCAAAGAAATCCATCCAGTCCCTCAACGGGATGCTCGCGTCATTGTCTCGTTTCGTGGCCAAATCTCCCCAACACGCCCTACCATTCTTCAAACTCCTCCGCAAAGAGGCAGCATTCGAATGGACAGAGGAATGTGACAAGGCTCTTCTCCACCTGAAACGAGCACTCTCAGAACCACCCGTTCTCTCTCGCCCAGACAACGGCGAAACTTTATACCTGTATCTCGCAGTAGCGACCGAGGTGGTGAGCGTCGCTCTTATCCGCGAAACGCCTGAGGGGCAGAAGCCCATATATTTCACGAGTAAAGCATTTCAGGGACCAGAGTTGAGATACCAGCAAATAGAAAAAGTGGCACTAGCCCTCATCAACGCAGCTAGAAGTTTGAGACACTACTTTCTAGCCCACACGATCGTGGTTCGAACAGATCAGTATGACATCCAGTATGAGAGCATAAAATCTCGCAAAGCCCAGGCTCTGGCGGACTTCGTCGCAGAAATGACGTTCGTAGACTCCCCCACTTGCGGACCATGCAAATGGACCATTTTCGTGGACGGGGCCTCTAGTTCGGCGGTAAGTGGGGCAGGCATCATAGTGGAAAGCGACGAGGGAATCATCGTTGAGGTCTCGCTCACCCTGTCCTTCCCCACCTCCAACAACTGAAGGTGCAATAAAGACACAAGAAATGGGGGTTTGAATTGTGTATTCACTCTTTTGCTAACTTTTCGCTTCATATCATTAAGACGCTGAACTAACATCAGATTTCGTTGAGAGACTCTTGTTCATAAAGTAACATTCAGATTTTCTATGCGTGAAGCATAAGAACCAACAAGAGTCTGAACGCAATATGCATTACTCAGAACTTGAAGTGTGGAAGCTTATCAGAGTTAAGCTGCAAGGTTCTGACTTGCTTATGTAAGGTTCTGATACTCATTGCTGAAACATAAACAATAGCATAAATCATAACAAGAGTAAAGACCACACAATATATCCTGGTTCACCATAAGGCTAATCCAGTCCATCCTCCTCAGGTGATTTCGCCTTGAACACAAGGTCTTAATCCACTATAATCAATCTCAATTACAGATGCACGGGTTAACGCCGGTGACTAACACATAATGAACCGTTCAGGGATTCAACTTAATGAATATAACGAACATTGACCTGCAGGTTCCAATCTCGCAAGATCTACTGCTAGGATTTCAACAACTAGACGTTCAGGGATTCATCGCAATGAATATAACGCCTACTGACCCTATTTCAGGCTTTACCACAATGACACCCAGCCATTGTCTTCTCGAGTCTCCGGTCACAATGACCACTCAAGGAATCCTAATTCACCAAAAATTAGTTATACAGGAGATTACAATAATGCTTCTTAACAAGCAGATTACTCCTAAGTTTAAGTACATAAGAACACACAAGTGTTCAAGCAAGATGTGAGCAACAGCTCCTTACTATCTTAAGAAACTACAAAGATGTTTGTTGATTTGACAGTTGATGACATCTTGTAGATCTTTTTCTTCTTCGTCTTCTTAGTTGAGCAAGCTTTGAGCAATAACTCCTTGCTTCAGATCTTCAATGTAGCGCTGACGAGAAGATGGTTGATGACTTGACTGATTTGTAATGTTGTCTTCTTCATCAACAGCTTTTGTACTTAATTTTTGTTGTTGTGTTGATTTAATCTTGAGCTTCAACAACAATGGTCATGTGTAGAATGGTGACAGCTTTGGATATTTAAGTGTTACAACGAGAATTCATCGTTGTTGTTATCTTCACACAATGACTTGGTCGATTCTGTAATTGATTCACTTTACAGGATTATACAATTGATGCACAATCGACACACACACTTCAGAAGCAAGAACTCCTTTCTTTTAAATAGCCCAGTAGAATTATACCCATTTGAATGTTTGACTTTTAGAAAAGAGACGTTGTGTAATGATTACAGCTGTACTGACACATCTCCTTTTTACTGTTGAGGAAGTGACATGATATATCTTCTTGGGCACTGTGTACAGTCGTTCACAACAGTAACATTTGTCTTCAAATCTTCATTGGCTTCTGATGGTAATTAATTGAAGCATGAGTAGAGACTTCTTAATAGGATATCTGAAACTCCAAGTCTTCAGTCTTTTGAAGACTTCCATTAGGAATCAGCCTTTAGAACTTTAGCACTTGTCTTGAAACTCGTTATCCTTTACTTCTTCAAGTCTTCCGAAACTTCAGAACTATCCGTTAGGAATCTGTCATTAGAGTCTTCAGCACAGGATATTTGGAACTGTAATCTTCAGAACTCATAAGTCTTCAGAGTCTTTCTGCACTTGGTCTTCAAAGCCTTCAGCCTTTAGAACTTCAAGTCATGAGAGTCTTCAGCACTTCGGTTCTCCAGAAGATTATCTTCTTCAGAAGCTTTGCTATCTTCAGAATCTCAACCACTTTCAGAGAGCATCCACAAGAGCATTGCAACAGCAATATCAGCATCCTTGGATCTGACTGATCATGATCAGATACAGAAGCGTTCTTGCTTCTTCCGACTTGTGTCACACATAGTAACTTCGCATATTATCAATTACGTACATCTGGCTGGTGCTTGTTGGATCTGATATCTTCTATGATTATGATTTGCACACAACACACATTAGAACATAAAATAGTTCTTTCACAAATACGCATTATTATCATCAAAACATAGAGACAACTTGTAGAGACAACTCTTGCTCTCACAATCTCCCCCTTTTTGATGATGACAAAACCAAGTATTTTGATTGAACATTTTATACAAGGCAATCACCAAACAAACATATTCAGAGTCTGGAACAACAGCTCCCCCTGAATGTGTTATCCTCAAAGTTTTATCTGTGATCAACTAGAATCTTATATGATCCAAAGACATACAGAGTAACAACTTGAGTTGCCAGAACAAGAAATAGAAAATGACTACTCTTCTATCTTATCTTTAAGTAAAAAATTCTTCAGTATCTGGACTAGTTCATCAGAACTTCCATCTTCAGATCTTCAGAACTCGGTTCCTTTTAACGTCATATCAGAGCTCATAATCTTTAGAGACGTCTGAAATATTTCTACTTTTCAGCAGATTCATGTTAGCACTTAGAAAGAACAGTTCTTATCTAATAACATAGCCACACTATTTATCAGAACCAGACACTGTCTTGAGAAACTCCCCCTGAGTTTCAGACTTTGTGAAGATTTTAGATTTTGCATTTGAATCTTCTAGGTAGTCTCCCCCTAATTTCTATAAGTCAGATATTAGGATCTTCAGAATCGTAATTCAGAAATATAAGTTTGTAATCACCAATATAGATCATGACTTTTTAGAGTTTGACTTAGAACACATGCCTTCATCTCAGAACCTTGTTACTGTCACAACTCAGTGGTTCATCAAAGCTTGACTTTTGATCAGATACCAATAGATGGTTAATTTAGTGATCAGTCAATCCTTGATTCTGAATCTGGTACAAAATGTGAAATGATTTTTATTTGATACCAAAATGTGTGTTGAGTCTGATACCAAAGTATGTTGAGTCTGATACCAATCTTTATACCAGTTGAAGGGTATTTCCTTAGATTGCTGATATTGATACCAATGAAGGTATTTGACAATATTTCACAACTTTGCTCTGATTGATATTACTTCAGACTGAGTCTAATACCAATCTTTATATACTGAGTCTGATTACCAATTGTTGATTTAGTATGATACCAAATCATTTTCTTTTTAATTGATTCTGGGTTAACATCAGAACTACTTCTTCTTGGATGTTCAATCCAGATCTTCAGACAGTCCTCGACTTTTGATTTGCACAGTTCTTATGAATAAGCATCTTGAGATGTAGACTTTGTCTTGATTGTTTTTAGAGCTTTTCCTTCTTCTGATTCTTATGTTCTGAGTCATATTCTCAGACAGCTTACAGCTTCTGAACCAAGTGAGACAGAGATCACGATAAACTTTGACTTTCAGAAAGTTCTCAACTTTTGAACAGTACTGGGTAGATCTGATTCTGAACACATGTTCACGAAGTGTACAACTTCGATCATATGAACAAACAGTTCATAAGAACTTTTAGCAAAGTTCCACTTTCTTAACCTGTTCTTAGAATGCCTAGTGAACTTGTTCAGAGTTCCTCGGTTAAACATCAAACGACAAATATTAGTGGTAAACATATTTTATATGATTGATTACTTGTTTGAGTTTGCAGTCTTTCTATTTTAAGATTTCTTTCTTTCCAATCAAAATCCAATCAAAATCATATTACATTTCTCCCCCTTTTTGACATCATCAAAAAGTTTAGAGCGTTTGAGCATTAAGCATTAAGCATGATTAGATCAATATGATAGTGACCAATATAGTTGATAATGAACATATTCTGAATTTAAACATAAAATATTTTCATTGATTAATTTGTAGCCATACATGAAGCAGAGATAAATACGTCAACATAAAACAAAACATAACAACTATTTGAAAGACATCAAGGTTTAAAACTTAATCATCAAAATCTTCCACTTCGTCCACTCTTTCACATCTCGTTTCAGCTGGCGAAGGTCATGGTCCAAGCCTGCTTATTAATCCCCAAGCCTTTTCTTTCAAAATTATTTCAGATATTATTCTTCCATATGAAATGTGAAAGGACATCTGGTTTCTTGAGATTTTGATTGAGTGTCTCATGTGGTTAAAAATGGTCTTGGGAAGGTCTATTGTAATGTGATGAGTTAGGAGGAAGACGAAGATTCTGTCATCATGAGTCAGTGTGCCTCTCGGAGTCCAACGTGGATGAAGGTTGGTCAGGGAGAATTTGAACCAGGTTTTTGGAGAAGGAAGGAGCTTCTCAGGGTTATTCGGTTCGCAAGGAACTGAATCATCGAACAAGATTCTGCACCTTTCCACCATGCTTAAGTCTGACTTAAAGTTATCAATCGTGACTCCAAAGGAGATGCATCCAGTGATTTTCTCTATTGAGGCGACAGAGATAGCGATGGGGTGAAAATGGACCTCAGACCAGATGGTGTTACCATCATTGCTAACTCTGGCAAAACTCCAGAATTCTTTAACGAGGTCAGGAAAGATGGGACCATTCAGTAGAGAGTAATAACTCTGCCAAGACTGCGCTTGCATGCTTCTTATTATCTCTAAGCCATCATTTCTGAGGCGAGATAGGTTTGGTCTTTTCTCAGGAATGAACTATAAGTTTTCTTTTCTTCCTAAGAAGGTTGGACCAGTTCTTTGGGAATTCATCATCTTTGTTGTAATAAAAGTTTTGGGAGGATGACGAATTAGGTTTTTGGATGAATTAGGGTGAACAAAATCCCACTTATTTATAGGCGAATGAGAGTAAAGAGTAATAACTGAATCGGTACCAAAGGATTTGGTTTTACTATTTCCTAGGTAGTCATGATTTCTCAGGGAATACAAAAGGGGTAAAACGGAGAAGTTACCTAAGTTAATTGAAAGATTAATCAGTTATGAATAATAACTACTCTATAGTGAGTGGTGAATGGGGCTGATGTATTAATAATGACGGTTTCTTGAGCCACTAAAGAATCTCCCAAAAATCTTTCAAAAAGCCGTCTACTATTAAAGATTGTCAGATATTTGATATGCTTGATTTCAACTTTGATTAGTGATAGGCGTGACAAATATATTTTCAAGATTATGAATCAAAAATATTTCATCCATTAAGTAGATTTTTAAACATAATTTTTGATAATTTATAATCTAGAATAATTTAAGAACAATCTGACATGATTACACAGATTAGGACAGATACAATTTAATTTAAGAACATGCACTTAGCAGACATAATTAGAACATAGATGAGTCTAGTTTTCCTAGTTACTAAGGACTTCACATTTAGTTTTCAACAAGCAGATCTTTGGAAGACTTTCCGGACCATCTTCCTCAATTTTCTCTTTGATCATATCCACAATTCCATCTCTGAAGAAAATCTCAGACAAAAATCTTCCATAAGGAATGTAGGACTTTGTTAGGTTTCTGGACTCATAGATGGATTTCCAGAGACAGTTAAATATTGTGTATGGTAGATTTATCTGAAAAATCATTCATTAGTAAATAAATGAATTCATGGTCATGAAATCTAAGTATGTCATGATTTTCTCCTCTGGGAAGAAAATTGGACACCAAGATCTTGTACCAAGCTTTGGGAACGGGTAGGAGATTTTCAGGATTGAAGGATATGTAAACTGAAGTCAGGTCATGAAGGAATGCAAATTTTTTAGCAGCGAAGAATTTGTTTTTGTCAAAATCAATGGTTATTCCAACGTTCTCACATCCAGTCGCTAGAGTTACCGAGAAGGGAGTGATTGTGATGGGAACTTCGAGAAAAAAGGAGGTGATATGTCCAGTTTGATGATCAAGGAAGGCATGCTTCCAGAAATATTTCACAAGCTTGACATAGATGGGTTTTTCTAGCATAGTGGAGTACCTAGTCCATTGTTGAGTGTAAAACACATCTGCTATACTGCTAGCAATGTAACTTGAAATAGGAGGGGTATTGATTACAAATTGTTTATCAGGAATGACTTCAAGAAGATCTTGGTCTCCAAGAAAGGTTAGTGGAGGCATGATGGCAGATGGACAACATAAATTTTGACACTTAAGGTTCTATGATAGAAAGACTTGAGTATGCAATTATTTGATAAGGAGAAACGATTTTTATACACATAAATAGGTAGGATGAGTTGAGCCTAGTCTACTAAAACATAGATCAAGTACGAAAGAGATTAAGAGACCTTATGTTGTTCGAGATATGTTATGATTATCCAAGATTCGTAATTATGATTGAGGTTACGTTTGAGTGCATACATTGCCAAAAGATTTTTCTTGTAAAAGGAGAATATTTCAGATTATACATTTCTTTCTACCAGACCAAATTCATGTGTTAGTGTTTTACTATTTTAAGATAAAGAAAGTCATACCTTGGATATTCTGAAATCTTTTATTGTCGTACTTTATAATCAATTCTGACTCTGGACTTCTTATCATCAATTTTCTGCTTCTACTTCCTTCAGAGTGAACTGTTGCTGGTTCTTAGAATTTTCAAGGTTCACTTGCATTCTGAAGAGTATGAATATTTTCTGAATTATGATTCTGGATTGAGTGTTAGAATCAATCTATTCAACAGTCCTTTTCCTTTTCTTGTTCAGATATACTCATCTGATTTCTGAGATCACCAATCAGAGACACTGATCTATATAATTTGAATGACACATTTCCATAAAGCTTTCTTATTTTCAGGAGATCATTAAATTCATAGTTTTATCAAAAAACCATTGAAGGTTATGTGCTGATAGGCTTTGATTGAGATCTCATAACATCTTTTGGCTCGTTTCTTCAAACAGACGCAGATCTTGTTCAGAACCAACTATCATCAAACATGTGTACAACATGAAACATAGTTTGCATGATACTCCTTGATCTCATAATGCTGATCTAACTTGTTTGAGATTAGCTTAACAAGGAATTAACAGAATATTTACTTCTGAGAAGAATGTCAGCTGATTTCTTCATTCTAAAGGACATCAGCAACTTAAATCCTTTTGACTTCAGTGTAGAAGTTCTGAATGAGCTTTAAACGAGAAACTCAAGGGTGGACCTAATCCGTTTCTTGAAAACATCTCAAAAACTCATAAAAAATTAATCTTCAGCAAACAAGACTTCTTGTTTTCTGATGATTCAACTTTGAGCAAATACGTGGTTTATCCATACGTATCTTCCAAGATAAGCATTCAACAGATACTACTTCTTATCTGATGAATCATCTTATCAGTTGATTCTTCAATCTTCATCAAAGCTTAAGTGAGGAAGATTCAGTTAATGATAACTGCAAGACTTCCTGAATCAGTGATTTGCTCAAGTAATCCGATTGATTACAATTTTGTACACAGTCATCTTCTGAACTGTTACAGAAATTGTAAGTGGATTTCAATCTCACCAAAAGTATTTCTATGCATTGCATCTGGATCTTTTCTGACACTGTTAAGTGTTTGATATCCATCAATAATAGAACCAGGCTCTGATACCAATTGAAGATGCAAGAAAGACACAAGAAAGGGGGGGTTTAAATTGTGTATTTACCCTTTTGCTAACTTTTCGCTTCATATCATTAAGACGATGAACTAACATCAGAGTTCGTTGAGAGACTCTTGTTCGTGAAGTAACATTCAGATTTGCTATGCGTGAAGCATAAGAACCAACAAGAGTCTGAACGCAATATGCATTACTCAGAACTTGCAGTGCGGAAGCTTATCAGAGTTAAGCTGCAAGGTTCTAACTTGCTTATGTAAGGTTCTGATACTCATTGCAGAAACATAAACAATATCATAAATCATAACAAGAGTAAAGAACACATGATATATCCTGGTTCACCACAAGGCTAATCTAGTCCACCCTCCTCAGGTGATTTTGCCTTGAACACAAGGTCTTAATCCACTATAATCAATCTCGATTACAGATGCACGGGCTAATGCCGGTGACTAACACACAATAAACTGTTCAGGGATTCAACTTAATTAATATAACGAACATTGACTTGCAGGTTCCAATCTCGCAAGATCTACTGCTAGAATTTCAACAGCTAGACATTCAGGGATTCATCGCAATAAATATAATGCCTGCTGACCCTATTTTAGGCTTTACCACAATGACACCCAGCCATTGTCTTCTCGAGTCTCCGGTCACACTGACCACTCAACGAATCCTAATTCTCCAAGAATTAGTTATACAGGAGATTACAATAATGCTTCTTAATAAGCAGATTACTCCTAAGTTTAAGTACATAAGAACACACAAGTGTTCAAGCAAGATGTGAGCAATAACTCCTTGCTATCTTAAGAAACTACAAAGATGTTTGTTTATTTGACAGTTGATGACATCTTGTAGATCTTCTTCTTGTTTTTCGTCTTCTTAGTTGAGTAAGATTTGAGCAACAACTCCTTGCTTCAGATCTTCAATGTAGCGCTGACGAGAAGGTGGTTGATGACTTGACTGATTTGCAATGTTGTCTTCTTCATCAACAACTTCTGTACTTAATTGTTGTTGTTGTGTTGATTTGATCTTGAGCTTCAACAACAATGGTCATGTGTAGAATGGTGACAGCTTTGGATATTTAAATGTTACAACGAGAACTCATCGTTGTTGCTATCTTCACACAATGACTTGGTCAATTCTATAATTGATTCACTTTACAGGATTATACAATTGATGCACAATCGACACACACACTTCAGAAGCGAGAACTCCTTTCTTTTAAATAGCCCAGTATAATTATAGCCGTTTGAATGTTTGGCTGTTAGAAAAGAGACGTTGTGTAATGATTACAGCTGTACTGACACATCTCCTTTTTACTGTGGAGTAAGTGACTTGATATATCTTCTTGGGCACTATGTACAGTCGTTCACAACGATAACATTTGTGTTCAAATCTTCAGAGGCTTCTGATGGTAATTAATTGAAGCATGAGTAGAGACTTCTTAATAGGATATCTGAAACTCCAAGTCTTCAGTCTTTTGAAGTCTTCGATTAGGAATCAGCCTTCAGAACTTCAGCACTTGTCTTGAAACTCGTTATCCTTTACTTCTTCAAGTCTTCCGAAACTTCAGAACTGGCCATTAGGAATCTGTCTTCAGAGTCTTCAGCACTTGACCTTTAGAACTGTAATCTTCATAACTCATAAGTCTTCAGAGTCTTTCTGCACTTGGTCTTCATAGCCTTCAGCCTTTAGAACTTCAAGTCATGAGAGTCTTCAGCACTTCGGCTCTCCATAAGATTATCTTCTTCAGAAGCTTTGCTATCTTTAGAATCTCAACCACTTTCAGAGAGCATCCACAAGAGCATTGCAACAGCAATATCAGTATCCTTGGATCTGACTGATCATGATCAGATACAAACGCGTTCTTGCTTCTTGCGACTTATGTCACACATAGTAACTTCGCATATTATCAATTAAGTACATCTGGATGGTGTTTGTTGGATCTGATATCTTCTATGATTATGATCTGCACACAACACACGTTAGAACATAAAATAGTTCTTTCACAAATACGCATTGTTATCGTCAAAACATAGAGACGACTTGTAGGGACAACTCTTGCTCTCACAACAACCAGGTTGAGTACGAGGCCTTCCTCGTCGGGTTACGCTTGGTCAAAGACCTTGGCGCAGAATAAGTCGTCATTTGCACAGATTCACAACTCGTGGCCCTTCAAGTCCGAGGGGAATATCAAGCCAAAAACGACAACCTGACCGAATACTTAGCCCTGGTCAAGAAGAGGATGACGACGTTCGCAGTAGTAGAGGTAAGACACGTTCCCCACGAACACAATGTCCGGGCAGACGTTTTATCCAAACTAGCCATCACGAAGAAGAAGGGCAGAAACAAGTCCGTCATACAGGAGATGCTTCCCCGACCCAGTATCGAGAAGGCTTTCCCGACACTCGACGTACAAGTAATTGGCGACAACAATTGCTGGATGACCCCCGTTTACAATTACCTCGCCAAAGACGAACTTTCGTCTGACCCCAAAGAGGCCAGCATAGTCAGGCGAAGAGCATGCTCCTACGTCCTGGTCGAGGATAAACTCTACAGGCGAGGATTCTTCATCCCACTGCTCAAGTGTGTCGAGGAAGAGATGGTCGCCCATATCTTGCGCGAAATCCACGAAGGAATCAACACCCAATATCTCGAAGGAAGGTCCCTTTCCCGAAAGGCCCTCCGAGCAGGGTACTATTGGCCGACCATGCAGCATGATGCCAAAGAACACGTGAAGAAATGCGATAAATGCCAATGGCATGGGGACATGCACCTAGCTCCACCTAACGAACTCAAGGCTATGTCCTCCTCATGGTCGTTCGCCTGGTGGGGCCTGGACATCCTGGGACCCTTCGTGGTAGGATCAAACCAGAATAAGTACTAAATAGTAGGCGTGGACTACTTCAAGAATGGATAGAAGCGGAGGCTCTAGCGAAGATAACTGCCCTCACATACTACGTTTCTACAAAAGAAACATCCTCGCACGTTTTGGCATCCCCCAGGAGATAGTCACGGACAATGGGACACAGTTCACGGACAGGAAGTTTAAGGACTTCGTCGCCCAGCTGGGTACGAAGCAACACTTCGCATCCGTCGAACATCCCCAAGCAAACGGGCAAGCCAAAGCAGCAAACCGAGTCATCCTTCGAGGCCTCAAACGAAGGCTGGACGAAACGAAGAAAGCTTGGGTCGAGGAGCTTGACATCGTCTTATGGGCATATCGCACAACTCCACACTCTTCAACCGGGGAAACACCCTTCCATCTAGCCTATGGGACTGAGGTTGTGATCCCCATCGAAGTTCACGTACCCTCTAGGAAGACAGAATCACCCCTAGATGAGGAAATGAACGGTGAGGCGTTAAGGGAGGAATTCGATCTCGTCGAGGAAATCCGGACAGGGGCAACCCTCCGCGAAGCCTCCATAAAACAAAAAATCGGCATCAGGAACAACGCCAAAGTCATATGACGAGAGTTCGACATGGGCAACCTCGTCCTGAGAAGAAACCATAAAGACTCTCGCGAAGGCAAACTTGCCACTAACTGGGAAGGACCCTATCGCGTCCGGGCAAAAACGGAGAACGGGGCCTATTACCTAGAACACCTCAACGGGGAAGAACTTGCTCGACCATGGAACGCCGAAAAGCTGAAACAATACTACAGCTAAGACCTCAATTATCAGTTCGATCAGTCAAGACGACGAGTGTCGCCTACCGACCACGATGCGCGCCTAGGTACAATCGTCGCATACCAGTAAAGCAGAACCCCGCTCAGGAACGAGCCAAGTTTCTGCTCGACAGTGGTCCTCAATCGAGCACCTCCGTCATTAAAGTACCATGATTGGCAGAACACCCGGCTCGCGATGGAACGTTCACGCCGCGAAATCAGGCCTCAAACGCGACCTGAGCTCCGCATCCTCGCCCGAACATTCCCCGACCGTTCTACCAGTAACCCTTACTGTCAAACACATCTTCCACGAGTAATTCCCTGAAACTTAAAGCGAATCAAAGTAATCCCTATTATGGGCATACATACAAAATGGGCATAAACACAACACTTAGCAAAATTTAAAGCAAGTAAAGCCATGCAAATCACAAAACCGGCCACAAGGACCGGGCACATAATTAAAAAGTAATTAGTGGCCGCAAGGACCACGATTGTACTTGATTACATAAACTGGGGGCCATGCCCCCCCAATCAAAATAGATTACAACAAAATACACGGCACGCAGGCCGGACAAAATTACAACAACAACAAGAAAATCCTTCACTCATCCATCTGGTCAGACTACTCGGCGTTAGGCTGAGGCTCCTGGTTTGCCACGGTCTGATTCTCGGCATGCTCTTCGAGGAGTGAGTCAGGCCTGATGATCCGGCCGTCTTCAACGTGCGCCAGATAGTGGGTACCCTCGGTGATAATGTCAAGTTCGGGATTCACCACCCGCAGTTTAGACACGACATTCCTGAAGGATTCGTTCGCAATGACGATGTTGTCATCCTCGGCCGCCAACATACGGGCAACCAACTCAGACTTTGTCTTTAACTCCCTCATGTCCTTGGGCTCATCTTCTCCAGGAGTGTTGGCCGACCTCAGCTGCTCAACCAACTCCTCAGCTGCCTTCTTCTCCGCAACCAGCGTAGAGTTCTCCCCCTTCAGCCTGGTCACCTCCTCGTCAGCCTTCTTTCGGGAATTGTTGGCACTCCTAGCCTCCTCCTTGGCTTTCTTCACCGCCTCCTCAAGAGATGTTATGGTGGCCCGGGAAGTTCTCATTTCAGACTCAGTTGTTGAGTCCCCTTTAGCATAAATGACTGCCATCTCCAAAACTCTGTCCAGCGCAGAGGCATCTTGGGCCACCAGCGCCCTCTTGCTCGGGCGATCCATGCCCTACAGCTGTAGTGACTCCGCCCGGGGCATAACCAAAGACGTCCCCTCAAAGAACCTTTTATCAAGGATGCACGGAGGAAGCTCAAATTTTCCCTTATTTGGTGCCTGGATGAGGTCCACCACTTCACTGGCCCTTGCCCGTTTAAACCTCGAGGCCAGAGGCAAAGGAGATCCTTGGGCGGGGACGGGCGACGCACTCCCCGAAGCAATCTGAGAAGGAGGAGGAGCACGCTGAGTAAACTGAGATTTGGGGGCGACCGTTCTGGGTTTGTTCCTCGCAGTCGCATTCTTTACCATCCTTTCGTGAGCATAAGGCATATGACCTGCACAAACAAAATAAGAACGTGAGACACTGAAGACAAAATATGTCGGACAAGTCAAAACACTAAAACTACCGAGCAATTTTTAAGCATCTGCAGGGGTCTTGCACTCCAGAAGCGCCTTGGTGTTAATAAAATGAGTCTCCACACGTTTGCTGCCGTCGTCCACGTAAATTAGGGCCCCCTTCTTCGTACAGCACTCAGCAAGATGAAACGAGCTAACATATTTCACCAACGTATCATAAGCAATGGCATCCTGCCCGTCTAGGTTGTGCGGCTGGAGGACATACTCATTAGGCTCCTTGGTAAAGTGGTTGGGTCCCCAGTGAAAGGGGAACCTAAATTGTCTCTCCCCGATGAACCTCCCTGCCTCGTCATGCACGTCGTTACCTTCCTCTTTAACTTCGATCGCCTAGACATACGTGTTATCCTGGGCAGCCGCCGATACGGGCTCTATGATGTAGAACCTCTCTTTGAACGTCCGTATCGATTCTGAAAAGGGCTTGAAGAACTTGTGAGGCTGTTTCAATGACACCCAACCATACTTCCTCCCCGTCAGCTGTCGTTGAAGATGAAAGACAATAAAGAACAAAGGAAGAGTAGCCCCTATCTTCAAAAACTCGCACGTCAGCTCAAATTCCCAGATGAAGGCCAGCGAGTTCGGATGCAGCTACGTCAGGGCCAAATCCTGATGCACGAACACTGACTGCTGGAAATCAGTGAACGGAAACCTCAGTTCCAGCTCTTTGAAAGAGGACTCATACATAGCGAAACGCTCCCCAAAGTTAGTACAGACCCTATCATCCTTGGAGGGGAAGTGCACCTTCCATTACCCCTCTGGCCCGACGTCCGTGAAAACATCCCCCAGATATGTCGCAAAGTTGGATACATGCTCGGCCGGCTCAGCCACCATCCACTCCTCCACGGAGTCTTCAACAATATCCTCTTCCATTTCCTCCTCCTTCCTAACTTCACTGGGGACACTCGAGGCCGTCGAACTGCTGCTGTCCGAGGAACTCACTTCCTCCTCGGACGAATCCAAGATAATTTCCCCATCTGGCCCTGTCGCCATGTCGATCACCTGAAAAGCAGAGAAAAAAGTGAATTCGACGAAGAATCAAATACACCCTTCCACTACTAGTCAAGTGAATGGGCGCGCAAAGGGATGAGGACGACGTCCCCGACCTAAGCCCTAACATCAAACAAAAAACTCAAGAGTCTCCCCACGAGGAGACGCTCGGGACAAACCACTCCCGGACGAGGAAACTACAAACTGGAAACTGCAAAGCTTCACTGGAAACTGCAAATGCTCAACCGAAAACTTGATCGTCACTCCAGAGTATGAGCGACCACGGCGGTTGCACATGCATCATCATCGCAAAAATAGCGAAAACCGCCCTCCTCACTAGAGTATCCTAGAAGTCCAGTGACCGCATCGGCGGCGGAAAATGGCCTAGCCACCGTCCACCACCAACAACCGCCGGAGGTAGAGCCGTTTGACTTCTCAACCTAATCCTAACCGCATACAATCTACAGGTAATCATCAAAAGGGATAAAAGAGTACAAAATCAGCAAACTTACTTGGTTAAGAAGAAGAAAAGCAGTTGCCCGGAGTTTGATACGCTGGCCGGAATAGCGAACGGCGTGGACAGACAAGAGCTCTGAAGAGGATGAAGAGAAGCAAAAGCAAAAAGTTCAAAATGAACTGAGCCTTCCCCTTTTATACAGAGAGGCGCGTGCAGTGGTACACCCTCGTAGGTCATGATGGCTATTAACTAGCCATCATTGCCTAGTAACTGCTGCACAACGCTCTAGGCACACGTGGCGCCCTAATGTTTCCAATTCTTCCTAACCATTTGTCTTCCTGTACGACGGGCAGTCCAGACGCGAACACGAACATCACGAACACCAGGGGTCACAGGCACCACGAGACAACTTTCCCTGTCGCCAGACGAAGACTTGACGCTAGCTCCCCGGAGCCACGAGCTGCCCTTAAGTCATCACTCTCCTGCTCGTGAGCAACGACTTGGGGGGCTCCTGTTCTGGACTGGACCGATTGCCAGGCACGGCCCAATTCATTTCTGCTCCCAAAACTGTCCAATTTCCTAAGTCCAATCCTCGCAAGGGCAAAAGTTACTTTTCTACCACTCTAACCGGGCAAGGACTACACTGCTCCTCCCCGGAATCACTGCCCGATCCGCACGATCTCGTCTTTCGCCAAACAGCTCAGGGCATGTGCCCAGAACTATGCTAGTGCCCGTCGCAACGGCTAGTTTTGGGCACCCTACCCGACATAACGACTAGTTTGGGAAGTTACCTATTCTTCGGGAAAACGGTTATTTCACCCCGAAAATAGGATCGTTGGCCACACGCTGGGGGCACTATATAAACCCTCTCACTTGAGAGGGTCAGGTATCCAATAATCATCCTAAGAACACACTTTGTACTTGCCCCTTTTCTCTGACCCTTTCTTACTTGAGCGTCGGAGTGCCTTGCAGGTACACCCCCTCCTCCTCTCCATACGCCCAGCATCTCAGACGTACTTGGTGGCTCACTTCAACAGGATCTGATCCAGCCTTCACGATCAGAACTATACACTTAAGAGATGTATTTTAATAAATAATAAATTAAAAATATATATTAAAAAATAAAGGGTTAAATAAGTATTAGGTCCCTGAAAATAATCCAAAATTCAAGTTTGATCCCTATAAATATTTTCTTCAAGGTTTGGTCCCCCTAATTTTTTCCGTTTCCAACTGTAGTCCCTCCCGTTAGTTTTCACTACCGGAGGATGACATGGCGTGCCACGTGTGCTAACATTCCTTACCAACTGTGTTTTATTTCATTGACCAGACAGGGACCCAACTTGAATGTTGGATTATTTTCAGCGACCTAATACTTATTTAACCCTTTATTCTATTTAACCATTTATTTTAATTTGTTATTTTCATGATTTATTAATTAACAATCTCATATATATATATATATATATATATATATATATATATATATATATATATATATATATATATATATATATATATATATATATATATATATATATATAAAATACTACTTTTTTCTTTTGTTTAACCAATATATTACTAATAACATTAATACTAGGAATTTAATTCTAAACAATATTATTTTTAACAATACTAATTCATATATAAGAAAATAATTCTTATGAATTCATTCAAAATAGAGTCTCGATGCCGCTACTTGTTGTTGCGAAACAGAGTCGAATTCATTCAAAACCAACTACAACTAATTGAAAACAGAGTCGAATTCTATTCTCAAACAACTTCTAGCAGCCTTGTACATTCAAAACCAACTGCAACTAATTAAAAAATCAGTTGCGAAACAGTTGTCAAACCATAAATCAAACTTGAATTTCACTAACTACAAAAAATCATCCTAATTGTTTTAGCTTTCTTGCGAAACCTGCCACTGTATCAATTAACCAATTCAAGTAACCAATCCAAGAATTCACTTCATTGACTATTCTATTCAAGCCTCAGACATATCAACCATAATAGTTTCTCAAGCTAACCTAACCTATAGCATCACACACAATCATCACATGAGCAAGACAAGTTGCATTCAACAATTAACAAGAGGAGCTATGAATTCTATATTTAACTTATTTCTTCACATTTTCATTCACAGTGCTTAAATTCTATATTTGTGTATCTTATATCATATATGCAGATTTTGAAGCAGTAGAATAGAGGGTTAAATAGTTTTTAGCAGTTGCTGTAGCGCAGCACCTCAAGAAATGGAATAATCCTTTGTTGTCCCTTACTGTAGAGTAAGAATGAGCTTGCACTTTTCTCGCCATTATCATTTTTAATTTATAGCAAATTAGAATTAGTTATATATGAACAAAAAGTAATAGTTTATGTCTTCTTCTTTAAAAACCAAAGTTAACAATAAGTGCTATGAAGATTTTATTTTTTAAATATTATCAGTATTAAAGTTAATTATCAAATCTTCCGTTCAATTAATGATCAGATTAAATTTAGACTTTATGGTTTAATTTTAAAGTTGCTCATTGATTTATGTGATTTAAATATGAGAATTCATAAGAATTATTTTCTTATATATGAATTAGTATTGTTAAAAATAATATTGTTTAGAATTAAATTCCTAGTATTAATGTTATTAGTAATATATTGGTTAAACAAAAAAAAATAGTATTATTTATATATATATATATATATATATATATATATATATATATATATATATATATATATATATATATGAGATTGTTAATTAATAAATCATGAAAATAACAAATTAAAATAAAGGGTTAAATAGAATAAGGGGTTAAATAAGTATTAGGTCCCTGAAAATAACCCAACATTCAAGTTTGGTCCCTGTCTGGTCAATGAAATAAAACACAGTTGGCAAGGAATGTTGGCACACATGGCACGCCATGTCATCCTCCGTTAGTGAAAACTAACGGGAGGGGCTACAGTTGGAAACGGAAAACATTAGGGGGACCAAACCTTGAAGAAAATATTTATAGGGAGCAAACTTGAATGTTGGGTTATTTTCAGGGACCTAATACTTATTTAACCCAAAAATAAAATGTAATGTATATAAAAATATGAGGTTATTTACATTTGAATTTTGAATACTCGCAAGAGGCAGAATATGAATGGTCCTTCTAGAGGTGGAATATTAGTGGTTCTTTTAGAGGTGGAATATGATTGTCCTTCTAGATCTCCAATGACGCAAGATACGAGTGATCCTTGTAGATATCTAGTGACACCCTTTCATATTAAGCCTAAAAAAATGTTACCTCCAATTTCTACTCTGCTCCTGTTAACCCCGCATAATCTGCAATCCCTCGTGCTAGACATTAATGTTGATCAAACGACCGACCTGATAAACATATTATGATATGGCTCTTGTGGCTATTCTTGAAGTAAATCATCATAATTTTAATAATGTCGTGGATCAAATTTACTTCTTAAAGTCTCATGTGAATTTTTGGATCAATGGTATGAATTGCTGCAAGAATTTAAAAAATGAGAGAATTGTGAAAAGAGGGTTGTTGGATCAATTTAGAGATGATGAATAAAATTAAAATGGCCTAGAGTCGGTTGACTTCACATTTTGAAAGGAAGCTAACTTGTATAGAATGTAATGTGAAGTTATAACATATATGTGTTAGAACAACAACTAGTGTAGAAGATTGAAAAGCAAAAGCAAAAGAAAATAAACATGATCGATCTTTGTTAACGTGGTTTGGCCAATGATGCCTACCTTTGCGACTATAGAGCATCTATAGATATATTTTATTTATGTGATAAAATTAGGGATACATTGTTACAAATAATATATATAATATGACTCAATTTACAATAATACATATAAATCATATTACAGGGGCACCTGCCCCTCGCACTCCCTGTCACCTCCCTGTAACAAAATGTTGGTCATAAGACGTGTTAGGGCTAAATATTAAGGCACGAACTCCCAACCCATGCCTATCTTAAGATGTATTCTCTTCATTTAGGCTTTGACCTTCCTATTGACTTTGATATGTATCTTTACTTTGATCATGGCTAGGACTGGAAATGAGTCTAGTCGAGTCGAACTCGCCTTAACTCAGTTCGACTCGTTAAGAGTTAGCCGAGTTCGAGTTCATCACGAACTATTTTTCAGCTCAAACTCGACTCGTTAAGAATTGGCCGAGTTTGATTTCATCACGAACTTTTTTTCCAGGTCAAACTCGACTTGTTAGAAGTTTACGAATATCTCGGTTCAACTCGTTAGGTTTATCTTGTTAGGTTCAATTCGCTTATTTCACAGACTTAAAAGTAATTTTTTAAAGTCTATTATATATATATATATATATATATATATATATATATATATATATATATATATATATTTGACATTTTAAATATATATTTTTTAAATAATAAATATAGAAATAAAATAAAAGTTATAAGATTGGAATTTATACGATGTTAATTTTATTTGTATAATTATTCGTAGAAATATTTTAATCACTTGAGAATATAAATTATCAATTAAAACCGTTAGATTAAAAGAAAATATGAGACTAAGATTTAGAACAAATCTTTAAACCTACTCTTAAAGACAATATAATCTATCTCATATATAATCGAATTGACTCATGAATCTAACGAGTCGAACTATGTATAGTTCAAGTTCAGATCATTTAGTTAACGAACTTAGTTTTTAGCTCATATTCAGCTCATTTGGTTCATGAACCTAGTTCAACGATTTAATTTTCGAATCGAATTTCGAACTATTTTCGAGTTGGTTTGGTTCATTACCAGCCCTAACCATGGCCTTCTAAGGATGGTCTTTCAAGGATACATGCACAGTCAACAACATCTACCTCTACAGATAAGAGGTTATACTCATCAAAGGTAACATGAATTGATTCTTATATCGTCAAATTTCTTTTGTTACAAATTCTATAAGCTTTGCTAGAAGTGGAATATCCTAGAAATATGCCTTCATAAGCTTTACCCATCGAATTTCCCAAGGTTATCCTTCTCGTTATTAAGTATAAAACATTTTCATCCAAAGAATTATAAATTAGAGATATCCTTCTTCCTTCCTTCCTTTATATAACTCATAAGGAGTTAGCTTTAGAATCAGCCTTATTAAGACACAATTCATAAGACAGTAATCAGTGCTTACAACATCGACCAAAAATTATTTAGTAAGGTTAGTCTCATCGAGCATTAGAGATATATTCTTTCTCTCTACTACCCCATTTTATTGTGGGAGTTTTTGAAGTGGAGAAATTATGTTGAATATCAATATCAGCAAAATACCTTTCGAATTCCTCATTCTAGAATTCACCATTATGATCAATATGAATAGATGCATTATTTAACCCCTTCTCATTCTATATAACCTTGGAAAGTTTATGAAAGGCAACAAATGTGTTTCTTTTATGAGATAGGAATAATGTTCATGTATAGCAAGATAAGTAATCCACAACTACATAAGCATAAAGATTGTTGCCAAAACTTTTGGTTTTGGATTGGCCTAGAAGATCAATGTGCAAAAGTCGTAAGGTCCGATTATTGGAAATAACATTACTATATTTAAAATAGGCACTTACTTGTTTCCCTTTTTGGCAAACACACACATAATCAGTTTTTCTCAAAGTGTATGTTTGGTGGGCCAAGCACTAAATCCTTGCGGACTAACTTGATTAAGTGGTCCATGTGGATATGGACTATTTTCTTATGGCATAACCAAGATTTGTACTTGTAAATCAAAAGACAAACATTCTTTAAAGGGATCTTATTTAGATTCACGATGTAAGCTCTTTCACTTCTAGAGCCAGTAAAAATGGTTTGATCAGATTTTTTTTATAACCCGGTATCCTGAAGAATCAAAAGTTATATTATTACCTTTGTTGCATAATTGAGTAATACTTAGTAAATTAGGCTTTAAGCCATAAACTAAAAGAACCTCCCCAATCGTTATATTGGGGAACTTACTGATGTTACCAATAACAATGATTTTCCA
This sequence comes from Lathyrus tuberosus, assembly GCA_022829125.1. Lineage (NCBI taxonomy): Eukaryota > Viridiplantae > Streptophyta > Magnoliopsida > Fabales > Fabaceae > Lathyrus > Lathyrus tuberosus. The sequence goes on along the minus strand of JALAZF010000812.1, from coordinate 946,211 downwards.
TTTGTTGTTATCACCATAGGATACAAAGTCTCATTTCCTGGGAGAGAAAGAGGAGAACAAGGTCTTGTCTCCACTCATGTGCTTTGAACAACTGCTATCGAAATACCACTTAGCATTATAAAATTTAAAGCACTCTTGCATAAACACTAAGAACTTAACTTTACGTACCTAAATCATTTTGGTCCATTTAATGTTAGTTTGACAAGTATTTCCATTGGGTTTTTCATAAGGATCGTATTTGCATAAATATGCAGTATACAAGCTTTTCATTTTATATTCATGATGTTTTTTATAAAAATATGAGGGAGGATAACCATCTTTACTTTCATGGATTTTCTTGATAAAGAAAAAAAGAAAAATGTCACCATTTCTATTGAAATAGTTGATTGAAAAGTTTTTCACTTGCGAGTTTTATGATCATGGAAAATTTTATCAAATATTTAAAGATTATTAGCAGGTTCATAACCTAGGTTAACCTTATTGTACGATTCTCTTTTATTTTCAAGAAGGATATTCTAGTTATCTCTTCCTTTAATAAATATTTCAAGCGTGTTTTCTAAATATTTATTTTTATTTTTTAAAACATCGCATTGACTGGACTTGCCCAATTCATGAGAATGGGAAATGACTTGAGTTAAAACACTTTGTATTCCTCTAAAAGTTTCCACTTCTTCCATAAGATTTTGATTTTCAATTTCAAGTAAGGAGATGGTCTCATTAGAATTTGAGACAATTTTTTTCAACTTAGTTATTTCTTTATTGGGGTAATAGTCATTTTGCCCCCCGCCATATAGGCGCTTTCCGAAAAATCCTCTGTAAAAAAAAACTTGCAAGAATTCCCCTAACATTTGAAGATTCTCTCAATTTTGACCTTCAACACATCTAGTCACCAAAAAATGCTGATGTGGCCGTTTTTTTTTCTTAAATTTTTTTTTATGTGAATGATGAGGTGGCATTTTATATTTATTTTTGAATTATTTTTGTTGCCACGTTGGCATTTTGTTTTTTATTTATTTTTGGTTTATTTTATTAAACAAATAAACATTCAAAAAATTTGTTGGAGGTGGGTGTTGAACCAATAACCTTGGCAATGGTTGAGCAAAGTTTTTCCACTAGGGTATCTCTCATGTGATATTATTATTTCGCACTTAAATGTATATATCATATTATTAACTAAACATATAGTAATTGCTACAATTTAATTTGATAATTAACTAATAATAGTTTAATATAATTTTTTTTCTAACATAATTATTTGCTACAGTAACTATTTAATTTAGTATTTATTTTTAATAAGTTTTAATTAGTTTAATGTAGTATTTATTTCTAATAATGTTTATTTAGTTTAGTTTTGTTAATGCTAGTAGTATATTTAATTTTTAATTTTAATTTTAGTTTAGTTTTATTTTATTTTTGTTTATTTAGTTTAGTAATTTTAGTAATTATTAACTTTTCAAAATAGTTTATTAAAACAAGTTTTATTTAGTTTACTAATTTTATATAAATATTAGTTTATTAATTGTATATTAGTCTATAAATGTTATTAATAATTCCAGTTTATTAATAACATAAACCAAAAATAAATAAAAAACAAAATGCCAACGTGGCAATAAAAATAATTCAAAAATAAATATAAAAGGCCACCTCGTCATTCACATAAGAAAAAAATTAAAAAAAAACTGCCACATCATTCAAATGTTAGGGGAATGTTTGCAAGTTTTTTTTACAGGGGAGTTTTTCGGAAAGCGCCTATATGGCAGGGGGCAAAATGGCTATTAACCCTTCTTTATTTAACTTGAAAATACGAAACAAGTCATGATTAGAAAAGTGGAAAGTTAACTTGAAGTTACCTCAATTTAAAACCAAGGCTTCGACTTGTTCCCAAATTTGCACCGCTAAGTTCTCCGTATTAACATCCCAAAATCTCTTATTTCCTTGCACTACATCATCATCAAACATGTCATCACAGCATAATACAATTCCTCCCGATAGTCTCGTTGAAGAAGAATCAAATTGAAACGTCACTAAAGGCTCACAACTAATACCGATGCTTTTTGGGGGCCTCGAAGATGAAAAATATGATTGCTTAAAAAGCCCTTCTTGCTGAATGTTCCCTTTTTCCACTTGGATCTTCTGGGCCTTGACTGATTCCTTTACTAAAGGCTCAAGAGGATTCTTTTAATGACCCGTATATGTTTCTTAGGCGCCACGCAAAAATACAAAAAAGGCCCCCAATTTCAGAAGATGCATCTCTAGACGCACCCCAATACACACATTTCATTCGTGTTTGAGTCACACCTCAATTTTATGAATAAATTTATTCCAGAGATGTATCTTTGGAAAATTTTCAGAAATGTATTTCTGGAACCTAAAATAATAGGAAAATGCAAACGCCAAAACAATTGTCGTCAGATTTTGAGGGGTGAGGTTTTGGATCATGAAACAATGATGAAGTTTGTGGCACCCGTTTGTGTGGAGATTAAAGGGGATCAATATGAGGAATATGAGAAAACTAAGGCTTATTACAAAAATCATATAGTCCTTTCACCTTACATTTCACTTTTTCTGTTAAACTATGCACAGTTCTCCTACCTTGTTCTTCATGACAATGATGGGTGAGTTCTCAGAATCCAATTTTCTGATACAGTTTGAGTAATTATTTGCAGTTTTAGAGTTACATTTCTGATCCAATTTTCTGATACATTTTCGGAATTTTCCAAAAATGTATTTTTTGAATAAATTTGTTCATAAAATTAGATTGTGATTTAAAAACGAATGAAATGTGTGTATTAGGGTGTTCGGAGATGCATCTCCAAAAATTTGAGGCATTTTTGGATTTTCGTGTGGTGCCTAAGAAACATATAAGGTGCATTAAAAATCATCAAGGCTCAATCAATTTATTGATCGGCTCAATATGATTTTCTTTATGGCCCACCAGCCTAACTAATTGATTGTCAAAACTCATTACTTTAACCACACTAGATGAAACCAACGAATCTGCTACTCCCTCTGTCCCACAATGAGTGACCCATTTGGAATAAAATGGTGTCCCAAAATATATGATCCATTTCAATTTTCAATGCAACTTTTCCTATTTTACCCTCTAATTAATATTAATTTCATCATTCCCAATACATTACAAGGGTACTTTAGTAAAAATATCATTCTCTCTCCTTCATTTATTCTCTTTTTTTTAATTTGTGTGAAAAGTCAACTGGGTCACTCATTGTGGGACGGAGGGAGTAACTTTTTTAACTTCCTTCTCTTGAATTCTACACCATTGACTTCCGTGCCCCTACCTTCAGCCATTTCTCTTACTTCCACGTATTCAGAGGTTGACTTAATGGGGACACCTACATCATTTCTCTACGAACACTCTACTACTTGATCTCCATTCGCAACAATACATTTCCTACCCTCAAATGTCTACTGATATGACATGTTTACCATCTCACCCTTCAGCTTAGGAAACACAATCATATCATCATTCTCAAAATGACTTTTGGAAGGCTCTGACACTTCAAATCCCTACAAGCTTTTTGCAAGGCTTGGCACGTCCTTCCAAGGATGTGATACATCACCATCCACTTTTAAATTGTAAAAGGATTTATCTTTTTCAACTGCATCGATATTGTCATCGATTCCAACATCATCGAAGGAACCTTCAAAATCTGACGATTTCACTTTTTGATTTGCACCTACCAAAAACACTATTCTGAGAAGACCGTAAGAATCCTTCACCACCTTGATGTTAACCAATATTCCATCAATCTTGACATTCATAGCTTCGTTCGACATGTTGTTACATCTGGTTCTCACAAGCAATATGGAAACATCCATCTTAACATATTACCTAGTATCATCATCAGCACATATGAATGTGCCCACAGGTTTGGAAATGATTTGAAGAATTTAAAGTTCCAGGCATGACATGGGATACCATAGATACGTAACCATGTGACCTTTTCCTTATCCACCTCCAATAGCTTCCACCTTCTGATCTTCTTAAACCATTAACTAATCCATTGATTCCCAGAAACCAACAACTCTTTGATCTCCTCATCCTCTCTTTCTTCCAATAAACATAAATTCGCTCCCAGCTGAGTAACCCTCACCGCAAAATAACCTTATGTTTCAAAGATAGTTTGGATGTTATAGGACATTCCCGGATCAATCACTTCACCTATCCATGCTTTGCTGGATCTGAAAAGAGCTTCTTCATTCTCATCAATGTTAAACAAAAGATGAACATTCCCTTGCCTAAAGAAACCTCTAGATTTAGCAAACCTACTCCCTCGTGCATGCACTTTTCCTTGAATTAGGAGTTACACATGCATGTTGTATCCTCTAAAACCTATCTTAGATGCCTTCTCTTACAACTTCCTTTGGTTGAATCTAGAACTTGATTCTTCCTTCAATTTCGCTCCCTTTTTTTCCTTTATAGTACTTCCTTTGGAACTGCTATTCTGGACCCTTGAGAACCTTGTAGGATTCACGAAAATCTTATGATTCCCTATGAATATGTTATCCATCTTTATCGCCAACAACCTTTCATCCTTCACATTGAAAAACCTAGCAAACCCATGCATCTTTCCCCTCACATCCCTCTTCGCTGGAATAATGACCTCGTCGATATCACCATACCCCTTGAATTCATTGTACATCTCATTCGCCCTCAACTTCTCCAGGAATGAGGTGAAGAAGAACGTTGATATCACCAAGTCACTCTCACCTCCTGACTGATGCAATTTTGCATTGTTCTAAGCTTTCCTCCTCTTTTACTTGACTTGGTTTCATTGCTCATGTTCCACAATGATGTGTTTGGTTTATAGGTTATTGTTGTTGATAAGAAAATTTCATATTTATTTGATATGCATTTATCAATTTATATTTATTTGATATGTATTTGTCAATTGAAGAAAAAAACATTTTTCCTGAAAATATAAGTATAATTTAATGACCTAGATAGATTATAAATTTTTTCATCAAATTTTGTTTGTGTATTTTAAAGATATTATAAGCATTTGTCTGTAAAATTTTGAAAATTTTAAACAAAAAATAAATTAAATATTGTTGGGGAGTTTATGGAGCGACGAAAGTGTTAATGACCTAAACGTTCATGATGTAAGAGATCTTGACACCACATATACACCTAAAATCTTAAGATGTTAGGGTATGGGTCATTTCTCTTATATATCCAATATTTTCTCCATTTTTAATCAATGTGGGACTTTACCACTCACATTTGAAACCCAACAATCTTTCCCACAAGTGTGAGTCACCCACATCACTAGCCTTAATCCACACTAGGATCTACTTTCGTTGCCCCACTGAACCAACCAGGCTCTGATACCACTTGTTAGGGAGTCCGAGGAGTGCCAACAGTGTTAATGGATTAAACGTTCATGATCTAAGAGGCCTTGACATCACATATCCATCGAAAAATTTAAGATTAACCCCCAATTTGATTATCTAACATTGGTATCATGAGTCGTTGGTTCGAATGAAGGATTGACTCACTTGTATCTAAAGTCCTCCCCACATAGTGGTGCGTAGGATGAATGTCCCATTGAAAAACTGTCAATGGTGGTACAAATGTATGTGGATGAAAGAGCTTTCGCTTGAGGGGGGTTATTGTGGATAGACTCACACGTGAGGGAGAGTGTTGAGAAAAACAAGTGTGAGTTGGAAGTGTTGAGAAATAAGTGGGGGAAAATCCCATATTGATTATAAAAATGGAGACTTTAGCATTTATAAGTGAGAGAACTCACACATTTTTACCTTAAAATTTGGCAATTTCTTATCACACCACCCTCGTTTCTTAGGCACCAAGTGAATTTTCGGTTTTACCCCTTGATTCCGGATGTGCACATCCGGACGCACCATTTTTTTTAAAATTTTCATTTTTTTCCCGGATGTGCACATCCGGTAAAAGTTCGTATTTGCAAATCCGGAAAAAATACTGAAGCAGAACACCAAAACCAAAAATGTTTCTCACATTCATAAAATAAAATCGGGATTACATTGAGAAAATCGGCATGGCATCGACAGAAATTTAAATATTACAAGATCAATAGCCCGGTGGACGCTTGCACATCTCTAAGATGTCATCGACCGTTCTTCGGATTTTGACGGTCGCCTCGAACTCGAACGGGAATTGTTCCTCGTAACCCAAATAAGTTTGCCACATCGCTCTAACATCGTCTTGATTCTTGAGCTCAACAAGGATGTAAGCGACGTTCCCTTCGTTGTCAACCGAAGGTGAACGATACTGAAGCTTCGCAACCTTCCGTTTGTTTCCGTAAGGTAGGAGATGTTCGATGTCGTCAATGATTTGGTCGAGGGGGATGTCCCTCATTATCGTAAACTTTTGACCGCGTGTTTTGCCGTCGGTGAAGGAGACACTTGCGGCATACCAACAGAATTTAATTTGATACAATTGAGACATTTTGAGGTTTTGTGAAAGATATCAAATGAAACCCCTAATTTAAAGAAAAGTTAAGGTAAAGTTATTTCTGCCCAAGTTCGTTCCGGATGCGCAGATCCGGACAAACCCTACAAATATTATTTCCGGATGTGCACATCCGGAAAAAGTTTTTAATTCTTAAGGATCCGGTGCGTCCGGATGTGCACATCCGGAATTAGGGGGCAAAAAAATAATTTCACATGGTGCCTAAGAAACTTGGGTGGTCCATTAAGAAACTTCCTAAAATTTTGGGTGAATATGTGGTGTGTGTTTCTCACAAAGTGTGTTACTCATTAAAAAAAGGTCACAATAAATATAAATAATCCCTCATATTGACCATCGAAGAATTGATGATCAAACAAATATAAATTTTATATGCGTTAAAGCTAGAAAAAAATGAAAAAAAATGAATTTTCCACTTATAAATTAAATTATAAACCAATTTTTAGGCACTTATAAATCCACAAAGATTATAGAAGTAATGTAATTTTTATAGTTTTTTCAATTAAAATCATTAAAAGTAAATGCACACACGCCTTTAATTTGTTAAAAACAATCATATAACATTATATTGAAATGATATTCTTACATCCATATTTTACACCTATACCGTATTTTATTATTCATCATATTAAAATATTATAATAATATTTTTTTTAAAACATATTAAAAAATGTTTTTAATTTTTTTAAAATTAAATGATATTGATATAAAATTGTGTGATTAATCAACTTCATAACTTCATTAACTAACATTTTACATTTTATTAACCAAATTTATTTAATGTTGAAAATTATTTTGAATATCTGAACGTTTATTAATCAAATTCATAATTTCATTAACCAACTTTTTACTTTTTACTAACCTATTTTAATTTACTACTAAAAATTATTTTTAATATTTGAGTGTTTATTAAACAACCTCGTCACTCTATTAATCAAATTTTTATCTTTCATTAATCAACTTTGTTTAACTACTTAAACTAACTGTGCACGATATTATTTACGTAAATTGTTCATAAACACTGTTCAGATACTGTTCGCACACTATTTATAAAAAATATTTTCTATTAAAAAAATACTGATTACCATATAAATACTATGTATGTATTTAGTCTAAAAATAAGTGTCAAGATAGCATTGTTGAACTTTATATTAATCTTTGTCAAAAAGATATTGTATCAATGCAAGTTTGGTAAAATAGACACTTTAAGATTTAAAAAATATATCCCAAAATATACCATAATTAAATTATATAATACTAATATTTAACATTAAAAGGCCATTATTTACCATTTGCAACAATAAGATTGACACTATAATCATAATCATCGTTACTACGATACTCGCTCAAGTTACCGTGGTTAGTTTTATTTACTACCATGGTTAACAGTTAATTTTACTCTTTAGTTACAGAGTTTGTTACGCTGAGTTGTAATAGAAAATTTACTCTAGAATCTTCTATCTATATTATTTACTCTAGAATATTAGTTTTTTTTTCTTATTCCGGTTCATAAATATTTGAAATTCAGTTACATTCTGTTATAACAAACCGTAACCGTTTCGTTCTTTTTGTAATCATTTTTCATCAGTATATAAATAGTAACGTGACGCTATTCAACAAACTTTAGAGCAACAATTGAAGTTAGAGAAAGTGAAAATCAGAGAGAGAAATCATGAGCGCTGAAAATCAGGTAACGTCGATTCTTCTTCTTCTTCATTTCTTCTTCTTCTTCTTCATATTTTCTTCTTCTGCTATTCTATTGATTCTCTGAAAAATGCAACGCATGTTGATTACTTGTTCGATCACATACTAGAGTGGATGATTTTGATTTTGATGTTGATGTTGATTTTGATGTTGATGTTGATTTTGATTAAGATCTAACACTGTTTGTGCTATTAGCTAGTAAATTTCTCTTCAATGCAACGCATGATGATTAGTAATGATTTTTGTTTGAATACACAAGCAGAGTAAACGTTCGGAGTTTTTTCGGTATAAAATTTCAGTTTCATACTTGTCGTCTAGGCGTTTGTTCTGTGCATTCTTCGGCGGCGTCTCTGTTTGTGTGATTGATTGGTTTTCCATTGAAGATTTTTTTGATTCTTTCGATTCTTTCTCATATGATGATTAGTTCAATATTGTGACCTAAAGTAATGATCGCTTGTATGAAGCTCCATATGAATTGCTTGATTTTTCTTTATTTTTCGCTAATTGAAACTCTTTGTAAAATTTTGACGTTAACTCTTATTTGCAGCCTTCTTATATCCTTCAATTCTGTGGTGTAACCAATGGAAATCCTGGACCAGCTGGTGCAGGAGCTGTACTGCTTGCGAAAGATCGGAAAGTGGTATCGAATTTATGCAACAGTTCAATTTGATATTATATTATACTCATTTAGTTACAAGATGTAGCTTACTCTCATGTTTCTTTCTTTACTTGATAGCTTTATCGATTCCGCGAGGGACTGGGACATCAAACAGTAAATGTTGCTGAGTTTCGCGCATTAATTTTAGGAATGAAACAAGCGATAAAGATAGGATATAAGAACATCATTGCTGAAGGAGACTCCCGACTTGTTATCAATCAGGTTTGTTCTATTACTTGAACTTCTAATTGCTTGTGAATGTTGATAAAATGAAAACATAATCTAATTGTTCTAAGTATGACACAGTTTCTACTCATTGCTACTTTTCACTACTTATACATTTTTCTTTTCTAAACTACAGTTTCAGCGTTTATGGACAATCGGTGAAGAAGATATAAAGACGCTACGTGACGAGGCTTTGGAGTTGAAGGCTAGCTTTCAATCATTCCGCACCCTACACATTCCTGAGGTATTTATTTAGTAATGTTTAAGTTGCTAGTATGGCATTATTTTGGATCCTACACATTCTTGGGGCTTTTAATTAGCATGTCTAATAATGTATTTTTTGTTTAAAGAACTATAACAGTGCAGCTGCTTCGCAAGCAAACGAGGCCATTAGTCTCGAAGGTTAGACCTCATGATTCTTTGATATTTTAGTTATTGAGAATTGCACTGTGAAACCAAAAGGCATATTTGGTTTGTCTTTGGTTTTCTATTTCAATTGATATATCTCCATTTAGATAACTCTTTGAAACTATGTATATTTTTGTAGATGGTCAAGTTGTAGAAGATAGTCCAGTTGAAGAAGAGAGTCGTGATGAAGAAGATAGTCTTGGTTAATGATCATCTCACAGTAAGCCACTGTCAAAAGCTATTGGCAACTTACATTTCATGTTGAAGTTTTCCCTAACAATTTAGCAAGTGGGGATTTTACATATAATACTTTGTATCAATGGTTGAATGTTTACAATACTGTAAAATTTGAACATAACTCCATGTGTAGATGTCCACCATTAGCAGTTTATGGACATAAAAATACTGCTCTGATGGTTGGATTAATTGCATATTTTTGAATTTCTGTTTTCTATATTCATCTGGAAAAACTCACATTTAGTGTGACTCAAGGTGATTGATGCTATGACTCCAAGAATAAATTTCCTTTTGATACATAATATTCTGTGTTCGGTTTTGTGGAATGTTTTCTTGATTGCGTGATATACTTTGTTCGGTTCATCAATAAGTACCACAGAGTACAAAATACACTTTGAAACCTCATTTGACACAAGAGTAAACCAAACTTTTACAAATACAAGTTTCTTAATGAAAGTTTATTCAGCATTAGATTGTTGGATAATTTTGGCATGAGAACTATAACATGCTTAACAGGAAGGCCGGGTAAGCTATGTAGCCAAATGAAAATAAAAGAACATGTTATAGCTAATGCACACGGGCAATTGCATACCTTAATTAGATGGCAGAGGACTTACCACATAGTATATTGAAAGGTTGTCCTTATCATCCATATAACTGAATTTCAGTTTGAAACGTATCATATAAATAACCCAAAGGGTCGTCCCCAATGTTACAGTATCGAGTAAGGTTTGTGAGTTCCTGTGATTTAAGTGAGAGTCCTGCAAAGGTTTAACACAGTGAAACGACGTTTTTTTTAGTGTGAAAAAAAGACTGGTTATTATTTTAGATAAACAGATAGAAGGTTATGTTATGTCAGGGAAAACTCTTCTTGTTATTATCATACAAGGAAGTGCTTATATACAAAGAAAAGGATGTTACTTGTAGAACAAGTAATCTCACTTAGTTAGATAACTAACTCTTAACTAACTCAAAGTTAGTTATGTAACCAATGCAAAGACTTCCTAACAAACACTCCCCAAATTTGAAATCACTAACAATCAGATTATAACATGGTGTAGTCAACAAATTAACACATTTTAGATTCTATTAATCTCAAAGATCACAAACTCCAAGTCTTGCCCTAATGTTGCAAAAAGAATTGAGCTTTAAGGGCTTTGTTAACACATCTGCAAGTTGATCCTCTGAGTTGCAATGACTCATTTCAATTATTCCATCTTTAGTTTGGTCTCTAAGAAAGTGAAACCTAACATCTATATGCTGACATCTGCCATGCATAACAAAATTCTTTGACAACTTAATTGTAGAACTGTTGTCACAGATTATGATTGTGCTATGATCCTGAGTCTGTCCAAACTAATGAATAATGTTTCTAAGCCACATGCCTTGATAAGCACATAAGACTGCTGCAACAAATTCAACTTCAGTGGTTGAGAGAGCCATCATGGATTGTTTTTTTAAGACCAGGAGAATGAGCATGATCCAAGCTTAAATAGATAGCCTATAGTACTCTTCATGTTATCACTATCTCCTGCATAGTTTGAATCTGACCATCTTTGCAGCAGCATCTTATCACTCCTCTTGTATAGAACTCTCAAGTTCACAGTCCCCTTTAGATATCTGAGAATCCTCCTTGCGCCAGCCAGATAAACTTCAGTTGGTTTTTCTATATATCCAGCCACCAAGCATATTGAATATGCAAGGTCAAGCCTAATAGCAAGCATGTACATCAGGCTTCCCACCGACTACTTCTAGTTTGTGGCATCAACTAGCGTACCATTATTATTCTTTGTCAATCTACACTCTAAAACAATAGGGTTACACATCTTGTTGATTGATCCATGTCAAATCTTATGAGAATTTCATTGGCATATTTCTGTTGATGGATGAATATTTTCCTGCTTCACTTCCACCCTTAAAAACATATCTCATCTTACCCAAGCCTGTCAGAGCAAAGTTTTTCTTCTTTGATTCTTTGAACCCTTCAAACATCTTCTCATTATTACCAATTAAATCAAATCATTCATATATAAATTGACTATTCAATTCCCGCCTTCACTATGCTTCACAAACAATGTGTGTTCATGAAGTTGATCTTTTCTCAGTTTGTAGACCTTTTCTTTTCCTTCTTTCTCATAGCCCAATTGTTGATCTACATAGACAACTTCCAGTAACTCACCATGAAAGAAAACACTCTTGACATCAAGTTGATACACTTGCCAATTTCTACATGCTCCAAGTGTTATAACAGTCCTAATAGTATCTCATCTAGCCAAATGAGCAAAAACTACATTGTAGTATATGTCATATTATTGTGAGCACTACTACGGAAAACACATATAATAACGCCCGTGTTACTACAACTATTCAATCAACCGTTGTAATATGTGATATTTAGGTGCATGTATTTTTTTTATTTTATTTAACCACCTATAATCACGGTTGATTTAATACCCATGGTGAAAAGTGGCGTATGGTCATGGGTTCAAATCCCAGCACCATCAGTTTTGGTTATTTACTTATTTTTTTAAAATGCTGACAGACCTTTCACCACGGGTATTTAAATCAACCGTGGTTATAGGTGACAGACCTTTCACAACGGATATTTAAATCAACCGTGGTTATAAGTGGCACCTTCTTTTTTTTAAGATATATATAAAACGCTCTTTGTTCATTCACTTTTGCCCTAGACGTACTTAGACAAACTTCATCTTTTGCTTTCAAACTTCTTCCATTTACGAAACATTATTCATCCACTAAACCAAACTTGAAAACATCATTTCTTCCACAAACGAAACTCAGAAACATTGCTTCCATTAACGTGTTACAGTTTGTTCCTGTTTAACGATTCTACAGGTAAAATATTATTGTTTAGCGATTCTATTTTTTATTTTTTATTTATTGTTGTTCGTGTTGTTGTTCTTGTTGTTCTTGTTGCTGCTCTTGTTGTTCTTGTTGGTATTGTTATTTTTGTTCTTGTTGTTGTTATTGTTGTTGTTATTGTTCTTTTTGTTCTTGTTATTGTTCTTGTTGTTCTTGTTGTTGTTCTTGTTCTTGCTCTTGCTGTTCTTGTTGTTATTCTTATTTTTGTTTTTGTTGTTGTTGTTATTGTTGTTTTTATTGTTCTTTTTGTTCTTGTTATTGTTCTTGTTGTTCGTGTTATTGTTGTTGTTCTTGTTATTGTTCTTGTTGTTCTTGTTATTGCTCTTGTTGTTATTCTTATTTTTGTTCTTATTGTTGTTACTGTTGTTATTTTTCTTGTTGTTCTTGTTATTGTTCTCGTTGTTTTTGTCGTTCTTGTTGTTTTTTTTGTTGTTCTTGGTGTTCTTGTTGTTATTGTTATTGTTATTGTTCTTCTTGTTATTGCTATTATTATTCTTGTTAATCTTGTTGTTCTTGATGTTTGTTGTGTTAAAATATTTAATATTGTAAATTGTGATGAAAGTTATAAATGTAGTCAGGCAAAACATGTGGCAAAAAAATGTTGATAGACCTTTAACAACGGGTATTTAAAACAACTGTGATTATAGGTAGCGCACTTTTTAGTTTTCTACAACACTCATATGACCGTGATTGTAAGTAACACATATACAACCATAAGCTACGTAACAACGGCCAGTCCTGCATGATAATATTTTTTTTTAACCGTTGTTGTATGTGTTTTTTGTAGTAGTAGAGTACGTACCCTTTGACTACAAGTATTACTTTGTAATTCTCCACTTCTCCCTTTTCATTGCATTTTGTCTTGTAGATCCAATTAACACTAATCCTCTTGACTTCTGGTGGTAAGTTGACTAGATTCCATGTTTAATTCTTTTCAATCACTTGAATTTCCATATCCATATTCTTTCTCCACTTCTCATGCTTAACTACTTCATCATAAGTGAGAAGATCATTGCTATTACAAAACACATCTAATTCGTGCATTTGTTCTACTTTACTTACTAGATTTATTACATAGCCATCTAAGTAATTTAGTTTTCTTCTTTGTCTTGTTGCAGGCTCTCCTCCTTCTTGTTTCTGAGGATCATCTTCTTCTTCAGTCGCACTATCCTCACTTGCACTTTCTATATTGTTTCCTTCATGTTGAGTGTCAACTTAAATGTGCACTTCGCCATCTGCTACACCATTTTCACTGTTCTCCATGTTTTTTTCTTCATTATCACCATTGCTAACTGACTGAGTGCTCTTCTCCTTGTTACTCTTGTACCATTACCATATATTAGACTATTTAAATACCACATCTCTACTGAAGTACATCCAGATTTATCATGTAGAAAGTATATCCAAGTTTTCCTACTTCAGTCATCTGTGAATATGATGAAGTAACTGTTTCCACCATTTGATGCAGGCTTGATAAGTCCACACCCATCTGAGTGAACTATTTCAAGCTTTGCTTTGAGTCTCCATGAGGCGTGCTTTGGTATGGCTTCTCTATGTTGCTTCCCCATTAAGAAATCTGAACAAATTTCATCCAGATCCTTCAAGCAAGGCATGCCTTTCACCATATACTTCTTGATCAATCTGTCAAGCCCCTTAAAGCTCAAATGAGCATATCTACAATACCACAAATGTATGGTATTGTATGTAGCAACTTTCGTGCACATGGAAAGAATCATAGGCGCATATACTACAAATAACTTATTGGATGATATTTTGTGATCAGGATTAAACCATTGTCACCATGAAGCACTTTGCAGCCTCCATCTTTGAACATAATTGTTAGATTCTTCTACATTAGTCGCCCAACACTCAAAAGATTGTTCTTCAAGCCTGAAAGGTAGTACACATCAGTGATCACTTAAATGATATCATTCATGTGAAACTTCAAATTCCCATTTACCATCACTTACATCTTGGAGTCATCTCTCAACTTAATTGATTCTCAAAACTTTTCATCAAAAATGAAGAGCCATTCTTTTGTTCCCACCATATGATTGCTATATTCTGAATCAAGAAACCAAATTTGATTGTTGGTTTTGGTGATTTCTTCATGTTATGCCATGAGAAGCAATTCCTCACTTTCATTGTATTCATCCAAATTGGCATTATATTCATGCCAAGTTAGGCACTCACTTTGATATTGTCCTATCTTGTGCACTTGAATCATCAATACAATCTCTACTTTGTCTTCCTCTCCTGCAACCACAAAAGCCACCATGTCCCTTACCACGTTGGTTGCCACCACGACGGCCATAATTTTCAAATTTCAACACATATTCTTCCTCTTTTTCTTGATTAATCTTCATCCTTTGCTGGTGCACAAGAAGACTTTTCTGAAGTTCATCAATGGGGAGAGTTGTGACATAATTTAATTCTTCTATGGAACACACTACATAATTGAATTTTGTGGTCGTAGATCTCAACACATTCTCACTAATTGTGGTTTGCTCCAATCTTTCACCCTGTACGGTAATCTTGTTTGCAATTATTAGGGTTCTTGCGAAGTACTCATCAACTGACTCATTATCCTTCATGCCAAACACTTCAAATTCACAGGGCAAGGTCTGCAATTGAGCCATCTTCACCTTCGTAGAACCTTGATACTATGAAACCTTATTTTATAGGTGACATGCTTTTAAATAAGGACATTAAGTTTTGATGATGACAACTAAGTCAAGCATGAAATGATTAAACAGATAAAGATGCAAACCTATCTTTGGGTTTGATAAACTTGATGTTTCGATGATGGCAAATAAAGAATAGTCTAAAACCTCATGTTAAATCCACTCAAGCATGTGTCAACATAAAAAGAAGTATCTGACAAAGGCTTGAAGCAATATTGGTGATCTCCTAACTTAGTATTAGTGATATGCTATTTTAGTAATGAGTGAACGATTGTAAGGCAAAAGGACTTTATCGTGAAAGTATAAGGCTAAAAGCACGCACACACTAAAACATCTTTCAACCTATTTTATCAAAAGAAACTATTTTCAAAAAAGTCTTGAAGTTGTGCCACATGACTTAGAAGCTGTTAAAATAGCTAGAGGGAAAATTTTGGCTTATCTAATCAATCAGGCACTTTGTATAATCAATTATATTAGTTCAAAATTACGCCCCAAGCAATTTAGAAAGTTCCTTAATGATATACGCCGACTAGACATATTTTCCTTCCTTTTATATAACTTACAAACGATTATTTTCATCTTCTAATCGATTAGACATAAGTGATAATCGATTAGATTGTTACAAAATGCGTTAAATGTAATTTCCTTTTTGAGTCAACCTCATACCTATAAATAGAGGTCTCATTTCTTTTTTCAAAGCATCCAGAATTGTGTTTTAACACTTTCATCTCTCACTCTCTCTCCAATCATTTCTTTAACTTTCTCTCACTATGTTTTTAGCCTAAGTGCTTTAGTTAGAAAAGTCATTTTTTCAGTGAGATCATTTTATAATTCTAGAATGGGTAGAATTGTAAAATTCACCAAATGAACATTTTGTGTATACCTTGGTTAAATACTGTCTAATTAGGGGTTTGTTTGGAATTGGGTATGTCATTCCTAGTTTAGGTCGGAGATTAGCCTTTGATGAAATCTCTTATCTTCTTGGTTAGCTCAGTGTTAAAACCAAGATAGGTTGAAGCTTATCCCGGTATCTAAAAGCTTCTAAGGTTCGATATCAGTCTGGTGTTAAAATATCACAAGTTTTTGGTTAGCCTGATTAAAACCAAGGTATTAAGCTCAAAGGTTATGGAACTTGAATGCTAACTGCTCCAAGGTCCGTGTTTGTGGAGAGAAGACTAACCGCTTCAATCCACCATTTAGGAAGGAAGATTAGCCCATTAACTCTCAAGCTCATCATGAAGAAAAGACACACACACACTCACATCCATCGTCTTGTATATTGTAATTTAAGATAAATCACCATTTCCTTGTATAGGGGTGTTCATGAGTCTTTCCTGCTAAAAGCTGTCAAAGTATTATTAGAATCTCGCCAGATCAATTCTTGGGGAGAGGAGTATGTTCTTTAGTTTTTGGCCGAACCTCAATAATTCTTGGTGTCCCTCTTTTCCCATTAACTCCTTTTATTTCCACAATTTTTTTCTGTATTTTATTTTTCCACTGCTAAGTTTTTCAAAATAAATTTAACTCTGACTATATTTCCCAAAAGTTTTTTTTAAAACCATATTTTTCCAAACCTTATAATTCCCTCCCCCCATCCTCCCTCTTGTGTATGAAGTCTCAAGTCCAACAAGTGACAACAGAGTCTAACTCATATTTAAGGACTAATCGTCTCATGAGGAAGATCACTTCCATCAAGAGATTTTTTAAACACCACCACTTCTTAAAAAATAGAAAAAATTTGTTTTGCAAGCAATGTTTAGAATCTCTCTTCAAAACATAAACTACGAGTTAATGGAAACTATTTTCAAAAGGTCTGTTTATCACTATTCATCAAGTGAATGGTGAAATAGTAGATAAAGCAAATTTGCTTTGGACCAAAGAGGAAAAGAGAGAATTTGAAATATTTTTCAAACCCAAAAGATTTATAAAAATGCTTTTTAATAAATTTTTTTCTATGTTAATCATTGCAAACAAAACCGCCAGGAAAATGTGGGATGCTCTTAAAGTGATATGCGGAGATTCTCCAAGTATCAAACAATAGAAGATGAACACACGGGGCAAAGAAGATAATCTTGGATGCTCTTTTAAATATACAAGTATTGGGGAATTTGCTGGAAACTGTTTTACTAACAAATATCTTAGAATCAAGAATTAGAAGTTTAATCCAATTCTTAAATCAATAGATGTGAGCTTTCATGAATTTCAGGAAAAATCAAGAATGAAGAAAATTGTAGAGAATATGAACAAACAATTTCAACTCTCAAATAAGAGGGAATCCAAACTGTAAAATTATCATTCACGTCTTACTCCTATAAATCATGTATAATCCTTCAAAAGAACGCACTCAATAGTCGAATGAT
This sequence comes from Lathyrus tuberosus, assembly GCA_022829125.1. Lineage (NCBI taxonomy): Eukaryota > Viridiplantae > Streptophyta > Magnoliopsida > Fabales > Fabaceae > Lathyrus > Lathyrus tuberosus. The sequence continues at coordinate 928,583 of JALAZF010000812.1, read as the reverse complement.
CTTTGGAAAATTCAAACATCAAATGAAGGGTTCTCTTGTTCAAAGAACAACAAAGAAAATGAACAAATTTCTTTAATACTAAAACGAAGAAGATGAGGAGAAAAATCTACCCTAGGGAGAAATCTAAAAGAATAATCTTTCGACAAAGATGTTAAAATATGCTTAAAGGCACCCTACGAGGAAGACACTGTTCCAGGTATCAAATCTTCCTATAAAAGGTTATGAGTAATCACTTAGTGGAAAAAAATGGAACACTTAGAAAGCATACCCTAGATCTTAAGGAATCCCTAAGATACCTTAATAAGGTCATCAACTCCTTCAAAAATAAAGATAACTAAGCTTAGAAAATATAAGCGATAAAAATAAAAATAGTAGCTAACCTACAAGAAACCTTAGGATAGTTCACCCAAGGTAAAAAAAAAAAGATGGTTTACCTATTTTTATCTAGTTAGAGATTCTCTTTAAAAATAAATAATATAAATATTAAGAAGAGAAAATAGAAAGAGCATCACAAACACTCACACACACACACACACACACACACACACACACACACACACACACACACACACACACACATACACACACACACACACACACAACACACGCACACGTGCGCATACACGCACACACACATAATAGACTATTCAGAATCTTTTTGTTTAAAAGGATCTAAAGGAAGCCACCTTAGATCTTCTGTGACTAATGCACATGGGTCCAAGAAGATTTGGGCACCAAAGGTGAAACCTTAGTGTTTTGCAGGTAGGCTTTAATGCTCGGGTTTATTGAAATTCATAATTGAAAGCAGAGCAGAGCAACAATATACCTTCAAAGTATAAATTTTATAAAGTCTTTAATCTTGAAGATGAACGATGATGGAAAGTGTCAACAATTGTGATCAAAGCATTTCCTTTGAGATAAACCTCAAATTATATGATTCGTAGTGATCAGTTTGAATAAATACATATGTAACAGACCTATTTATTTTATGGCTTTACCGACTCTCACATCCAACGATATTTAGAGAAGGATACATCATTTGTTGTTTTCCTTCTTGCGAATTATCTATCAAGGTTTCTTGATAAAAGAGGTAAAACTATTTTAAGGTAGATATAATCATGGAAATCTAATTAAAACCTTAAAATAATATTTCATATATTTTACTCATCAAAATTTAAATGTTTCTATCCTATAAAAATGAGTAGTTTATTTGTTTTATATATAAGGGGTGCAAACAATGATAATCAGTGGTACTAAAACAAGAAAAATCAATATAAGACCCAAGTTGCACCAAAAAGGAAAAAGTACGCAAGCCCAATCGATTAGCACAAGTTGGTAATTGTTAGATGTCAAACATACTACATATTTACATTCGATACTTGGCATTTTTCATTACTTTCTATGTCTAACTTGTTGATTTTAGTGGTGATTTGTTGTAGTTTTTCAAACATTGGAATATACTTGTGGTGATTGTAATTTGTGTGCTAGTGTGCAGAAATAGGCATGAAATGATCAAGAAAGTAAGACACAAGGAGTGGATGCAAGCTGCCATAGAATCAAGAAAGCAACAGCAGGGTTCGCTAGGCGAATCCTGGCGAAGTCATTAGCGAACGTTCGCCTAGCGAACGGTGGCGAAGCTTCCAACGAAGAGAGGCAGAAAGAGTCAGCGGAAAAAGGGAGTAAAATTCACTGTAGCGAGGGAGCCAGTGAATGTTTGCTGCTTTGCTCGATGGGCGAAGGTTCTGGCGAATAACCCTTGTTTGAGGCAGGGGCGAAAGGACCCAAAATTCGCTGGGGCGAAGGGTTTGGCAAATGCTCGCTTCGCAAATGATTTGTTCGCCTAGCGAACCCGCGATAAATTTTGTGGGCGGTTTAAGTTCTGAGGCACTTAAAGTGCCATTTTTTGATCCATTCGCTAGGCGAGTGATTCCTTTGCTAGGCGAAGGCTGCATTTCACTTTTCTTGAAAAAAACTTTTTTCTATTTTCACATAAAAACATAGTTTTCTGTATTTTGATCATCTAAGAGGAAATTTTCCCATAGAGAAGCTGAAGTCACATCCATTCTCGATTATTCGACGTGGATGTTCATTCATCTCCTCTTGAAACTTGTCATCTAAGCTACCATGAGAATGAGTAGCTAAACACTCTTGTGTTAAGGTTAGATGTAGTTGATCTTGATCATATGTATTTCTTTAGATCTTTTGTATATGAACAAGGTTTATGATCAATATAGATGAAGTTATTTGTTCTCATTGATGTATGTGTGGCTTGTATTGCTCTAGACATAGATTTTGCAAATCATGACCTAATATTTTCATCTCTTAAAAACTAAACTCTAGACATAGATTTGGGATTTATTATTCGCTTTGTGTTGATTTTAACAATTGTTGTTTCGATTGTTAGCGCGAGACATCATCTAACGGTCTAAACAACGATACTCACGACTTTGCTTTAGTCATAAACTTAGTCGAGAGGATACGCGGTTGTATTGGTCGGAAACTGAGTTCATATGCTTGATTAATCGGATATGTGTGAAAAGGATTAGCGAAACCTAACCTTGACATGCTTTTCTAAAACCTTACAAATTATTTGCTACAAATTTACTCTTTGCTACAAATTAATGTTAAACAAAATCAAGAACCATTTGAGACTCTTTAACTTAAAACATTGTGACTATTGAACGGTAAGCATCAAATATCGCACAATCCCTGTGGAGACGATAAAAACACCCCCCTAATACTGTTTCAACAAAATGGTGCCGTTGTCGGGGATTGTTGTTTGATATTGCACGCATTGCAATAGTTGTTTTGTTTTAAGCTTGTTAACTTTTTCTTGAACTTGTTAATTTGTTTTGTTTAGTGTGCAGACTTTGTTTTATGCGAGGGAAACTACCGGCGGACCAACTTCTGTTCGATCCCGAGATTGAAAGAACCTTTCGTAGAATCAATAGCAGAATGAGATGAAGGAGGCAACTAGCTAGACAAAGGCAAGAACAAGAGGGAAGTTCGACTTCTACACCACCACCATTTCCACAGTGACTTCCAGCTATGGAACATCCACCACCACCACCACCACCTGCTTCTAGACCGTGTACCAACAGTCCAAGACATAATACATAGTTTGCCCGCAATGCTCACAACGGTCGACATTCAGAAATGAAGACTGGTATTCTTCAGCTTCTATATCAGAGTCCTTTTACTGGTATGGATCATGAGGATCCTTTTACACATCTGACAAAGTTCTATGAGATTGCTGGAGCGACTGGTGTGCTCGAAGCTGAAGAGGAATCTCTGTTTAAGAGACTATTCCTGCATTCTCTCATTGGGAAGGCCAAGGAATGGTATCTTGATCAGTCGACGGCAATAATGACTGATTGGAATTCACTTGAAGAAAAATTTTTGGAGCGATTTTTCCCACATAATCGTTTCATGGAGGCAAAGACCGCAATTGCTGTGTTCACGCAAGGTGCAAACGAATCTCTCAACGAAGCGTGGGAGAGATTCAAATCTATGTTGAGAAAATGCAAGGGGCATGGTTTTGATGAATTGTCTCAAATTCATATTTTTCGGAATGGACTTCAACTAGTGCATAAAACCTTGTTGGATGCCACCGCTGGTGGATCCTTAATGGGCAAAACTCCTGAAGAAGCCACTGCCATTATTGATAAGATGGCTTTAAATGATCATCAGGGAAGCCATCACTGTGGCCCTTCTCAAAGGACTCCGGGAGTTTTGGAGTTGGGAACCAATGATGCTATACTTACGCAGAACAAGTTATTATCCCAACAAGTTGAGTTGTTAACAAAACAAATGTCCAAACTTCCTCAACAACTTAAAGAGATTCATGACTCTCCGAGCAAGAGTATACAAGTAGCTTGTTGTGAATTGTGTAGGGGAGATCATCCTACCGGATATTGTCCTCCAGTTGTGGAGGAGGTAAATTATGCTGGAAACCCAACTCAAGGTTATCAAGGACGACCTCCTTACCAAAGTGCTCAACAACCGTACCAAAATCAACAAGGTTATCAACCTCGAGGCAACTACCAGAATCAACAAGGATGGAGATAAAACCCTTACCAACCACCCCAAGAGCAAAGTGGAAGTTCAAGAATGGAGGAGACTTTCACCAAATTCATGCAATTATCAATGGCAACTCAAAAGAGTATGGAAGCTTCAATTAAAAATCTTGAATCGCAAGTAGGGTAACTTGCCAAGCAATTAGCCGAAAACCAACCCGGCTAAGAAAAGGAAAGCCTCAACTTCGAGGCAAGTACCAATTAGGTTTGATGACACTAGATTCCGAGGAGCCAAGCAGGCTGCACGTTACGAGACCTTGGAAAGGAAACATATTCTGGCAGAGAAGAGGTTTAATCTAAGCGACCGTGGAAGTTATAGATCGGTGGATGCACTTCTGGAAGCAAAGAAGTGGGATCGTTTAATGACACCTCTTGATGGTTATAACACGGAGATTGTCCGTGAATTTTATGCGAATGCACTCCCCGAAGATGGGGAGCGGTTTAGTTGGACGTCTCAAGTGAGGGGGACTGTGGTGAGATTTGATAGGAGGACTATAAACACGGTTCTGGGCGATCATTTTCCATTGGTAGGTACTCAGTTGGATGCTTATCATAGAGATCTCCATCTTCATCGTGACATTCCGAAGATGACCAGTGATCTGCTCGTTCCGGGTAAGGAAGTGGAACGCAACCCATCTGGGGTTGCAATTAGATAACGAAGAATGGATATGCTACCCTTGGTCCAACTCATTTTACTTTTTGTGCTTACGAACATCAAACCAAGGTCACATCATAGCACCATCCCTATACAGTTGGCCCACCTTGTTCATAGCATTCTTACGAATGTAGAGATTGACGTGGCTCGCATTATTGCTGATGAGATCAAGGCCATTGTTCTTAGTGGTCATGGTGGTACTGCTGCTCGGGCGAATGCCCCACGTACTTTCCCGTGTCTCATTATGTCGCTGTGTGCTCATGTTGGGGTTGATATACTCGCATGCCGACAAGTCACAATTCCTTCAGCTATTGATGATCGCTATGTGGATAAATTTTGTAAGCCCAGAGGGGTAATTGGTGAGACATCTGGTGCTGGTACTGATGCTGGCACAGGGGCTGGTGAAGCTTCTGGTTCAGGGTCTCATGTTTTTATCCCTTTCGGCAGGAGATCTTTCAGTACAACTGGGATTGGATGGCGGCGTCTCAGCGCGCCATGACTGACCTTCGTGATTCTATGCAGGTTCTTCAGTTGCAGATTCGTGATCCTGCCGGTGAGCATTCTCTGATGTCTAGGGAGCAGTTCCTGACACATGCTGGTTGGCCTGAGGTCAGGCCAGTTTTCGGAGGGGAGGAGGATGCAGCTGATGATGTTGCTGCTGATGATGTTATTGATGAGGCTGATGATGATGATGAGGTGACTGGTTCGGCCCGTGGTTTTGAGGAGGAGGATATTGAGTTGTCCGAGGAGGACTGATTTTGGAGTTTAGATTTTGTACTTCCTTTGTTGCTACAAAGTGAAGTTTTATGTATTTTGTTTTATTTCAGTTTGTATTGATGTACTTTATCCACTGTTTTGGATTATTTTGGGTTGTATGATGTACTTGTACCCTTTGGTGGTACTTTTTGACTTTGTAGGTGTGTTTACACCATTACATTCCTATTATTATTAGTAATACTTGTTGTTTTTCAGTAATTTTTTTTCTTCTGTTTTTAAGTTTACTAATATTTCGATTTTAATTATTGTATTATGTGTTGAGTTCTTCAGCTTACGAATGCTCAACACTTAAATGGTTGGTATGCTTATGTGTTTAGAGTTGAATTCTTCAGTTTACGAATGTTCAACTCTTAGAATGTTAATATGTTTTTTTATTGTTTTATGTTGGTATGCTTGTGAATATTTAATGTTTCCTTCTTTTGTTGATGGAACTTGGGGAATTTTAGGTTGGTGATTCTTGATCTTAAAAGAAGATTCTTCCAAGTTGGATGGCGATGATAGTAACTTTAGCATGATATTGTCGGCAAGGTACATAGTTACCTAGTTCTAGAATTTAGAATGTGTTAGAATTTGTGTCTTTGTACAAATGAAAATTGTGTTTCTTGTTACAACTTTATTGATTGCTTATGTCATTTAGGTCCAAAAATCACAAAAGTGAGAAACCTCCAGGTTATACTATATGCTTTGGATTGATGATAGATTTTGTTTTATACTTTTAATTCATGCTTCATCTTGTGATTTGTGTGATTTTGTGGAAGTATTAGAAATGATCAAGGCACTTGTTGATTTTGAGCACAACCAGTTCCAAACAGTAATTTACCCGTGAGTAGCGAGAATTTGTTAGCCCCTTTGTGCCTAAATTATTTTAGATCTCTTTTAGTGATGAACTTTGTGTTGTACATACTTTGAAAATCAAGTTCATCATTGAATTCTTGAGAGTTTCTAAAAAAAATTTCTTCTTGAACCTTGGAACTTTTGTTTTAATTGACTTCCTTGCCTTAAAAAGTAAGGAACATTCACGTAAGGTTGAGTCGAAAATAAGTTGGGGAGAATGAAAAAGGAAGATTGGTGAATTACTCTAACTTGTGAAAACATTTAAGCAAGCATGAAAAGAAAAGAGTATGTGAATATATGTGTACAAAAGAGAAAAAGAATGCTTGCTTGAATGAGAAAAATAGATCCAACAATTGTGCAAGGAAGTTTGAGAAGGTGTGATAAAGAAAAATTGGTGAATAAAGTTGAGGTGTTGTGAATACTTTGTAGAGTGAATGTTCTTTTGCATCGGCAATTTCGATTCAATGGCCGTTAGAAATGTCCCTTTATTGTTAACCCGACCAAGCTACAACCTTGAAGCCCTTGGTGATCTTTTTCTTCCATGATTTCTTTTGTGATCATTTAGATATTGTATGAATTGCTGAGTATTTGCATCATTTGTCATTTGAGTGAAATTTTCCCGTGCTTGTATGCGCGTTTTCCTTCAATCCTTTTTTGAAGAGGAGTGTTAGAATGGCATGAGCATGATTATTTAGTTGTCTCTTGAAACATCATTTGAAAGTTGTCTAAGAGTCAAGTTCTTTTACATTGTCAATTCTAGGATTGTGTAATTGTTGTCTTGTTGTAATTGTTGTTTATTTGAGCCGTTTATCTTGTCTTGGTTGAATTTTATACTCGAGCAAATCCTCTTGTTTTCAATGAGAGGCATACTTTGCTTGAGGACAAACAAAGAGTTAGTTGGGGAGAGTTTGTTAGATGCCAAACATACTACATATTTGCATTCGATACTTGGCATTTTTCATTACTTTCTATGTCTAACTTGTTGATTTTAGTGGTGATTTGTTGTAGTTCTTCAAACATTGGAATATACTTGTGGTGCTTGTAATTTGTGTGCTAGTGTGTAGAAATAGGCATGAAATGATCAAGAAAGTAAGACACAAGGAGTGGATGCAAGCTGCCATAGAATCAAGAAAGCAACAGCAGGGTTCGCTAGGCGAATCCTGGCGAAGTCACTAGCGAACGTTCGCCTAGCGAACGGTGGTGAAGCTTTCAGCGAAGAGAGGCAGAAAGAGACAATGGAAAAAAGGAGTAAAATTCGCTGTAGTGAGGGAGCCAGCGAATGTTCGCTGCTTTGCTCGCTGGGCGAAGGTTCTGGCGAAGGACCCTTGTTTGAGGCAGGGGCGAAAGGACCCAAAATTCGCTGGGGCGAAGGTTTTGGCGAATGCTCGCTTCGCGAATGATTTGTTCGCCTAGCGAACCCGCGATAACTTTTATGGGCGGTTTAAGTTCTGAGGCACTTAAAGTGCCATTTTTTGATCCCTTCGCTAGGCGAAGGCTGCAGAATTTTAGTACATATAAATAGATTTTCACTTTTCTTGAAAAAAAACTTTTTGCTATTTTCACACAAAAACATAGTTTTCTGTATTTTGATCATCGAAGAGGAAACTTTCCCATAGAGAAGCTGAAGTCACATCCATTCTCGATTATTCGACGTGGATGTTCATTCATCTCCTCTTGAAACTTGTCATCCAAGCTACCATGAGAATGAGTAGCTAAACACTCTTGTGTTAAGGTTAGATGTAATTGATCTTGATCATATGCATTTCTTTTGATCTTTTGTATATGAACAAGGTTTATGATCAAAATAGATGAAGTTATTTGTTCTCATTGATGTATGTGTGGCTTGTATTACTCTAGACATAGATTTTGCAAATCATGACCTAATATTTTCATCTCTTAAAAACCAAACTCTAGACATAGATTTGGGATTTGTTATTCGCTTTGTGTTGATTTTAACGATTGTTGTTTCGATTGTTAGCGTGAGACATCATCTAACAGTCTAAACAACGATACTCACAACTTTGCTTTAGACATAAACTTAGTCGAGAGGATACACGATTGTATTGGTCGGAAACTGAGTTCATATGCTTGATTAATCGGATATGTGTGAAAAGGATTAGTGAAACCTAACCTTGACATGCTTTTCTAAAACCTTACAAACTCTTTGCTACAAATTAATGTTAAACAAAATCAAGAACCATTTGAAACTCTTTAACTTAAAACATTGTGACTATTGAACGGCAAGCATCAAATATCGCACAATCCCTGTGGAGACGATAAAAACACCCCCTAATACTATTTCAACAGTAATCGATTAGAAAAGCGTGAAACAATTAAATTCAAATCATATCCAAACTTAATTTGTGCCTCAAGCAAACCAAACTCATTATTTATAAAGATCTCACAAAATTCTAAGATGTTGGAATTGAGTTTGGAAGGCCATTACAACCAATCATTTTTACATGGTTGGTCATTGTATAATTTTTTTTGTATATATGTATTCTACATAATCAAGAGTCAAGCTCAAGATGCCAAATTTGTTAACGGAATAGATTTCTTGCTCTTCAAAAAATAAGAGGAATAGAAAATAAAGAGATAATTGAGTGGGATTAAAGTGAGGATTGTATTCTATTATGCTTGATTGTTAATACATATGTTACCTCATTTATATATGATCACACTACTAATTAACTAATTCCTAGTTAGTAATCATATACAAAGTTAGTAATAACCATATATAATGTTAGTTATAATTACTTAGTCATCTTATAACAAACTTCTAAACAACCTATTATAGATTAACTAACAACAGAGGTTATGCATTTTTTTCTTTTCTGAATTTGTTTTAATGTTGTTCTGGATTTCATCTGTCGAATTGTTTCTTAAGTTGTCATTGCATGTCATTGGCATTATTTTGGAAGATAATTTTGTGTTTGGGAGTTCGACGAAGCAGTAGCACTAATGGAGGTTTAATGCTCTAGGACCACAAGAGAGGAAAACACCATATCTCCATCCAAAACTTTAAGGTGTAACACCAATCAGAGATTTTTTACAACATTCACACATAGGATGTTACAAATCTCGAAACACACACCTGCTAATCATGTAACACTTAATTTAAATAAACATGTCACACCTGCCATCTCATGCTCACATTCTCTTAGGGTATCATCGCAGCAAAAATAATCAACTAAAACACACCAATTTAAATCTCATATCATAATTAAAAAACATCGACTCGCAAGTCTTCTCCAAATGTTTATCACACCAAATCATCAAATACGAGAATATACATTGTCTCTCAGAAATCTCAACATAAAATAAAGCAAACGCTCCCCAGTATTACATATAGAGCATAACCAAAGCTAAAACAAAGAAACTAAAAGAAATTGCTTCAGGAGTTAGCTTCCACTCACAACGTCGACTATACTCTTGAGTATCTGCACGATGCCCATTTAAAGGCAACATTTAAACATAAGGGGTGAGAAGTCACTTTAAATAATAACATGCATATACTGCTGTTGGCACTGGATTTCGACTGGCAGTTGGTGTCTAGAGACTTCCAAAGCAAGCCGACGCAGGAAAGAGGTACAAGGAGGTGTCGAGTCGACACTAGCAGAAAGACGTGTCGGAGGACCGTCGATAAGTCCTGACGTCGGAGACAAGTTGATGTCGATTTCAAGAAACAAGTGTTTAGGCGGGAAAAGTTTGAAATTTCCAAGACTATGGGAAGTTGAAAAGAGAGTGGGGTGCCACGTGTCAGCTTCAGAAAATGTTTGGGCAAACAAACAGTTATTTTTTAGGCCTATATAAGGCATTGCTTTTTTCATTTTGGGGGTCGCATTTTTTCAGATTGTAAGGGGAAAATACTCAAAGTACCAAGCTTAGAGAGAAACGAGTTCACTCCCACAAACAAATGTACACTTGCGTCCAAATCTTATTTAATGCAATTTATTTTCCGCATATAATTTAAAGTCTTTACTTTTCTTGTTTTTTCCCGCTCGGTTTTCCCTTGCATTTCTTTGTTTTTTCTTACAAACCAACTCGCAACCGTTAAGACACTTTGTGCGTCACCCAAGTCACTTAAGCGTGACACTTAAACAAATATAAATGCAATACAAACATACGCTTCCAATTCCAAGTTCTAGGATTCGTCTGGCCGATCCTGCAAGCGAACCTACGACGGAAGGCCAGCGTTTGTTCGCGCAGGCGAACAAAGTGGCATGCCCAGTGGGACACGTGTGAATTGAGTATATGTTTTTGCGTAGTGGTAAGATGGTAACACCACGACCAAACGAAGAACCGTCTCCGACGGAAACTGCTGTAGGGATACACACAACTGATGTTGGCTCTGGTACCATATCAGCAGTGTCAACCTCTCCTAGCGGACCAATCATAACACCGCGTCGAAACGACCCTAGGCCGACAATGGTTGGGACTACGGGGCAATATATGCCTAGTATCACCATGCCCATACCTAGATCGTATAGAATGCCACCAGAGTTCTTGTCAAGTGTTCATTCTAGCGGAGATTTATTTGGAGAGAATTCGTCCCCATTATTTTCGACTTATCAAGGGATAGGACCCTTGTCGAACCCGATGGTTCGACCTCCGGGATTCAACATGTCCTCTCAATCCATACCGACTTTTACCTCTAGTTCCATCGCGGTCATGAGGCAACAAATGGACGAGAGTAACCATGAGATGGTTCACATGGTGACTCAACAGATGGGTACAATATTAAGACCATTGATACAAGAATCAACCCAGAGTTACCAGCAACTGACGACTCAGATGACACGAATCGGTGATTTCCTAGGCGCACCTAGGGCGCAGGGTCGACAGACCCCACCACCGCGACCAGTGACGCCACCTCGTCAGGACGAAGTCTTCGATGAAACCATAGAACAACCCCGTGAGTTCGAAGAAACGCCTAGGAGGGTTCAAAGACCACCTGTAATCGTCCATAGGCACCAAGATCCGGATTTTGTTGTCCAACAGGTTTGACAGGATGCCATGGCTGGAGAACACAACTTGGAAGCAGTGGTCGAATGTATCATGGCCCGTAATGGGGTGAACCCTGGCCTTCGACGGCCGACCTATACGTCCCCTTTTACCAGATTTTGTCCTACAAACAGAGCTACCTAGGGGATGGAAAGTGCCAAAATTTACCAAGTTCGCTGGGGAAACAGAAGAGTCCACCGTCGAGCACGTCGCTAGGTATCAAACCGAAGCGGGCGACATAGCGAACAATGAGGATTTGAAATTGAAATATTTCCCAAGCTCCCTCACAAAGAATGCGTTCACGTGGTTCACCACATTGCCCCCACAGTTCATTCAGACATGGGCACAATTGGAGAGGCTTTTCCACGAACAATTCTATATGGGACAGTCAAAAATAAGTTTAAAAGAATTGGCAAGCGTCAGACGCAAGGCCGCGGAGTCGGTAGACCAATACTTAAATAGGTTTAGACTTTTGAAAGCACGTTGCTTTACTCAAGTCCCTGAACATGAGTTAGTCGAAATGGCCGCTGGCGGGCTGGACTATTCGATCAGGAAAAAGTTGGACACGCAATATCTTAGAGATATGGGGCAATTAGCTAACCGGGTTCACCAGGTCGAAAGATTGAAAGCTGAAAAAGCTCAGTCTAACAGATATCGAAAAAAGGAAAAAGTGGCTTATGTGGCTGCTGACGAATACTCGTCCGACGAAGAAGGATCCGTCGATGAAAGCGAGATCCACGTGGCTGAACTTAAGCCATGACCTCCCTATATATGCAAGTTGTTGAAACCATCGAATGGGAAAAATCCCACCGAAACTAGTAAGACGGATAAATACGTCGCTAAAACTTATACCTTTGACGTTTCGAAATGTGGTGAAATATTTGATTTATTGGTTAAAGATGGTCAAATTATTATTCCATCTGGTTTGAAAGACCCCCTCTAGAAAAAAAGAAAAAAAGAGGGTTTTGTAAGTTTCATAATTTCCTTGGTCATAAAACAGCTCAATGTGTTCTTTTCAGGGATTTGGTGCAAAAGGCTTTGAAGAAGGGTCGACTCCAATTCGGCGAGAAGCCGAAGATGCAGGTTGACACTGACCCACTGAAGGTCGAAGAGGCTTTGTATTCAGAAGTATACGAGTGTTTGATGGTCGAAGCTACTGGAGGCCTCGACAAACCATCAAGGGCTGAAGTGGCGGAATACATGATGGTCGAAACTACTGAAGGTTCCGACAAGAAAGCAAAGGGCAGACTCGAAGAAGTGTACCCCTAGGCTGGTGAAAGTTTGGAAGATTTTCAGGAGAAGTGCAGGATAAGCGGCTCCAAAGCCGCGCTATGCCCTAGGTGCAATGTCGTGTTCGATGAGAAGGCTGCTGAGAAGTACGAGGAAAGCAAGAAATAAGTGCTGTCAGATAACAAGCCACCTGTCCCAAGGTTTGTGGTCGACAAGAGCGGGGTCCCTCGTCGAAACGAAGAGTACAGAAAGTTGTTCCAAGGGGCAAGGCCCAAAACTTTCGTGCCCCCATCAGACTCCCCACAGGAAAGATGGATGACCCCGGTGAATCAGAAAGGAAGCAAGAGGCCAAAGTGGAAAGCTCTTGATTTGGAGAAGGAGGCGAATGTCGCTGATGAAAGGGTCGAACAAGCAGGATATAGGTTGTCCCCTAACTACAAAGGAAAGAACTCTATGACTAGGACCCAGTGGAGGCGCTATCAGCGCAATAAGAAGGCTGAAAGAGAGGCTACAACTTCAAAGGCGAAGGCTGTCGGAATATCTGTACAGAAATGCCAGTACCCGAAAGGAAAGTGGGTGGAAAAGAGCAAGGTGGCGACGAACCAGACCATGGCAGTGACTTTGAACGCTTCAGGAGGGAAGGAAGTGGTGTCGACCCAGAGCTCAAAGTGCACTTCGTTGGCAGAAAACAAGAAAGAACTAGAATATACTCCCCAGTCAGATGAAGGGGAGCCAAAATACTCTCCTCAGTCCGATGAAGAGTATGACCCATCACCTGAGGGTGATTTTGATGAAGGCATGTATGACGACACAAATGACGACACCTATGGCGAAGATTTTATGGTAAACTGTGGTATCATGTCGGTGCTACCAGCTGAGTATGACGTAGTGTCGGAGATCTCCGAGACTGAAGACAACTTCATCACAGGAGAAAATGTGGATGACAAGCCACTATGTTATTATGTGATGAACAGTGGCGTGGTCGAGGAACAAACGACTATGTTCGAATGTCCTACCCCTGGGATGATGTATCATTTGAAGCCTTTGTTCATAAAGGCAAAGATTAATGGGGTGTCGGTCAACAAAGTATTTGTGGATGGTGGAGCGACTGTGAACCTAATGCCTCACAGTTTGTTTAAGAGAATTGGAAAGACGGAGGCTGACCTCCGACAGCACAACATGGTCTTGTCCAACTACGAAGGCAAGACCAGTAACATCCTGGGGGTTGTCCAAATGGATTTGGCAGTAGGTACAACCAACAGGCTGACGCTCTTCATGGTCATCAAGTCGAAGGCAAACTTTAATCTGTTGGTGGGACGTGAGTGGATCCATGGAATTGGGGCAGTGCCATCAACTATGCACTAGAGGTTGATCATTTGGAGGAAGGACGGCATCGTCGAAAATATTGAAGCAGACCAAAGCTATTACAAAGTCGACGAAGCCAAGGGTACTAAGAAATCTTTCGACCAGCACTTAGCCAATGTGGCTCCTTGTGATGACGGATTAGGATCATACACCTCCGTCGACACGGGTCGTGTCCTGAACCTAGACCCTGACTATGGGTTCATCTGGGACGCTGCCGACGTAGGTATGGAGCCAATGGAAATGCCACCAACAGGGTGGTCTACTATGGTGAAGATGACTGCTGAGTCAGAAAACATGACTCAGATTTCGGCCTATTTGGCTGAGAGCAGAAAAATGTCGGCACTCGAAAAAGACGAGACTCTCCAAACAACTAAGGGAGCCGACCATGACAAATAAAATCAGAGGCTTGATGGTATTTACGATGATGAGCCTCTAGGGTTTGAAAAGGGGCTAGATCATGAACTACAAAGGATGCAAGCCCAAGACCCACTTGAGGAAGTCGACTTAGGGGATGGAACGACAAAAAGGCCCACCTACGGGAGTACCAAGGTGGGACCAACAATGAAAGCTAAACTGGTTAAAGTGTTGAAGGAATACAAAGACTGCTTTGCCTGGGATTATGGCGAAATGCCTGGGTTGAGTCGGAGCGTGGTCGAGCATTGCCTCCCAATCCAACCAGGCAAGAGGCCAGTAAAGTAACCCCCTAGACGTTTCACCCCAGAAGTGACGTCGAAGATCAAACAATAAATCGAAAGGCTGCTCAAAAGTCGGTTCATCAGAACCGCGAGGTATGTAGAATGGATAGCAAACATAGTTCCTGTGATTAAGAAAAATGGGACCCTTCGAGTATGCATTGACTTTAGGGATCTGAACAACGCTACCCCTAAAGACGAATATTCAATGCCCGTGGCAGAGATGCTAGTTGACTCGGCCGCGGGATTTGAGTATTTGAGCATGCTCGACGGTTATTCCGGTTACAATCAAATTCTTATAGCCGAAGAAGATGTCCCCAAAACCACATTTCGATGCCCTGGAGCTTTGGGGACATATGAATGGGTGGTGATGCCTTTCGGGTTGAAAAACGCTGGGGCAACCTACCAAAGGGCTATGAATGCTATATTCCATGATTTTATTGAGAATTTCATGCAGGTATACATTGATGACATAGTTATAAAATCGTCATCAGAGGATGGTCACCTCAACCACCTCTGACGCTCATTTGAGCGAATGAGAAAATATGGATTAAAAATGAATCCACTAAAATGTGCTTTTGGTGTTCGTGCAGGGGATTTCCTGGGTTTCGTAGTCCACAAGCAAGGCGTCGAGATCAACCAGAACAAAACAAAGGCAATCTTAGATCTCAAGCCTCCGACAACAAAGAAACAGCTCCAATCTTTGTTGGGGAAGATAAATTTCTTGAGGAGGTTCATCTCAAACCTAAGTGGCAAGACGAAAGTGTTTTCACCACTGCTCAAGACCAAGAAAGAAAGTGAATTCCGCTGGGGGCAAGAACAACAAGAGGCTTTCGACGCGATCAAGGAGTATCTTACAAAGCCTCCAATCCTACTACCACCTAGTATAAATAAAAACATGAAGTTGTACATTGCAGCGTCGGATACGACCATAGGCAGTATGTTAGCACAAGAGGATGATGGTGGCATCGAAAGACCCATCTATTACCTTAGTAGGATATTGATAGATGCTGAGACTAGATACACTATGATTGAAAAGTTGTGCCTATGTTTGTACTTCTCATGTATGAAATTGAAACAATATATCAAACCAGTTAATGTTTATGTTTCGTCGCATTTTGATGTTATTAAACATATGTTGTCCAAACCTATTTTGCATAGTCGAATTGGGAAATGGGCACTAGCGTTAACTGAATTCTCCCTGACATACGTCCCCCTAAGGGCGATGAAGGGTTAAATAGTGGCGGACTTCATTGTCGACCACGCTGTGATTGAAACGTCAATACATAGCATCGACGTCGCCCCATGGAAATTGTACTTTGATGGGTCGAGCCATAAAAATGGGGCAGGTGTCGGAGTCCTAATAATCTCCCCACAGGGAATTCCAACTACCTTTAAATGCAAAGTCGATGGCAAATGTTCAAATAACGAGGCAGAATACGAAGCTTTAATTACTGGTCTCAAGATACTCAAAGACTTGGGAGCCAAATAGTTGGAGATAAAAGGGGATTTCGAATTGGTGATCAAACAAATTACAAGAGAGTATAAATGCGTAAGTGAACATCTTTTAAGTTACTTTTCCCTGGAGAAGCGTTGGTTGGAACATTTCAAAGTTGTCAGCATCTCGCATGTGCCAAGGATGGAAAACCAGAAAGCTAACGAACTGGCACAAATTGCGTCGGGGTATAAAGTGTCGGAAGGTAAGTTGAAAGGTTTCGTCGAAACTAGAAAGAAGATGGTGTCGAACGTACGCGCGCCACCAAGCTGGTCGATACCCAAAGACTCGACGAGTTTGGTCGAGGGTTTAGAAAGTTGTGAGGTTTTTGTTAACGATATACCACCAATAGATTGGTGAAGGGAAATTATAGAGTATCTGGAGAACCCACAGGGCAGCACCCATCGAAGGACCAAGTATAGAGCCATGAGCTATGTCCTAATGGGAAACGAGTTACTGAAGAAAACTCTAGAAGGGATGTTGCTAAAGTGTCTGGGGGACACTGATGCATATTTGGCAATCTCGGGGGTACACAGTGGGGCTTGTGGGGCTCACCAGGTCGGCCAAAAAATGAAATGGCTTTTGTGTCAACAAGGTTTCTATTGGCCCAGCATGCTTAAGGATTGTATAGATTTCGCGAAAGGGTGCCAGGATTGCCAAAAGCACGCCAACGTCCAGCATGTCCCAGCCAGCGAATTACATGTGATTGTCAAACCATGGCCTTTTCGGGGATGGGCTTTGGACGTAATAGGAGAGATTCGGCCAGCTTCGTCAAAGCAACAAAAGTTTATCCTCGTAGGAATAGACTATTTCACGAAATGGATAGAGGTTGTGCCTTTGGTGAAAGTGGATCAAGAGGCTGTGATAAACTTTATCCAAAATCATATCTTGTACAGATTTGGGATACCCGAGACAGTCACAACAGATCAGGGTTCTGTGTTTGTGGGACAGAAGATGCAAGAGTTTGCGGCAGAAACAGGTTTTAAGTTGGTTACTTCAACGCCATACTATGCCCAGGCAAATGGTCTGGTTGAAGCAACCAACAAAATAATAATTAGCTTAATCAAAAAGCATGTTGAGAACAAGCCGAAGAACTGGCACAAAACGCTGAGTCAAGTGTTGTGGGCATGTCGGACATCACCCAAAGCGTCGATAAACTCGACTCCATTCCATTTAACCTACGGACACGACACTGTGTTGCCTGCAGAAGTACACTTGCAATCCGTCAGAGTGCAGCGACAATATGAGATTCCGTCGGAGCAATACTGGGAGATGATGTTAGACGAACTTGTGGACTTAGACGA
This sequence comes from Lathyrus tuberosus, assembly GCA_022829125.1. NCBI lineage: Eukaryota > Viridiplantae > Streptophyta > Magnoliopsida > Fabales > Fabaceae > Lathyrus > Lathyrus tuberosus. The sequence goes on along the minus strand of JALAZF010000812.1, from coordinate 911,151 downwards.
GGAAAGAATGGTAGCTTTAAACGTGTTGCTACGCCAGAAGGCTTGAGTCGCCAGGGCATACAATAAAAAATTCCAGGAGAAAACCTTTACCGCAAATGACTATGTTTGGAAAGTGGTGTTGCCCATGGATCGACGAGATCAAACGATGGGAAAATGGTCGCCTAACTGGAAATGACCATTTAAGGTGACACGAGTGTTCAGTAACAACGCATACGAAGTACAGGAGTTAGGGGCAGACCAGCGAGCATTAAGAGTAAATGGGAAATATTTAAAAAAATACAGACCCATGCTACAAGAGGTTCGCATCAAAACATAAATTTCATTAAATTTAAGGCCAAGAATGGCTTACAAAATGGTGCGTTACATTGTATCAATATAGAACCTAAGGGAATTCAGGAAATCTAGCCTTAAAATCATCAAAGAGGACCTTCTCATGAGTTATTTTGCTCTCAAAAATAATCTTTTGTCGTTGCATGCGGCTGATAGCATCCCTAATCTTCATCGCCTCTTCGACATGTACAAGGCCCTGAGCAACTTCGTGGTCGATGGTTTCTTGAGAGGGCAAAGGCTCAGTTGAGTCCAAAGAGGCTTTCTGATGTTCGACCTCGGCTATTCTTTTCGTCAGCTCTGTGATCTGGGCTTGATACTCAGATATCTGCTGATCGAAGGCTTGGCGTTTGTTAGAATGTTCTTGTTTCTTGGCTTTGTAGTCTCCAAGCTTCTGTTCACAGACGGAACTCAAATGCCATTCGCGCTTCATGTCTTCATGACGAAACTGAATTTGGACATTAGCCTGATGATGCGTTGAGAGATCCTTGGCCATTTGAGTGAAGAAAGCTTCGAACTCAATTAGATAGGTGGCCATGGGGGCAGGAAGCTGAAACTCAGAGAGTTCACTCAGGAGGTTGAAGACGTCATTAGCTATGTCGGATTCCTCAGCAACGGCCGCCAGAAAATGTTCCTCAAAAAGGTAAGACCTCAGCTGCTGAAGTTTGAGATTGAAAGAAGTATCCACTTCTGGAGTGGGGATCGAGGTCGAACTGGTGGGTCGAATCTCTTCAGCTGTCTATCGAAGTTTGTGTAGTGCTCTTAGAGTTGCAGCTGGATTTGTAGCCTTGTCTGCTAAGAGTGCCTCTGGAGTAGGAGATTCCTCAGCAGCAGGTGGGGCCTTCTCTGGTTGGTGTTCAGGAATCTGGGGTTTCTCTCCGGCGACGGTGCCCACGGCAGGCGGAGGAATGACAGTGACCTCAGGGAGTGTATCATCAGGCTCGACGTTTTCAGTTGAAGCAGGAGGTGTCTTCGCCAAGTTTTCCTCGTGCACAAGGGAATGAAATTTGTCAGTCTTTTGGGGACTTGGCGTAATGGTCACACTAACATTGGGAGCATCTGCGGCCGATCCGGTATCACCCTCACCAACAGTGGTCGAAATGACCACATGTTCCTGCCAAAAAATAAAATACCAATGAGCCTCGTCACCCCCAAGGTCAACTGGGACGTAAATAAAGTCGAATTACCTGCACAGGAGTCGTTGTCTTGGGGAGGGCGACAGAAGGAATTGGTTCGAAAGCGTCCTCAAGGTTCCGCAAAACAACAGGGGCCGCTGTCGAGACGTTGGTTTTCGAAGGTGTCCGTCGCGTTATGGCCTTTTTCTTCCTCACCAAAGGGGTAGCGGGAGGAGACGCTGGAGCTGTTGCAGTAAAAACCCGGGAGTGAGTACTCTCGTTCGATTCAGTCCTTTCGGGAGACGTTGCCTTCTCAGAAACCTGCGCAGAAATAATATGAGAACAAGGTGATGACAAAGCCACAGAACAAGGAAATGAACATACCTGTACAAGGTTGGCCCTAGGTTTTTTGGCAGGTCTGGTGGAAGTTGACCCAGTAGTTGTTTCCCGTTTACGCCCCTGAAAGCAACACTGCCGCTATTTAGTCCAGACTTACAAAATATATATATATATATATATATATATATATATATATATAATTAAGAGTCTAGGATCTACCTTTGTTGAAATTTCATCTGCAGGATCGACATCCACGATGGTCGACGGTTTAGGGATACCAGTTGTAGAAGCAAAGGCGTCGACCACGTTTGCCAGAAAGAGGTTGGGAGTGAAAGCTTGAGTTTGGTACTCCAACCACCAAGCCTCAAATTCCTGAGTGGTGAAAAAGGAAGGAAGAAAGGAGAAACCGGTAGCTCCAAATGTTGAGAGGCTCTGACAAACCTCATACAAGCTTTGTGACCAATGTGAGTTAGGCGTCGACCAGACCGGACTATGTCATCAGGATGTCTCACTAAAGGTTTTGGCAACATTTGGCTCAAGCCTAATGTCGAGCGACCAAATTTGGACAATAGTTCATAAAACCATACCCATTGTTCCATGTTTTGATACGGAAAGAAATCATGGTAGGAGTAAGAAATACCCGCCATACAGCATTCGACAGCGCAGCAGCTTGAGGTGGGACTCCAGGGAACGGGTTTCTGAACCAGTCGGGCCCAAACTTACGCTCCACAAATGGCGCCATGTCAGGAACGAAAGAGGAAGTTTCCACAAACATACTCAGATACCTCATGAAGAGGGATTGTCTTGGAGCTTCTTGAGTGGCCATCAAAGCTAGTCGCAGCCCCTCGACAGAATGCGTTTTGTTGAGAATCTCTATCTTTGCAGAGGTTGGATATCCCAGTTTGTGCTTGAAGGTGGCGTTGAGCCAATGCTGCAACAACCACATAGGCCCTGAGATGTTTAAGGCTTTAGTGGTTTGATGAAGGAGTTTTAGTCTCATGGCCGACAGGCCAAGAGAATGATAAAGGGAGGCCAACAGGAGTTTGGCCAGAGATATTTGTTGGCCTTCATGAATCTGAATGGCCAAATTAATGAAGCTTTTTGCTATTTGCAGAGAGCCAGGGCAAAACATGTAGTACGATAACCAGAGGGTTAAGAAGGCGATATGTTCTTCGTCGGAGACTTCTTGGGAGTCTTTGTCATGGTGATCCTCTATGTAGTTTTGGAAACTAGCACGCTCGAAGTCGAAAGTGTTCTCCGTCTCCCAAGTCGGGTCAAAAGTCTCACCCAGTGGTGAAAGGCCAGTAATGGCCGTCACATCAAAAAGTGTCGGCGTGAACATGCCACAAGGGAGGTGAAATGTGTTTGTCGACCCTTCCCAAAAGTACATCGACGACAAGAGCAAACAAGGGTTAACCCTGTGGGCAGTTCTGGAGAGCTGGATGGCGTCGAAGATGCCATAATTCTTCCATTGTTGTTGACGCTTCCCTTCAACCTTGTCGAGCCAAGCGAGATAATCCTTGTTGCCTGGAGTTGGCATAGACCTGAAAACTCTCGATTTTGGTGCCATGTATTTGAGATCCAAGGTACCCCTTTCTCGAAAGCGGGTGGAATCGTTTGATCAAAACAAGGGAAGAACTTTTGGAGTTCTTGAGGACTAGGTTTGTTGTCTGGGAAAGGACCATGGAAACCACACAACGTGTTTTCCACTGCGAACGGAATGACCATTTGACGGCTCCAGTTGGATACCACCGTCTCTTCAGCTGAAGAGGGTTGAGGAAGAGATTGATGTGTTTCCGCTTCTGAAAGTACGTACGCAACCGGGTTGTTGCCAGTGGTTTGAGGAATGCGAGTGGTAGTTGTTCTTGATGAAGCCATTGGAAGAAAGAAGCGAAAAAGGGTGCAAAGCGTCAGGAAAGGAAAATATCACAAAGCTGATGAAGGTTTTCGTGAAAGAGAGGTTGCGAAAAGTGGAAAGGGTTTCTAAAGAGGACTATTTATAGGGCGCATGCAGAAAATGAAAAGTCAAGACTATCCAACTTCTGAAAGTAAGTGGTGTTTGGTGTCAAAGCCCATAACTTGGATGAGACTTGCCATCATGGCATTTTTCTTGGAAATCGTGGGAAGAGATTGCCATCATCACGTCAGGCGACGCTTGCCACGTGTTAAGAAAGAAGACAAAACGGTTTGCAAAAAAAAGGAGAGCCGTCGAAATCTTGTGAGAAACCAAAAAGCCAGATTTCTCCATCGACACAATACTCAGTCGAAACTGGCCTTTTTGAGGGGGCAATTTGTTGGCGCTGGATTTCGACTGGCAGTTGGTGTCTAGAGACTTCCAAAGCAAGCCGACGCAGGAAAGAGGTACAAGGAGGTGTCGAGTCGACACCAGCAGAAAGACGTGTCGGAGGACCGTCGATAAGTCCTGACGTCGGAGACAAGTTGATGTCGATTTCAAGAAACAAGTGTTTAGGCGGGAAAAGTTTGAAATTTCCAAGACTATGGGAAGTTGAAAAGAGAGTGGGGTGCCACGTGTCAGCTTCAGAAAACGTTTGGGCAGACAAACAGTTATTTTTTAGGCCTATATAAGGCATTGCTTTTTTCATTTTGGGGGTCGCATTTTTTCAGATTGTAAGGGGAAAATACTCAAAGTACCAAGCTTAGAGAGAAACGAGTTCACTCCCGCAAACAAATGTACACTTGCGTCCAAATCTTATTTAATGCAATTTATTTTCCGCATATAATTTAAAGTCTTTACTTCTCTTGTTTTTTCCTGCTCGGTTTTCCCTTGATTTCTTTGTTTTTTCGTACAAACCAACTCGCAACCGTTAAGACACATTGTGCGTCACCCAAGTCACTTAAGCGTGACACTTAAACAAATATAAACGCAGTACAAACATACGCTTCCAATTCCAAGTTCTGGGATTCGTCTGGCCGATCCTGCAAGCGAACCTACGACGGAAGGCCAGCGTTTGTTCGCGCAGGCGAACAACTGCAAGGTAGGATATCAACATATATCATAATATACACAATCTCAAATCAGAGTATATCAATTACAATGTCACACCCAACATACCAATCAATCACAACTCAACAAATATACATATAACTTGTTATGCAACGCAACTCGACTATGCAACTCTATGCATATGCATGTGGTACCAACTCAATATTTGGTTCTCTCAAAAATCGGATCCCCTCTTTAAATTCATGAGCCCTTTCAATGAGCTTGGAACATGCCACTAATCCCCTCTCTAAACTAGTGACATGCCTCTTTATACAACTCAAATGATGCGTGATCATAATTATTAATACAACACAACATGGTATATTTAGGCCCTCTTTGCCCCTAAACAAATGCATTAACAAAACTCTAGTAATTGCTCTTTTTGCATTACTATCAACAATTAATTAATTACATAAATATTAATTAAAGTTAATCACACTTCGAAACAATAGCCAAAACACAATACATTAAAGAAAAGTCGAAATGGCACCCCAACATAATTATCATTCCCAAGAAATAATTCTTAATTTATTCAATAGTTCACACTTTTTTATTCTCTTATGATAAACATCATATAAAATAATTAATTAATATGCAGCAATTAATTAAATCACTTTAAAGTAGTAGAGCACAAAATCAAACTAAATTTGCAAACCAATGTAATTTTCAATATAATTCTTAATAATTCAAAACAACTCTAACAACTCTGCTCACAACTCCAACATTTCTAAAATAAATTTAAATTACTCAAAAGTATTGTAAGGTATCCTGAGGTTCTCAATTGACAATTTTTTGCATGATTGGAAACAACTTAAAATAACTCAAAATAGTTAAATACCTTCAATTTTTTAATTCTGCGGCTCATTAGAGTTAACTCTAAACAGTTTAAAAACAACTTTGACAATTCTAAACATGTCAAAGTTACTCAAACAAATAAAAATATAACTCTTAAAAACGCAAAACAATTCTGAAGTACTCAAAAATGCTCTACCGACACCTCTTACATATAGAGACAACTCTTATGAATTCAATCGACAATTCTAACAACTCCAATACAATTAAAAATAACTTACGTTATCCAAATAACATAATTGTTTATCTCTAACTTTAAACTTCTTAAAAATATTATATATATATATATATATATATATATATATATATATATATATATATATATATATATATATATAGGATTAATTGCTATGCACTGACAGTGTAAAAAGTTTTACACTGTCAATTCATCACCATTATCCGTTTGTATGACTTTATAAGTTTTTAAAATAAAAGTCAAACCACTTTTAACATCTAATAGCTATAATTTGATGACAGTGTAAAACTTCTTTACATTGTCAGTGTATTTCAATTAAATTATATATATATATATATTATCAGTAATGAAGCATGTATTAGAACTAAAAACAAGTCATGGTCCTTATGTAATCGGAAAAACTTGTACATGTCGGTAACTTGAACAAATGATGGTGATTGTATAATACTAATCAAAATATTGGGCATGATTGTTTCAGGTTTAAAAAATGGATTTTTTTTTTCAAAATTAAATTTTACAAAATTGGTTTTTAAAATATTATAAATTTTTTAATATTCATTTTTTCTAAAATAAAATATTAATTTTGACATCCTATAACATAAATATATATTATTGAAGATCAAAAAATAGTTGAAATCACAATTTTTTCAAAAAAATTGAATCTCAAAAATGATTTTTATAAAAATTTATTTAAAATAGCTTCAAAATTAAGTAATTTTTTGAAATTTTGATTTTCAAAAGAATTTTAATAAAATAATGAAATATCTAAAATAACATTTTAAGAATAACTATTCAAACCAAATTTTTATTTGAAACTTTTATTGAAAGTTTTTTTGTAAATATTTTACACAAAATTATATTACACTATAAAAATCATTTAAAAAAAATAGCAAAACAAACGGGCCCATTATTATATTATACTAATGTGAAGCTCAATGTCTGCATATATATATATATATATATATATATATATATATATAGTTAAATATGTAATTCATTGTTTTAGAAATGTTATATTTGATTTAGAAAGATTAGATTAGATATTTTTGGGCTTTTATAGTTTGGGCTTTAGCTTGAGATGCAAGTTAACCTAAATCTATATATATGGAGGAACCCTTATCATTGTAATCATCAAGTTTGATAATTCACAGTTTGCAGTTGCAAGTGAATATTGAAAGTTTTCACAGTTTGTGGGCAGAAAGAATTCTGCAGTTTTTCATCTTCTTCTCCAACGCTACTGTTTCTCTTTTCTCTTTCTTTCTTTCTCAATTTTTCTTTTCGCTGCCAGTGCGTGTGAATATTAACAATCTTGAGATCAAGATTGAATAGGAATTCTCAAAAGGTTTTGGGTTAATTCCAACATCTGGTATCTAGAGCTCCGGTTGCGATTAAATGAAGGAAAATCGTGATGGCTATGAATCATCTGAACGAGCACTTTCTGGCGAGCCTTCCGATTCTCAAGAAAGATAATTATGAGAATTAGTGCAAGTAGATTAAGGTAGTTTTCTGTTATCAAGATCTTTGGGATCTTGTGAAGGAAGGAGGGGCACCGCTTGCAGAGAACGCGACAGATCAAGAAAAGGCTGCACACAAAGAATTGAAGAAGAAAGATTATAAAGCTCTCTTTATAATCCATTAGTGTGTCGATCCTGATTACTTTGAAAAGGTTAGTGATGTAGAGTCAGCAAACGAAGCGTGGGAGATTCTTGAAAATTCGTTTGGAGGCGCAGAGAAGGTGAAAGAGGTGAGGTTACAAACTCACAAGAGAACCTATGAGTTGCTTCAGATGGAATACAATGAAAGTATAACATATTTCTTCACCAGAGTTACAAAGCTGGTGAATAAATTAAGGTATGTGGAAAGGTGTTGACATCAAGATCAGTTGTTGCAAAGATCTTACGGTCATTGGCTCCAAAGTTCGACCACGTGGTAGTAGCCATATAAGAGTCGAAAGACTTGTCAGTATTGACGAAGGAAGAGCTTCAAGGGACACTTGAGTCTCATGAACAAAGGATGGCTAAAAGAGCTGCAGGAAAGTCGAAGAGTGATATGGCTTTGCAAGCACAATCAGAAAAGGAAAGGAAAGGCAAAGGAAGCTGGAATGACAACAAAGGTAGAAGAGGCTACAACAATTCGACTGGTCGAAATCAGCATGAGTGAAACTGGTTGAATCAGAGAAACTCCTAGAACCAAGGAAACCAAAGAGGTGGTGCTGCAGGTAGAGGAATGGGTGGTGGTCGAAAGGCTGACAAGAGTCACATTTTAGTGATTGTCCAGAAAAGAAGAAGAATCAAGAAACTGATGCAAAACTGGCAAAACATGAAGAAGAAGGGATGTTGCTGATGGTCACAACAAGAGACGAAGAAAGTTTCCAGGACCAGTGGTATTTGGACTCAGGATGATCATCACACATAACTGGAAGGAAAGATTGGTTTGTCAACATGAAGCCCTCGTCGAAGAACACGGTGAAGTTTGCAAATGACAACACTCTAGCAGCTGAAGGTGTTGGTGATGTTCTGATTATGAGGAAAGATGGCGAGAGGTCAATAATTTCCAATGTGTTGTACATACCAGGCATGAAGAGTAATTTACTAAGTATATGATAGTTGGTCGAAAAGAACTACAAGGTGTCGATCAAAGACAAGATGATGAGAGTTCTCGACGCAGGTGGAAGGTTGATCTTGAAGGCTCCAATGTCTCAGAATAAGACCTTCAAGATTGAACTCAATGTGACGGAGCACAAGTGCCTAGCAACTGCAGCCAGCAGAGATGAGTGGTTATGGCATTTTTTACTAGGCTATCTCAACTTCAATGACATCAGAGAGTTAAAGAGAAGAAATATGGCTTCAGGATTACCTGAAATTGACATTCCAAGTGAAGTCTGTGAAGAGTGTGTTCAGTCGAAACAACACAAGAATATCTTTAGCAAGGATGCAAGAAGGAAGTCAAAGGCAATTCTGGAAGTCATATACTCTGATGTATGTGGTCCAATCCAGGTGGATTCGATTGCAGGCAACAGATACTTTGTCACGTTCATAGATGATTACAGTCGAAAGCTGTGGACTTATCTCATCAAGAAGAAAAGTGATGTGATCGAGGTATTTTCCATATTCAAATCTATGGTCGAAAGACAGAGTAGTCGAAAGCTGAAAATTCTGAGGAATGATGGTGGTGAAGAGTATGTGTCAAAAGAGTTCGATGCATTATGTGAGAAAGAACAGATTGTGCATGAGGTGGTGCCACCCTATACTCCACAGCAAAATGGAATTGCAAAAAGAAAGAACAGAACCATCATGAACATGGTGAGAAGTATGTTGAATGGAAAGCATTTACCCAAAGAATTATGGGTAGAAGCGGTTTCGACAGCAACATATATTTTGAACAGATGTCCGACGAAGAAGCTTGAAGGAATCACACAAGAAGAATGTTGGTATGGTGTCAAACCTTGCCTCAGTCACTTGAAGGTGTTTGGATCTATAGCACATAGACATGTGCCAGATCAGTTGAGAAGGAAGCTTGATGACAAGTCGAATTAGATGATCTTGATAGGATATCATTCAACTGGAGGTTATAAGTTGTTCGACCCAGTGAATAAGTAGGTAGTGATCAGCAGGGATGTGATCATAGATGATCTTAAAGAATAGGATTGGAATGAGAATGTCAAGAAGGATTCAGTGACAATTTCTTGTGAAGAACCAACCACTAAAGTCAAAAGAGAAGTTCAACAGAAACAAGTCATAGATGAAGCAGGTCCTAGCAAACCTCGACAAACAAGACACATGCCTGCAAGGTTGCAAGAATGTGTAATTACATCAGATGATTTGGTTGATGAAGAGGGTGAGCTGGTACATTATGGTTTCTACGCAGATGTCGAACCAGTCAATGCAGCCGCGACATTGAAAGATTCGAAGTGGGTGAAAGCAATGAATGAGGAGTTAGAGTCCATCGAAGTCAACAACACCTGGTCACTTGTCGAATTGCCTCAAGAAAAGAAGGAAATTGATGTGAAGTGGGTTTACAAGGTGAAGTGAATCTTAGAGGAGAAGTAAATCGACACAAGGCGAGACTTGTGGCGAAAGGATTTCTTCAGAAGGAAGGAATCGACTTCGGCGAAGTATTTTCACCTGTTACTAGGATCGAAATAATCAGGTTGGTTGTTGGTCTAGCAAATATGAACAATTGGCAAACATGTCAGATGGACGTGAAGTATGCATTCCTTAATGGCCCCTTAGACGAAGAAGTTTATGTCGCACAACCAGCTGGGTATGTGAAACGAGGTGAAGAAGGAAAGGAGTACAAGCTGCATAAAGCCCTGTATGGACTCAAGCAAGCTCCAAGAGCTTGGAATAAGAAAATCGACAACTTCTTAAGGAAGAAGGAATTTGTGAAATGTACGACTGAGCATGGATTGTATGTAAGGATAAGCAATAGTGAATTGCTTATTTGATGCCTTTATGTCAATGACCTGTTGATAACAGGAAGTTGCAAGAAGGAGTTCAAAAATTTCAAACATGACCTAAGTGAGGAGTTTTAAATGTCAGACTTGGCAAATCTTTCATATTTCCTTGGCATCGAATTCTACAAGACTAGTAGAGGTTTGATGATGCACCAAAGAAGATATGCAGGCAAAATACTCAAGAGATTTGAGATGCAAGATTGCAACCCAACTTCGACTCTAGCTGAGACCAGATTGCAACTGTTGAAAGATTCAGATGAAGATGATGTCAACCTTACCCAATACAGAAGACTTATTGGGTCACTTCAATACCTTTGTCACACAAAGTCTGACTTAGCATATAGTGTGGGTATGGTAAGTAGATTCATGAAGAAGCCAAAGGTATCACACCTAGCAGCAACGAAGAGGATACTGAGGTATCTGAAAGAGACTCTCGACTACGGCATTTTGTTTCCTACAGATGATGAAGGAAAAGAATGCAAGTTAGTGGGATACACCGACTCTAGTTGGTGTAGTGATGCTAAGGATAGAAAATCCACAGCTGGCTATGTGTTTATGTTAGGTGGTGCACCAGTAGCTTGGAGTTCGAGAAAGGAGCCAGTAGTGGCATTGTCGTCATGCGAAGCAGAGTACATAGCTGATTCCCTTTGTGCATGTCAAGCAACCTGGATGGTGAACCTGGTCGAAGAGATCACAGGGAAGAGTCATGGAGTAATTACCATGAAGATCGACATCATGTCCGCTATCAACTTAGCGAAGAATCCAATAGCACATGGTCGAAGTAAGCACGTTGAAATGAGGTTCCATTATCTTCGAAAGCAGGTAGAAAAAGGGAAGATGAATTTGGAACACTGAAGAACTGAGAATCAGATTGCAGATATCATGACAAAGGGAGTGCAGGTCGAAGTTTTCAGAAGACTAAGAGCCATGACGAATATAGACAGTTTAGAGACAATGAATTAGGTGGTGTGTTAAATATGTAATTCATTGTTTTAGAAATATTAGATTTGATTTAGAAAGATCAGATTTGATTTAGAAAGATTAGATTAGATATTTTTGGGCTTTTATAGTTTAGGCTTTATCTTGAGATGCAAGTTAACCTAAATCTATAAATAGGGAGGTACCCTTATCATTGTAATCATCATGTTTGATAATTCACGGTTTGCAGTTGCAAGTGAATAATTGAAAGTTTCCACAGTTTGTGGGCATAAAGAATTCTGCAGTTTTTCATCTTCTTCTCCAACACTACTATTTCTCTTTTCTCTTTCTTTCTTTCTTTCTCAATTTTTCTTTTCATTGTCATTGCGTGTGATTGTTAACAATCTTAAGATCAAGATTGAATAGGAATTCTCAAAAAAAATTTGGTTAATTCCAACACATATATATATATATATATATATATATATATATATATATATATATATATATATATATATATATAATTCGTATGAAGGATCGCTATAATTTATATAAATGAAAAGTGACGCTATAAATGGACCACCATACGAATATCAGTACCGAATTATATACACCAAATTACACGAAATTAATACCAATAAAATCAACAAAGCATCAACTTCTCATGAAATACAGAATTCATCAAAATCATCATCCCTATTGAAGGTGAAGGACTTCTTTACCCTACCCCTCATGCATAAGCTTTTTTTTTTTTAAAGTTATTCTCCCTCTTACCCTAGATTTCTAGCAAGAAAGCTCCCTAATCAAGTTTGGTTCTTCCCTCCTTGAGCCCTAGACTTGTTCTTCACACCTTTGCCTCTTTCTCTAAAACTTCTATTTTCACTTTCTAATCCCAAAAACTCTCTACAGGTCCCTTTTTATTAGAACCCTAACCTCTTTTTAATTTGTTATCTCCACAATATCCTCACTTATTCTCCTATTCACCAAAATATCCCTCATCCCTCTACTAACTTTAATTTCTTATTTACTATTTAGTTTAATTATTTAAATTCTATTTACTTCTAATTACTCTACCAACCCACCAAACTCTCCCTACATTCTCCCATGACCCTCATACTCATATAAGAATCAAAATTTATTTATTTAATTAACATAGCTTAATAATTAATTAAATATACAAATGCATAGATAATCTAAATCGAGATCTCACACAAGGCATTATATAAATGGATTATCTTTCTTATAAATTCAACATTTCACTCATTCATAGTCGATGTGAAACTTAACCACTCACAATTGCACCTAATATATAAATTCATAAATAATCTAAGTTAGGGTGTTACAACTCTCCCCCACTTAAAGAATTTTCGCCCTCGAAATTACCTCAAGTAAACAAATTCGGATATGAATCCCTTTTTTGGCTCTCAAGCTCCCAAGTCACATTTATACCAGCTATTCCTCCCCAAGCCACCTTCAAAAAGGTAATTTTCTTACCACACAACTGCTTCTCTTTTCGGCCCTCTATCCGCATGGTAGATGCCTCAACAATCAGGTTATCTCTCACCTGTACATCATCCACTTGGATCACATGAGATAGATCTGAAATGTATCTCTTAAATTAAGACACATGAAACACATCATGAAAATTAGCCAGCGACGGTGGCAAAGCAATCTGATTGGCCATTTCTCATATCTTCTGCATAATCTGGTAATGACCAATAAAACGCGGAGTGAGCTTTCGAGATTTCAAAGCTTAACCAACATTAGTTATCGAAGTAACTCTAAGAAACACATAATTGCCTTCTTGGAATTCAAGTGATTTCCTCATCTTATCATGGTAACTCTTATGGCGACTCTGAGAAGCTTTCATCTTCTCCTGAATCACTTTGATATTCTCTGTGGTTTGTTGGACAATCTCATGTCCAATCACAACACTCTCTCCCGACTCATATCAACATAGAGGTGTCCTACACCTCCTACCATACAATGCCTCAAACGGTGTCATTCCAATACTCGAATGGAAATCGTTGTTGTAGGTAAACTCAATCAACGGTAGAAATCCATCCCAAGTACCTCCTTTCTCGAGTACATAAGCTCTCAACAATTCTTCTAAGGATTGGATAGTCCTATCCGTCTAACCACCTGTCTTCAGATGATAATCGGAACTGAACCGCACCTTCGTACCCAACACTTTATGCAAATATATATATATAACAGTGTCGATGTCGTATATTTTTTTACATTATCGATGTCGGAATGTTCGTATCTGTATCCTGTTCCAGTATCCATGTCGGAGTCCATGCTTCATAGTTCTAATGCTCAAGAAACCAAAATAGAATGAATTATGAACTCATCTTTTACACCGTGGCTTTGAAGAAATATAGACTTATTATTGTGCGAAATCACATAAATCAAGTGTTGTAACTGATTACTGCGTTTTGGTAACCAATTACAACTGTTACTATTTTTGCATGTTTGAACTAGTGTGACCGATTACTGTGTTTTGGTAATCGATTACAACTGTTACTATTTTTTTTCTGTTTAAACTAGTGTAATCGGTTGCTGCAATTTGGTATCGGTTACCACTGTGTTGCATTTTAATAAATCAAGCAGTTATAATCGATTACAGATTTTGCATAATTGATTACAGATAGCTAGTTTTAGTTTTTTTAGGTTTGTAACTTGGGCCTCAATCCATTGTATTTATATATACCTTTGAGGTATCATTATACACTTAAGCTGAATGTTAAATGAATGAGCATTATCACCTCAATTAGATTATTCTCTCTAATTCTTTCTCACACTCTCTCCATCTCCACACTCAATTACTCCATTTTTACTTAAACTTAAGTTCTAACACTTTTAACTCTACATAAATTACAGCAACATATAATATTTAAAATTTGCTTTCAAATAAATTTATTAAAAATAAAGGTAATGCTAATTTGTGTCTTTGAAGCACAAGTTAAGAACTAAATGTAAAAATATTTTTTGAAAAATATATATTAATTTTATCAAAAAAAATTTTCAATACAAATTTTCTATTTATAAATTTCTTAACATATCTTCTTAAGGCACAAGCCCTAAAAATAAATACTATATATATACATTAAATTAAATACCACAAATATTAGTACCATTTTCTCTTGAATCTACTGTTTATTAGATTTATGAGTCTCTTTTAAAACTTAAAATTAAAACTAAAGCAAATACAAATTATATTCTCTCTAATTCTGTCTTACACTCTCTCCTTCTCGATTACTCTATTTTTACTGTTCTAACACTTATAACTCTACATAGATTATAGCAAAATATAATATTTAAAATTTGCTTTCAATTAAATTCATTAAAAATAAATACACTAAATGTATACACCTAAGTTAAATACCACTAATAGTACTAGTACATTAAATTATTACTCTAGAATCTTCTATTTATTTTCTCTAGAATCTTCTATTTATTTTATTTATGAGTCTCTTTTAAAACTTAAAATTAAAACTAAAGCAAATACAAATTTTTTATTTATCGAAACACCATCAATTGAAAGTAATAGTTTATTCTAGTTCGTAAATATTTGAAATTCGGTTACATTCTGTTATAACGAACCGTAACCGTTTCGTTTCTTTTTGTAATCATTTTTCATCAGTATATAAATAGAAACGTGACGCTATTCAACAAACTTTAGAGCAAGAATTGAAGTTAGAGAAAGTGAAAATCAGAGAGAGAAATCATGAGTGGTGAAAATCAGGTAACTTCGATTCTTCTTCTTCTTCGTATGTTCTTCTTCTGCTATTCGATTGATTCTCTGAAAAATGCAATGCATGTTAATTACTTGTTCCAACACATACTAGAGTAGATGATTTTGATTTTGATTTTGATTTTGATTTTGATTTTGATTTTGATGTTGATTTTGATTTTGATGTTGATTTTGATGTTGATCTAACACTGTTTGTGCTATCAGCTAGTAAAGTTCTCTTCAATGCAATGCATGCTGATTTTTGTTTGAATACACAAGCAGAGTAAACGTTCTTGATTTGTTGTTGATGTTTTTCTTCTTCTTCTTCTTCTTCTTCTTCTTCTGCTATTCGATTGATTCTCTGAAAAATGCAATGCATCTTGATTACTTGTTCGAACAGAATGTTATATACTAGAGTAGACGATTTTGATTTTGATTTTGATTTTGATTAAAATCTAACACTGTTTGTGCTATAGGCTAGTAAATCTCTATTCAACGCAATGCATGATGATTAGTAATGATCACTTGTTTGAATACACAAGGAGAGTAAAACGTTAGGAGTTTTTTCCGTATAAAATTGCAGTTTCATACTTCTCGTCTTCGCATTGGTTCTGTGCCTTCTTCGACGACGTCTCTGTGTGTGTGATTGATTCTTTTGATTCTTTCTCATATGAGTTTTTTGTATAATAGTATGTATTTAGTTCAATATTGTGAATTTGTGATTTATAGATGTAATTACTCTTCATTTAATTTAATTCTCTCTTCAATGCAATGTATGATTATTAGTTTTTGGTATATTTGGTTTGCCTAAAGTAATGATCACTTGTATGATATTCTTTATTTTTGGCTAATTGAAATCCTTTGTAAAGATTTGATACTCATATGTTAACTCTAAAAGTTTCATATCATATTGCAGCCTACTTATGTCCTTCGATTCTGCGCTGTATCCAATGGAAATCCTGGACGAGCAGGTGCAGCAGCTATACTGCTTTCGGAAGATCAGACAGTGGTATCAAATTTATGTATCAGTTCAATTTGGTATTATATTTATATTATCTAGTTACAAGATGTAGCTTAGTCTCATGTGTCTTTCGTTACTTGGTAGCTTTACCGATTCCGCGAGGGACTAGGACAACAAACAGTTATCGTTGCTGAGTATCGCGCATTAATTCTAGGACTGAAACAAGCGATAGCGAAAGGATATAATAACATCTATGTCGAAGGAGACTCCCGACGTGTTGTCATTCAGGTTTGTTCTAGGAATGTTGAGAATTTGAGAATTTGAGAATTCTATGCATGATAGACATGGTTTCTACAATAACAGCAACCATAGTTTCATATTCTTTCTACTCCTGGTTAGATATTGTTTACGATTTACTCCTCTTGCTGTTTTTTACTTGTAATACTTTATTTCCTAAACAATAGATTCGGAGTTCTGAGTACGCAATTGGGCGTTCAAGGAGTTTATCGATGGAGGCTTTGGCGTTGAAGGAAAGGTTTCGCTCATTCAACATCCAACTAATTCCTAGGGTATTTATTTAGTACTATAATGTTTAACTTGCTTTGTGGATCATTTCTTGAAATTGATTTTGAGAGAAATTTTTTTTTTTTTATGTTTAAAGGTCGATAATGGTTTAGCGGATTCTCAAGCAAGCCTGGCCGTTAATCTTGGAGGTTAGACCTTTAGAATTATCTCAGTTTCCTATAGGTTTTCTAATTTTTGAGAACTGCATTGTCTTGCATCCAAAGCTACTTTGAAACCCAAAAGCATCTTTGGATAATTGTGTTTGGTTTTTCTATTTCAATTGATGTGTTTCCATTTAGATAATACTTTGGAAACAATATTGTGGAGAAACTTTTTATAGCTTGCTTTAAGCTTTAATTTCTATATATGTATTTCAGTATTTGGTAGAGGAACTTAAAGTTTAATGGATCTTAAACATTTTGTAGATGGTGAAGTTGAAGAAGATGACGTCCGTGCATGATCACCTGACAACATGCCACTGCCAAAAATTATTGGCAACTATTGAAGTTGTGCTTAGCAATTTAACATACTTGATGTTTTACATGCAATAATACTACATATCCAAAGGTCAAATGCTTCCATGTATGGACTTGAAAATGCTGTTGTGATGTTTGTTATATGCATATTTCTGAATTTCTGTTTTCTATGTTGAAATAAAAAACTCTTGTAAGTCAAGCTGTGTGATGGATGATATGACCTCAAAAAGAGCCTATGGTGAACATCAAACTCCATTTTGAACTTCGGTTAAGTATTGTTCAAAAATAGTCTATTTGGACTCGAATGATTTTTATTTTGATAGCTATACAAGTTTTTAGAAGTATGAAGACATTACTTATTATTTGGTGCGTAAAATGGAATATATATAATTATCACTTTCAACGTTATTTTTTGAGTAAAGTTCAGTCTATGAATGAAGCTAGTCAAGTACTCCCTCCGTCCCAAAATTTAAGAGAAAAAAGTGTATTTTTTTTGTCCCAAAATATAAGAGAAAAAAATATTTTTCATTTTTTTTAAGGTAAAATTAAATGCAAGTTGCATTTAATTTGCTTTCTCTCTCATCTTTTCTATAGCTAACAACCAATTAGAATTGTTTTTACATCTATCAAAACAATTTTTTTCAACAAAATCTTAGTCAAACTATTATATTTTTTACTTTTCTTAATAAACGTGTTTTTAATTTTTTCTCTTATATTTTAGGACGGAGGGAGTATTAAATAAGGTTTGACAGTGTTAAAGTTTTTCAAATTTTGAAAGAGGCGTTTTAAATTGTTGTAATTTTAAATATCATTTGAAATCTATAATCTAGAGTGTGTTTTTGAAACTCACATATTCGAAAATATATTGCATGACTTGCATGACAT
The DNA here is from genome assembly GCA_022829125.1 of Lathyrus tuberosus. NCBI lineage: Eukaryota > Viridiplantae > Streptophyta > Magnoliopsida > Fabales > Fabaceae > Lathyrus > Lathyrus tuberosus. The sequence continues at coordinate 893,322 of JALAZF010000812.1, read as the reverse complement.
TGGTGGATCAGCGTTTAGATTTTTTATGTAATTAATAATAGATTTAAATATATTTTTGGTCATTCTATTTTAATTTTCTTTTTTTTAACTTTTTAATCCTTTTAAAAAAATTCCAATTTTTTAGTCTCTCTATTCAATATTTTTTAAATTGTTTTTTTTTATCTCCTTCAAATTTACAAAGGTGACACTTATGTGACAATGTCACTTGGCGCCACATCAAATAAATGTGTCATGTTACATTTTTCTTAAATTAAAATATACTTTTTAAATATCATCTAATATAATATTATATTATATTATAAAAAAATAAAAATAAAATTAAAATTAAAATTTTAAATTATTTATTTTTATTAATAGAATAAATATACTTTTTATAATTTGAGAAAATAATAAATTACAAAATAAATTTTGGGAATCGAACTTGCATTTTTGTGATTTAAAAGATTTAAGCTCTCAATTATGCCACTAATCATTTAGTTAACTTGTCTCCCCTAATTATATTTGTATTAGTTTCTCTGATTCTATCACAGTTTCTTTCACCTTTTCGCCAAAACTTTTAGTGGCTATAACTCTCGCACTTCATCAAAGTAATATCAAGCACACATTGAGAGAAAAAATATGATAAATGAATGAAGAAGATGAAACGTTCTCGTTGATTCATTGAGAAATCAAAATAGTTACACCAAAGCTATGATAACTAAATAGAAACTAAATGAGTTAGTTACGGCACATCAGCAATGATAACTAACTCTCTAACAAATAAAAATAGCAGAAAAAATACATGTATACATGCATCTTCAAATTCATGTATGTTATGACTATGCCTTGAGCTTTAAGTAACATGCATGTGTGTTTCCAGCTTTTCTTCATCTATATCGTTTAAAATAGAGAAGCACATGTAACATTGCACGATAATGAAGTTCAGTACGTAGGAGCACTCATAAATTGGCTTAGTTGTTGAGTGGCATATACAATGTTCAGTCATGTAGCTGTAAGGTAGATTAGTCTTCCAACAAGACGTCTGTAAGCAGTAACATTAGTGAAAGTTGAGCTACAATCTTGATGTAAGTGAGTCAAAGCATCCAAGAGTGTAGAAGCTAGTTTACATCCACTGAGGCCTGAATCATGAAGTAGTCCTAAGAAGTATTTTCTTTGACACAAAGTAATACCTTTGGAAGAACGTGTTACTTCGAGGCCAAGGAAAAAATTTAACTGGCCAATGTCTTTGACATGAAAGGTCTTATCCAATGCTCATTTCAAATTATCAAACTCAGTTAGAGATGTATCTACCAGGATTATGTCATCGACATAAATGATAAGAACTGCGAACGAAGTGGATGTGGACTTAGTGAAAAGAGTATAGTATGCATATGCATGGATAAAACCTTGTGCATGATGAAACAGTCAATTTTTCAAACCATTCGTAGCTTCCTTGCTTCAAGCCATAAAGGGACTTGAGGAGTCTACACACGTGAACAGGTTTAAGAGGTGACGTGCCTTCTGATGCCTTCATATACACGGCTTCATACAAATATCCATGAAGAAAGGCATTGTTTACATCAGGCTTATGTAAATGCCATCCATGAACTACAACTAAAGCAAGTAAAACCCTGACTATTGAATTCTTAGCAACTGGTGAAAATGTCTCAAAGTAATTTAATCCCTTAGTTTGATTGAAACCATGAGCCACGAGTCTTACTTTAAACCGTTTAATAGATCTATCAGCATACCTCTTTATCTTGTATACCCATTTACTACCAATCTCAGTAGCCTTATGGGGAAAATCTACAAATTCCCATGTGTGATTATTATTAAGAGCTTCAACTTCTTTGTTCATAGCTGCAGCCCAGCTGGAATCTTTTGCAGTAACATGATAGTTTGGTGGTTCATTTTTAGATGATACGGAAGTATTATGGTAGGGAAATTCAAGGTCAAAATATTTAACATTTTGAGAAACAAGTATTTCATGGTCTACAACATCTAAAAGGACAAAGCCTTTATACCTTCTTTGTATCTTAAGAAGGAACACTTCCTTGCTCTTGCATCAAACTTTTGTCTATTGTTTGTCAATTTTAAAGCATGGCTCAAGCATCCAAACACCTTCAAGGAGCTAAGATGAGGCGTACTTCCATATAACACTTCACGAGAAGATTTGTTATGAAGTATCTTTGTAGGGGTCATGTTCATAAGGAACATTGCTTGCAAAACTGTATATGACCAACACCTCTTAGGCAAACCAGATTGGAACATGAGAGCTCGACTAATGTTTAGAATATGATAATGTCGCCTCTCTACTCTCCCATTTTATTGTGGAGTATATGCATAACTCCTTTGATGGATGATTCGCTATGAGGCATAGTACATTGGCATCAATAATTCAGCTTTATTATCACTTCGTATCACCTTAAATGTCTTATCAAATTGAGTTTCAACCATGCTGACAACATCTTTTATTTTTTGTGACACTTCAGACTTTGTTTTCAACATTACGACCCAAAGAAAATTTTAAAACAATACACATAAGTGGTATTAAATGGCCCCCAAATGTCTAGATAAATTAGATCAAACACATTACTAGCATTTTTATTATTGATTGGAAAAGGTAAAACCTTTTGTCTAGATTGCTTAAATTAATCATTTTGCATAGCATACATCATCTCATGTGTGTGTTTTTTATGTATTCACTAACCCCTTTTAAAATTCAAAAACATGTGTTTTGGTTTTGCTTTGATCATAAGCTAGGGTTTGCTCTCATGAAGCTCAAGGTTTGATCAGTCAAAGGATTGTGTAATTATCAACATCTCAAGCCCTAATTCATCCAACATTGTTCAATGGTCTCTCCTCATTAATAATCAAGGTGCAAGATTGCATTGAATCAAGATCAACAAGCCCCAAGTCATCAAATGCATCCAAATTAGGGTTTTGACCTAATTCAGTCTATAGTTTGACTTTTGAAGCAAGGCATGATCCAATACCTCAAGACATGTTTCAAGGACCTCAAATGCATCATATTAGTCCATTCATATGATTGTATTAACCCAAGAAGCTTGATTCATAAGAAATTGAAGAATTTAAGTCCATCGGATGAAAAGTCAGTTGTTCCTCAAAGTCAAAGTTTGACTTTTGAGATCTTTGGTCAAACATGGACTCCTCAAGTCAAGGATCATGAAAATATGTGTTTTGGATCATGATCACTCAAGAAAATAAAACATCCAAAGATCATGATTTGTAAAAATTAGGGTTTCATGATTTTTTTAAAGTTATGGAAACCCTATGATTTTTGCCCTACTTCCCAAGTCCATAACTTCCTCCTCAAGCAACCATTTTCTTTGCTCCAAAGACCAAATTGAAGCTCTTGTTTCATACTCCAATTTTGTCCTAGGGTATGGATTCCAAAAAGTGTATGAATAAAGAGATATGAGGCCATGAAGTGGAGGGTTCACTAACTTTGAAACATAAACACTTAGAAAAATTTTCAACAAATTCTGCCTATGTCAAGTAGCTGACTTTACAAGCATTTTTCACCATGATCCCAATTGAATCAAGAAAAGTGGTCAACATGAAAGTTGTAGAGGATGTTTCAAGCTTTCCAAAGAGTTCAAAAACACAATTTTATCATGCTTGAGCTAAGAGTTTCGAAGACATGAAGTTGGCCTCTATAAGCTAAATTCTAGATCATTTCATGGCAAGCCTCATGATCAAATCCATAGCCAAAACTACATGATCTTACTTTGCATGCTATCTTGCTTCTAAATCTCAACATGATCTAAGAATTACACAAGTCTTTGATGTATTACACAAATAATTGAAGCATTGTCCAAAGCTTGATGTCATTTATGGAAGGTTATGCATAAAGCTTCATATCCATTCTTGTAAAGGTTACTTTTTGCCAACAACTTGTGAATTAAGCCTCTAAATGTTTTCTCTAATCACACTTAGTCTATAATGCTCAGAAGCAACCCCTAAACGTCAGAAAAAGCATGGCTATGTTCCTTATTTCACTCACCCACTTTCATCATGATCAAGAATACCTTTTGGTGCAAAATGAAAACAAATCTCTAAACTAGATTTTCTTTTGAACTAAACCTAATCTCAGAAAGTTACATGAAGCCTCTATAAATATAGGATCACACCTCAGAACATCAGACACTTGAAAACACTTGAATCAAGCATACACACCAGAATTTGCATCCACTAATATTGTAGCAAAACCTCCATTTACAAAACTTGCCAAAACCTTCCATAATCACAAAACAACCAAACTAACCACCCTCACACACTACGAATCATCTACAAAAGTTGTTCAATCCATCCATTTCATCAAAAAACCTCATAATCCAAAAGTCAACCCTCAACACAAAGTTTGTTGACTTTCTGTCCAAAACATCATAAACCTTCATTCAAACATTTTCCTCTCAATTCAACCCATTAAACACCCTCCATAAACACTTCATAAACTGTCCAAGGTGTTGTTTTACAACTGTAACACCATTTCCATAAAGATCAAATTCTCACTTTTCATATTTGCTAGAGAAATCGTGCATAGAGTTTGGAGTTGTTTCAGTGCAAACTAAGCATCCTAAAAGTATCTTAGAGGTTCATAGAAGCTATTTGGATCATTAATCACCTTCTGGAAGTTGGATTGAAAAGGCATTGGACCTACTTCAATAGGTAAGTCCATGACTTATGCAACTATGTGATATTTGCATCATCTTCATTCATTTAAGTTACTAAACTGTTTGCCATGATGTAGAGGTTATTTCCCTTTTGTCAATTGATTCTGATCATTGCTATATGCGATTCCATTTTAAATTTTCATTCTAGGATTCCTTCTGGTTCGTGATTAATTATTTTTTATGTGTTGAAAATCAATAAAATTAAATGGTACCATCATGATCCTCATTAATTTTCAAAAAAAATTCATTTTTGCATCATGAGAAAATATTGAGAAACGAGGGAGATAGAACTTTCAAAATTTTAAAAATGGAGGAAGAAGATGAAGATGGCGCCATATTTCATATTTGAAACCTGTTTTACTATTTTATTTTATGATTCCATATTAATCACTGAATAGGTATTGCGCCATAATGGTCATTGTATTGTGTTTATATGTGCTAGCATATTCAAGGTCTAGGGTTTGAATCCCCCTCGCCCTAGACCTTTTTTATTTTATTTTTACATGTTTTTCATGTTTACTTAATATATTATGTAATGTGCGTGTTACCTCATCAACCTATTGCACGTGCCTCAGTGGTAAAGTTTTTGGTTGCAAGCCAGGGTGCGTGAGTTCAAGTCTTGGAGGCAGCATCCCTTTATTTTTTATCACTTGTTGATTTCATGATTTTTCTCACTTTCTTTCAACCATATCTCATGATTCCTTCATCCTTTTGAGTTGATTTTTTGTACACTTGTTATTTATCATATGCATTTTATGAATGCATGGAAAAAACCAAAAGTATTATTTATTTTATCATTTTTATCATGTTGAAAACTTGTCCCTTTTATGTGATTTTTATGACTTTTAATGATGTTTCTTGGTTTATTTCTTTGATCTAACTCATCATGAATGCTTGTGTGGTCATACTATGTCTTGTGCCATGTTTAAAATGTTGTGACTTTATTGTTCACTTGTACTAAATGTGTAAAATTGTTAATATGTTCAAGTTTGTCTTCCATGAACTCCTATTTACCAAAGCATATGTTTGTACCTCCTAGGGTTTAGGATGAATCTTGGGCTTGCCATACCTTTGCATCTCTTTTTTTTTACTTGTGCACATTTTGTTTCCCTTTTAGGGTTAAGTGTTGTCTTCACCTTGTGTCTTTTAATCCTTATCTTTCATGTTCATGTTTTGTATGCCACGATTTATGTCTTGTGATGTTCATTTTGTCCACAAGTATTTCCTTCATAAACTTCCACATTGTTAATCATGTCTTGCCTTATGTTTATCCATGAGTTGTTTATTATGATGTTATGTAAACCTTTGTTATGTCTTGTTCATGTTCACCATGCTTAAAATCATGTTGTTTTTTCATGGTGTTTGTTAATTCATGTTTATGTAATCAATCATTGTTATGAATTTCCAAGGGAAGGGCTTGTTGCTGACATCTTTGTCATTTGCATTTGCATATTTGCATTTTCTTGTGTGTGTGTGTGTGTGTGTGTGTATATATATATATATATATATATATATATATATATATATATATATATATATATATATATATATTGTAATCCTAGAACGTGTTATCCCTTAGGAAGTCTCCCTTAGGATTACCTTCAACTTAGACATCTTCAATTAGGGTTCCCCCTTTACAAACTCAAAACCACTTTCATAAAAAAACCTTGACCTTAGGTCATTGATCTTTTCAAACTCTTTTCTTAACAAATGCTTCAAAACATTTTAAGCATATTCAAACTTTATTTCACAAAGACTAAAAAACACAAACTCAATTCAAACTTTTTGCCATTTTGGATTTTCAACTTTAAAACCTTTTCAAGTAGACAACTGTTGCGGTGAGAATCAGATACCAAGCTATTAGTTAACTTGAATCACAAATCATGAAGTTCACCCTCGAGCTTTGATTTATCCAAAGGAAAGGGTAAAGATTGAAGAAAACCCTAATTGCGCTATGTAGGAACACAGCCAGAGATCTAAGGTTCGGGGGTTGGTTATACCTAAGGAAGGTGTTAGCATCCTAAGTATCTGTAGTACTCTACAGGAACCTCTTGTTTGTATTTGTGTTATGCTAAAGTTTTCTTGCTAAGGGAAATGTGCTAAGGTAAAGACCTAGGGGTATGTACACTAATATGGTCGCCAAGACATCACATCTCGTGCCTACGTATCCTGACGGGAATGGAATCAGAGCATTCGTAGTTCCCCTCAATACGGGGTAAAAGGGTGAGAAAAAGAAAAGGAGAAATCCAAGAAGGCATTGGATGTAAAGGAAACAAAGGCGGAAAAAGAAAAAAAGTAGAAAAAGAAAAAGGTAGCTCGCTAGGATCTCGCAATCCTATTCCTACGTATTCTCAAGGTGAACTTGAGATATCAGAGCAATCGTAGTTCCCCTCACTACAGGGGTAAAGAACTCTTGACTATGGTCAAGGTTCCAAGGGAAAAGTAGTGTCTGACAGCAAGACACCTACGTGGAGTGCAACGACTCCAAACCTAAGGCTAAGTAAACAGGGAAAGAAGTGTCCACGGGAAAGTAGGGTCTAACAGCAAGACACCTACGTGGAGTGCGGCGTTAGATAAGGGAATGATGGACAAGGTTATTCTAAATGATGTGGCAGTCAACGGGGAATCCTTTCCTTTGGAATTGAGGTATAAGTAATAGAGGGACAAAAAGGAAAACCTCGAGTGTCAGGGGTAAGATGAACAACAATATATACAACAAATGTAACCAGGATTAAAAGTTGAACACCAGGAATTAATTTAAGTGAAAGATGTAAAATGGCAAGATTAAAAAATATATGAAAATGTGGATAGTCAAGATTAAATTAGAAATTAAAATAAAATCTAATTAACAACTAATAAAATAAGTTCCCAAAATTACTTAACTAACTTAAAGCACAAATACTAATTTTAAATCTATACTAGTTCTAAAATTGAATGCTAAAGCTAATAAGTTAAAACCTGGCTAAAATTCTAATTGAGAATAAAAATCTAATTAATTACTAATTAAATTAATTTCTAACTAATAGCTATTTTATTAAATTAGTTAAAACCTAATTAGAACTAAAACTAAGTTTAATTAACCAATTCTAAATAACGACTAATTCTAAATAAATAACAAAAGAAACAAATTTTAATTAAAGACTAAAACTAAAATTAAGTATACAAAATCTAATTAAAAATTAATAACTAAGAAGGGTGTTGATAGCTAGTGCATATGGGTTGTAAGCCCAACGCAAACCTCTCAAGCAAACTGGGAAAAAGGAAAGGTGGGGCGGGTCAAAGGTTACCCGAACCGGTTCACATCAAAAGAGAAGGAAAAGGTTTAAACAAAACCTAAGAAACCAGGCGTGTGTAATCAAGCTCAACATCACGAAAACATAGTGCACCATGAAATCAAAACATATCATCTTCTCACCTGATTTTCCTTTTTCTCCCGTAATACTCTCCACCCGGTTTCTCTCTCTGTCTCCGTTTTTTGTCCCTCCTTTTTTGATCGCGGTGGCACTGTGTGATTCCAGTTGTTGATTTGTTTTGATGTGTTGGGAAAAAGAAGGTTCTCTGGCAGGTTGGGTAGGTGGTGGTTTGATGAAATCTTCTGCAGAAAAAAATTGGGAAAGGAAAGAGAGGATGAAGTGTTTGAAGGTTACTATTGTTTTTGCGTTGAGAAAAAGTGTGATGATGTCACTGTGAATTGAAACTGTGATGGTTTTGTGGTCAAATGGTAAAGCTCAAGCGGTGGTTGAAATGAAAAGAGAGTCAATAGTGTGTTTGGAATGAATCTGGTCGACGGTGTGGTTTTGCTGAATAAACTGAAGGTTGTGGTTTGAATGCGGTTTGTGAGTTTGTAGATGCAGAAAAAGAGTGGTAGATTGAAGTATTGATCAATGGTTTGTGTTTGGCAGTGTAACAAGGTGGTGATGTGAAAGGGTTTTGGAAGTGATGAAGAAGTGGTTTTGTAGAGGGGATTCGTTCTCTCTTTTTCTTCTGTTTTTTTCTCCTACCTTAAAATCAAAATGAGACTTAGTTATTAAGTTTCAAGTACAAACTGGTTCTTGTCTTGTTTCCTTTGATATGTCCCTTTCACAGCAGGTTTGTGCTTCAGGCCTTGATGCAGTGGCTGGGTTGTCGCTGTTGAGCATAGCAGCAGTTTGTGCAGAAGTGGGAGTTTTGTAGTTTTGGTCAAAAGTTCATATTGCAGAGTCTTGTGGTATTGCAAGCAAGTGACACAGGTTAATGACAGGTTTTTGGCAAGGAGTTGCAGGGTGTGTAGGTTTACGATTTTGGGAGGAGTTTGGATGCTTGGTGTATTGGCATTATCGTGTGGCAGCAAGTTGGCAAAATTAGGATGTATGCTACGTTGGGAGGATGCCCAAGGATTCAAAATTTGGGCTATTTTAGTGAAAGTCAAGTTTGCAGCTCTGAGACATGTTTGAAAGCAACCTTGTTTTTTTTTTCTCTAACTTTGTAATAATAAAAAAATGCTCTACTTATTTTATTTTTGAAATGATTTCTTCTTTTCTCTTTTTTTTTTAAACAAAAGAAAAATAAATAAATGAAAACTAACTAAATTAATTAAACTAAATTAAACTAAAAAAACAACATGAAAAAATAATAAAACTATAATTATAATAAAATAAAATAAAATTTAAATATAAAAAAATTAATACAAATTAAATTAAAATTAGACTAAAATAAAAATAAAAGCTGAACTAAAGTAAAAATTAAATTAAGTTAATAATTAAAACTATAATTGAAAATAAGCTAACTTAGATATAAACTAAATTAAAAACATAAACGAAATTAAAATATAAACTAAAGTTAAAAAAAATAAGACTAAACTGAAATTAAGCTAAATAAATCCTAAATATCTCTAAAATCAAAAAAAGACATGGAAGAAAAAATGCATTATTAAGATGTTTTACTGAAAATGCTTTAAAAGAGACCGACTTAAAATAATATGACAAAGGCCAACAAATCTGAGGGTAAAATTTGGGGTATGACAGTTGCCCCTATTTAAATAACTTCACCGGATGACATTTGTGCTGATAATTCTCGTGAAATCATGGTGAGAGGTATTTACATATAGATAACCGAAAATTTTGCCCTCAGATGCACTGACATGCAATGTTATGGACTCCAGTATGATGAAAATGATGGAAGGATAAATATGGACAGAATGGAAGCAGACAGAGACAAAGTCCACACAATGAGCAATCAATCACTAGGGATGACCGCAACACTGGGGAAACCAAAACAAAACTGGAAAATCTAAAGTGACGGAGCAACTGGTTCAAGCGTGACCGACTGACACTTTAAAAAGAAAAGATAACACAAGATCCTCAATGGAAGCAGCCCCGAAAGACGGTCTCCACTGGGGAATCAGATAACAAAGACTCAATCTGGAAGAACATCATAAAGAGAAAGGCACATCCGGAAGAGCATCAGATGGAAAAAGAAACCATACATCCAATAATGGCTTTGAATGAAAGGTGCAATCACAATATCTAATAATGACCTTAGATAAAAGTGAACAAAATAGGGATTCAAGAAAGTAATGGACGCAAAGAAACCAGTCATCCAATAATGGCTTTAAATGAAAGGTAAACTCATAGTATCTGAGAAAGCATCAGATGAAAATGAGATAAAAGAAGGGTAATCCGAGAAGGCATTGGATATAAGGCAAACAGTCATTCAATAATGGCTTTGAATGAAAGGTAAACTCATAATATCTGAGAAGGTATCAGATGAGAATGAGATAAAAGGGTAATCCAAGAAGGCATTGGTGTAAAGAAATCACAAAATCCAAGAAAGCATTGGATCAAAGGTGAACTCGTAATATCTGAGAAAGCATCAGATGAATGTGAGAAAGGTAGAGATCCAAGAAAGCATTGGATGCAAGGAATCACAGTATCCAAGACAGCATTGAATGACTGTGAACTTTCAGGAAAGGAACTAAAAGATATCCAAACAAATTTGATGGGGATTACAGGAGAGAGGCAAAACTTCCAGGAATAACACTGGGAGAACAAGAGGAATAAGATATCCAAGAATGGCACTAGAGATCAAAAGAGACAGACATTCAGGAATGACAATGGAGTGAAAGAATATAAAGATCCAGGAATAGCACTGGAATGAAAGAAGATAAACATCTATCAACAGGATTAGATGCATGAGGAAACGACAACTTTCAGGAATGGCACTGAATGAAAGGGCAGATAACGTTTGGTAGGCACCAAGTAAGTTGGACTTTGACCACAAGGTAAGACGCGGATAGCAACACGACCTCGGGAGACATGCAAATGAGGATGAAACACTCGTGATATGCATATGTATATGAATTATGCAGATGGTATATGATCAAATGCAAATGTATTGCAGATGTTGACGACATGGCTCGACTCTTGGGAGAAGACAAGACTAGAAGACTGATTCCTCAACACGGAGATCACTATCAATTATGCTTGGGGACTAAATATTCAACTGTTGAGCACAACTTTGTTACACTGGTAAAATGTGTCAAGTTGAAGATCCTTATAGGAAGGATAGAGAGTTGTATGGGGATTCTTGAGGTAAACTGCCCCAGACTAACCGGTTGTTATAAATGAACTGATCATTGCTTCAATTTGTCTGATTCTGTAATGACTGTTTCACGGCGCTCTTAGAAAGCTTGCCCCGGTATGAGTCTTGAAAAGTCTGGATAACCAATTTTGAGAAGGACTTGCCCCTAAACAACAAATCTTGAACTGATTCTTCAACAGGATTTGGAAAGAACTTACCCCTGATAGGATCATCGACCAAGTTTCATAATTGTTTGAAAATTCCTTGAGGAAACCTAGTTTGCAAACAAAAGTATTTGTACAAACATGGTAACTTTAAAACAAATACATGCAACTTCTGAAATCAAAACCATTTTTTAAAGATGCAAAACACAATGAGTCACTGGTCTGAACACGGCGGTTCAAGACATTTAAACGTGAAAGGTATGATACCAAAACAGATGTTCTGCAAAGATCTTTTGGAGTCAATTTACGCAACTTTGCTATAGTATGCTTTCAAAATAACCTTGCTTCAGTTAGGTCTTTCAAGGGTTGTATCGTAGACTAGTTCATGGTTTAAGAAATAAAGGATAAAGGCTCAAAGTTTGTTTGTACCCACCCAATCTTCGTGATGAACTACCAATCCTACGCTCAGTTGACTTAGGCTATACACTCAGGTTCCCAGAGGTTGGAAATTGCACTGATGATAGTAATGATGATGGTTCGGAAGTTAAAGGACTTTGAAACGGCGATCACTACTTCCTTACAAAATTGTTTGCCATTGAGGACTTTCAGGATAAAGGATTTAAAGATTTCCTCTTTTTTTTGTCTAACAAACATTTTTTGTATAAGGCAAGGTCATGAGCTTCCCATCTTTCTTAGCTTTTGCCTTGAAAGGGACTCGGCTCATTCTTTGAGTAAGGAAAGTGGCTAGCTAGCTTAATGATTACGATGAACCATCATTGGCATTTGACTTGAGGGACATCTTCGACACTTGTTTGTTGTGTGCGAAAGAAAATTTGTGAGTGCAACCTTTATATGAAAGGTGTCTTGCATGAATGCACAACCACGCTAACTGAGAACTACCCTGCCCCAGGTTTAAGATTGCTAGTTTTTGTGAAGAAAGAAACTCCTACTTCTAGGCTCGATGGGGTTGAAGAGGGATTAACTTCCTTATTTCTCCAGTGTTTAGGGATTGAAACAATGCCTTACATCGCTAGCAAAGTTTATTTGAAAGCATACCAGCAATTATGAGTATATTATTTTCGTCATCCTCCCTCCAATCTTTGCACAATAAAAAAGAAAGTGGAAAAATAGATAAAATATTTTGCAAAAGAAAGCATAAAGATGTAAATAGTGGACAAAATGAATTGAATCAAAAGTTGCAATGATCGTTTCATTAATCACGGAAGTACAAACATAATTGAAGGCAAACAACCATTACAAAATAAGGAAAATGCAAACAACAAGAAACAAGGCTTAGTGACTAGTTAAACACAAGGGTGAGTTGTCATATCTTTAAGAAGTAGCTGAGCTGAAGTCGACTGAAGCTTCACCTGGCGTGCCCTGGTAGAGGGTTGTTCTGGACATTGGGATTGTCTTGAAAGGAGAGGATTTTGTTTCTGATCCGCTCTTGTACTCTAGCTTTCAATGCAAAACAACCTTCCAGGTTATAGCCTGCACCACCTTGATGGTATTCACAATGAAGATGAGCCCTATAGCCGGCTAGAAGAGGATTTGGTGGAGGAGGCATAGGCCTTGTGGTAATCAAACCTTGCTAAACCATACCAGAATAAAGTTCGGTGTATCTCATAGGAATAGGATCAAATTGATTCCTATTACGGTACTGGTTTTGTCCTGCAGTCGGACGTTGAGGAGCTTGAGCAGGTCGTGGAGCAGTAACCACAGGGGTAACAACAGCAATAGTAGGGTGAACAACGTACCGAGGTTGAGGAAGAGGCTTTCTTGTCTCAATCATAATAGCATTAGTCTGATCTTTCCTCTTCTTCTAAAAGTTCCCATAGGATTTCTTCACAGCATTGGAAGATTCAGCAGCCTTGGACACTTTTCCATTCTTGAGTCCTTCCTCGAGTCTTTGGCCAATAGTAATCAAATCAGTGAAGTTGGAGGAAACACTTTCCATCATCTTCTCCCAATAGAATGGGGACAGGGTGTGCATGAACATTCCCGTTAATTCCTTCTCAGCCAAAGGAGGTTCAACCTGGGAAGCCAACTCTCTCCAGTGCTGAGCATACTCTTTAAAAGTTTTCTTCTCATGCTGAGTTATGTTTTGGAGCTGGCGGTGATCATGAGCCATGTCAAGGTTATACTTATACTGCTTCATGAAGGCATTTACAAGATCTTGGAAGCAGCGAATGGAGTTTTGCTCGAGACCTATATACCATTTAAGTGAGGCTTCACTCAAGCTGTCTTGGAAACAGTGGATAAGCAGTTTTTGATTGTGGGTATACGCAGCCATCTTGCGAAAATACATGACCAAATGAGCCCTTGGACAAGAGTGCCCCTTATACTTCACAAATTTTGGAGTTTTGAACTTAGCAGGCATAACGAGGTCAGACACTAAGCACATGTTGTCTGCATCCACATTAAAGAAATTAGTACGCTCAACAGCTTTGAGTCTCCTATCTATGATCTGAAACTGTTCACGGACAACCTCGGGCTCAACAAAGTCTTCACGCTCTGCACCCTGAGCACTGGAAGCATTGTACTCATATAGGGGCTTCTCAAAGGGAGCTCGAATAGTCTGCGAAACAGCATGGACCACAGGTCTGGGCTCGGCGAAAACAGGAGCTTGAAAAACAGACATAGCAGTCTGACCAACCATAGTGGTAGATGCAATCGGTGGAGAGTAGTTGCATGGCAAACCAAACTCTGGCCAAGTTGAAGGCGACATCTGAACCGGTGGAGGATCAGCACTTGAAACTTCCTGGATGACTGTCCTTTGGGGAGGTTCTCCTCTAGCAATCAAAACTTGAAGCATTTCAGTGAGTTTGGTCACACTTGACTTGAGGTCGTCGATCTCCATTCGGATCTCAGCATTGTGTACCTCTTGCTCTGACATCTTGCGTCTATAGTTAGCTCTAGTCCGGTATCGGTGTCGAGGAATCAGCTTGACGACTCATAGGTGACACTGGAAGATAGAGGAAGTTGTCAATGAGTTGCTGGACAAACAGACGCGTGTAATGAATCATTCAAAGAAGCAAATGATATGCAATGCAAACAGGATACGAAACACATACAACAGGATCAAGGGTTCAAGATCACAGAATGGAGTCTGGGTAAAGAACCAACCACAGGGTGTGTACTAGGGTTCTTGCATCCGTAAAACAGGGTTCTAAGAAGTTCCCAGAGTCAACAACCCATCTTTCGGATATTATCGATTTCCCGAATGACTCGGTAGTCAATAATATTCTCAAGAAAGTCTCGTCTGAGTGTAGTATCGCGTGACAACTATTTTGGGAATAGACTCCCTCATAGTCAGCGCACTACGTCCTAAGAAGGCCAAGTGGGGGTAAAGGTAACTAAGGTCATCAGTTTCATGGGCACCTAGGTCGAGAGTAGTAACGTTTTCACGAATAAACTCGTTCAACATGAGTAAACTCTCAAGAGGGCCTCACTGAGTGATGGTGTCTTAAGTCAAATTTTTTGGGAATCGACTCCCTCAAAGTCTCCTTGAATATACCATCGTCCTATCATAGGTGCTCTCAAGTCCGGGTATAGGACATATCCTCACCACTCAAAGTAACAACCCTGCACACAGAAAAACCCAAGCACAACAGGTATATATACAGATATAAATATGTACAGAAATACAAGCAAGCAAACATATAAATAACACAAAGATAAACAAGGTGGGCTTAACCCTCTTAGGGGAGACCGTCCCCAGTGAAGTCGCCATTTCTGTTGCGGTGAGAATCGGATACCAAGATATTAGTTAACTTGAATAACAAATCATAAAGTTCACCACCGAGCTTTGATTTATCCAAAGGAAAAGGGTAAAGATCGAAGAAAACCCTAATTGCGCTATGTAGGAACACAACTAGAGATCTAAGGTTCGGGGGTTGGTTATACCTAGGGAAGGTGTTAGCATCCTAAGTATCTACAGTACTCTACAGGAACCTCTTGTTTGTATTTGTGTTATGCTAAAGTTTGCTTGCTAAGGGAAATGTGCTAAGGTAAAGACCTAGGGGTATGTACACTAAGTATGGTCGCCAAGACATCGCATCTCGTGCCTACGTATCCTGACGGGAATGGAATCAGAGCATTCGTAGTTCCCCTCAATACGAGGTAAAAGGGTGAGAAAAAAAAGGAGAAATCCAAGAAGGCATTGGATGTAAAGGAAACAAAGGTGGAAAAGAAAAAAAGAAGAAAAAGAAAAAGGTAGCTCGCTAGGATCTTGTAATACTATGCCTACGTATTCTCAAGGTGAACTTGAGAAATCAGAGCAATCGTAGTTCCCCTCACTGCGGGGTTAAAGAACTCTTGACTGTGGTCAAGGTTCCAAGGGAAAAGTAGGGTCTGATAGCAAGACACCTACGTGGAGTGCAATGACTCCAAACCTAAGGCTAGGTAAACAGGGAAAGAAGTGTCCACAGGAAAATAGGGTCTGACAGTAAGACACCTACGTGAAGTGCGGCGTTAGATAAAGGAATGATGGACAAGGTTATTCTAAATGATGTGGCAGTCAACAGGGAATCCTTTTCATTGGAATGGAGGTATAAGTAACAGAGGGACAAAGAGGAAAACCTCGAGTGTCAGGGGTAAGATGAACAACAATATATACAACAAATGTAACCAGGATTAAAAGTTGAACACCAGGAATTAATTGAAGTGAAAGATGTAAAATGGCAAGATTAAAAAAATATCAAAATGTGGATAGTCAAGATTAATTTAGAAATTAAAATAAAATCTAATTAACAACTAATAAAATAAGTTCCCAAAATTACTTAACTAACTTAAACCCCAAATACTAATTCCAAATCTATACTAGTTCTAAAATTGAATGCTAAAGCTAATAAGTTAAAATCTAGATAAAATTCTAATTGAGAATAAAAATCTAATTAATTACTAATTAAATTGATTTCTTACTAATAGCTATTTTATTAAATTAGTTAAAACCTAATTAGAACTAAAACTAAGTTTAATTAACCAATTCTAAATAACAACTAATTCTAAATAAATAACAAAAGAAACTAATTTTAATTAAAGACTAAAACTAAAACTAAGTAAACAAAACCTAATTAAAAATTAATAACTAAGAAGGGTGTTGATAGCTAGTGCATATGGGTTGTAAGCCCAACGCAAACCTCTCAAGCAAACTGGGAAAAAGGAAAGGTGGGGCGGGTCAAAGGTTTCCCGAACAGGTTCACATCAAAAGAGAAGGAAAAGGTTAAAACAAAACCTAAGAAACCAGCCGTGTGTAATCAAGCTCAACATCACGAAAACATAGTGCACCATGAAATCAAAACACACTATCATCCTCTCACCTGATTTTCCTTTTTCTCCCGTAATACCCTCCGTTTTTTATCGTGGTGGCACGGTGTGATTCCGGTTGTTGATTTGTTTTGATGTGTTGGGAAAAAGAAGGTTCTCCGGCGGGTTGGGTAGGTGGTGGTTTGATGAAATCTTCTGCAGACAAAAATTGGGAAAGGAAAGAGGGGATGAAGTGTTGGAAGGTTACTGTTGTTTTTGCGTTGAGAAAAAGAGTGATGATGTCGCTGTGAATTGAAACAGTGATGGTTTTGTGGTCAGATGGCGAAGGTCAAGCGGTGGTTGAAATGGAAAGAGAGTCAATAGTGTGTTTGGAATGAATCTGGCGGCGGTGTGGTTTTGCTGAATAAACTGAAGGTTGTGGTTTGAATGCGGTTTGTGAGTTTGTAGATGCAGAAAAAGAGTGAAAGATTGAAGTTTTGATCGATGGTTTGTGTTTGGAAGTGTAACAAGGTGGTGATGTGAAAGGGTTTTGGAAGTGATGAAGAAGAGTTTTTGAAGAGGGGATTTGTTCTCTATTTTTCTTCTGTTTTTCTCTCCTCCCTTAAAATCTAAATGAGACTTGGTTATTAAGTTTCAAGTAGAAACTGGTTCTTGTCTTGTTTTCTTTGATATGTCCCTTTCACAGCAGGTTTGTGCTTCAGGCCTTGATGTAATGGTTGGGTTGTCGCTGTTGAGCATAGCAGCAGTTTGTGCAGAAGTTGGAGTTTTGTAGTTTTGGTCAAAAGTTCTTATTGCTGAGTCTTGTGGTATTGCAAGCAAGTGACACAGGTTCATGACAGGTTTTTGGCAAGGAGTTGTAGGGTGTGTAGGTTTACGATTTTGGGAGGAGTTTGGATGCTTGGTGTATTGGCATTATCATGTGGCGGTAAGTTGGCAAAATTGGGATGTATGCTACGTTGGGAGGATGCCTGAGGATTCAAAATTTGGGCTATTTTAGTGAAAGTCAAGTTTGCAGCTCTAAGACATGTTTGAAAGCAACCTTGTTTTGTTTTTCTCTAACTTTGTTATAATAAAAAAAATGCTCGACTTATTTTATTTTTGAAATGATTTATTCTTTTCTCTTCTTTTTTTTAAAACAAAAGAAAAATAAATAAATGAAAACTAACTAAATTAATTAAACTAAATTAAACTAAAAAAAGAACATGAAAAAATAATAAAACTACAATTATAATAAAATAAAAAATAAAAAAAATAAATTAATAAAATTAATACTAATTAAATTAAAATTAGACTAAAATAAAAATAAAAGCTGAACTAAAGTTAAAATTAAATTAAGTTAAAAATTAAAACAATAATTGAAAATAAGCTAACTTAGATATAAACTAAATTAAACACATAAACAAAATTAAAATATAAACTAAAGTTAAAAAAAATAAGACTAAACTGAAATTAAGCTAAATAAATCCTATATATCTCTAAAATCAAAAAAAGACATGGAAGAAAAAATGCATGATTGAGATGTTTTACTGAAAATGCTATAAAAGAGACCGATTTAAAATGATATGACAAAGGCCAACAAATTTGAGGGTAGAATTTGGGGTATGACAACTAGACATTAGTCATCCCTAGTTGAGATATAAATCTCCTACCCCATAACATGGTAAGAAATATGTTAATTCTTTTCCACTTGAGAGAGGTATGTGGCATACTTGTTGATATATTCAAGTTGGAGCTCTTTTCTCAATGTGAAGCAAAGATCCCTCTTCCACATGTTTATGGTGGTTTAGACGAGTATTCTCCTTAGGATGACAACTTGTCTCTTCTTCATTAAAATCTACCTTAACAAACCCTTTTCAATTTTTACCCCGAACTACGAGGTTTTGATCCTTTATTGGTACGTAGTCACAAGACTTTGTGTCTTGCCAAACACAAAAACAATAAAAAAACATTTCTCTTCTCATCTCCCCAATCAATTCCAAATAGTAAACAAACTCATAAAATATATTC
This sequence comes from Lathyrus tuberosus, assembly GCA_022829125.1. Classification (NCBI taxonomy): domain Eukaryota; kingdom Viridiplantae; phylum Streptophyta; class Magnoliopsida; order Fabales; family Fabaceae; genus Lathyrus; species Lathyrus tuberosus. Next base: position 874,649 of record JALAZF010000812.1, on the reverse strand, counting down.
AACAAGAGGTTCCTATAGAGTACAATAGATACTTAGGGTGCTAATACCTTCCCTTAGTATAACCAACCTCTGAACCTTAGCTTCTCTTTATTGCTTTGTTTTACATTGTATATTTATGGGTTATTCTTTCTTTACCCCTTCCCTTGAATAAATTAAAGATTGGTGGTGATATCTTATGATTTGTGAAGCCTAGCTAACATCAATAACTATGGTCTTTGATCCTCACCGCGACAGTAGAAACCATCAATAATGTGACCTATTTGTCCATAATAAGTACTTATTTTCACATTTCATCTTCCTCTTCCTTGATTGCAATTGTTATTTCCTCTTCCACTTCCAAATCGCCTTTGTCCATCTACTACATTCACCAATATTGCACTGTCTTTAAACATTTATACTTGATGAACTAGTTCCATACTGCAGCTTCCTTTCCTGATGCATAACCAAGGAAAATACTTTGTTGATTTGAGGCATGGGATCCATGAGTAACACTTACGATGCAACTTCTTGATATTCTTCATTCAAACCGACCAAAAATTGTATTATCCTGTCTTAAGATCTAAAACTTTTGACATTTCTCATTGCTACACAAGTGCAGTGCACATGACAAATGCAATTAGGAATTGGTCTATATTGATCTGATTCCTCCCACAATCCTTTCAATTCAGTAAATTAATTTGAAATTTTCTTGTTTCTTTATTTTAGGTTCAAAATCTCTTGGTGCAATTGAGGAACTCTAATTCGATCACCTCCCACGAAACGATCATTAAGATTATTCCACATATCCAATGCATTATCAATGAAAACCACACATTGTGCAATTGAAGGTGTGATTGAATTGATAATTCATGTATGCACTAGGTTGTTACATCTTTGCCATGCTGCGAAGTTCAAATCAGTTTCATTATTCACTTGTATTGATCCATCTACAAACTTGAACTTGTCCTTCATCGCCAACACTCTTCTCATCTTCATCGAACATGCATGATAGTTATCATCTAATAATGCTGGCGCAACACACACTGTTGATGAATTTTCTGAAGGATGCACATAGTAAAGATCAAGTTGATCTAATTGATTTGGTACTTGATTTGTATTGTTATTTCTTGCCATGATTGCGATCTTGATCTTTTGGAGCTAACAGAAAAACAAGAAGAAGAAAAATTGACTGTAAAATACTTCAAGATAATTTAATCACTATGAACAATCAATCAAAATCTAGCTGACATGCACAACGGAAACAAAGCATGATGAACCTGATCTGGTAGCATCAAAGCAATCTCAAGCACACATTGTGAGAAAGAAGATGATAAACTAATGAAGAAAAAGATGAAACTTTCTCATTGATTCATTGAGAGATCAAAAAAGTTACACCAAAACTATTTATATGAATAGCAACTAAATGAATTAGTTACGCCACATCAGTAATGATAACTAACTCTCTAACAAAAAAAATAACAGAAAAATACATGCATCTTCATGCATGTTATGACTTTGCCTTGAGCTTTAAGTAACATGCATGCGCATTTATAGCTTTTCTTCATCCATATTGCTTATTAGTTCAAACGTTTCCTTCTCTGCACTACCATAAGATAAAGGGCACGTTTGTTCTGGCTTTTTTAAAAAAAAGGCTTAATTCATCTTTTAGTCCCTTATGTTATTTTGTTGTTTCTAATTAGTCCCACAACAAAAAAACGTTCGAATGTAGTCCTTTAAGGACACTCCGTTAGCACAATAAATCTATTCCGTTAGTTTCTTTGAAAAAACGTTAAAACCCGTCTAGGTGACATGTCTTGATACCTATCTGGAACTTCTTGATACTTAGGTGGAATTATTTTCTTTCTGATGTGTCATTAGCAGACCTTTGGTTTTCTTAATATGTTTTTGTTTTCATTTTTAGTAACTAAAATGCTAAACGTTTTAGCTACTCTGAGTTTCATTGTTGCTTCTTCGTTCCTCAAAAAACCCTAGCAGTTGTGAAGAAGAAGACGATCGTGGTTGAAGGTGATGCTAGTTTGTGGAGACGATAGCAGAAGAAGACGGTCGTGGTTTAAAGAGGTACGTGTATGAACTCATCATTTTAATAAGCTTTTTTACTTTTAATTTCTTTTACTGCGATGTGTGTTTTTTGAGGTATCTTCTGTAATTAATTGATGAGTGGAGATAGGTTTTAGTGTGTTATCCATCATGGGGGTGGGTTTGGTGAGTTTAACAGGAATGGTTACAATGGTTTAGAGGAGGTTTGGGACGTTGACCCGAATTTTTGGAGTTATTTTGAGGTTCTAGGTGGTTTGATGGATTTAGGGTATCCCAAAGTTGAGAGCTTGTGGTATTATGATGCAATGGATGATAACGAGATAGTGATGTTGATAGATGATGTAGGAACTAATAGAATGAAGACCAGTGTCCTGATTAATGGGAAGTTCATCTCTATGTGATGCATCCAGTGTATGGGAAAGAGCATATATTGGCTCTTGAGAATAATGTAGGTCAAACTGTTGACAATAGTGTAGGTCAAAATGCTGACAGAAGTGTAGGTCGAAATGTTGACAACAATGTAGGTCCAAATGTTGACAACAATGTAGGTCCAAAGGTTGACAACAGTGTAGGTCAAATGCAGTAGAAGAAGACAATTTGGAAGAAGACATGTTGGATGAATTGAATAATGGTGTAAAAGGAACTTTTGATGACTTGGGGACCATTGAAGAATTGAATACTATAGGTGGAAATTTTGGAGAAGGGGGGCCCACAGGATTTGAAGATTCAGTTGCAGTTGACCAAGAAGCTTCATTTGAGGGTGTTAATATAGATGAGACCACTGAGGGCACTAACTTAGATGTTAACTTTGAGGGGGACATTGTGTCTGAGGAGGCCATAGTGGATATTACTTTAGATGGGACCACTCGACATGTGGTATATGACCAAGAAGATGATGTATTGGATGCCACACCCTACTTGGTAAGTGTACAAACTGAACTTGTATCTGAGGGACTAATTTGAAACCAGGATTTACATTAGGGAGCAGAATGTAACCAAAAAACTGAGGGGCTTAAAGGTAACCAAAAAGGTTGTGGGGAAAGTGAAGATGATAGTGTGTTGAATGAGATGTTTGGGGATTCTGATGCTGATGAAAGGGGAATTGTTGAAGAAATTGATGTTGATCTGGATGATAGTGTTGGAAATGTGCAGGGAAAAGGTAAGGGCAAGGAGAAAGGAAAAGGTAAGGGTAAGGGGAGAGGGAAAGGTAAGGGTAAGGGGAAAGGGAAAGATAAGGGTAAGAGGAGACCAAAGAAACAAAAAGTTGTGGAAGAAACAGTTGTGAGGAGAGGTGTATTTGATAATGTCAATGAATGTGAGGCTACCAAAGAAAGCTTTAGAGGTTGACTGACATTGAGGAGTATAACACTGATGAGTTACCACATGATTATGATACTGAAGATGATGAGATTCTAAAAGATGACTTTCCTACTTTCAAGCTTCCAAAAAGAATGGATGATTACAAGTGGGAATTAGGCACTTATTTTGTTTCTAAGGAAGACTTTAAAGAGGGAATTAGAACCTATGTTATTCATTCTGGTAGAAACCTACAATTTAAAAAAAATGATAATAGGAGGTTGAGAGTCATATGTAAGAAAGGTTGTCCATGGGAGTCCTACTGTGCAAAATTACAAGATAATAATACTTGGCAGTTGAGAAAGATTGTTGACAAGCACACATACAGTCGGGACTATAAGGTGAAGTTCCTAAATTCCAAATGGTTGGGGAAAAAAACTCAAAGCAATGTAAGAGAGAATCCTAATCTGAAGTTGAGTGATATAATGGAGAAAACAAAACAAAAGTGGAATGTAGGGATGAATAAGACACTTGCATACAAAGCTAAGTCACTTGTTATTGATATTGTTGATGGTTCATTTACAGAGCAATATATAAGAATCCATGATGATGGTCATGAGTTGTTAAGGGCTAATCATGGTTCAACTGTAAAATTACTAGTTAGCCTAGTCAACCAAGTCAAGTTGGAGAGGAAAGTAATGAGAATGCTGAAAGACCTTTGAATCCACATTTCCAAAGGATTTATATTTGCCTCAAAGCTTGCAAGGATAGCTTCTTTAAGTGCAGACCTATCATAGGGTTGGATGGATGCTTTTTGAAAGCCTATTTTGGTGGACAAATTCTTACAGCCATTGGGAGGGATCCTAATGACCAAATACTGTCAATAGCATTTATAGTAGTTGAGGGAGAAATCAAGGATTCTTGGAGTTGGTCTTTGGATCTGTTGACACGGGATTTGGGAGGTGTGAGACTATGAAAAACATATACTTTTATAAGTGATCAACAAAAGGGTGTACTTTTATAATTTGTGTTCTGGACTGGGCCGGAGGTCCCTCCTTAGCCGAGCAGGCCCGGCCCACACGTTCTAGGGAGGCCCAACGAAGGCCTTAGTCCAGTCAATGTTGGGCATGTGCCGCTTCAGTCAATGTCGGGCACGTGCCACTTCAGCAGTGTCGGGCACAAACGGCGTAGAGCTTCGGGCAGAGGCGCTGAGCCTTCTCTGAAGCTCGCCCCTCCTCGACACCCAGATACTACTCCCCGTGAGGAGTCATCCCCGTCCGCAAGCAAGTGCTCCCCGCGAGGACACGTCTCTCCCCGACACGCAAGACTCCTCCCCGCGAGGACACGTTCTCATGTAACCGCCCACTCCTGATGGAATCGGTCTGCCCTAATTCCGGAGATATAGGAACAGTTACCCCAGGCCGAAGACCACGTGCTGGTCTTCACTACGCCACGTAAGCCCTGGCAGTTGCTTGGATTGGGCCTGGCGATCCAGCCCAGTGCTAGTGACCGTTGGCCCCGCGCTGGGGGCTCTCTATAAATACCCTCTCACTTGAGAGGGTCAGGTTACACACTTTCTTACTCTCACTTCCGTACTTACTTTTTCTCTGACAACCACCTTACTTGAGCATCAGAGTGCCTTGCAGGTACACCCCCCCCCCCCCCCCCCCCCGCGCCGTCTTTCAACCTCACCGGAGCTAAAATTCAACAGACGTCGTTGGCCACCAGAAACTGTCTGATCCAGGTACGATCAATTTGTTTCTGTTATTTTTTAAACTAATATATGTTGTTATGTGTACTAATATCTGGTATGACTAAAATACAGGGTTTGTTACCTGCCCTTGATGAGTTGCTGCAAGAAGTTGACTAAAGGTTTTGTGTTAGGTGTGTACTTATAATATGTACCTATATTCTTCATATTGGTATTGATATATAGCACTGTAACTGCATATGAATTAATTGATCTGTAGTGTTATATAGAACTGAATTGATTGATGATGGTGATCTGTAGTGTTATGTTGCACCGTACCTATATTCTTCATATTTGTTATCTGAAGTGGATATCTATTTGGTGTTATTGGCAGGCACTTATATAGCAATTTCAAGAAGAAGTCTCCTAGTGTCAAGTTAAAGGAATTGATGTGGTAGGCTGCCAATGCTACTTATTCCAATGCTTGGGAAAGAATTATGCGTGAAATGAAAGAGGTGAATGAGGAAGAATTCAAGCACCTTTGGAAGATCCCTCCTAGGTTCTGGAGCAAATCTAGGTTTAGAAATGGCCCAAAGTGTGAAACTTTGGTGAACAACATGTCAAAAGCCTTTAATTCTGTTTTTATGGCTGCAAGGGCCAAGACCATCGCAACTATGCTTGAGGAGATTAGAGTGTACCTGATGCAAAGGTGGGAGTCTAACAGACAAAAGATTTCCAAATATGCTGACACCATTCTGCCAAATATCAAAAAGAAGTTGGAAAAAGAATCACAAAGGACTAACAGTTGGATTGTGATGTAATGTCTCATACATGATTTTTTAGATTATGAGGTTAGGCACATATCACTAATTTATGTTTTTGTAACAGGCGTGCATGTGAAGCAGATTATGAGGTTAGGCATATATCACTAATTTATGTTTTTGTAACAGGCGTGCAGGTGAAGTAGATTATGAGGTTAGGCACATATCACTCATTGAAGAAAAGTTTATTGTTAATCTGGAAAGGCATGAGTGTTCATGTAGAAGGTGGATGTTGACTGGGCTACCATACTGTCATGCCCTTGCATGTATGAAAGATAAACATTTACAGATAGATGATTTTGTTCTAGATTATTACAAAAAGGAGTGTTATGAAGCTTTCTATGCACCAGTGATTTATCCAGTCAACGGAGAATCACTTTAGACCAAAACAAATGTTGTTGACCTGCAACCACCCCCCATAAAAAGACAGCCTGGTAGACCCAAGAAGGAAAGGAACAAAGACCCTAGAGAACAAGTTAGAAATGAGACACAACTCAAAAGAGCCAAGTTTGGTATCAAGTGCAGCAGGTTCCATAAAGATGCTCACAACAAGTCCACTTGTAAGCTGCCGGCAACATCAACAACACCACCAAATGCTGCTGCTACAACAACAACAACAACACAAACTGTTGTTGCTACACCAACAACAACAACACAAGCTGCTGCTGCTATATCAACAACACCAACACCAGTTGTTGTTGCTACAACAACAACACCAACACCAGTTGCTGCTGCATCAGGCCTACCATCAACAACAGTTGCTGCTGCATCAACCCCACCACCAACCCCAGTTGCTGTTACATCAAGCCAGCCAACACAAGATGGAGGATCAACTCAGCAAGTATCCAAAAAAAGAAAGAGACTTCAAAAGGGTCTAAAACCTGTTCTGAGCAAACCATAACATTATGTAGTTTAAGACTATGGCTTATAATGCCATTTTTGTGTTGGATTGTGTACTACTTATTCCAGTTTTAGCCTATTATGTAGTTTTAGACTAAGGCTTGTAATGCCACTTTTGTCTACTAATTATTCCACTATTGTGTACTACTTATTTCAACTGTTGTAACATATGGCATAAAATGCTTGTACTCTACTTATGTCTAATGGATTTCAATGCCATTTTTGTAATGACTTTGGATCTGTTTATATTGCAACTAATGTTATGGTTTTGTGACTATTGTTGTGACCATTTTATAGTTTGGTAAATTTTGACAGAAACCAAATGTTATAATACTCAAACATACTAAAGTAACAATACTCAAACAAACTAAAGTAACATTTCACTAAAATAATTCATTAGTAAATTTTGACAGAAACAAAATGTTACATTTCTCAAACAACCTAAAGTAACAATTCTCAAACTAACTAAATTTTGACAGAAACCAAAGTAACAATTCTCAACCTAACTAAATTTTGACAGAAACCAAAGCAACAATTCTCAAACAAAAACAACTACATTTCATTCATTTATTTTGACAACTACAATTCAACCTTCTTGTTAAACATAAACAACCAACCTAAAAAACTATTGTTACAAACATAACATTAAACAATAAGCTCAATATTCCAATGATTATAGACAACTTCAGCCATCCCCTTGTGTTGATGATCTTATTCTTCAACCTGTAAATTTTTTTCTCCTGCCTCTGTATCTTCAAATCCCTTTCATCGACAATGTCGTCGTCGAACCATTTGAAGAAATTGCATTCCTTATTCACATGATTTCTGAAATTTCTGCAACCCCAAAACTTTTTCCCAAAATTGACACTACTCATGTCACCCACGGTCCGAAGCACACATTCATCTTGGCAAAAGCACTCCCTCCTTTTGTTTCTTCGAACAACAGACCCAGCTGTACCATTTAAAAAACTGCTTGACATTTTAGGCATTGGACACGAAGAAGATAACAAGCTGCAGAGAAACCCTATGAATGGAGACCAAAAGATAAAAACAAGAAGAAGAAAACAAGCTGCAGAGGACAAGATGAAGACACCAAGAAGAAGGAAAATGGACTAGCGTGTTTTCTGGAAACCATTAGCATGAGCCAAACATTTAACCCTTTAAAAACTAAGGAATTTATTCATTTCATGACTGGGCATACAGTTGGCGTGCCACCGTTGAAGTAAGTAACGGTAAAACACTTGAATGAATGGAATGGATCAAATATGTTGACGGAAGTTACAATAAGGGACCAAATCGAATCGTTTTTTATTGAGGGACTATATCGCAACTCATAAATAACTTACAGGACTTGGGAACTAATTATGCCTTTTAAAAATGATTTTTATAGTGTAACATAATTATGTGGAAAATTTTTTTACAAAAAAACTTTTTATAAAAACTTCAAATTAAAATTAGTTTGAATAGTTATTCTTAAAATTTTATTTTTAGGGGTGTTCGCGGGCCGGTTTGGTTCGGTTTTGGGAGAATCCGATACCCAAACCGATCAAAAATATATGGATTGGTTTGGATTGGATTTACACAATTTTGTGATAAAATCCAAACCGAACCAAACCAATAAACAACGGGTTGGTTTGGGTTAGAATGATCGGGTACATTAGAAACAAATGTGCAAAAATATTTTTAAAAAATATTAACTTATATCAACTAATTTTCCAAAATAATAAAAAATTCTTAATTTTATTGTTTCTCCATATTGGTTGTGCATATCACAAATGACGTTTTATTTTTTTCTTCTTGAAGTTGAATACCTCATTCTAGTTTCTATGATAATGATGATATATATTATACTAATTAATTATGATTGGTTCGAGTAGACGGACTCGCGGGTAGAATTTTGGAAATCCGTTGCCCGAACCAATTAACATTGGGTTTCATTGGTTTGGTTCGGTTTTTGCCCGAACTAAAAAAATGCCCAAACCAAACACAGTGGTTTGGTTTGGATTCCGATTTGATTCGGATTTGCGCGAACCAATGAACACCCCTAGTTATTTTAAGTATTTTATCATTTTATCAAAATTAACAAATTGATTACTGACACAGCTGCCAACTTAGTGCACATGTGTTCCAAGAGTATAGGGTTCAAGTTCCATCTTTGTCAAAATTTATTTTGTAACTTATTATTCATTATTTCCTCAAATAATAATTAATTATTTCTTTAAGATTTCTAAAATAAAATAAATAGTTAAAAAAGTTTTTTTTTAGAATTTAATTAAAATACACCAACAATATAAAAAGATTTTATACAACCAGTTAATCATAGACATTGAATATTGAAAAGAGTTTGACTTTTATTTTATCACCTATAAAATAAAGCAAACGAATGATGATGATAAATTGACGGTATAAATTTTTTTACACTGACAATGCATAGTAATTAATCTCTTTATTTTATTAACAAAATAAATAGTTTAAAATTTTAAATTTTTAAAATTTTAATTTTTTTATAATATAATATAATAACTTATATTATTATATCAATAATATTAAAAAAAAGTGACAAATCATCATACTGAAACATTTTTTAAATTTTATATTATAATATCAGAAGTGCATTTAAACTTTAATAATATTAAGTTTCAACTCTAATATTTTATCTGATTTATGAAATTAAAATTTTTATTTCAAATTTTTGGTCTCATATCACATTTTTTACTTGAAATTGACAATTTATTTATTTTTAAATGGTGCGTTATTTGTGAAATGTGACAAATCATCATATTGAAACCTTTTTGAAATTTTAAAGATAAACAATATAAATTAAAAAATGAACATTTCATTGATTTTTAATAAAAAAATATAAGAGAGACTAAAACTGTTTGGATTTAAAATTGGAAAAAAATTGTAAATTAAATGAAATAGAAGGATTATAACTATAATTATAAATAATAGTTATTATAATATAATATATGAATAAATATTTTACATATATAATAACTAAAATAATTGAAAGTATATATCTGATATCACGATGAATATATTAAAATGAAAGTGACTTTACATGAATATCTTAAATTCAAACATATTTGCATAATTATTTTATTTTTTTATTCTATTAAACTAATTTTAATATGATAGCATAAATTTATCTTATATAAATTTAAAGGTCAAAATTAACTAATTTTATATGGAAATTCATCAATTTTAAATTTTAAATTTTGAATTAATATCAAATTCACTACAATATATTAAATTAGAAGACAAAATATCTTAATTTTAAAATTGTTAAAATAATTTAATTTTTAAAATTAGAAGATTAAGAAAACTCACTTAAATTTCACTTAGAGGTAGAAAAATTTTAACCATTTGATTGAAATTGATCAATCTATTGTATTTTTTTGTGCAAATAGTTCGGACCGGATCGAGTGTTTGATTGATTCAGTTAATTAATTTGGGTTATATATAATTTATTCTATCGAGCTAAGTGATTATTTTAGATCCATCAGAAATCGAACCTGACCGAACTCAATTAGTATTTATTATTATTTTTATATTTTTATTACTATATATTGATCCATTATAAAAATGGAGTTCATAATATGTTACTATCATTTTGTATTCTAAGAGTGACATTGTTTACTCACAAGAATATAAGAGAATGCAATACAAAATTTTGAGTGTTATTTAGTTTGTGGTTTAAAGTATAATAATGATTAAATTAATGTCAAAGGATATTAGAAATGTTATTACGTAATAAAAAAAATTCAATGATAAAATAATAATTCTTCTTAGCGGATTCTTAAAATTTTGATAATTTTTTAATTAAAAACAAAAAGAGTATTTGTGAATTTTATAAAAAAAATTGATGGATTTAACCTAATAAATATTAAACCCATCAAACTCGCTTGATTTACCCTATAAACCGATCTAACTGAATTCGCTAAAAATCGATAGACTAATAGTAGCCTAAATTATGGACATATCGTAAACTTAGAAAAGTTTATATTTCTTCCTGAGGATAATGTTAAAATAAAAGACTTTTTGTTTTAATAATATTTTTTGATTTGATTATTGATGATAGATTTGTATTTCCTACTTTTTTTATAAGCAATAATATATTAAAAAAAAATGGGGATTAGGGGTTCCCTAACCCATATACAAGAGATGCCAACAAAGTTAGCTCACCCACAAATAATTCCTACCAAAATCTCCAACTACAAAAAATCGGTAGGAGATTTGTACCAATTATAGTAACTACATATTTTTTTATCGTAGATAAGTAATCTAACCACCACCATGACGTATGTATGGACCTAAGCGCGATATCAAATGTATTTCCAATCACGTCATTGAAAATAGTTTGATTATGCGTCCACCAAATAGTACAGTATATAGTGATCCAAATGTTACATATCGTAGATTTTAAGCTGAACCTCATCATCTTCAAAAACCAACTTAACAAGCGATCACCTTCATTATCCCATTCAATCCACTCGATTCCCACCCATTCTGAAATTTTCCTCCAAATCAATCGAGTACGTGGGCATGAAAAAAACAGATGATTATTGATCGGAGAGGACCAGAAGGAGATCGTCGCGGCCTTCGTGCGGGCAAGAGTTGATACTAGTAAGAGAGAAAAAAGGGGTGGAGGTACCTGCAAGGTACTCCGATGCCAAAGTAAGTGTTTGGACAAAAAGGGGGAAAACAAGTAAGAGATGTCAAGTATGATATTTGATACCTGCCCCTCTCAAGCGAGGGGGTATTTATAGGTGGATTTCTGGCGTGCAAAGCGTCTGATCCACCAATGAGGGATTGCCAGATGGAGGGCAAGGCGCGTGGCCTTTTGACTTGGACTAACTGTTTCCGTGATATCCGGAGAGGCAGTTGGTCGTGTGAACTACCGTGCGCGTGAAGGGGACATGCCCAATGGCTACTTTCTGCCCAACGACTATATTGTGCCCAACGGCTATATTGTGCCTATTGGGCATGTTCGTCAACTATAATGGATTGGGCCTGATCCTTAAGGGCAGGAAGCTCTGCCCGGTCCAGAACAGGAGCCCCCCAAGTCGTTGCTCTGCTGGAGAGTAATGACTTAAGACAGCTGTGACTACGACCGTACTGTCGGGGACGTGGTTGCTCGCGTGGAGTGTCCCATTCATGCCCCGACCAGATATGGTCGTTAGATGATTATGCTGAATATCGACCAAGATTTGTTACGTGCTCGCAGAAATTGGTGTTTTTTGCCGAGCAGACCTGCACGGATTCGTTCGTTTTTGACGAGGAGATTTGCTCGTGGGAGCCAAGGACTTGGGCGTATTTTCTGCAATAAGCCAGGCGAAGAGTTTTTGTGACACGTGGTGAGCATTTATGGCTTTTTTCAGTCCTAGGGCCACATAGACTATGATGACCTTCACGATCCCCCACGATCAAATGGTTATAAAAAGGTGGAGGAAGGTTTCATTTCCACAATTCTCACAAGTTCTTACTCCTTGCTCTTATTTGCTCTGCAACTAGTCTTCCAGCCGAAGTTCCTCTTCGCCACCGTTGATCCTCCTCTTCTCCGTCAACTTCTTCTTCTTCCTGTAAGTTTGTTCTCCCCTTTTCGTATTTTTTATGAACCTTCGAGTTTTCTGGGTGTTGTTCCTGGATTCTCCGGTGGGTTCATGAATTTTCCGGTTGAACTTCATGTGTTCTTTGATGAACATATGAGTTTCTGGAAAATCCATGAAGAACATGAAGATTTCTAGGATAATTGTAGAGAATGTTTTGATGTAGATCTTTGTAGATTCTGGTTAGGCGTGTAGTTTAGGTTTGTAGTCGGGCACTAGGTCTGTTCGGTTCTTTGTCGTGAGTTTGGGACGCGACGAACCTGTGTCCTCGTTTTGATCCTTGCCATATTAGGTCACGGGGACTTGCCCTGCTGGTCGTTAGATAGATGAGTTAGAACAGGCTCGAGGTTGCCCTCGGCTTCATCCTCGCCCTTTCACTTGACTAGTGGTGGAAGGGTGGATTTGATCTCAGATGTCGAATTCACTTATCTTCCTCTGCTTTTTAGGTGAAAATGGCTGATCCTCGGGATGAAGTCGTGCCCGACCATCAAGAGACACACGGGGAGCCGGATGCGCCCGCCGATTATTCCAACATTAAGGTCGCAGAGGAGGACCTGGACTGGATAGCTCACGAACCTCTGTCGTTCCGATCGACTTTCACCGAAGACGAGATTCGAGAGTTTTCTCTGTTGGAGAACCGGGTAGGGGAGGCTCCTCGGCAATGGAAAGCATTTCGTCCCGGGGAGAATGATAGAATTTGCTCTGGGTATCCGGGATTGCGTTTCCCAATGTACGAGTTTGCTTTTACGGAGGCCAAGATGTGTCTCCCGTTCACTGATTTTCAAGTGGCCCTCTTCACCCATTTGGCATTGTGCCCGTCGCAGCTTCACCCTAATGCTCTGGCCTTCATCTGGGCATTTGATTTAGTCTGTCGTTATCTTAATGTCGGGGCGACCGTGGATCTCTTCTTTTGTCTCTTTCAACTTCAAAGGAGTACCACGGGGACAAAACAAAGTTGGGTTTTGTTCAAACAGCAGAGCAGGCTATTCTGGTCATACTCTGACTCGATTCGCAACTTCAAAGATAGGTTTCTGATCGTGAAGCCTCTTTCCTATGAGGCGAAAAGATCTTTCTCGACTATCGAAAAGGTGACGGTTGATGGTCGGGAGGTCGATGGAGTTGTGTCCGTGTTTCTTCTGGAATGGGTCTACTCCCATTTTAAGCGTAGGACCGACCAATTCTTGGTGAAACACAAACAACTCTGTGAGGCCGACAAGGAGTCGTACAGGATCCTCCATGCTTATGTGGAGAGTTTTTCCCCGGCCTTCGTAGTTGATCGGGACGGGAAAGAGCTGATCGGGGATGATGGGGATCCCGTCCAAGCAGCTAGATATATTAACATTAAAGCTCTCCTCGAATGCGATAATGATGAGGATGCGGTCCAATTACTTGGTATGGTCCGCTGTTTGTTTTTTATTTGTTCGAATTTCTGAGTTCTGACTTGTTTTGTGTGTTCGCAGGTATGATGGCAGACATGAGGGAACGCCTGATGAGATCTCAAGCGGCGAAAGTTCACAAGAAGTCGACCGCAGGTGCCAAGGTCAGGGTGCCTAAGCAGACTGTTCTGGAAAATTTTGCCGCTGGTCCTACCCCTGTCCCGGAGAGAGCCTCAACGCCGCTGACCCCGGACACCACCCATAAAAAGAAGAGAGATGTCGCGGGGACTTCTGTGGCCGCTGGTCCGGGAGGTTCTGGCGCCGACCCGTATGTTTTGCCCCCGTGTTATTCGCGTGGAAGTATGTTTAATGAGGGGAACTCAAATGCCGTCCAGGATTCTGAAGTCGAGGCCATTGTGGGCGCCAATCCTCAGGCGAGGAGGAAACAACTCTGCCAGGACGCTGCGGGAATGTTCAGGGTGCTCGAAGCGGCTCTTGCCCTAGGGGACGATGAAGCGGCTTCCCGTGTCAACCTTCGCACGGCCAAGGCGAGAATTGCCGAGTTGGAGATTGATAATAATAAGTTGTACAATGATCTGAAGCAATTCGAAGGTCACGAGGAGGCCAAAGTATTGCTTCAGCAGGAAGTTACCCAGTTGAAGCTGCAGATGACTGCGGCTGACGAGGAGAAGGCGCGCTTGCAGGCCAGGATAACTGAACTGGAGGGTTTGTCAGCGGCCGTCGAGGGTGAGAATGATGATGAGAAATCCCTGAGGACTAGAGCTAAGCTGATCGGAAGGATTCGGATCCTTGGCGAGGACAACTTGAAGGTAGCTAAGTTTGGTTTTAATGCTGCTACAGAGCAGATGAAAACCCTTAACTCGGACGTGCAGCTGCTGACCGACGGGATGGGTCTGTTCAACAGGGTTGTTAATGGTCAGGTTGTTCCCCCCGAGGATGGAAGCGAAGTTTAGGACTTTGTTGTTTTTAGCATGTTTTGTGGGCCTGCGTACCCTTATCATTTTGTATGGGTGCTGCCCTTTTTGTACTTACAACATTACCCGGTCATGATCGGTGTATTAATATACTTGGATTTTGTGAATGTTTTATCTTGGACGTTTGCTCTATTTATTTATATGTGTGTGCTCGGCAAGTTGTGAAACCTACCGAGGAGGGCGAAGTGGTTTTGCCCATGATGAGGCTAGGACTTCGTTTGAGGTACTAATCTCATAGGCTTGGACTATTCCCATCGCGAGCTAGGTGTCATGCATGAATGGTGCGGCAACGGCGAAGCTCAGTCGAGGTATCCCCGTTGTGCACAGGATCTGCTCATACAACGAGCAGAAGCTATCCGGCGTTGTAATGCGTGTCATGCTTCACCAGGGCACGATACGATGGCCGCGCAACTTTCCCCGTTTTGGGCTATTACGTCGGCAATTTGTCTATCCTTGTGGTTAAGGACTTAGCTGTAGTACTGCTTGAGTTTTTCAGCATTCCATGGTCGAGCAAGTTGTTTTTCGTCCAATGTTTCCAAGTAATATGCTCATGTGCCCGTTTTGGACTTGACCCTATAAGGTCCTTCCCAGTTCGCTGCCAGTTTCCCTTCGCGCGAATCCTTCTGGTTTCTACGGAGGACCAGACTGCCCACGGGGAAGTCACGTTTTATGACCCTGGCGTCATATCGCAACGTTATCTGTTATTTTAGTGTGGCCTCGCGGAGTGCAGCTCCTGATCTTATTTCTTCGACCAGGTCGAGCTCCTCGTGTAGGGCCTCGTCGTTCATTTCTTCGTCGGGGGGAGCTTCTGTCCTTCTTGAGGGTTCCCTAATCTCCACCGGTATTACCGCCTCTGTTCCATACGCTAGTCGGAAGGGAGATTCCCCGGTGGTGGAGTGTGGTGTTGTTCTATATGCCCAAAGGACGATGTGGAGCTCCTCGACCCATCTTTTCTTGGCCTCGCCTAGCCTTCATTTTAGCCCGCGGAGTATCACCCTGTTCGTGGCCTCCACTTGTACGTTAGTCTGGGGGTGCTCGACGGAGGTGAAATGTTGTTTTGTCCCTAGTTTGGCGACAAAATCTTGGAAGTTTTTGTCCGTGAATTGGGTTCCGTTGTCGGTCACAAGGGCCTGAGGTACCCCAAATCTTGCGAGGACGTTCCTTTTATAGAAACACAATATGTTGAAGGTTGTGATCTTGGCGAGCGCTTCGGCTTTAATCCATTTTGTAAAATAATCGAAGGCCACGATTAGGAACTTGTTTTGATAAGATCCCATTGTAAAGGGGCCTAGAATGTCCATCCCCCACCAGGCGAATGGCCACTGCGAGGAGAGAGTCTTCAACTCGTTGAGGGGTGCCAAGTGCATGTCCCCGTGGCGTTGGCAACGGTCGCACTTTCGTACGTGCTCTTTGGCGTCGTGTTGCATGGTTGGCCAGTAATATCCTGCTCGTAAGGATTTTCGGGCCAGGGATCTTCCCCCTAAGTGTTGTGCGTTGATGCCCTCGTGAATCTCTTGTAAGATTTCGGGGACATGGGCCTCGTCGACACATTTCAGCAGGGGGATGGAAAATCCTCGTCGATATAATTTGTCCTCGACCAGTACGTACGAACAGGCTCGTCATTTAGTCGCGCTGGCCTCCTTGCTGTCCTCGGGGAGTTCCCCCTTGGTGAGATAATTGTACACCGGGGTCATCCAACAAAGGGGATCTCCGATGACATTAACATCTAGCAGGTCAGATTTTATAATGCTTGGGCGGGCAAGCATTTCTTGTATGATGGATTTGTTCCCGCCTTTTTTCCTGGTGCTGGCCAGTTTAGAGAGGATGTCTGCTCGGGTGTTTTGCTCGCGCGGGACGTGCTGAACTTCCCATGCTTCAAACTCCGCTATTTTTTCTTTTACCACTGCCAAATATTCGGCTAGTTGGTCGTTCTTTGCTTGGAACTCTCCCCGTACTTGGGACGCTACGAGCTGGGAATCAGTGCAAATTTTTATTTCTTTCGCGACGACGTCTTTGGCCAGTCGTAATCCTACGAGGAAGGCTTCATACTCGGCTTGATTGTTGGATGTTTTGAAGGAGAGGACCAGGGATACTTCGATCAGGGTCACTTCCTCGTTCTCGAGGATAATTCCTGCTCCGCTGCCTGAGGGACTCGATGCGCCATCCACGTAAATAATCCACTTCCGTGTCCCTCCTGGAGGGGATAGTTCCGGAGTCATTTCTGCCACGAAGTTGGCCAGGACCTGTGCCTTGAGGGCTTTCCTCCCCTCGTAGTGAATGTCGAACTCGGCCAATTCAAGGGACCATTTTAGCATCCTGCCTGCCATATCTGGTAGGCTTAACAGCTGCCTAATAGGCTGGTCGGTTCTGACGACGATGGTGTGCGCCAGGAAGTAATATCTGAGTCTCCTCGCGGCGACTACGAGAGCAAGGGCCAGTCGTTCTATTTACGTGTACCTGACTTCGGGTCCCTGCAGGGCTTTGCTGGTGAAATAGATGGGTTTCTTCCTCTCAGTCGTCTCGCAAATAAGTGTTGCACTTACTGCTTCGTTGGCCAAGGAGAGGTACATATATATGGTTTCCCCGCGGTCTGGTCGGGACAATACTGGTGGCTCGGACAAAGCTTGTTTGAAATGGGCAAGGGCCCGCTCGCATTCGTCCGTCCACTCGAAATTGGCTTCCTTTCGGAGTAATTTAAAGAAGGGGAGAGCGTGTTGGGAGGATTTGCTCACGAAGCGAGCAAGGAACTCGAGCATCCCGTTGAGGGTCTGTATCGCCTTCTTTGACCGCGGAGTGGGGAACTCCACGAGTGCTCGGCATTTATCTGGGTTTGCTTCTATTCCTCTTTCAGTGAGGTAAAACCCGAGGAATTTTCCTGCTCGTACACCGAAGGTGCATTTTTCTGGATTGAAACGCATTTTACACATTCGAGCTCGGTCGAACACCTTTTGTAAGTGGGTGGTATGGTCGGATTCCTCTTGGGATTTTACGATCATATCATCCATATATACTTCGAGCATGTCCCCGATTTCTGATCGAAAGACTTTATTCATCATGCGTTGGTACGTGGCCCTGACATTCTTTAGTCCAAAGGGCATTACGTTATAGTAATAGTTCCCCGAGGAGGTCATGAACGCCGCATGCCTCTTGTCCTCGTCTGACATTGGGATCTGGTTGTATCCCGAATAAGCGTCCATGAAGGACAAGAGCTTGAAACCTGCGGAATTATCTACGAGTTTATCTATGCTTGGTAGCGGATAAGCGTCTTTCGGGCAAGCTCGATTGAGATCAGTGTAATCAATGCACATGCGCCATTTTCCATTACTTTTCTTTACAAGTACAATGTTTGAGAGCCAGGTCGTATACCTGGCCTCGGAAATAAATTTTGCCTCTAAAAGGTCTTGTACTAGTTTCTCGGCAGCTTGTGCCTTTTCCTCGGATTGCTTTCTTCTTCGTTGGGCAATGGCGCGAGCAGCTGGATTGATTGTCAGGTGGTGACATGCAGTTTCTGGATCAAGTTCGGGCATATCCGCCGCACTCCAGGTGAACAGATCGACGTTGTTGTCAAGACATTTTTTCAACTCCTTCTTTATCTCTTCGGGGAGACCATCGCCTATCTTTACTCCTCTGTTGGGGTTATTGCTGAAGGTGATGATCTCGAATTCCCCATTTGGGACTGGTCGTAAAAGTGCAGAAGAAAGTTGTTACTCCTGACTGGTTGCCTTCGTCACGATCTTCTTTACAATCTTCAAGAAGCCTGCTGTCGAGGTCGATAGTATGCACGGGAAGCGTGGGCTTTTTGTCCGGCTGGCCACCTTCAGCTGGAACCTCATCCTCTCTTGGGCGCTTTGCTGATTTTACCGTCGTCGCGATCTGGTTCTGCCCTTTTGTTGCGGCCTCGAAGCATCTGCGAGCAGCCTCGATGTCGCCATGTAGAGTTGCGACTTGCCCTTTCTCAGTATAGTACTTAAGTTTAAGGTGGACCGTAGAGGGGACAACAATGAGTTCTGTAAGAGCTGGCCTGCCGAGGATGCACTGATAAAGCGACGGGAAATCGATGACTAAGAACTGCGTTTTGATTGTCCGAGATGCCTCTTCCTGCCAAAAGTGATTGGTATCTCCACGTAACCCCAAGGTCGGGTTGTTGCCCCGTTGAATCCTTGGAGATCCGATCCCACGTATGGTGAGAGGTTGGACTTATTCAGTTTAAATGCGCGGAACAGGTTGGTATACATGATGTCCACGGAACTGCCCTGGTCGACCAGGATTCTCCGAACGTCGGTAGAGGACAATTTGGCCCTGATCAGTAGAGGAATATGGAAATTTGGTGATCCTCCGGGCAGTTCTTCTCGGTAAAACGTGATCGGCTGCGAACGCCCTTTACTCTTTCCGATGGTGGACAACTGGTCGGGGCTATTGTCTATCAGCTGTTCAAACTTTTGTTTGATGGACCCTATTGTAAGCTCATGGTACCCCCCACATGAGATCACCATGGCCGTAGGAAAGGCTTCCCAGGTGCTGTGTATGAATACCTGGGAATTCGGGTGGAGGTGGTCAGGAACGAAGAAGTCCTCTGGTCGGCTGATGGCCATTGCGACCTGCGGGGGAGGACTGGATTGGGCTGATTCTGCCTATTTCTTCGAATCGGAAATGTCTCATCGGGAGGACTCTCCCTTCTTCACGTACTGCTTTAGGTGACCCTCTTTGATGAGGATCTCTATTGCGTCCTTAAGATGCACGCAATCTTCCATCACGTGGCCATGACTACGATGGAAACGACAATATTTGCTTTTGTCGACGTTCCCTTTGGATGTGGTCGGTTTAGGGAACCTGACACCCCCTTGTTTAAATTCTGTGTTGATGCATTCGGAGAGAATGTGCTCGCGCGAGGTCGTGAGCATGGTGTACTCCGTAAACCGGCCAGCTGGCCCTTTGCTTTCGCGAGGACGCTTATCGCGCCTTTTCTCTTTCCTTTGTTGGGATGATTCCGGCTCGTCTTTTTTTGATGCCCGGGGTGCTTCATGATCTCTTAAGTCCCGGGCGTGGAATGCCTTCATCTTTGCGAAGGAGTTCGGTCAGTGTTCGGGGAGCTTCGATCCCTACAGCCTTACGAAAATTGCTTTTGGGCCGGAGTCCCTTTTCGAGGAGGTACTTTTTCATGTGATTCGTTGTTCGGACTTCCACCGCCTCTTGGTTAAATCTTTCAATGTATGCCCGCAGGGATTCATCCCTGCCTTGTATAATGGCCTCCAGTGTAGCCTTCGATTTGGGATGTCGTTGGGAAGCTGTGAAATGGTGGGCAAACTGGCTCTTTAAATCTCTCCATGAAGAGATGGATCCACGAGGAAGTCGTTTAAACCATGTCATCGCTCCCTTTCTCAAGGTGATGGGGAACATTTTGTATCTGATAGCCCCGGAGACGCCGTGATATTGGAGTATAGCTTCTATATTTTCGATATGCTCGTGGGGATCGGACGTCCCGTCATAGGTTGTCAACGCGGGTGGTTTTTCCAATCCGCGGGGGATTCTAGTGTCCAGGATGTCTCTTGTGAACGGGCCCTGGACATCATCGTCACTGCTGGAACTAGGAGAGAGCGAACGGGAATGGTTGTGACCGCGGCTTCGACTTCGGCGAGGGGAACGTCCGTGGGGGTGTCGGTGATCGTCCTTATCCGTGTGTCGAGACCTCTTGGAAACCGGGGAGTTCCCGGATCTCCGCTGGGAAGACTGATGGCATCGTCGCGCTAGATCGGGTGTGGGGTTCCTCGATCTTGAACGTTTCCTCTCCAGAGAGAGGCTGTCGTGTCTTCGCTTCGAGGGAGTCCGTGGACACGGGGAAAGACTTGTCAGTTTTTCTGAAGCAAGGCGTTCCTGAAGGATATGCTCGAGAGCATTGAGCTTCTCCCCCTGTTGGAGGATTAGGAGGTTCAAGTTGTTAAGAGATGCGATGAGCGCTGCGGTGCTAGGATCAGTATCCTGGGGGACCGGGATGGGCTCAAAGGTGAGCTCCACAGCTGGTGCCCATGGCTTTGGTTCGTCGGGTTTCGGGGAAGCAGGCCTTCCGTCTCTTCGGTCACTTTCCTACGGGATATGCCCAACGAAAGCATGGTCGTTGCTGTTGTTGGCCACAGGGGCCACAGAGTCTTGGTGAACATCGTTCTTGATGAAAGCCATGTTGATCTGAGATTTGAAAGGATAAAGCTTTGGTCTTTGTTGAGCAAGAGAGAATTTTGGTTAAAGACAGGGAAACTGGGATTTCCCACAGACGGCATCACTGATCGGAGAGGACCAGAAGGAGATCGTCGCGGCCTTCGTGCGGGCAAGAGTTGATGCTAGTAAGAGAGGAAAAAGGGGTGGAGGTACCTGCAAGGTACTCCGATGCCAAAGTAAGTTTTTGGACAAAAAGGGGGAAAGCAAGTAAGAGATGTCAAGTATGATATTTGATACCTGCCCCTCTCAAGCGAGGGGGTATTTATAGGTGGATTTCTGGCGAGCAAAGCGTCTGATCCACCAATGAGGGATTGCCAGATGGAGGGCAAGGCGCGTGTCCTTTTGACTTGGGCTAACTGTTTTCGTGATATCCGGAGAGGTAGTTGGTCGCGTGAACTACCCTGCGCGTGAAGGGGACATGCCCAACGGCTACTTTCTGTCCAACGGCTATATTGTGCCCAACGGCTATATTGTGCCTATTGGGCCTGTTCGTCAACTATAATGGATTGGGCCTGATCCTTAAGGGCAGGAAGCTCTGCCCGGTCCAGAACAATTATCATCTTTCATTGCATTAAAACATAACACATAAACAATATCATGGACATTTGTGATTATTCCCCATGCAACAAGATTCGAACGCGTAGGTAGTCTATTCAATGCCAATCTCCAACAAAAACTTCTTGCTTTTAAAGGAACCTTCGTCTTCCAAATCAAATCTAAAATTGTCTTGAGATTAATTTCCAAATCTGATACCACACCCGTGTTTTGCAACACAGAGTAGCAAGAATTAACAATAAAACTCCTTGAATTACAACCTTTCTAATCGAAGCAGTCTTCAACTCCCGGACGCAGCCTAACCTCCATGAACAAATTCACCAACTCAGTGTACTCCTCTAGCAGATTACCTATTAAATCAAGATTCCCCAAGTGCAGATTCCACGTCCAAACTTCCCCCACCCAATCACCATGTCCATGATAGAACCCCCTTTAATAATAGAGGCATTGTACAAGTTCTGAAAAAATAACCCTTAACGGTTCATGGCCCAGCCAGCAAGCATGCCAAAAGGATACAAAACTCTCATTCCCAATCTTGCAAGAGACTTGACTCAAAAAGCTCCCCTCCTTAATTGAGCCACCAATACTCATTAAGTCTCTCCACCATTGTGATTCCCTTGACTTATACCTTGGTTCCCTCTTCACCATGATTCTTGTGTTTAGATTTCCATACCTCGAGGCAAGGAGCCCTTTCCATAATGCAAAAGATTCACTAATACATCTCCAAAGCCACTTGGATAACAGAGCTTTGTTAAAACTCACTAAATTCTTAATTCCCATTCCACCCTTACTCTTAGGCCTGCATACTTTCTCCTAACTTACCCAAGAAATATTCAACTTATCACAAGATCCTGACCATAAAAATTGTCTTTGGATGCTAATCAACTTTTTCACAACCTTAGATGGAACTTTAAAGAAGGAAAAATAATGGATTGGGAGATTAAATAAGACAGAATTTATCAATATCAATGTTAGTCTCCCCCTAAATGACAATAATCTCCCTCTCCAAATTGACAGTTTTGGAACGAAGCTGTTCACAACAAGATTCCAAAACTCTACACTTTTATGTTTCCCACCCACAACAATCTCAAGGAAATTTACAGGCAGCTTACCAAAATTACACGTCAAGAATTTAGTTACAGCAGTTAGAAAGGAATTCTTCAAACCTACTCCATATAGACAACTTTTTGAGAAGTTTATTTTCAAACCCGAAATGAGTTCAAAACCCTTCAATATAGCTTTAATTCCCCAGAGATTCAACCATGATCTATCACTAATCAGGACAATATCATCAGCAAACTGAGCAAGACTGATAGAATCTTCCTCATTAATATGAAAGTCTTTGAATAACTTCTTCTGATTAGACTTTCTTACCAACAAAGCCAAACCTTCAGCTACCAAGGCAAACAAGAAAGGTGACAAGGGGTCACCTTGTCTAAGACCCCTAGTAGCCTTGAAATCTTTTGTTGTGCCTCCATTTACCAATACAGACATATAGTAATTTAGAGCACCACCACGAATCCAATCGTTCGTTGTACCTTGAAATCTTTTATATTTCCTACTTGAAGATGGAAAAATGATTTTTTTACGCTACTTTTGACTTAATTTCATGCTTATCCATTTTCATGATAATTCCTTGCAGGTTTTTTTTCTTCATTTGTGCAATTATTTTTTGTTTTGATTTCATTAACAAAAGAAAAAATAGACACCAAAAGCATAATGATATCATTCTTTTACATTAAAATTATCTTCTCTAAAATTTGTGTTTGTCTTTGCTTTATCAATCTGTGTTTACAATTGTTTGTTGCCTAAATGCTTCTTTAATACTCCCTCATCTTAAAATGAATGATTCAGTTGATTATTTCACTCAAATTAAAAAAGTGAATTAAATGTAAGAGAAAAAATCATCACATATTTCATTATATAAATAGTTTATATTAAAATCAAACTTACGCAAAAAACACTGTTAATATTTCCAAACATTAACATAACGGAAAAATGAAACAGACGGGCATGAGTTTCTCTCCTTTTTTCTCTCTTTTGAATCCTTATTTTTTCTCTATCTCTCTCAACCCTAAATTAATTCTCTCCACTTAAATAAGTGAGACAAATTGGCTAATCATATTTGGGTCTTTCTCCACATAGGAAGGAAGTCCAAACCCAACAAGACTCACAATTGAGAGGGAGTGTTGAGAAAAATAAGTGTGAGTTAGAAATATTGAGAAACAACTGTGGGGATGTCTCACAGTGATTAGAAAAGTGAAGAGTTGAACATTTATAAGTAAGAGAACTCACACGCCTATCACCTTAAGATTTTGAGGGAATATTGTTAAATGTGTAATTCTTTGTGTTAGCATGTTGTAGATTCGACAGAGTCAGAGTATGTTGCTATCGAAGGAGTGAACTTCAATAGAGTCTAAGTTTGTGCATTTCGACCGAGTTGAACTTAACATTTATTTTATTTTCCGAGTTAGTTAGAGATTACTTTGTGTGTAAGTAGTCTCAGTTATAAATAGGAAGACACCCTTATTTATAAAAAATAGACACTGAGAGTAACTCAAATTCAATTCAGTTAGAATGATTCAATAAAATTCCTTTCTTCTTCTAAAACCCTAATTTTTCATCTTCTCTCATCAAATCTTTGTGTGGCGAAATAATCTTGTAACTAATGTGTGGTTGAATCACTCAAGTGAATAATGATGAATGAGAGGCGTGATCAATCAGAAACACTATGCCAAACAAGGGCTATGACAACGCTTTTTTTGGCCTTTAACGGCACTTAAAAGCGCTGCCTAAGGTGGCGCTGTCGTAGGTAAAGACAACGCTTTTTTTTTTTATGAAAAAGCGCTGCTAAAGGCCTACTTTAGGCAGCGCTTTACCTTTAAAAGTGCTTTCTAAAGTAGGCCTTTAGCAGCGCTTTTTCCTTTAAAAGCGTTCTCTAAAGTGGGACTTTAGACAGCGCTTTTGAAAGCGTTGTCTAATGTATACGTATAAAATTTTAATGATTTTTTTATATACCTTTAGAGAGCGCTTTTATAGGAAAAAACGCTTTCTTTTGTCCCCCTTTAGACAGTGCTTTTTAAAGTGCTCTCTAATGTATACCTATAATTTTAATGAATTTTTTTCTATACCTTTAGAGAGCGCTTTTTCTCTAAAAAGCGCTTTCTTTTGTGAACTATAGGCAGCACTTTTTCTAGAAAGCGCTATCTTTTCTATACGTTTAATTTTAATGAATTTTTTTAAAAATCCCATTTTAACCGTTTTTTATGCAGAAACCTGTATAATTCAAGCCATTTCAATAAACCTGTATAATTCACATTTCCATTAACAATTTCTAGTATAATTCATTAACCATTTCCACTAATCCCATAAATCACATAAACCACATAAACCATTTCCATTATAATTCAAGTCATTTACATTAACCATTCACAAAACTATACAATTACAATCCAAAATCACATAAATAACATAAACCATTCACAAAACTATACAATCCCATAAAATAAACCATTCACAAAACTATACATTCACATAATCCCATAATCCTATACCTTATATGATTCTTTTTCCAATAAGGTATTCGCACAATTCCTCCTTAATTTCTTGCAATTTATCCTTCGTGTAATGAGAACACGCGTATTCATCAAAGTACTACATAACAAAACAAAATATGCATTATTTAGTTTAAAATAATAAATTATATGACATATTCGATAAATATTAAAATAAATCCTAAGTTATAAATCCGTGCATACCATGATAGAAATCTCTAATCGATCCATTTGAAGGATTTCTCTCATAAACCTCAAAACGAAATACCCGCAGTCTATGCCATTACGCTGACGAGGAAACTACACATAGACAAACAAATAAGAATTAATATATAGTTGTTTTGTGTTATCAAGTAGCATCACTAATAAGCAACATTGTGAAAATTAATATACCTCCACTTTGACCCATGTAACGCGGGTTGCTTTAGCCCGTGCTACTTGAGCTTCTCTTTGTGCTCGGTATACTAGTATTACTCTATAAAAGAAAAACGTAAATTTAGAACAATCTCACAGAAATAATTAAATATACAAATACACACGAATATTTTGAACAATCTCACTTACGTATCAACCACATCCTTCATACTCTCATATGTTGACCAATCATGATCCAATGAATTCAGATAATAGACCACTTCTCTTGTAGGATTAATGGTAACCAACAACCAGTGTCCACTGTAAAATATAACAAAAGTTTAGATGGATAATTTCTACGCAAAAGATACAAAGATTAGAATGAAAATCTTACCCGTTTCCAGTATTATACGGTAAAAGAAACAAACTTTCTATCTTGCTGGCCATAAATCTCTCAATTAAGTGGTCTCTTACTGAAAGTGGATTCATACCAATTGCCGGTACATTGACATAGGTGCAAGACAAGAAACGAAATCTGTTTGACAATTGCGTCCCGCGCATCAATTTTTCATACAAACACCTTAAATAAAAACATAATAAACATTAGACTATTTTCATTGAAATATGTAAATAAAATGTTCAACTAAATAAATAATAGATTGATCGGAGTACCAGATGTATGAATGCATAACACCGATGCCTAATTCAAGATGCTTGAAAATCTGCTCCATGTCCTCTCTTCCGATTATCTCGGAATGAGGAAAACCAAAAACACCTTCATCCATGTCTATTTGACGAATAGCACCATCCATCACATATGATGTTGCCACAAGTGTTTCAAGACACGACTGAAAGCGAGGAGGAGCTCTTTTTGCCTGCACGGTCATATTAGGAGCTTTTTTCTTGCTGGCCTGTTGTGAGGCTTGAGCAGGAACCTAACTGTTCTGGACTGGGCCGTGGTTTCCTACAATCAGACAGGCCCAATCCATACAACCTGAAGAAGCCCAATAAAGTCCTAGAGAAGGACACATGACTGCCATAAGCGAGGCCAAAGGTGTGTCGGGCACCTGGCACCTTGACAGTGTCGAGCATCTGAGGACAAACAGGAAAGGAAGACATCACACCCTGATGAAATGGACCTCCTCGACAGATTAACTTCTCCCCGCGAGAATACTCCTAATCTCGTTGACTCATAGGTCCTCGACAAGCATGGTTCTCCTCCGTTAGGTCATGTCCAAACCACGACCACTATATCTCCTCGACATTGTAGACTCTCCCCTGAAGAGTCTATTAACGGTCTTATCTACACAGATACGTTTCATGTAACCGTCTACTAATGACAATAAAGGGACGATTACACTAGGGTGTTGACCACGAGCTGGTCATTATTACTACACGTAAACCCTAGTAGTTACTTGGAACGGGTCAGACGCTGGTCCCACCCATTGCAAGTAACCGTTGGCCACGCGCTGGGGGTCTCCTATAAATACCCTCTCACTTGAGAGGGTCAGGATAAGTCAACTTCTTACTATCACTCATTTTCTCTGTATTTGCTGTGCACTCACTGACTTAAGCATCGGAGTGTCCTGCAGGTACACCCCCCGCCTTCTTTCATCATCATTGAAATAGCAACAAGTCCAGACGTCGTTGGCCATCCTCAAACTGTCTGATCCAGGTACGATTAGTGGCGCCGTCTGTGGGAATTCATAAGCTTCCCCGTTTTCCCTCGCGATAAACTAAAGTTTCCTCATTCAACTACCAACAATGGCCAACCCGTCAGCGAATCAAGCTATAGATAATGTCATCACACAGCTTGGCAGTAACACCCATGGCGACAACAACGCTCTTCAGCCTGTCGTGGAGAATGATATCAGAGATGGAATCACCGCTTCCCCATCTTCCGATGAGGTAGAATACGAGACTGCTCAACAAGATGGACAGGAAGCAATCCTCCAGCCCATCTATCATCCGATCCACCACCAAATACAGATCCGAGCACTGCTGCTTTGTTTGCATTGGTCAATCAGACCAATCAAATGATCTTCAACCAAAACTTACGGATCGAGAAGCTAGAAAAAGGTTGTGGTCGAACTTCGCCGCGAAAACACCGACCACCTCTGTATCCCGGACATTCACAATCTCCAGTGGAGTCTCGCAGCCCCTCCCCAGTAAATAGAGGTCGCAGGCCATGTTTGGAGCGTAACCAGACCGAGCATCCACAGAAGCGTCATCGCTCCCCGCCTCCAAAGGGGCCCACTCGTCCCTTGAAGACTAAAAAGAGTAAGCCTGATGTCGAGGAGCCAAGAGGCCGTCATAAGGAAAACTCCCCGAGACGTCATTATGTTCGTGGACATAATTCTCCTTCTGTATCCCCGGGAGGCAGCGATGATGACGACTACCGGACTCCTCTATCCAGACAAATAATGGAAGCTCCTATTCCTAAAGGCTTGGAGAGACCCTCATCCTTGGGGACTTACGATGGAACATCTGATCTGGACGACCATGTCGAGAGCTTCGAGGCTCTTCTCGACTTTAGAAACGTCTCTGGCGCTATCAAATGTCGATTATTCCCTACGACTCTTCGGAAAGAGGCCATGGCTTGGTATAAAAACCTAGCACCTGAATCAATAGCGTCGTGGAAAGCTCTGAGGGAACGTTTCAGGAAGCATTTTACAGCTTCTCGAAGACATCCAAAAACTATATCATCCTTGGAGGCCATCTTCCAAGATAAGAAAGAATCTCTCCGGAGCTACATAGAAAGATTCAACAAAGAAGCGGCCGAGGTCCATACGACCGACCATATAAAATTATATCTCATCATCAAAGGACTGCGAGTTGTTTCCAAGTTTGCAGAATCTGTCGGATTACACCGTCCTCGTAGCTTCAAAGGTTTCCTCGAACGAGCTCAATCAAACATTGAGTTCTAGGAAGCGGAAGCAGCCCAGATTGCCCTGGATTTAAGAAGTAGAGAAGGCCCCCGAGGCCAGAACAGGGAAGACTCCCCTCCACCTAGGAGAGGAGGGGATAGGAGAAGAGAAGATTCCCCTCCACCTAGGCGAGGCGGGGAGAGGAAAAAAGAAAATCGGAATAAAGACTCCCGCGAATCTCGGGGACCTGCCGGTCTTTTCAAAGACTACACTCCACTTAACGTGTCTCGGGCACGTATTTTTAGTAAATGTGCAAATTCGGAGTTCGTGAAAGGGGGAATCCGCTCCCAAAAACCAACAGCTCCCAAACCAAATACGGATAAATCCAAGTACTGCCGGTTCCATCGCAGTCACGGGCATGTTACTGAGGATTGCATCCACCTTAAGGACGCAATTGAAACATTGATTAAAGAGGGCTACCTGAAAAAGTACGCCAAACAAGACGAGGATCCTCGTCCCACCGGCCAAGAAGCTCTAAATACCGAGGAGTCAAACCATCCAGACACTGGAAACTGCAAGTTACCTTAAGCATCACACGGCCTGAAGACTTCGGTTTCCAAGGAAATGTTAGCAATGCCGAAGCTGTTCGAAACATGTGGAAGAGCTTCCCGGTGGAAGAACTAATAAGCGTTCGCAGTACCTGGGAAAGTTTCCCCCAAGCCCTAGTCATATCGGGCGGAGACCCTGAACGAGTGACCGTCGGTTTAATAAAGAGGAAGTTCGATGAACTGAGGACATCCACTCCTCGAGACCCAACTCTCAGCTTATCTCGTGGAAAATCCTGCCCTATAAGTTTCTATCTCGAGGAATTACCAGGTGGATCCCTGAATGCTAATATACCCCTCCTAATTCGGGCACAAATGGCCAACTTTGATGTGCATCGAATTTTGGTCGATCAGGGAAGCTCGGTGAACATCATGTACACTCATCTCTTCGACACTCTCCAGCTGACAAAACATCACCTGTCCCCGTATGTGGGATCTGATCTACAAGGCTTCAACGGCGCATCTACTAGACCTCGAGGTTATGTAGAATTGTTGGTCACTTTCGGAGCAGGCGAAACAGCTCGACAGGCGAAGACGCGTTTCCTAGTGGTCGACTGCCCTTCCCTCTACAACTGCATCTTGGGAAGGACCACTTTGGCTGAAATAACAGCTGTACCATCCACTGTCCACCTAAAAATGAAGTATTATACGACACGAGGACGTGTGGTTACCCTCCACGGGGATATTGAAGCAGCTAGAAGATGTTTCGATGCAGCGATCAAAGGTCTAAGTGTTGTTGGTGGCGTCCACCCCAGAAGAGCAACTTCAGATGTCGCACAGGTTCCACTACCGCCGGTCAGCGCGATCGACCTTGATAGCAGGTTCACTGGGGAACAAGAAGAAGTTGCAGGCAAAGACCTCCCAGTCGAAGTCAACGGGCATCCTCTCTACCCAACGCGCCCCATCCCAGACGGAGATTTCAAGCTGATCCCTCTTGGAGACGACCCAGAGCGAACTGTGAAGATCGGCCATGGACTCCTCGACCTGGCGAGGAGGCAACTGAAGGTATGTCTACGAGAGAATGCAGATTTGTTCGCTTGGAGCGCTTCGTAGATGCCCAGATTAGATCCTCAAGTGGCTTGTCACCAACTGACTATAGATCCAAATGCTAAGGCTATAGCTCAACGTAGGCGTAAGCAGTCTCCAGAAAAAATGGAGGCTGCTGAAAAAGCTGTAAAAGACCTCCTAGAGGCAAACTTTATTTCGGAGGCCAAGTACACCACTTGGTTGTCCAATGTTGTACTTGTTAAAAAATCTAATGGAAAATGGAGAATGTGCGTTGACTACACGGATCTTAATCGGGCATGCCCGAAAGACTCTTACCCATTGCCGAACATCGACCGACTGGTCGACAACTCTACAGGATTTAAACTGTTGTCTTTCATGGATGCTTATTCGGGATATAACCAAATTCCCATGGATGAGGCCGACAGAAAGCATACAGCTTATATGACTGAGTCGGGCAATTACTATTATAATGTAATGCCCTTTGGTCTGAAGAATGCTGGCGCCACCTACCAACGAATGATGAACAAGGTCTTTTGAGCAAAAATTGGTGACATGCTCGAAGTCTATATGGACGACATGATTGTTAAATCCGCAGAAGAAGTCGACCATGCTGCCCATCTTAAAAAGGTGTTCGACACGGCGAGGAAATGTCGCATGAGATTCAACCCCGACAAGTGCACTTTCGGCATTTGAGCAGGGAAATTCCTCGGCTTTTACCTTACAGAGAGAGGAATTGAAGCGAATCCCGACAAATGTAAGGCCTTTTCCGAGATTCCTACTCCGAAGTCAAAGAAGTCGATACAGTCACTTAACGAGATGCTAACTGCCCTATCTCGTTTTGTCGCGAAATCTGCCCAATACGCGCTCCCATTTTTCAAACTTCTTCGAGAGAAAGCAACATTTGAATGGAGGGAAGAATGCGAACAAGCCCTCCTTCATCTAAAACAAGTCTTATCACAACCCCCGGTCTTGTCCCGACCAGATAACGGGGAAACACTTTTCTTGTACCTGGCCATCACCGGTGAAGCGGTAAGTGCTGTCCTCATACGGGAGACCCCCGACGGACAGAAACCGATTTATTTCACGAGCAAAGCTCTTCAGGGTCCCGAGCTCAGATATCAACAGATCGAAAAGGTCGCCTTGGCCCTCATAACTGCAGCCAGAAGACTACGCCATTACTTCCTGGCCCACACAATTGTGCTAAGAACTGAGCAGCCTATCAGACAGCTCCTTAGTCGGCCAGATATGGCGGGGAGAATGCTCTGGTGGTCTCTCGAGCTATCCGAGTTCGACGTTCGATATGAAGGAAGAAAAGTTTTGAAAGCTCAGGCACTGGCCGACTTCGTAGCAGAAATGACAACCCCCGAATCCTTGACCAATGGCTCCCAAAAATGGACAATTTACGTTGACGGAGCCTCCAGTACAAAGGGCAGCGGGGCAGGCATTATCCTCGAAAACAAGGAGGGCATCTTAATAGAAGTCTCGCTAGAGCTATCTTTCAAAACATCAAATAACCAAGCCAAGTATGAGGCATTCCTCGCAGGACTCCGACTTGCAGAAGACCTTGGCGCAAAAGAAGTCAAAATCTTTACAGACTCTCAGCTTGTAGCATCACAAGTTCAGGGAGAATTTCAGGCCAAAAATGATAGTCTCATTGAATACCTAACCTTGGTACAAGAAAAGTTGAAGAAATTTGTCTCTGTGGAGGTGGCTCACATCCCGCGCGAGCATAACACTCGAGCAGACGTGCTCTCCAAGCTAGCGAGCACTAAGAAGAAAGGAGGGAACAAATCAGTGATCCAAGAGATACTGACCCATCCGAGCATCAACAAACCTACCTCGACCACAGAGTTGAACGTTATCGGAGACGCAAACTGTTGGATGACTCCAATTTACGAATACCTGATGACAGGCATACTCCCCGACGATCCTAAAGAAGCTGGAATAGTTAGGAGGCGGGCATGTGCATATACCATAGTCGAGGGTAAACTATATCGCCGAGGATTCTCCATCCCTCTACTCCGGTGTGTCGAGGAAAGTAAAGTTTCAGAGATTCTCCAAGAAATACATGAAGGAATCAACGCGCAACATCTAGGCGGAAGATCTTTAGCTCGAAAAGCTCTCCGAGCAGGATATTATTGGCCCACTATGCAACAAGACGCAAAGGAACACGTCAAAAAGTGTGACTGTTGTCAGAGGCATGGGGACACGCACCTCGCTCCTCCAAACGAGCTTAAATCATTGTCATCCCCATGGCCCTTTGCGTGGTGGGGAATGGATATCCTCAGACCTTTCATCGTAGAATTGTACCAAAATAAGTACCTCATCGTCGGGGTAGATTACTTCACAAAGTGGATCAAGGCGGAAGCATTAGCCAAGATCACTGCTTTCAATATATTACGTTTCTACAAGAGAAATATACTCGCCCGATTCGGCGTGCCTCAGGCCATTGTCATAGACAACGGGACGCAGTTCACCGACGGAAACTTCCAAGACTTCATTGCGAAACTGGGTACGAAACAACATTTTACGTCGGTCGAACACCCACAAACCAACGGGCAAGCTGAAGCAGCGAATAGAGTAATACTCCGAGGACTCAGACGACGACTCGGCGAAGCCAAACAACGGTGGTTCGAGGAGTTACACAGCATTCTCTGGGCATATTGAACTACCCCTCATTCCACGACCGGGGAGACCCCGTTCCGGTTAACATATGGAACCGAGGCAGTAATTCCCGTGGAAATCAGAGAACCGTCGAGAAGGACAGAAGCTCCTCTTGGCAAAGAAGCGAACAACGAAGCCCTTCGCGAGGAACTCGACCTGGTCGAAGAAATAAGGACGGGTGCATCCCTCCGAGAAGCCTCTTTAAAACAAAAAATAACTTTGCGTTATAACGACGAAGTCATCAAACGAGATTTCCAAGTAGGCAATCTTGTCCTACGGCGAAATCAGAAAAATTCACGTGAAGGAAAGCTGGCCGCAAACTGGGAGGGCCCCTACCGCGTCATTGCAAAGACAGGGGCAGGTGCTTATTACCTCGAAAACCTCCAAGGTGAACAACTTGCTCGACCATGGAATGCTGAGAAGCTTAAAAAATATTACAGTTGAACACTGCATGTAACTATACAAAAGTTGCCGTTATGGGGAGCGTGCCATGGTACAGGCACGACACCTCTATATGCTAACAAAGGTCAAAAGTCACGTTGTGTGTACGTTGAACTGTTGGCCGGACGAGGAGTACTCTATCAAGCTCCGTCGTCGACGTACCTTGTAGGCAGAACAACTAGCTTGCGATGGGAAGTTCACACCATGAAACTAAGACCTCGATCGACCTCTTAGCTTTGTTGAAGGTCGGGGTACAACCCCTAACCACTCGACCGACTCTCTTCGCAGTCGAGGATCATTAGAGTCGAGCAAACTCCCAAGTATCCAGCAATTTCAAAATAACTTAGATAAAAATAAGTAAAACACCACACACAGAGCAGATAAAGAGGCAAAATGGAAATACAAAGTCGGGCAAGCCCATTGTAAAAATATTACATAAAGCCCTGGCTCTTAGGCCGGGCAAATAAAAAAGTAGGGCACACAGGCCAGTCAATACAAAAAATCGGCACGCAGGCCAAAGTGACTACACTATCACTCCGCAGCAGCATCAACTACCTCGGGATTCTCCTGCTCCCCATTTCCCCCATCAACATTCACTGTTTGTCCGGGCAACACAATCACACCGTCGACCACCTCAAACTTAGAATCAACTCCATCAGTTATAAGATCCGGATTCAGGAGTTTAAGCTGCGCCACAGCGTTCTGAAACCCGACATCTGCAAACTCTAGAGCATCATCTTCAGCCAACCAAAGATCCTTCTCGACTTCCCTGAGCTTGGCTATCAGGGCTGCTCGAGAGGTCAATAGTTTGTCATCCTCGGTTTCATTCTCGGCTGGCCGAACAGCCTCTTCCAGTTCAGCTATCCTGTCCTTGAGACGTTGCTCTTCCTCCTCCAACGCAGTAATCTGAGGAAGGTAGCCCTTCACCACATCCTCAGCCTCCTTCAACTTCTTCTCCGACTGTTTTTGCTGCTCGCCTTGTTCCCTATTCAGCTCCCTGCATTCTTTCAAGTCTTTCTGCACGCCGAGCAATTCAGTATCCAAAATATGAAGCCTTTCTTTCAGTCGAGAAAGCTCAGCAGCAGAGCAACTCTCGTCATTCAGAACGAGGGCAGCCGAACAGAGCCGCATGACGGCAGACATATCCTCGATAATTATCCTCCTTCTCGCTTCCGATGTACTCCCCAACAAAGCCTGGACTTCATCAGGGGCAACACGAGGACAAATAACCTCAGAGAAATAGCGACGCTGGAGATAACACGGAGGAATATCGAAGCTTGCAGGAGGGGGAGGGGAACTACCTTCCACATCAACAATGGGCGGCCCAGCAGTCTTTGCCCGCTTAGATGTCCTTTGGGCCCCCGGGGACTGATTTTCAGAGCTCACAGTTGCAGTTAACACAACATGAGATTGCTCAGAACCCTCGGGCACTGCAGTAGAGGGAGCATTCTCGGGCACTATCATAGAAGAGGTAGGCTGAGGGGTACTTTGTTCAGTTGAACGAGATTTTTCTTCCCTAGCCCTTTTTACCCTTAGCCTCGAGTATCTTTCTGAATCTTTGACCATTTTCCCTACAAAAAGAAAGAAAAATATTAGTAAAACAAGATACACGAACATGAGAGAAATCTAAGTCGAGGATCTTTGCACCACCTAAGAGCTCGACAGCCTCCTCATCGGAGAAAGTCTCGAGCAGAACACGAGTATTAATCAAGCGCCGAGTCTTCGTCACCTGCTCTTTCCCACCTGTCGAGGTCTCTCCGTCCTCAGATACGCTTAGAATTTTATTCAAACTCTCCACGTACTCGACAATCTTGCCATAAGCATCGCGATCCTCGACACTGAGCTTATTATGTCTTACTTTGTATTTGTCTACCCCCTCTTTGTAACGCTCTTCTATCCAGAAGAGGGGGAATTTTGGCACCATCACTTCGGTAGACAGCCCATCCACTTCTTGAGTCACCCTTTCATATATTGAATTAATGGCCTCGGGAGTGACCGGCTTCACAAAATAGTAACGCCACTTGAAATCTCGAACGGAGTCCAAGTAGGTGTGAAATAAAGCTTTATTTTGCTTGAACGACACCCAGCCGTGTCGACCATCGGTTGTAGACCGCTGCAGATGAAAAATTCGAAAGAAAAGGGACACCGTTGCCCTGATGTCTAAGTATTTGCAGAAGAGCTCAAAAGCCCGGAGAAAGGCCAATGAGTTCGGGTGGATTTGCGACGGAGCCAATTTTAACCATTTGAAGACCCCCTCTTAAAAGTCTGTGAAGGGGAGCCTCCACCCCGCCTCTTGAAACATAAACTCATACACCGGGAAATGCATTCCCATATAAGGTGTACATATACGCTGGATCTCGTTAGGGTGGTACACTTTCCAAGATTGCTCAGAACCGAGCAACCTATGCTCGACAGTACAAAATCCATTTTCGTCGGGGAATGTGAAGACGGACGACATAGTGAGGGCCTCATCACACACCCACTCCTCAAGCGGACGCTCTTGTCTAAATGCCATATGGGCCATCGGAATTTTAGTTTGGTTATCCTCTTCGAATTCACCTACGGCCACTTCAGCAGCCAATCTGTCCATCAACCTGAAAAGCAGAAGGGAACAGGTGAATTCGACGAGTCATACCAAACTAGCCGGTCGGAGACGAATAACGGATGTCCCCGGGAAACTCATCGCTTCCCCGAAAAATCTTGCCCCTTTTTCCCGGGAAATCAACGAAAAAGAGTAATTGTTGGGGACCCAAAACATTATCAGGTCCCCACAATGTTCATCACGCTCCCCAGTAATTTTCTACAAGTCCCCGGAATATTGATCCAATTCCTCGATTTTATTCAACAGAAACAGAAACAGAAAAGAAAATTTCATACAATCTTTCTCTTAAAAAA
The DNA here is from genome assembly GCA_022829125.1 of Lathyrus tuberosus. Taxonomy (NCBI): domain Eukaryota; kingdom Viridiplantae; phylum Streptophyta; class Magnoliopsida; order Fabales; family Fabaceae; genus Lathyrus; species Lathyrus tuberosus. The sequence continues at coordinate 838,772 of JALAZF010000812.1, read as the reverse complement.
TAGCCAAAGATCCCTGCCATATTCGCCAAGAATCCTTCCATTTCTCATGAGAACTTCATCAGTTCATCAGAGAAACGATTTCAAGCAAGTTAAACTTAAAGGAAATGCCAGAAAAAACAACAGTTTGAAGAAAATACCTTGTAGATGGTGAAATAGGGTTCCGGAACGGCGTAGCACGGTAGTTCTCAGCGAACTTGCGGTGGTTGATGGTGGCGAACGGAGGATGAGAAACGGAGAAGGAAGAGGAAACGATTCTTAAACGAAAGAGCGAAAAATGAGAAATGAGGGGAAGAAAGAGTATTTATAAACAAATCACGGAACTCGAGAAGCCTAGGGCACTCGAGTACTCTACCCTAGGCAGCCACCCTGTGCAATGATGACAAGTGACACATGGCATACTTGCACCGGTCAAAAATCCACGCATGTCCTTTCGTCATCCCATCGTTTCAAAACAGAAACTTCTCATCTCCCCAACATTTCAACCAGATACAACTCTTCGTTGCCCGCAAGCTATCAATGCTCGCCTCATGATAATTTCCCGTAAGATATTAATGCCCGACGTCATGATAATCATGGAAATTTTGACTATGCTGATATTCTCCTCGGATCATCCCTTGGCATTTCCCCGACACAATTATTGGCCCTCAAGTCATTACTCTGACACCTCAAAGCAGCGACTTGGGGGGGGCTCCTGTTCTGGACTGGGCTGTGGTTTCCTACAATCAGACAGGCCCAATCCATACAACCTGAAGAAGCCCAATAAAGTCCTAGAGAAGGACACATGACTGCCATAAGCGAGGCCAAAGGTGTGTCGGGCACCTGGCACCTTGACAGTGTCGAGCATCCGAGGACAAACAGGAAAGGAAGACATCACACCCTGATGAAATGGACCTCCTTGACAGATTAACTCTCCCCGCGAGAATACTCTTAATCTCGTTGACTCATAGGTCCTCGACAAGCATGGTTCTCCTCCATTAGGCCATGTCCAAACCACGACCACTATATCTCCTCGACATTGTAGACTCTCCCCTGAAGAATCTACTAACAGTCTTATCTACACATATGCGTTTCATGTAACCGTCTACTAATGGCATTAAAGGGACGGTTACACTAGGGTGTTGACCACGAGCTGGTCATTATTACTACACGTAAACCCTAGCAGTTACTTGGAACGGGTCACACGCTGGTCCCACCCGTTGCAAGTAACCGTTGGCCACGCGCTGGGGTCTCCTATAAATACCCTCTCACTTGAGAGGGTCAGGATAAGTCAACTTCTTACTATCACTCATTTTCTCTGTATTTCCTGTGCACTCACTGACTTAAGCATCGGAGTGTCCTACAGGTACACCCCCTCCCCTGCCTTCTTTCATCATCATTGAAATAGCAACAAGTCTAGACGTCGTTGGCCATCCTCAAACTGTCTGATCCAGGTACGATCACTAACAATCATATTAGTTAGGTAAAGTAGAAAATCATGAAACTTTTGAATTCGGATAATAGAATAACACTTAAAATGTACCTCTCTTTGTGATGAAACAGACTCGTTTTGCTGCAAAACCCCTTTATCCTTAGCTGCGGGTTTTGTAGGAGTCTAACATTACCATGTAAAAAAAAATGTACGTAATGGTTCAGAATGATTTTCATAATGGTTCAGAATTGACATTTGAATACTAAGAGATTCGTAATGGTTTTCAACACACCTCATCATCTATGGAAATGAGGTCTAACGGCCATGCAACAAACGAACCTATTGCATCTCACAACAATGTAACCTCTGAAACCGAGTCATGCATAGGAAGTACCGCATCCGTATCTAAAGCGATATCAACCGACACTTTCAGATATCCATGAGGGAGCGGTTTATGGTGAAGTAACTCTCCCACTTTGTTATGTACTTTTCCCTTGCCAACCATGCAATAAGTCGGTAACGACAAATACAGCTGACAAGATGAAATGCCCAGAAGCAATAATAAATATGTAACTGTTAATGTGTATAAAGGTCAATTAAAATAAATGTATTAATTTAATTAAAATAAATATGTGCTAATTACCTCGGGAATTTTATTTTGACAATTGATACTAGCTTTGTCACTAGTATCATTCAACTATGAACCGCGCTTTTCTGCCTCATATCTCTCTTTATCCTTTTGCAATTCACGGACTTGCGCTTTTAGTTCCTTCAATGATTGCACGACTTCTTGGTTGCTGGGATTTTTTCTCTTTGGTTGCTTATACAATGAAGATGGAGTCACACCAAATCCTTTACCTCTCACCCGACCGGAATACTCAGGAACATTTAGTACTCGACTAAGAATGCTCCTGCAATCCTCCTCATCTGTGGTTAAGGATTTAGATAGAGTCTCCTGAAATTCATTGACATATCGAAAATTATTAGTGGGGATTAAAAATTAATTATATTTTAATAAAATTTCGATTAACTTAAAGACATAATGTTATACTTACACATTCGTCATAAACATGCCGAACATCTTCCCTAACAACTTCATCCTTGCCCACACGAACTTCCTTCCACAAAACATGGTCCGGAAGTGATGTTTCTTCACTTTTCGTCTCTTCTAACTACGCATTGAGATAAATAATAAGATCATCAATTATAACACAATAAGACAATTAATAAAATCACAGCATTTATAAATACTTACCAATTTTTGTTGTAAGCGTGCATATCCCGTTCGACCTTTTCTGTACAGATATGCGGGTTTTGATGCTCTTTGGCGATTAATGGCACTCAAATCCTAGATAAACAAGTTTAAGTCATATCAGAACAAACTAATGCAACAAGTATATAATACAATTAATAGACATGACAAGATAACATTACATTGAATTTTTTGGTTTTCCGTTTCGCTACAAAAGTGCCCCATTCTTCCGGTGTAATCAAGTCCCCATACAACTGTGGAAGTTCTGCTTCTACAAATTTTTTTCCTCATCCTTAAGATATTTGTTTGATAATAAGGCTCGAAACCCTCTGTGTCTCTTTCCGGCCAATTGAAGACAATACTTTTTCTAGCTTTCATCAATATTAAAGGACCTCTACAAAAAAACATACACATATAAACATAAAGTGTGTTAGTATAAGTAAATTAAAGACTTAATCGTCAACAAAAATATAATAACATCAATCATATTTGGTAAGTACCTGTATCTCAGTCCACATCTTATCTTTACCAGCTTGCAACAATGGATTCCTCCAATTATCACTGGTAATTGGAATGTGCTGACGGACAAGTGAACCAATGTATGAAGACAACATTGAACCGTTAGGCTCAATTAGTTAGTTCTCATCACTCCAATGTACATCAAATTTGATCCCTTTATCTCTAGCACGGATGATTGACTTCATAATAGTTATTCCTCATTTTATTTCAATTTCTACATTCGAAGCTTCATTCTGAGCTTCATTTGTATCATGTGTCTCGTGTGTGTCTTCCTGGTTATTAGCCATTTGACCTGTAAGAAAGAAAAAAACAAAAATTAAATGACAAATATAAAAATCCATAATCCATAATCCATTGAATGATATAAGCTATATATAACATGACAACTAATTAATATTATTGAATGATATAAGCTATAATTTTATAACTAGTACCTTTTTCACTAACGTCTCTTTCTTTTCTTGGTTGGAATATGTTCTACCCATCTCTTAACAACACGGACGGTTGGATTGATCCAAATACCCTCATTATGATCATTTCTAGTATATGATTCATTCGCTATAATATTTTCATCTTGATCATTTCTAGTAAATGATTCATTATCAACATCAATATCACCTTGATCTCCAATGTTTTCATCAATTACTTTGTTAAATAAAAGCACTATAGACCATTTTGTACTTGTCGGATCAGTGACATAGAACACTTGTTTAGCTTGAGAGGCTAGAATAAAAGGCTCATCTTTGTACCCCACCCTATTAAGATCCACTTGCAAAAATAATCCTGATTTATCCATTCGTACGCCATTATTATTTTCAACCAACTTGCAACGAAATATAGGAATCTGAAACTTTTCATAACCAAACACCCAAATGCGCTCGATAACCCCAAAATATGACAGATTTGCAAATTTGGGGTTTAAGTCTTTCACACTTGAAATGTGCATTGTTTCAGCTACCACGGTGACACCACTATTTTGCATAGTACTTTTATCATCTTGTTCTTTGGTATAAAATGTGTATCCATTAATTGCGTATGCGCTATAAGAAAACACAACCAAACTTAGACCATATGCTAAACATCTCAACCTTTCTGTTATTGAAGCGGGATCTGAATAATACTTTGAATAAATATGATCCTTAAACCAAGGTATGAAACTTCGATTGTGCTCTCGTACTATCCAATTCTCATTTCTATTCGAATTTAAACCTCGGAGAACATCCTTGTGCATTTCAACATATGGCTCAACCTCATTCTCATTGTGCAGAACATACAAATGCACTTGATCCCGTTTGACCCTTTATACTGTCACAACTTCATTTCCAATTAACTTTTTTCCTTCTTTTTTTTCGACAATATGAGATTTGGGGAGTCCAATTGATTGTACATTGGACATATATTCAGTACAAAACTCAATCGCTTCTTCAACAATGTATCGTTCGGCAATACAACCCTATGGTCGACTTCGGTTTTTCACATACCCTTTTAATATTTTCATATAACGTTCAGCAGGGTACATCCATCTCATATAAGTCGGTCCACACAATTGTGTCTCTTTCACCAGATGAACAACTAGATGAACCATTATGTCAAAAAACGAGGGAGGAAAATACATTTCAAGATCACACAAAGTAATAGCTATTTCTTTTTGCAATGTTGGTAAGATCGCATGATCGATCACCTTACTGCAAATTGACTTGAAGAAAAAACACAATTTAGTTATTGCGCTTCTTACTTTTTCTGGCAGAATAGAATGTATACCTATTGGTAGAAAATGTTCCATTATAACATGGCAGTCATGCGTCTTTAAACTCTTTAACTTGAGGTCTTTCATAGGCACAAGTCTTCTAATATCTGAAGAGTATCCTTCTGGAACTTTAACTTCACTTAGAAAATTACACAATACTTTTTTCTCCTTTCTAGATAGAGTATACGCAGCAGGTGGTAGATATGTTTGTTTTCCTTTCTTCAATGGTCCTAATTCAGTTCTTATCCCCATCGCTATCAAGTCCTTTCTTGCTTTAAGGCCATCCTTAGACTTTCCATGTATATTGAGTAACGTACCAATAACACTGTCAAATACATTTTTTTTCAATATGCATAACATCGAGAAAATGTCTTACATACAACGACTTCCAATATGGCAGTTCAAAAAAAATTGACCTCTTCTTCCACCCACTCTTGACAAGTGTATGTGCAAAAGGCTTTCCAAACTGAGTACTCACATCTTTCACCTTTTCAAAAATTTGATCACCTGTCAATATAGTTGGAGCTCTACCTTGTTTTGGCTCTCCATTGAATGCTTTTCTCCACCCACGATAGTGATGATTAGAATTTAAGAATCTACGATGACCGAGAAAGACATTCTTCTGACCAAACTCCAATCGCGTCCAATATGTTTTATCTTCACAAATAGGACACGCACATTGACCTTTTATGTTGTACCCTGATAGATTTCCGTATGCTGGAAAATCATTAATTGTGCCAAACAACATCGCCCTCAAGTTGAAACTTTCTTTCCTATTCCCATCATAAACCTCCACACCGTTCTCCCACAAAAACTTTAAATCTTCGATTAAGGGTGCCAAATATACGTCTATGTCATTCCCTGGTCGTCTAGGCCCAGAAATTAACATAGATAACATCATGTACTTACGCTTCATACATAGCCATGAAGGTAGGTTATAAATCATTATGATCACAGGCCAAGTGCTATGTGAGATACTTTGAAGACCGTGTGGGTTCATTCCATCAGTAGATAATGCCAAGCGAAGGTTTCTTGCTTCTTTTCCAAATTCAGGATAATCATCATCAATTTTCATCCACTGTGGTGAATCTGCCGGATGTCGAAACTTTCCATCAATAATTCTTTCATTTGCATGCCAAGTCAAGTGTCTTGAATCGGTCTCACTACGAAACATGCGTCTAAATATCAGAATTATAGGAAAATACCATAAGACTTTTGCTGGAGACAACTTTTTCTTATATCGAGAGACACCGCATTTAGGACACTCATTTAACGATGCATACTCATTTCAAAACAAAACGCAATCGTTTGGACAGGCATGTATCTTATCATAGCTCATGCCAATAGAGCACAACATCTTTTTGGCCTCATATGTTCGATTGGGAAGAACATTATCCTCTGGAAGCATATCTTTCATAAGGGCCAATAACTCTGTGAAACTTTTATCTGACCATCCATTGCCCGCCATTAAGTTGTACAACTTTAATACCGCAAACAATCTTGTGAATTTAGTGCAACCATTATACAACAGTTTCTCTGCATTGCTTACCAACCTCTTAAACATTTTGGGACAATCCTTAAGATCTTCTTCAAGTGCTTCTGCAATCTCTTCGACTCGATCAGAATCGTATGTATCTGTGCCATTGTCGTTTGAAGCATAGGTCGTATTATCCCCCGGTTCAACATTCCCATTAATCTTCTCACCATACAAATTCCAACATGTATAACTTCTATCAATTCCACGCCTCATTAAATGCGATGCCAACTGAACCGTGTCAACCCGACTCCCAAAACAGCAACCCAAGCAAGGACATATCATTCGACTAGGGTCTTTGGCATGCACAACAGCAAACTTAACGAATTCCGATACCCTATTCTCGTACTCTTTCGGCAATCGACTTGAAGACATCCATTTCTTATCCATAGTTATACTAATTAAACTAAACAAAAACAAAAATAAAAAATATTTACCTGTAGGGAAACGATTCGACTTTCACACTTTGATCACAAGTAACCCCTATATATAGCAAATTCAATAAGTTAGTAACCCCATCATATCAGTTCATTCAAAACACTACTAATTACAGTGGCGAGAGAGAACAACTAATTACCTGTAGAGATGTAAACAACTTCTAGACCCATACAGTGTCCAGATAGGTTAGAATAACCAAGATCCCCCTGTACACGTATCATAAAATGAAATATCATTAATTGACCAATTATGAGTCATAACTTGATAAGTGGCAACATGTAATCACAAACAAGCAACAATTAGAGGTAAACGCCTACATATCCCAAGTACTTGACCAAATACTCAAGAGCAAGCATACTTAAACAAGTAACCAAGCATTAGAGCAATTCATCCTAAACCTAATGCAAGTTATCACTTATAAATATAATCAAACTGAAATTTAGAAACAAATCCAACTTTTGTTTGAAAGCTACCCAACACTTTAAACTAAAATTAGAGATATAATCAACTCTAATACTTTGAATACTGAAACTAGACTCAAACCTATAATAACAACTGCATTGATGTGATATTTTATATAATTATTCCTACAAACTTGCTTAAATAGAGAAAACACCAAGGTTATGCATTTCATTTTATATGGCCGATTCTCAGATTTTTCTGGCTAGTTTTTTGAATTCTAGTACCTAGATTGAGTTTTGAAAGGAGAATTTAACCATAAACTGCAGCAATTAAGGAAAAATCAGAATGAGAACCATTAGGCTGGCAGTTGCAGAAGAAATCAAAGTATTAAACTGGCTGAGACTTATACAAATGAGAATATCTATACAAAAATATTTTAATGACATTTATTCCAAAAGCTAAACATTAAATAAATGGTATTTATATATTTGTATAATGTGAATTTTTTATTGTTTTGATTGACTTTCACATTCTCTTTATGTTGCTTATGCTAAATGCTGTCATTGTAATATTTCTATCTACATTTCATTTAGTTTCCTAAAATTATAGATTTCATTCATTTAAAGAATTTAGTGAACGATTGTATTGATGTAAGCTACGACAACAACCGCAAGAACGACCTAACTATAACAGAACGACGACGACAACAACAACAACAACAACAACAATAGAACGACGACAAGAATGTAAGAAACAAGAACAATGTAAGAAACAAGAACAATGTAAGAAACAAGAACAATGTAAGAAGCAAGAACAACAACAACAACGTACCTCTTCTTCGTTTTCGTCTTCTTCTTCACGACGGCAATGGACGACGACAATGGAAATGGCAAGGGTTTCAGAACGACGGCAATGGCAATGGCAAGGGTTTCAGAACGACGACGATGTCAATGGCAAGGGTTTTCGAACGAAAGCAAAGGTTTCAGAAAGAAACGGTCGAGAGAAGAAAATGAAAAGAAGTTTCTGAAAATGATTAGAAATGTGTTTTATATTTTAATTCATAATTGACCTTAGAGAGCGCTTTTCAAAAAGCGCTTTCTTAAGTGCAACCTCTAAGAGCGCTTTCCTTAGAAAGCGCTTTCTTAAGTGGGGAGAGTTTAAGACCTATAGCAGCGCTTTCTGAAAGCGATTTTTAAGGTTAACCTATAGCAGCGCTTTTTTAAAGCGCTTTCTAAGGTAATACCTATAGTAGCGCTTTTCAAAAAGCGCTTTCTAAGGTGGCTTCAATTTAGGGCATTTAGCAGCGCTTTTAAAAAGCGTTTTCTAAAGGCTGTCTTTTGCAGCGTTCACTACAAAAAAAGGTCATCCGCCACAGACAGAAAACCGCGGTTATATGTAAAATAACCGTGGTTGAAAGCTTTCGCCACGATTTGGCCACGAATAAGCGACTGTGGGATATACAGCCGTGGCCTAAAGAATAAGCCGCGGTTTTCGTGTTTGTGCCATGTTTTATATACATCCGTGGCTTGAATAGGCCACGGTTTAGGTATCTAGGTTAAGGCCGCGGTTTATCATGCGTCGCGCTTCTTAACAGTGGCCGAATCTAGCCACGGTTCTTATTTAATGTATAAGGTTTTAATTTATGGCCACTAATTAAAACCGCGGCTACATTTTGCTCATGGTTTTACACCATTTAAGTAGGCCATGGTTTCTTTTTGTGCCGCATAGTTGTAACTATGTTGTTCTTCATGACATGGCATAAAGAACCATTTTAGATCAATATAATGTATAAACACCCTACCAATTTTGCACGAATCCTTGCAAAGTTTGTTGGTCCCATACAATGCATTTGCAATTATTTGGATCAATGAGTATCCGTTTTATTGTTTATGTCCATACACTTTAAAAACAAAAAAAAAATGTTTTTATAAGTGAAAACAGTAGTCATTACATAGTTCTCATGGCCTAAAGAAACTTTGAATTAAGATCATAAGTTTGTACATAAGCTCCATTACGATCATGTGCGAGTTCCTTCGCCCTATCCATCAAGCCATCATCCACCATTCGTCTTCACGCCACGGCCAAGAATTCACCAAGTCCTCCACCTACAAATAACAAGTGCATAAAGATCAAATCAGTACAAAAAAAGAGTGATATCAAGAGGTGTTTTAATGTCAAAATCTTGACACATGAATTGAGTTGGAATTGTTGCTAATAAGTTGAAAAGCTGCCCTAAATATCTTGATGTATTTCTTGATCTCCTGTTGTGCAACATTAGCTGCGATAAGTATTCCTTGAAGAATTCAAGACCCTCGGGTTTATCTATCGACCTGAACAAGAGCAGCAGTAAGAATAGTAGAAATGACATCAATAATAGCAGCAAGAATGAAAACTTTACAATGAGGTGACCAATTTCTGTTGCAAAGATACTAAATAGCTTTGAAGCTGGATAAGTCAATCTTCAAATTCAACAAAGAATAAACCAAAAAAGGCATATAGATTAGCATACCATGATTCTCAATATCAGCAGACTAGGTAACTATTTCTACAAACACAATTCAGCTTTGTAGAGTTTCTGATTATATCCATTTTATGGAAATAGGTTGTGATATTCTTGAGAATCCTCTGCAAGAATCAGAACCAACTTCCACGTTTCAATCTCTTCATTCTTTCTCTCTGATTTTTCTCTCTCGATTCAATTTCGCATAACTCCACCAACCTCGCACAAAGTCGTTAACCTGCAGAAACTTCACTCATACTTTCTGCAGCATCAACACGCATCAACACGCATCAATCATAACCATCTCAAGAACATTCGCAGAAAGAAGAAGTAGAGCTTTCAAATAACGAAAGGGGAGATCGGAACGAGCTTCATACCTGAATCGTTTCAGTGTTCTTCCATCTGCAATTCGGTAATCTTCTATTGAACTTCTTCTTGGTGATTCTTGTTTGCGATACGTGTTCTGGTTTTCAATTTACCCTTTAGAGTCATATTCAAGAATCTCTCTAGCATCGTCATTCACAGAGCAGTTGATGGAAACATTGAACAAAAATTTTACATGGAAATGTACATTCGGTAATCTTCTATTGAACCAAAATTGAGAGAATATAAGTAGTGTACATGGAAACATACATTCGGTAATCTTCTTTTGAACCAAAATTTTACATTCTCATTCACATTCTCATTACTTTCTTAAAACCTATTAACATAACATGTAATAGATCATAATGAAAATAATTTCTATTTTTACTAACAATGCAGTACACACCTCATGAACACATAGCAGTTTTCAAACTAATCAATCAGGGTATAGTCATATTCAAGCTATCAAAATTGGACTAACCGAGTTTTCTGATTTCTAACCTAACTTGCACAGGCAACTTGACAACTTTTGCTAACATCCACATTAACAACTTTTGGCAAAGCATCACAACTCTAACTGGGTTTCATAACCAAGGAACCACTAACTGTAACGAATAACGGAATTGCAAAACTCACTCACACATTAACAAACTCACAACACGCTGACTGCAACATAATTAATTCATATTTCATAAACTAACTTTTACAACAGAATTTTAAATTTTAAATTTACAGCGAAGTTGAAACTACGTACCTGAGATTGTTCTGGTTATGCGTCCATCATCATCACCTTCTCTGTCGCCGACAAATTTCTGCCTCGAAGGTACCTTTGATCTCGTTTATTTTGCTGGAGATTCTGTTATCACGATGTAACTCGTGGTATAGGGAGCCAAACCTCCATGGTTTGAGCTCCAAGTCGCTAGGCAGTGGCGTTATATTTCAGATTCATATCTTAGGGTTCATAAAATATAGTTTCGATTTGTGCATTTGGTTAAGGTTTAGATGAAATTGATGGTAGATTCAGGTTGAGGAGGTTGAAACGATTCCAAAGATGTAGGTAATATGTGATTTCGTTCTCCACTGCCGCGGGTGGTGAGCTCCGGCACGGCGGACATTATGTTTTCCGGCAAGGTCTTTTGGAGAGGGAGCACGTGATGAACTCTGAAGGGTGAGTTTGACTTTGTTGTTCGTGCGAATCGAATCAGAGGTAGATTTAGTTGGTTAGAGGAGATGTTGAGAACGAGCGTAGTTCTGGCATTGAAGAAGAAGGATGTGGAGTGGAAGTCGGAGGAGAAGGAGAGAGTATGAAGGTTATGGAGGAAGGGTGAACGGAGAAGAGGATGGATGAGGGAAAAGTAGAAGAAGTCGCGGCGCAGTAGGTTGGGTTAGATGGAAACGCTGAGAGAAAGAGGAATTTTAGGGTTTCTTGTGTCATCAACCTAGTCTGGACCGAATTTTAATTCCACACGCTTTCATTTTCACACGCCCAAATTGCCTTTCCGCAACCCCTGGTTTTTGGCTGCACCCATGGTTTTGTTAGGATTCATTTTTTAATGGGTTTTTTATTAGATTTTGAATTTTAATGCTAATAGATTTTAGTTTTGGTTTGAAATTCTAATTCTAATTGTTGTTAAAGTTTGGTTTGACATTGGAATTTGAGATAATCAGAATTTAATTTTGAATTAGATTTTAAATGTAAATTGAAGCAAAATTAGATTTTAGAAATTAACCTTGATTTTAACCTTGACTTTTAGGGTTGATTAGTTGTTGATTAATTATAGCTTAATTATGTTTAGGTTTTGTTTTAGATTTTGATTAATTGCTAATCAGGAGTAGATTTTTAATCCTAGTTTAATCTATTTGAAGTTTTGGATAATCTTGCGGAAATTTTGTAGTGAATATTTTTCATAACCTGTTTAATCTAAAAAAAAATAGAAAAGAAAATAATTAACGAGAGGGAAACTAAAAAACGAGAGGGAAATTCTGGCGGGATATATTTTTTTGGTCTTGGGCCACAGTTTGAAGTGAAAACTATAATTCCGCAGTTTTTCTTTGTGGCTTAAAATATCTACAGTTTTCTGACCGTGGCTTAAATATAAGTGTGATTTTGTAACCGTGGCAATTGAAGAAAAGGCCACAGTTTCACACTCCGGATTCAATGTTTCTAAACATATGTCTACGATTTGAAAACCCTGGCCAAAGCTTGTATGTGGCCACAGTTTTTGAGTTGTGGAAAAATTTAGCGTGGCCGTAGGCCATTTTTTTTGTAGTGGCTTTTTTTAGCAAAATTTTTTAAAAACTTATAGCAGCGCTTTTTGCAAAAAGCGTTGTCTTCGTGGCGATGCAAAAAGCCAATTTTGGCGTAGTGAAAGATTGATTCCGATTATCTTCAAAATTGAGGTTTAATTCCAACAAATATGTGGTGTGTCTATGACAAAATATATTGCTCATAAAAAAAGACTTCAATAAATATAAATATTCTCTCATATTGACCCTCAAAGATGACCCAACAAATATGAATTTTATATGTGTTAAAAGCTCGAAATAAAGGAAATTTCCACTTATAAATCAAATTATAAACCAATTTTTAGGCACTTATAAATCCACAAAGATTATAGACTTATTGTAATTTTTATCATTTTTTCAATTAAATTCATTAAAAGTAAATGCAGGTACACCTATTTGTAGAAAAGAATCATATAACATTATATTAATCTAGTCAAAAAAAATATTGTATCAATGCAAGTTTGGTAAAATATACACCTTATGATTGTAAGAAATATATCCCAAAATATACTGTAATTAAATTATATAATAATATTAACATTAGAAAAGGCCATTATTTACCATTCACAACAATAAGATTAACACTATAATCATCATCACTACAAGACTCGCTCCAGTTACCGTGGTTAGTTATAATTACTACCATAGTAAAAAGTTACAGAGTTTGTTACGCTGAGCTGTAATAGAAAATTTACTCTAGAATATCTATTTTAGTTACAGAGTTTTGTTTTTTATTTTTAATTCCAGTTCGTAAATATTTGAAATTCGGTTAGATTCTGTTATAACGAACCGTTTCGTTTATTTTTGTAATCATTTTTCATCAGTATATAAATAGTAACGTGACGCTATTCAACAGCAAGAACTGAAGTTAGAGAAAGTGAAAATCAGAGAGAGAAATCATGAGCGCTGAAAATCAGGTAACGTCGATTCTTCTTCATCTTCTTCTTCATATGTTCTTCTCTCGCTATTCGATTGATTCTCTGAAAAATGCAATGCATGTTGATTACTTGTTCCAACACATACTAGAGTAGATGATTTTGATTTTGATTTTGATTTTGATTTTGATTTTGATGTTGATTTTGATGTTGATTTTGATTTTGATTAAGATCTTACACTGTTTGTGCTATCAGCTAGTAAATATCTCTTCAATGCAATGCATGATGATTAGTTTTTAGTATTTTTCATTTTCCTAATTGAAGTTCTTTGTAAAGTTTTGACGTTAACTCTTATTGCAGCCTTCTTATGTCCTTCGATTCTGCGGTGTATCCAATGGAGATCCTGGACCAGCTGGTGCAGCAGCTGTACTGCTTGAGGAAGATTGGGCCGTGGTATCAAATTTATGTAACGTTTGCTATTGTATTTATATTATCTAGTTACAAGATGTAGCTTAGTCTCATGTTTGTTTCGTTACTTGGTAGCTTTATCGATTCCGCGAGGGACTAGGACATCAAACAGTTATTGTTGCTGAGTATCGCGCATTAATTCCAGGACTGAAACAAGCGATAGGGAAAGGATATAATAACATCATTGTCGAAGGAAACTCGAGACGTGTTATCAATCAGGTTTGTTCTATTGTATATAGTATAAAGCAAAACTGAGAGCTAAGCTTCATTACTTGAACTTCAAATTGAAAATATAATCCAATTGTTCAAAAACTGTACATGGTAATTTGAGAAACTATGCATATGATAGACATTGTTTCTGCAATAACATCAACCATAGTTTCATATTCTTTCTAATTGGTTAGATATTGTTTAAGATTGACCTGTTGCTGTTTTTCACTTTTAATACATTTTTCTTTTCTAAACAATAGATTCAGTGTTCTGAGCAGGCAATTGGGCGTTCTAGGAGGTTTTTGACGGAGGCTTTGGCGTTGAAGGAAAGGTTTCGCTCATTCAGCATCGAACAAATTCCTAGGGTACTTATTTAGTAATTTGGTCTATAATGTTTAACTTGCTAGGATGGCATTTCTTTGTTGATCATTTCTTGAAACTCATTTTGAGAGTAATTTAAATTTTAGTCATACTTTTTGTAATGATTTTGTATTTCTCATGCTTGAATAACTAAATCTAGTATAATTTTAGAATACTGGTTCAAGTTTTGAATAGAAGTTCTTACTTTGTTGTTTGATATCACTCACATTAGTGAAATAAGACTCCTAATTATATCTATTTACATTCAGTTCTGACTAAATTTTTGTCTTTGATTTTAGATTACAACTCCTTATGTTTTTGCCTCAAGCTTAACAAATATGCTTCTTCTTTTTTTAATGTTTAAAGGTCGAAAACAGTTTAGCGGATTCTCAAGCAAACCTGGCTGTTAATCTTGGAGGTTAGACTTCAAGAATTATCTTAGTTTCTTAGCTTGCTGCAGACTTTAATTTCTATATATGTATTTCAGTATTTGGTAGAGTAACATAAAGTTTAATGGATCTTAAACTTATTTTGTAGATGGGGAAGTTGAAGAAGATAATCTCGTGAACAGACAACATGGCACTGCCAAAAACTATTGGCAACTATGTTACATTTCTTGTTGAAGGTTTGCTTAGCAATTTAGCATATTGGCTGTTTTACATGTAATACTTCATATCAAAAGATTAAATGTTGTTTGCATACATTTGAACATGATTCTTCTTTTACATGATATTGAACATCAAATTCCATTTTGAATGTTTGGTTAAAGTATTGTTTAACAGATTTCATTGTTTGTAAAGAAAATATGTTGTCTAGTTTCAAAAAATAAAGTGTATATAGACTCGTATGTGAGTTTTTTTCTTTGAAACTCTCTGAATTTTATTTTGATAAATATTAATTTCGTTGGCAACTATAACTATGTTACATTTCTTGATAAAAATTAATATGGTTGGCAACTATGTTACATTTCTTGTTGAAGGTTTGCTTAGCAATTTAGCATATTGGCTGTTTTACATGTAATACTTCATATCAAAAGATTAAATGTTGTTTGCATACATTTGAACATGATTCTTCTTTTACATGATATTGAACATCAAATTCCATTTTGAATGTTTGGTTAAAGTATTGTTTAACAGATTTCATTGTTTGTAAAGAAAATATGTTGTCTAGTTTCAAAAAATAAAGTGTATATAGACTCGTATGTGAGCGTTTTTTTCTTTGAAACTCTCTGAAGACATTATTTATTATTTGGTGCGTAAATTGGAAAATATTAATTAAAAAAAAAAATATCACTTCCAACGATATTTATTGGTCAAAGCTCTATCAATGAAGTAGGCTAGTCTAAGGAAGGGATTGACTATCTTTTGAGTCACATACCTTTGATATCTTGAGTCTATCTCTCTAACCAATTATTTTCTCACTAAAATAAATTATTTTATTATTTATTCATACATAAAACATTACGTTTAATATTAAAGGGACTAAAATTATCTAATAGATAAGGTAGCAAATCTTTTTCGATAGTCTAGGTACTAGAAAAGGTAGCTAAAAGTGTTAAAGTTTTTATTTGAAAAATGCATTTTAAATTTTTGTAGTTTTTTCTCACTTTAAAATCTTTTAAAAACTCTTTGATTTGACAAAAATATCTTTTGAATTATAATCTAGAGTGTGTTTTTGAAACTCACATATTCTATAATCTTGACAATATCAATATATTAGATGTTCAAAAATAGAAATTGATATGTTCATCCCCCTCCTCTCTTCTTTTTAAGCATTGTCAAAAACCTCTCAAAAACACAAAATTTGTGTACGGCAATCACATTAAAAATAGATTATTGACACACTATTTGCATCTAAATGCAAAAGTAATGTGACCCTTAAACCTCTCAAAAACACAAAATTTGTGTTTTAAACGGCAATCACATTAAAAATAGATTATTGACACACTATTTGCATCTAAATGCAAAAGTAATGTGACCCTTAAACCTTCTTCATTGTATTTTATAATGTTCTTTTTCATTCATGTCACTTAGTTTTTGTTGATTTATTTCATATTGTAGAATTTGAGCAAATATATGTGGCATACCCCATATTTTCTCTATTCTTCAATTTAATTTCATCTGGCTTATGGCTTCATACATTTACTCTAATAATTTATTTTTAGTCTAGATCATTCATCCATATACATTTGGTTCAATAGGTTCATGAATTCAACTGGATAATAATTTATTGGTTATCATTAGTTACTTATGATACAAGATAATCCAGAGATTTCTATGGACTAGGGTTTTCTTTTGTGTTGCTTGGATTCATTAATCATCTTGTAGAATTTGCTTGGAAAAGAAGCCATTGTGTGCAGTTGACTTTTGGTCAAAGTCAACTTTTGGAGATTAATTGTTGGCTTGGGTCATTTGGGGACTTTCTTATTCAAGTTATCTTTGATGTATCTTTGGAAAAGAGAAGGAATTGAGGTCATTCATACAAGAGTTGACTTTTGGTCAACAAAGTCAACCATGGAAGGTTGACTTTTTGTTGACCAGGTCATAATTGATTTGTTCATTATTTCTTTCATTGGATTATGCTAAGATCTTTATGTTTAAAGCATACAAAAGGTATTCAAATTCAACAAGGGATCCAAAATTCAAAATTTTCAAATTATGTAATATGGAGGAAAAAGTTTCACTTACTTAAAGCATTAGCAAGCTACATACGATGTCAATTTTACATTCAAAGCATAAAAAATACATTGCCAAAATTCAGAAATGCAAACTACACAAAAAAACCTAAATTTGACCTAAGGTTGACTTTTGGTCAAATTGTTGACCAAAGTCAACTTAAACCTAGACCTATTTTGTGTCTTCATCTTCATGACTCCCATTTTGATCTCCAAGCTTTCTTCATTTCTACTCCAAAACATTATCATGATGCAACTTTCATGTTATCTTCATGTTCAAAGTCCATTCAAACCTTCATGCCATGAATTCCCTTCTTTTTCACCATGTTATACCAATCCAAAACAGCCTACAACATTTAAACAATAACATCACTCATACAATGATACCCCAAGTACAAGGCAATGCATATCATGGAACACACTAAATTAAAGCAAATGTCATACACATACAATGCAAAGCTGGCATTTGACTATCATGAAGATGCATAACCAAGCCTACCATGTCATGAAAATTCAACATACATCCCAATACACATCCTAGCTACCATAACAATTCCCATCAAAAGCATCATACAAACATGTACACAACAACCCTACTAAAATAGCTGCATACATGACCAATACACAAGTTCAAACCATGTCCATACAATACACACATAAGAAAACTATGCCCTAATAGATCATACAACAAAAGCCATCACACGTGCATACCATCAATTCATTACATATACAACAAGCATAGCAACACACATCAGTAGTTCATAAATTCAAAACAAACAATGTTATTCAAGTATGTAGTTCAACATACAATGCATGCATGAAACCACCCTACTCTTAGCAGTTCACATAACCAAAATCCATCATACATAAGAAGCCATCATTTGACTCTTACATCAATACCCAAGTAAGACTACTAACTACCAAGCCCTAACTGCCCAAACTACCCTTACTGTCAGTTACAGTTAGTTAACATCTAACTAACAGTTACAAACACTAACACATACTTGTTAGTTATGTATTGGCAGCAATTTTGCTAAAACAAAGTGGTTCTTCGAGATGTCTTACTTGATGTCTTGACATGTTGTTTCTAACATTCTGCAGATGGTGTTTCTTAGTATTGCAGGACTTTGTGCATGATGTCAAACACGATGTCCTAACATATGTTGAGAGAATATTCTGCTGTGAATGTTATGTTTTATCTGTTGCGTTCTTTTTGCATTTCATTGTGCTTTTATTCAGTAATTGCGTGCAAAAATCTTGGAGTATCTTTAAATTGAAGCAAGCAATTTCTGTGATATTCTGAAGAATAGGTTGTTGTTATTTTCTTGCAAAAAGATATGGAGAATAATTAGCTTTAATTATTATTTGAATAAAAAATATGCTAATGCCCAAGCCCAAGGAGTGTATTACTATTTAAAGATGTTCAACCCTAATTGCTGAGTAGAGAGAATAAGTTATTGCAAGCTGCGTTCAAGTTTTAGGGTTTAAACATTGTATTGTTTTTGTGAGCCATTCATTCATCTGTTAGATGCTTAAATTGAACTGATTAATTGAGTTGTATTGTGTCCACTCTAAGCTTTTAAGTACGAGTGCTTTGTTCTTGATTGAAGCTTTTAAGCAATATCAAGTTTTGTATTTGAAGTGTGATCTTCTCTTTAGTACTGTCTGACAGTTATCACTACAAGTGATTGAGGGGGAGTGAGAGGTGTCTCTTGTCTAAGTGTCTTAGATAGAAATCTCACAAGGAGAGATTAGGGGAGAAGATTGTAAACTGGAGTGTGTTTACTGAGAGTCTTCAAACTAATTCTGTTTAGTGGATTTCCTTCCTGGCTTGGTAGCCCCCAGACGTAGGTGTGATTGCACCGAACTGGGTTAACAATTGCTTGTGCCTCTTTGCTATTATTTACTGTTTTATATCTTTCTTATATTGATCATTGTTCAGATATTAGTGTTGTGACATCTACTTCGACATCTCATATCTGATACCAGAATTTCAATTGGCATCAGAGCAGGCACCCTGTTCTGTTTCTGGGTGAGATCTAGGGACGACATTTTCTGGTACTATGGATAAGGAAGGAGGATTTGTGAATAGACCACCCATCTTGGATGGATCTAACTATGATTATTGGAAACCACGCATGGTGGCCTTCTTGAAATCA
Source organism: Lathyrus tuberosus (assembly GCA_022829125.1). Lineage (NCBI taxonomy): Eukaryota > Viridiplantae > Streptophyta > Magnoliopsida > Fabales > Fabaceae > Lathyrus > Lathyrus tuberosus. The sequence continues at coordinate 819,577 of JALAZF010000812.1, read as the reverse complement.
TTGGATAGTAAGGCTTGGAAAGCTGTCTTAAAAGGATGGAAACATCCTGTCATTATTGGGAAAGATGGAAAAGAAACATCTGATCTGAAACCTGAGGAAGAATGAACTAAAGAGAAGGATGAACTGGCTCTTGGAAACTCTAAAGCTTTGAATGCCTTGTTCAATGGAATTGATAGAAACATATTCAGATTGGTGAACACTTGTGAGATAGCTAAAGATGCTTGGGACATACTCAAAACTACTCATGAAGGTACTTCCAAAGTAAAGATGTCAAGACTTCAACTGCTGACTACCAATTTTGAAAACTTAAAGATGAAGGAAGATGAGAGCATACATGACTTCCACATGAATATTCTTGAAATAGCCAATGCCTCAAGTGCCCTAGGTGAAAGGATGTCTGATGAAAAGCTGGTAAGAAAAATTCTCAGATCTCTCCCCAAGAGATTTGACATGAAAGTGACTGCCATAGAAGAAGCTCAGGATATCAGCAAGATGAGGGTTGATGAACTTGTTGGATCTCTTCAAACATTTGAATTAGGAATAAGTGACAGATCTGAAAAGAAATCCAAGAGCATAGCATTTGTTTCCAATACTGAAGATGAAGAGGAGGAGAGTCCCCTGGATGGTGATGATAGCCTATCAATGTTATAGTTCTGCTAGGAAGACAGTTTAACAAGGTAATGAAGAGAATAGACATAAAGTTAAGATCAAATGTCAAGAATAACTCATCTGACATCAACAGGTCCAATGATGGTGGAAGGAGAACAAGGTCTGAAGAAAAATCTACTCAAGGAAAAGGAATTCAGTGCCATGGTTGTGAGGGATTTGGTCACATTAGGGCTGAATGTCCTACTTACCTCAAGAAACAAAAGAAAAGCCTAGCTGTCTCCTGGTATGATGAGGACTCTGAAAGTGAAATTGATGAAGAATCTGCTAAATATGTGACTGCCTTGATTGGAAGATGTGTCTTTGATGGAGATTCTAGTGATGATGAACTGGCCTTTGAAGAGCTTGCAGCTTCTTACAAAAAGTTGTGTCTCAGAAGTGAAGAAGTATGTCTTGAAGGGGAGAAACAGAAGAAACTTATCATTCAACTGAAGGCTGAAAAAGTTGAGCTAGAGAACGATGTCATGTTGTTAAACTCCAAACTTGATCAAATGGCCAAGTCTGTCAGAATGCTGAACAGTGGAACTGACACATTGGATGAAATCCTTCAGAGTGGAAAAATGGCAGGTGATTTTACTGGGTTGGGATTTGAGAGAGAGAAGAAATCATCTTCTGATGATAGTTCTTCTGGATCTAAACGTAACATGTCACATCAGATGTCTAAACATCATGGGAGAAAACATGTATCTGAACCTAAACATAATATGCCTCAACATCATAGGAGTGGTCATCCCAACCACTTAAGAGGAAGATTCCAAAGATGGAGATGCCATTACTGTGGGCGGTTTGGTCACATAAAACCTTTTTGCTTCAGACTCTATGGATATCCTAAACCTGCTCCTCAACCTAGATCAAATACAAACATTTCTACTAATGGAAGACAATGGGTTCCCAAGACTGCTGCCACCAGCCTGATAGCTCACATATCTCTCAGAGTCTCAGCTAAGGAGGATTAGTATTTTGATAGTGGTTGTTCTAGACACATGACATGGATTAAGAATTTGTTGGTTGACATTAAATCTCACTACACAAGCTATGTGACTTTTGGTGATGGAGCCAAGGGTGAAATCAAGGGAGTTGGAAAGTTGAACTGCTCAGGAGTTCCAGACCTTGATAATGTACTGCTGGTAAAAGGGTTAACTGCTAATTTGATCAGCATCAGTCAACTGTGTGATCAAGGATTCAATGTCAACTTCACCAAATCTGAATGTTTGGTTACAAATGAAAAGGATGAAGTGATCATGAAGGGAGTCAGATCTAAGGATAACTGCTACTTATGGGTTCCTCTAGATTCTAGTCACTCATCCATTTGTTCTCTTGCTAAAGATGATGAAGTGAAGTTGTGGCACCAAAAACTTGGTCATCTACATCTGAAAGGCATGAAAAGAATCATCTCCATGGAAGCTGTCAGAGGAATACCTAAACTATAGATTGAAGAAGGAAGGGTATATGGTGAATGTCAAGTTGGAAAGCAAACCAAGATGTCACATCAGAAGATTAAACATCTCAGTACTTCAAAAGTATTGGAACTACTTCACATGGATTTGATGGGGGCTATGCAAGTGGAAAGTCTTGGTGGGAAGAAGTATGCCTATGTGGTTGTGGATGATTTCTCCAGATATACTTGGGTGAGCTTCGTTAGAGAAAAATCTGAAGTGTTTGATGTGTTCAAAGATCTTTGCCTAAGACTCCAAAGAGAAAAGGAGAGTAATACTGTTAGAATCAGAAGTGATCATGGGAAGGAATTTGAAAATAAAAAATTTGCTGAATTCTGTTCCTCTGAAGGGATTGGACATGAAGTCTCTTCTCCCATTACTCCACAACAAAATGGAGTTGTGGAACGAAAGAATAGAACTATTCAGGAATCAGCTAGAGCTATGATTCATGCCAAGAAACTGCCTTACCATTTCTGGGCTGAAGCTATGAACACTGCTTGTTATGTTCATAATAGAGTGACCCTAAGAACAGGAACCAATACCACCCTGTATGAGATATGGAAAGGAAGAAAACCTACTGTAAGATACTTCCATGTGTTTGGTAGCAAATGCTATATCTTGGCAGATCGTGAACAAAGAAGAAAGATGGATCCAAAGAGTGATGAAGGAATATTCTTGGGCTACTCTACTAACAGCAGAGCCTACAGAGTGTTCAACTCTAGAACTAAGGTTATGATGGAGTCCATAAATGTTGTTGTTGATGATCTGCATAAGGAGGCTGATGTTCTAGATGATGTTGGAACATTCCTTGATACATCTGTAGAAATTTCAGACAAAAATGTTGATCCCAATCCTACTGTTGTAGAATCTGATACTGAGCCAGTAAACAAATTACCTTCCATCAGAATTCAGAAGGATCATCCTAGAGACCTTATCATAGGTGATCCAAATAAGGGAGTCACTACCAGGTCAAGAGAAGTCATCACAAGCTCTTGTTTTGTGTCAAAAATTGAACCCAATAATATCAAGGAAGCTTTAACTGATGAATTCTGGATTAATGCCATGCAAGAATAGCTAGGACAATTCAAAAGAAATGAAGTATGGGAGCTGGTTCCAAGCCCTGAAGGAACAAATGTGATTGGAACAAAATGGGTTTACAAGACCAAGTCAGATGAAAAAGGTGTGGTCACAAGAAATAAAGCTAGACTGGTTGCTCAGGGATATGCTCAAATTGAAGGGGTTAACTTTGATGAAACTTTTGCTCATGTTGCTCGTCTTGAATCTATCAGACTACTATTGGGAGTTGCTTGCATCTTGAGGTTCAAGCTGTTTCAGATGGATGTCAAGAGTGCCTTTTTAAATGGTTATTTGAGTGAGGAAGTATATATGGAACAACCTAAGGGATTCATTGATCCAACCTATCCTGCACATGTTTATAAGTTGAAGAAAGCTCTATATGGTTTGAAACAAGCTCCAAGAGCATGGTATGAGAGACTTACTGAATTTCTTGTTGAGCATGGATACAGAAAAGGTGGCATAGATAAGACTCTTTTTGTCAAAGATGAAGGAGGGAAACTCATGGTTGCTCAAATTTATGTTGATGACATTGTGTTTGGTGGGATGTCAGATACGATGGTTAAACATTTTGTTCAGCAAATGCAGTCTGAAATTGAGATGAGTCTTGTTGGTGAGTTAACTTATTTTCTTGGGTTGCAAGTCAGGCAGATGGAAGACTCTATATTTCTATCTCAGAGTAAATATGCCAAGAACATAGTTATAAAGTTTGGAATGGAGAATGCCAGTCATAAAAGAACACCCGCTCCTACTCATCTGAAGCTGTCCAAGGATGAAAATGGTGTTAATGTGGACCAAAGTTTATATAGGAGTATGATAGGAAGCCTACTATATCTTACAGTTAGCAGGCATGACATTGCTTTTGCTGTAGGTGTTTGTGCAAGATATCAAGTTGAACCCAAAGTGAGTCATATCAATCAAGTCAAGAGAATTCTGAAATATGTAAATGGAACATGTGATTATGGCATGTTATACACACATGGATCTGGCTACACTTTATCTGGATATTGTGATGCTGATTGGGATAGAAGTGCTGATGATAGGAAAAGCACTTCAGGAGGTTGCTTCTTCTTGGGGAACAATCTTATATCATGGTTTAGCAAGAAGCAAAATTATGTCTCTCTATCTACTGCTGAAGCAGAGTATATAGCAGCTAGAAGTAGTTGTTCTCAACTAGTGTGGATGAAACAAATGCTCACTGAATATAATGTCACACAGGATGTCATGACATTGTATTGTGACAATTTGAGTGCTATAAACATATCCAAGAACCCTATTCAACATAGCAGGACCAAACATATTGATATCCGTCATTATTTCATAAGGGAACTCGTAGAAGACAAGGTTATTGCTTTGGAACATGTGGCCACAGAAGAGCAGTTAGCTGACATTTTCACTAAGGCTTTGGATGCAAGTCAATTTGAAACCTTAAGAGGAAAATTAGGCATTTGTATTTATGAAGATCTGTAGCAATTAATGGCGTGTGGGCAGCTTTCATTGGTATTTAAAAATTTAAAAAGTCATTTACTATTTTGTGGCAATATCATTTAATTCCGTTTAAGTTTCCAACAAAAGCAGCCACCCTACCATAGGAAATCATTTCATCACATTGTTCCCACAGGCTACATCCATCCTTTCTTGCTCAGTTCTTTCACCTTCCCTCTCAGAAAAAGAAGTCTTTCTACTCCAAGTTCAAGCATTTGCATGAAGTTTACGATGTCTCAACAACATTCTTCTCCGTCCAAGAACTCCCCTGCTAAAAATTCTACCCCTTCGAAATCTAGGGTTTCTTCTGAAGGTATCTCTCCTGAAGTTGTTCTTCATGTTGCTCCATTATCCATGATTCCCCATTTTGAAGTTGAAAAGACAAGGCCCAGCAAACTGCATGTAAGAAGTTCCAAACGTACACCTGCAGGTAACTCTGTTAATCCCACTATTGAGTCGTCTTATGATCTTAGGGAAGGTAGTAAGTATGTGGATAGAACCATTAAAAGTATTGTCACTGGTCTATTGTATGGAGAACGTAGGGTTCCTGGGATCAATGTCCCTCTGTCTAAAATTGATGTTGTTTCTACCTTAAATGAGAATCAAAGGGAGGAAAGGCATGTTAATACTTCAATTTCTGAGAAAGATGATACATAAGAAAATCTTCACACACTGGCTAGCTCTGTGTTGGAAAATGCTGGAACTGTGGTTGAACAAGATATTGAAACATCTTCTGCTAAGAAAAGCTCTACTACCAAGAGTAATGATCCTGATCCTAAGGAAAAGGAGCATGCAAAGGCTGACAATATTGTGAATGTTGATGACCTGTCAGACAATGACCTGATTGCTAGTGTGAACCCTTGGATAGTCAAAAGATTGAGGACCAGAAGAGGAATAGCTACTGTTTAGAAAACTCCTGCTAGGAGTACTAAGAAGAAACCTGTTGTTGGCCCTTCAAAATCATGGAGCAAGGTGGCTACCAGCTCCAAGAAAAGGAAGGCTAGGTCTGACACTGATTCAGACTTTGATGTTGAGGATGATGTCCAGGACATCACTCCTGTGAAAATGACTGTGTTAAAAAGAATTTCTAGAATAGTCTATAATGTTCCTTTGGATAACATCTCCTTCCACTATGCTGATAGTGTTCAAAAGTGGAAGTATGTTTATCAAAGAAGGATAGAACTGGAGAGAGAGTTAGGGAAAGACGCTCTGGATTTCTTTTCTGGTTTTCTGTTGGCACCATTGTGTTCATCACTTTATTTTAAAGATGTTTATTTTGAAGATGTTTGTACTACTCCTTTATGGTATTTTTAGCTTTGTTGGTTATGGATTTCTCTGTCTGGTGTTTGTCTAATTATGACTAAAAAGGGGGAGAGTAGCTTAATAGTGGCTTAGTTGTGTTTTCTGTGCTCCTTGGCTTGAGGGGGAGTGTTTTGGATCCTTGGCTTGAGGGGGAGTGTTTTGGAATGTTAGATGTGTTTGTGTGTTGCTTCTGCTGCAGGGATCTCTGTCCATTGTTGGTGCTTTTGTGTTTTAGCCAAAATTTGCCAAAGGGGGAGTTTGTTAGTTCTGTATTGGTAGCAATTTGGCTAAAACAAAGTGGTTCTTCAAGATGTCTTACTTGATGTCTTGACATGTTGTTTCTAACATTCTGCAGATGGTGTTTCTTAGTATTGCAGGACTTTGTGCATGATGTCAAACACGATGTCTGTTAGTTCTGAATTGTTGGCAGCAATTTTGGTAAAACAATGTGGTACATCAAGATGTCTTGCTTGATGTCTTGACATGCAGGTGGTGTGTTTTTAGTATTGCAGGATTTGTGCATGATGTCAAACACGATGTTCTGACATCAGTTGACAGAACTTTCAGTTCTGGTTTTAGGTTTTATTTGTTGCGCTATTTTTAGCAATCTTTTGTGTGTTTGTGTTGGTTGATTGCATGCGTAATTCTAGGAGTAAAGCAATCTGGTTGTGAAGAATAGGGTTGGCTATTTTCATGCATAAAGATTTGGAGAATAATTAGTTTTAATTATTAATTAAAACTAAGATCTGCTAATGCCCAAGCCCAATGTAAGGAATGTTTCTGGGAATATTGTGTTATCCTATGTGGCGCTGTTTTATAGGTCTGGAAGATTCAAGTCAGAATCAAGAAGAATATTGAAGAATAATGAATTTCTAATTATGGAGATAAATTTGGAAGGATTTGATTGAAGACCTATTATGTAGCAGAAGTTCTGCTGATTTGTAGCAGCTGTTATGCTGTGATTTGAAGCCCAAATCCAGTTGGGAATAAGTTATAAATAGAATGCTTGTAACCTAGAAAAAGGTACGGGTCCAAGATGTAGATCATTAAGGTTTGTTGAAATTGTGAGCCACTCTGGTACTATTTTGTACTTAGAGTTGGACTGTTTAGTTGAGTTGTATTTTGTCCACTCAAAGCTTTTAAGCACGAGTGTTTGTTCTTGATTGAAGCTTTTAAGCAAGATCAAGTATTGTCTTTGAAGTGTGATCTTCTAATATTTGTAATTGTTCTATTGTCATCACTGCTGTGATTGAGGGGGAGTGAGAGATGTCTCATATCTAAGAGTGTCTTAGGTAGAAGTGTCATTGGGTAGTGATTAAGTGAGTAGATTGTCAAATTGTGTGTTGATTGTAGAGACTATGAATTGATACTACTAATAGTGAATTTCCTCCCTGGCTTGGTAGCCCCCAAACGTAGGTTGTTAGACCGAACTGGGTGAACAATTCTCTGTGTTTATTTATTGCTTTTAAGTACCGTTTCTTCTACTGTCTTGTTCATATAACAGATATTGATGTTGTGACATCTCACTCGACATCACATATCTGATACTAGAATTTCAATTGGTATCAGAGTAGGCATCCTGCTCTGTATCTGGGTGAGATCTAGGGTTGTTACTTTATGGTGTAATTGACAATGAGAGTGGTGGATTTGTGAATAGACCCCCTATTCTAGATAGATCAAATTATGACTATTGGAAACCTCGCATGGTTACCTTTTTGAAGTCTTTAGACAGCAGGGCTTGGAAGGTTGTTTTGAAAGAATGGAAACATCATGTCATTGTGGGAGAAGATGGTCAGTCAAAGCTAAAACCTGAAGAAGATTGGACCAAGGAAGTTTGTTTAGCTCAGGGTGGAGTTAAAGGTCAAGACACTGGCCTAATCTGGAATGATTTTGTGGTATGAATGGTTGTCATGATGGTTTGTCCTGAAGAAGAATCAACAGATGCCTGATGTGTGTGAAAGAAGAATGTCAGACCAAATGTCCTACCTTGTGTGAGAAGGTAGTCTTATCCGACTAATGATAAATACTTTGATGGGAGCTGAGTATTTGTCTGTCCTCTGATAAGGGTGTGCATCTGACTAATGATAAATACTTTGACGGGAGCTAAGTATTTGTCTGATGTGAGTATGCAAGTCTGCAGTCTGAACTCTTTGCTTCAGAGAGGGTGTGCGAGTTTATTTCTCTCTATGGTGTTCAGGTGTTTATGTTAACCTGAATAAGCTGCTCTAGTTGTGTGTTATTGGGAGCTTCTTAAAGGACTTCTATAAACAATGAGTCCTTTGAATGGTGATGGGAAGCATCATGATTGTTGATGGTTTTTTTGGAAGATGGTTGAGATTGTACATGTGGAGTTGGATGCTCAAGCATTATTGTCAGAATAGGTGTTTCTGACTATGTGGATTAGAATGTGGAGATTTTGATCTTGTTTTTAGTAGTATGTTCTGGCAAAGCATGACTATTAATTTTGAAGACTTCACTAGTATCAACAACTACTAGTGAATTTAATGGCAGAGGAATTATGTCAGATGATGTGATATGATCAGAAAGTTTTCTTTAAGAGTTGTTCTTTCTTCTGTTACAAGTATCTCTTGAAGAGATTGGATCTCATTAAAGCTTTTAAGTAAGCTGAGAATTCGTGGAGTTTGTGAGCAGTGTCAAACCAGTCAGGGTACTTGGATGTGTTCTCTAGGAGTGAGAGTACAGTATGTGAATGTGCTCAGCAAGTGTGTGAAAATCTGGTGCTCAAATGTTCATCTCTATCTAGAGCATTGGTTATCCATGACAGGGGGAGTACTTGTCTACGGATTTTGCTGCAAAGGTGCATATATTGTGAAGCTTGCATGCTGATCAAGCTTGTGAAGATTGGTTGCCTCTTATGAGGGTATAATGTCAGATAACATGCTATGAAATTAGGCTGCTGGATGGCGTTTTGGTGTGTTCCTAATAGGACATGTATGGTTCTAGCCATGTGAAGCTAATTGTTTGAATCATGTGAGCACATGCTTCTGAGGAGGAGTCTGAAGGACAGTTTTGTTTGTGTCTGGGAGAATTTATTTTTCTCTGCAGTTTTTGGAAGAACTCTGTAGGGGTCTTTGTTGATGGGAGATGTCACACTTGTCTTGGTGTGTATTATTAATTCAAAGTAAGAGGACTTTACTTAGAGTGTAGTGGAAGGCAGTGTGCTTGTGCTTCAGAACTTGTGGATGATTGTGTGAAGCATTCCTGATTCAATTGGATTGTATCTCAAGGAACAAGAATGTATATGGCTGTAAAATTCAAGGTAGATTTGTACAGGGTATGGATGGTTTCTGGATGAGAGGGATCAATGGTGATTTTGGTCTTAATCCAAGAATTTGTTGGTTGTAGTACAAGGATGTGATCCTGGTACTCTCTTACTATAGGATCATAAAGGTGTCATGGGATATCATTGGTGATTTTGTGGTGTTTCTTGTTGAAGGAGCAACTTCTATCAGATAAATGTACTAGTGTTGTTTGAGGATCAAGCATTAAGTGAATGCGTTCAGCAGGTGTGTTGAACAGAGGGTGCGCTCTTGGAGACATGAAGATGAGTCTTATGTTTTCTATTCATTTAAGGTGTTCTTCTTACAAAGGAGCACTGGTTATCTTAGATAGGGGGAGTTGAACTTTTGTTGTTTATTAAGATTGTTTGTGGCTCTGGTGAGGGTGTTATGTCAGACAAGATGTCGTGACATTGTGTTACTGGTGAAGTTCATGGTGGACATGACAGTTTAGACCAGGTGTGTCAATGGATTGAACCAGAAGTGTACATTTACCCTAATATTTGTCAATTTTTGGCCAAAAAGGGGGAGAGAAGTAGGTTTGTTCAGCTATTGTGTCTAGATTTCGTATTTACACCAGTCTCACAAGGATGTAGAATAGTCTGTTCAGTTCAGAGTATGTTGGTTAGATGATTCAGAGTTTGCCTTTGGAACTTTTTGTGCTTGGTCTGCATTAATTTACTCTCTTCTCTATGGATTTGTTCTGAATGTTGCTTATTTATTCTGGTTGATATGGAAGTTTCCTAGTGGAGTTTGTCTAATTATGGCTAAAAAGGGGGAGAGTAGTGTGGCTTAGTAATGTTGGCATAGTAATGTAAGCATAGATGTGGTTCTGGTGTGTGCTGTTTCTGCTGCAGGGATCTCTGATATGTGTTGTGATCATAAATTATTTTAGCCAAAATTTGCCAAAGGGGGAGATTATTAGTTCTGAATTGTTGGCAGCAATTTTGGTAAAACAATGTGGTACATCAAGATGTATTGCTTGATGTCTTGACATGTGATTCTAACAGTCTGCAGGTGGTGTGTTTTTAGTATTGCAGGATTTATGCATGATGTCAAACACGATGTTCTGACATCAGATGACAGAACTTTCAGTTCTGGTTTTAGGTTTTATTTGTTGCGCTATTTTTAGCAATGTTTTGTGTGTTTGTGTTGGTTGATTGCATGCGTAATTCTGGGAGTAAAGCAATCTGGTTGTGAAGAATAGGGTTGGCTATTTTCATGCATAAAGATTTGGAGAATAATTAGTTTTGATTATTAATTAAAACTAAGATCTGCTAATGCCCAAGCCCAATGTAAGGAATGTTTCTGGGAATATTATGTTATCCTATGTGGCGCTGTTTTATAGGTCTGGAAGATTCAAGTCAGAATCAAGAAGAATATTGAAGAATAATGACTTTCTAATTATGGAGATAAATTAGGAAGGATTTGATTGAAGACCTATTATGTAGCAGAAGTTTATGCTGATTTGTAGCAGCTGTTATGCTGAGATTTGAAGCCCAAATCCAGTTGGGAATAAGTTATAAATAGAATGCTTGTAACCTAGAAAAAGGTACGGGTCCAAGATGTAGATCATTAGGGTTTGTGTGAAATTATGAGCCACTCTGGTACTGTTTTGTACTTAGAGTTGGACTGTTTAGTTGAGTTTTATTTTTCAATCATCTATGAGCTTTTAAGCAATGATGATTGTGTTTCTTTGAAGTATGTCTTCTACTTTTCTGTGATTAAAGAGTTGTTGGAAATCAAGCTGTTGATGCAGTGACTGAGGTGTTGACTGCTAGACATCATTGCGATGATTGGAAGAGAGATGGAGTCTCTTATCTAGGGAGGACTTAGGTAGAAGGGTCATTGGGTAGTGATTAAGTGAGTAGATCCTCAACGGGTGTGTTGGCTGTAGGGTCTATGAATTGATAATGCTAATAGTGGACTTCCTTCCTGGCTTGGTATGCCCCCAGATATAGGTTGTTAGACCGAACTGGATAAACAATTCTTGTGTGCACTTTACTTTTTAGCAACTTCTTTAACTGTCTATATCTTGTATATGTTGCTGATAACAGACCAGATGTCTTGACATGTTTATTCGACATCTGGGTCTGTCATACCAGAATTTCAATGTCCTAACATCTGTTGACAGAACATTCTGCTGTGAATGTTATGTTTTATCTGCTGCGTTCTTTTTGCATTCCATTGTGCTTTTATTCAGTAATTGCGTGCGAAAATCTTGGAGTATCTTTAAATTGAAGCAAGCAATTTCTGTGATATTCTGAAGAATAGGTTGTTGCTATTTTCTTGTAAAAATATATGGTGAATAATTAGCTTTAATTATTATCTGAATCAAAGATCTACTAATGCCCAAGCCCAAGGAGTGTATTACTATTTAAAGATGTTCAACCCTAATTGCTGAGTAGAGAGAATAAGTTATTGCAAGCTGCATTCAAGTTTTAGGGTTTAAACATTGTATTGTTTTTGTGAGCCATTCATTCATCTGTTAGATGCTTAAATTGGACTGATTAGTTGAGTTGCATTGTGTCCACTCTAAGCTTTTAAGTACGAGTGCTTTGTTCTTGATTGAAGCTTTTAAGCAAGATCAAGTTTTGTATTTGAAGTGTGATATTCTCTTTAGTACTGTCCGACAGTTATCACTGCAAGTGATTGAGGGGGAGTGAGAGGTGTCTCTTGTCTAAGTGTCTTAGATAGAAATCTCACAAGGAGAGATTAGGGGAGAAGATTGTAAACTAGAGTGTGTTTATTGAGAGTCTTCAAACTAATTCTGTTTAGTGGATTTCCTTCCTGGCTTGGTAGCCCCCAGACGTAGGTGTGATTGCACCGAACTGGGTTAACAATTGCTTGTGCCTCTTTGCTATTGTTTACTGTTTTATATCTTTCTTATATTGATCATTGTTCAGATATTAGTGTCGTGACATCTACTTCGACATCTCATATCTGATACCAGAATTTCAATACTGACTAACTTACTTTTCAAGTTAGTGATAAACTAACTTGCATCAATAACAAACTAGTTAATCTAACAATGGCCAACTGTGAAAACCAAATGCCAAATGTCATATAACAAACTCCAATTGTCAATGGAGCAACCCACTACCACTTGTGTAGGGGAAATTTTAAGCTTCAATCTCCCTTCAAACACTCTAACCAACTTCCAAAACTCACCAATTAACTTCCAATCATAACTAAATCTAAACAAACACACTTTGAACTCAGTTTTTACACTAATCACAGTTAAAAACAAACACAAATTCCTTTCATTTTTCATGGATTTCAACTAACACAATCTAACTCATTTTTCATAAATCCCCAGCCCTTGATAAGAGTGAGCCTAGGATTACAATCCAAGGGTGGGAATTGCTCAATCCTAACTAACTTGAAACTAATTTTCCCTCCAAATTTACTTTGACTCCATCTATATCAACCTCTTTCTCCCTCGTCAATCATCATCAACAACCATTCCATACCCTTACTCTGCCAAATTTCCCCTGCACTCAATCTTCTTCATCCTCAACTCACTCCCTAATCACCATTAAAGCTCCTTTAAAATACTCCTCAGAGCTTCCCATTGAAGCTCTGAAAGAGTATAGCTAAACCTCTCTCAATCTCAATTCATACTTTCCTATCTTATCTTAATCAGTCTACAACAGTCACAGTTAAACAAGACTCAACAACAATCACCCACTACAATAATTTCAGAAGAAGAAAGAAGAAGAGGAGGAAAAAAGTAAGCTGCACACAACGAAGGATCAAGATCATTACCTGATTGTGCATTCTCAGGATTTCTCTACTTCGTTATTCATTTCCAAACACTTCAACAACTACCAGAGCACCCCTCGGCTCTGTAGGTAAGCTATACTTGAAATCATCTTTCATGCTCTTCTTGTTACCATAGTGTAGTGTAGGTAATGGGGAACCAAAGCCCATTAAGGTGATTCAAATTGAAATCACAGACCCATACTATTTAATTTTTGATTCAAATTTCTAGGGTTCTTGGGGTTTTGGTTTCGAAACAATGAATTAAGGTGATGTTTGGATGAAACGAGTCTAAGAAGTGGAAAGAGGGTAAAAAGTGGAGTTTGGAAGTGGTGGTCATGAGTGTTTTTTGGCTCCGTCGCCGCTGAAAGAGATTTTCGGCGCGACAGAGGATTTTTTGACGACCATGTAAGATAGAGGGTAAATAGTAAGTTTGGGCGTGAATGAATGAAGGGTTCTAACCCCTTTTCCCACTCTTAAGTCATTTCCTTGAGAAATCTACCTGCCCCCCCCCCTCCATATTTTAATAATGGCAAAAATGTCCCTTAGTATTTTACAAGCAATATCCAGAACAAATTCCTGGAAGTTATAAAAAAGTTTCCGATATGGATCAAAATTCCCGGTAGTTCATTTGAAATTACCGGTATACCGGTAATTTCAAATTCCCAGTATGTATTAAAAAATCTAGTTATTGCTGAAAAGTGCAGTTTGGTACCGGGAATTTCACATCCATTGAAATTCCCGGTAGGTATAATTTTAGAGTTTTTTTTAACGGTCTAGATTTTACTGACAGTTTTGTATGGTTGTGATTGCACCGAGAGTTTGTGTGACCCAGAATTGATACACATTTGTATAAATAGGGGTTAGCTCTTGTGGTTAAACAAATCTGAAAAAATGGCTATTCCAGCATTTTTGATTAAGGCAGAAGTTTACTTCAAGAGAGCTTCTCGACCTGTTGAATTCATGCTTCCCGATGACACAACCTCCTTTGTCGGCCTGACTTCGAAGTTGAAGGAATTGTTGCCTGATGGTGACAATAGAAAGGTGTTGAAGATCGAGTTTCGGGAGGAATGGGGGGATGGTAGTGTGAAATACAACCTGATTAAGCTGAAGAACGATGAAGACGTCATTAAAATGTGGAGATCATTTTGCCGTAGGCTAACAAGGGGTCCGATGGAGTTAGATGTGCAGCTGTCAAGATCAGTTGATGAAATAATGGAGATGCTGAAACGCCCTGAAGCATCTGGTAGTGTTTAGGTTTTTAATATTGATTAATTATGTTGTAATGTTAGGTTTTTATTTGTTTAAGTTGTTTAATCAAGATCACTGCAATGTAAGAGTTTAAATGAAGGTATAATAATAATATGTTATTATGCCATAATATACATATAATACAAAAATATACATATAATCTAGAAAATACAAATAATACTAAATAGGCCCCCCACGGGCTAAGTGTGCAATCCTAGCTAATCCAGCAGAAATACTGCCATCAGGGTCTACCAAGCCCATGAGCTCATCAGCCACCACTACTATCATTTGAAAGCACTGTGTGTCATCAGGGTGATGTGCTGGAGGAGAAGGAGGTACGTCATCAACAGAAGGTGCATCCTCAGCCGGCGGTGGAGTGATGTGTGGATGTGATACGGTGAGATACCACTCCAAGTATCCATCCTCACACTGCGAGGGATACTGAACAGGTGCAGATCGATCTACGATGGCACAACCGGAACTGAGGAAGTGCGTCTGAAACCACGGTTCAATACCTTCAGAGGGTGTATCGGGAACCGCTGGTGGTCGCGTCTGAATGTATCCATACTGGCGCAAACATCTCTCTGGCAGGTGCCTGGCAACCAAAGTCTCCCACCTCATATAACCGGAGTATAATGACGACTCCTCGAACTCACTGACTGCTCTATGATTATCGTAGGGTGTCCATATGACATCCTCTACGGTCAGCTCATCCAGTCTCCTCATGTACTCAACTATGCCTCCTGGGTGTTTCTACCTCGCCCTCCACCTCTTCGCCCGTGGCTCGGTCGAAGTATATGGTTGGATCCTCCTATCACATATCCTAGGGAAATGCTCATAGATCCAGCACTGAGATCACAACAAACAATAAATTAGAAATAGTATTATTTTGAAAAAATAGAACGACAAGTAGGAACATGAATTAATATATACTTGTAACAAACTAAGATACCCAGCAAGCTGCCTCGTCTTAAACCGGGTCGCCTCCCCGAGCGTATGATATAACTGAGTCAGAGCTGCACAACCCCAAGCCCAGTTGTGCGTCTCGAGATCGCTGAAGAGGCATAAATAGCGAGCATCCACATATGTACCAGACTTGTCCGCAAAGAGAGTACATGCTACTACATGCAGTATGTACGCCCTAGCAGCAGCCTGATACCTACCAGTAGCAACAAGCTCGTCATACCTATCCCGGAGCCACCACATGCGTAAGCGAGCACCTCATGTATCGGCGAACTCCTGTGCAACCACTGCCTCAGAAAAACACAGATTGCGAACAACCATCGCATGTGCCTGGGACACACTCATGATAGGAGCCGCCAGAATCTACCGTCGATAGGGAGATGAAACAAAGAGGCGACATCATCTAAAGTCACAGTTATCTCTCTGAATGGGAGATGAAATAATGACGTCTCCTTGTGCCACCTCTCGACGAAGGCACTCAGCAGCTCTGCATCCAACATGGTCAGGGAGCAGTTCTCAAAATGCAGCAGGTCAAACTCCTCCAAGATCTTCTTCACAGCAGCAGGGAAGGGAATACTCGGGAATTTCTTCATCTTCCCTCCGTGTGACTGGACCCTCAGTACAGGTTGTACCTGTGACACCAACCATTAAACAACTTTGTTAATACATAAACAATTTATGTATAAATAAACAAAAGTTAAAATTAAACGTAAAAACCATATACCTGGCCCTGCCATAATCGTAATGCTACATGCTCATTGTACTCTGTAAGCACAGACGTATCTATGGGCCCACCAGGGAATCTTGTCTCAGTGTGTACCGATGGCTCGGTCGAAGGGATCGTGACATCGGTCTCAATGGTCTTCTTAACCCCTCCTGTACCAGCAGCCTCTCCTGTACTAGTCGCCTCTCTTGTACCAGCAGCCTCTCCTATACCAGCAGCCTCTTGAGTACCCTCAGCATCACCCGCCTCCTCACCCTCACCCTCAGCTGCCACTCTAACATCAGTCTCCTCTACCACATCCCTAACAGCAGTCTCCACCAGAACATCTCCAACAATAGCCTCCTCCGGCTCAATAACAGGGGCGTCCGCATCTGTGGCCTGCACCGAAGAAAGACCTCCACGTCGCCTAACGGTGCGAGGTGCCTGGAAATACCCCCGCTGCTCGGCCATCCGCTTCCGGTGTGAACCGGTTAGGACCACCCGTCCAGCCCGTATATGCGCAGACTCAGCACCAGGAGCAGCTGTAGCCCTACCCCTACCACCTCCTGTCAAATCAAGCGCCCTCCCAGCGATGCTACCATCACGGCCTCTGGTTTTCACTGCAAAAAAAAAAGATAAAAAATAAAACAAATATTTCATAACTACCGGGAATTTAAAATTCCCGGAAAAATAAAAAAATCAAAAGTACCGGTTTTTTTGAAATAACCGGTGAATATTACCGGTAATTTAGAAACTCCCGGTAAGAAAATACCGGGATTTATGAAATTACCGGTAATATTCACCGGTTATTTAAAAAAAACCAGAAAATCTTATTAAATTGAAATCCCCGGTAGAGTCAACGAAATTCCCGGTATCACCTGTAATTTTGAAAAATCTGTGTAGTTACCGGTTTTTTTGAAATGTGAGAATGTTTTTTTTAGGGTCAGTTAAGTCTTTTCACTAGTTGTGTGGGGGTGCCAGGTACGATTGGGGGGTGGCAAGTAGAATCCTCCATTTCCTTGGGCTTCAGGAACTAGGCCCAGTTGCTTTAATGCACATGCATCCTACATTTTTGCTAACTCACCCTATTCTGAAATGAGTCAACAAAAAAAAACACAACTTGGACCTTATCATGCATTGGTGTGCGCTTCATACACTAATCACACTCATCTTTTCACTTTTGACACCCCTTGGCAGATTAATTTATTTCTTAATTATTGCTAGCATTTTCTTTTAACATTTTTTTAACACATTAAGAAAGAGATAGTTCAATAAGCATAGTTAATTAGGTTATGTAATTCTAAATAGATTTAATTTTGATTATAGTTAATTCTTAATTCCAAATTAGTGGTATATTAGAATTAATGGAAATTAGTGTTGATTTATCATTAAATTCAATCTTTATTTCCTTTGATTTGTTTTCCTTCATAATGCCATGTGCTTGATGTATATAGCTAAAATCTTAGCATGTTCCCCTTGTTGATTTGATTGTGTGATCAAATATACTTTTATCAACTAATTGGCTTAATGGCTTAGGACTTTTAATATGACTTTCAAAATAAATGGCATGTTCCCTTAGGCTTTTATTTGATTAGGTGATCACAAGTCCCTTGATCAGTTAACTTGAGTTAGATTTCAAGACTTGCACCGATACTTGATCCATTAAGTTAACCCTAAATCCTTTCACATTCAAAACCCTAAAAAATAGAAAGAAAAAAATCAATGCATGACAACATTACGCTTTTACCCTATTTGATTCCATATCCCATTCACATATTCATGTCTTTTCCTTTGTCCATTTAAAACTAAAGCCCATTTCCACAAATAAATTCAAAACATTTTAAAAATACGGTGGGAATTGTGCGCCGTGAGCCTTAAGAAATGGAGAAGAATGATAGGGTTGTATTCCTACCCTTATTCTAAATACCATTGGATATGAGACGCATGACCCAGTTGTTCAAAGTATTTACTTCCATTCATAGACTTTAGTGGAGTTCAAATCAAGACAAATTTTCATAATAAAAGGAAGAAAAATGAGGATGATATAGACCATCTCTCCCCGAATGTTCAGATACTGTTGTATAGCTCCCTATCTGAATATCCATCTTCAGACTAAAATCAATCTCAACTAATGATTCGCTGTCGCACATGGGTCAAAAACAAGTTTAGAAAAAGTAGTAACGGGAAGCTGTTGGAATTAACCCAAAACCTTTTGGGAATTCCTATTCAATCTTGATCTCAAGATTGTTAACAAATACACAATGGCAATGAAAAGAAAAGGGTTGAGAAAGAAAAGAAAGAGAAACGTTGGAGGAGAAGATGAACAATATTTCTGCAGAGAACTCTCTGCCCACAATCTGTGGAAAATCTATTATTTCACTTGCAACTGCAAACTATGAATACAGGTTCTCAATTCTAAGCTTATTACAAAAATAAGGGTTTCTCCGTATTTATAGATTTAGGTTAGCTTGCACCCCAAGTCAAGGCCCAAAACTATAAAAGCCCAAAATAGTTATCATTACTAAAATAGGCCTAAGTCGAAATCCTGTATGAAGGAACCTCCTTCGACACTTTGACACAAGGAATTACAACTCAACACACCACCTAATTCATTGTGTCTAAGTTGTCTACATTCATCATGGCTCTTAGTATTTTGAAAACTTCGACCTGCACTCCCTTCATCATGATATCTGCAATCTGATTCTCAGTTCTGCAGTGTTCCAAGTTCATCTTCCCTTCTGCTACCTGCTCTCGAAGATAATGGAACCTCATTTCTATGTGCTTTCTTCGACCGTGTGTTATTGGATTCTTCACTAAGTTGATAGCTTACATGTTGTCGATCTTCATGGTAATTGCTCCATGACTCTTCCCTGTAATCTCTTCAACCAAGTTCACCATCCAGGTTGGTTGACATGCACAAAGAGAAGCAGCTATATATTCTGCTTCGCATGATGACAATGCCACTACTGGCTCCTTTCTCGAACTCCAAGCAATTGATGCACCATCTAACATAAACACATATCCAGCTGTGGATTTTCTATCCTCAACATCACTACACCAGCTATAGTCAGTGTATCCCACTAACTTGCATTCTTTCCCTTCATCAGCTACAGGAAACAAAATGCCGTAGTCGAGAGTCCCTTTCAGATACCTTAGTATCCTCTTCATTGCTGCTCGGTGTGATACCTTTGGCTTCTGCATGAATCTACTTACCATACCCACATTGTATGCTAAGTCGGGCCTGTCATACCCCAAATTTTGACAAAAAAGATTTCCCATCATTATAAGGATCATTACCACAATATGGATATACTTCCATGCCTCATCAATCTCCTCAAAGATGGTTGAGTATTCACCACATTCAATGATTAAGGTTTTAAGCCCTCTCAAAGCACTTAGACAAAGGGTCAATCAAGAAATGAGATGATCTTTGTTGAAGCTAGTGTAGCAGCAAGCAAAAATATATAAGTAACCCAATTTCTCGTTCTCCACAGGGATCAGTGCGAGGGAAAGAATGCCATTCAACGGTATCTATATTTCTAAGCTTATGATTCAAAAGTTCTGGTTTAAAGCGAACCAAAAGCAAATGTGGAAAATGTAAAGATGGAAAATATAAAGTAAAGACAGAATTATAAACGGAGCCTTGTTGGAATTGGATCTCATCAATTGATAACACATGTATTCTTCTAATCAAGTAAACACAAATCAATCATTCTCCTAATATCCTCGCGTATCACTCACAACAGAGGTTATGTCTAACGCAACGTCGAGAGAACAATCGTATTGTCTCATTGGTGATGTCTCACGCAACTCAACAACACAGAGAAGTAAAAACTGATACTCACGCAAGTGTTAAGCCTAAATCTATGTCTAGAGTTCAGTCATAACAGATATTATTATAACATCCATATCAAATAAATGATTTCTTCGTATTTAAGCAAGATCAAAATACGTACACACGCTTAACCCTTTTTTCATGTATTCAACTAATTTGCCCAATGAATGTGAATATCCTTCTTCATCACTATTATCACGCATCCTCACGATACCGTATCGATCCTACTCATGCTAGCCATGCTACTTAATCAACACAATACAACAAAAGATAAAATGAATATCAACTCACAAAACCATGACAAAAGCTTGCTTATTGATAGAAGAAAATCTAAGACCAAAGATTTGTAAAGGTTTTGTCAAGACCACAAATAATCAATCAAAGACAACAACAATAGAAAATCAGAATTCATTCACAAACATACATTAGATGAAATACATAAGGTATCAAAAGATTACATCCCTCTCCAACAAGAAATCAAAGATCCTACCTTTTCTCCCTTGGAAATGAAGAAATATAACTTCTGGCCTTTTTCTTATATGTTTCTCTATCCAAAATTACAACAACCTTTCCTAAAAAGTGTGAAAATTCTATTTATACAAGTTCAGGATTTTCACCGTTCGCATTGCGAACCATTCATTCGCACAGCGAATGGCTAAAAACAGGCACTTCAGGTGCCTCTGCTGATCAAACCGCCCCAGAAAATTCATGTGACTTCGCACTGCGAAGGATTTGTTCGCACTGCGAACCTTCGCTTTCCCGTTCGCACTGCGAACTTTAGCTCCTTTTGGTTCTGTCCAATTCTGGGACCATTCGCTGGGACCTTCGCCAGAGTTCGCAAAGCGAACCTTCGCTGGCACTCGCCTTCCCATTCGCAAAGCGAACCAACTGATGCATTCCTCAATTCTTTGGCAGCTTGCACCATTTCTTGTGTCTTACACTTTTGATCGTTTCATGCCTTATATTGCACAATAGCACACAAATTACAAGCACCAAAGGTATTTTCTTAAGGTTAGAAGAACAACAACAATCATTGATAAAAGCCAATGAAAACATGAGAAAAGAGTGGAAAAATGAAAAGAAAGATATGTCATTTTTAGGTCAAATCTGCACCTAACACTCTACCCAACTAAAATTTTGCTTGTCCTCAAGCAAAGCACCCCTCATTGAAAACAAGAGGATTTGCTCAAGCATAAGAATCAACCAAAACAAGATAAATGCGGAAAGCATGAAAATGCGCACAAGCATTGTTCACCACTCAATAGAATCGAACAATGACCAAGAATTAAGTTCTTAAACAAATATCATAATTGGTTCAAAGAACAACTAAGTTTTCATACTTGAATCACTCTAACACTCCTCTTCAAAATAAGAATGAAGAAATTTTCACGTTTGCAACCGCGGGGAAATTTCACTCACCCGACAAACAATGCAAATAACAACTCAATTCATACAACATCTAACAATCAAACATGAAAATATGGAAGCAAAAAGATCACTAAGGGCTTTAAGGTTATAGCTTGTTCGGGTTCACAACAAAGGGGCATTTCTAAAGGCCATTGAATCGAAATTGCTGATAAATGATATTTACTCATTACAGCTTCATTCACCATTCTCATTCCTTTACCACCAACCTTCTCAAACTTCCTTATGCACAATTATTTCATCTCTATTTTTCTCATCAAACAAGCATTCTTTTTCTTTTGTTTTTCACATTCATATTTACACTTTTTCATTTCATGCTTGTTTGAAATTTTTCAAAAGTTGAAAGTAACCTACCATCTTCTTTTTCATTCTCCCCAACTTGAATTCAACCAAACCTCAAGTGAATGAACCTTACTTTTTAAAGCAAGGAAATCAAATTATACCAATGCTCAAAGGTTCAAGAAGAAATTTTTAGAAACTCACAAAATTCAATGATGAACCACACTTTCAAATTACGTACATAAACAAGTTCATCACTAAAATGAGATCTAAACTGTTTAGGCTCAAAAGGGCTAACGAATTCTCACTACTCACGGGTAAGATACTTTTGGATACGGTTGTGCTCAATATAAACAAATGCCTTGATCATTTCTAATGCTTCCACAAAATCACAATAATCAAAAGATAAAGCATGAATCAAACGAATTAACAAAGTTATCAGTCATCCAAGCATTTAGAAAACAAAGGAGGTTTCCTCACAATTAGTGGCTTTTGGACCTAAGTGAAACAAGCATTCAAACAAGTTGAAAAATGAAACAAGAATACACATTTGCACAAAGAACAAAATTCTTAAATCATTCTAACATTCTATAAAGCAGTACAATTTACCAAGCATACTTTCAACGCTCAACATCCATCCAGACTCGGTCGAAGCTTCATTAATACTTTTATACACAAAGCAACCAATCTAGAAGGAGTTCTCATCATTCTTGATCACACTAGAGAAAACATTAAAGGAACACAAATGCATATAATATTAACAAATGTACAAAGCTTAAAAATATAGAAACTATGCGATGCGATTCAATATCTAAACACCGATCCCCGGCAACGACACCATTTTGTTGAAGCTAGTGTAGCAGCAAGCAAAAATATATAAGTAACCCAATTTCTCATTCTCCACAGGGATCAGTGCGAGGGAGAGAATGTC
The DNA here is from genome assembly GCA_022829125.1 of Lathyrus tuberosus. Classification (NCBI taxonomy): domain Eukaryota; kingdom Viridiplantae; phylum Streptophyta; class Magnoliopsida; order Fabales; family Fabaceae; genus Lathyrus; species Lathyrus tuberosus. The sequence goes on along the minus strand of JALAZF010000812.1, from coordinate 797,166 downwards.
ATTCAACGGTATCTATATTTCTAAGCTTATGATTCAAAAGTTCTGGTTTAAAGCGAACCAAAAGCAAATGTGGAAAATGTAAAGATGGAAAATATAAAGTAAAGACAGAATTATAAACGGAGCCTTGTTGGAATTGGATCTCATCAATTGATAACACATGTATTCTTCTAATCAAGTAAACACAAATCAATCATTCTCCTAATATCCTCGCGTATCACTCACAACAGAGGTTATGTCTAACGCAAAATCGAGAGAACAATCGTATTGTCTCATTGGTGATGTCTCACATAACTCAACAACACAGAGAAGTAAAAACTGATACTCACGCAAGTGTTAAGCCTAAATCTATGTCTAGAGTTCAGTCCTAACAGATATTATTATAACATCCATATCAAATAAATGATTTCTTCATATTTAAGCAAGATCAAAATACGTACACACGCTTAACCCTTTTTACATGTATTCAACTAATTTTCCCAATGAATGTGAATATCCTTCTTCATCACTATTATCACGCATCCTCGCGATATCGTATCGATCCTACTCATGCTAGCCATGCTACTTAATCAACACAATACAACAAAAGATAAAATGAATATCAACTCACAAAACCATGTCAAAAGCTTGCTCATTGATAGAAGAAAATCTAAGACCAAAGATTTGTAAAGGTTTTGTCAAGACCACAAATAATCAATCAAAGACAACAATAATAGAAAATCAGAATTCATTCACAAACATACATTAGATGAAATATATAAGGTATCAAAAAATTACATCCCTCTCCAACAAGAAATCAAAGATCCTACCTTTTCTCCCTTGGAAATAAAGAAATATAACTTCTGATCTTTTTCTTATATGTTTCTCTATCCAAAATTACAACAACCTTTCCTAAAAAGTGTGAAAATTCTATTTATACAAGTTCAGGATTTTCACCGTTCGCACTGCGAACCATTCATTTGCACAGCGAATGGCTAAAAACAGGCACCTCAGGTGCCTCTGCTGATCAAACCGCCCCAGAAAATTCACGTGACTTCGTACTGCGAAGGATTTGTTCGCACTGCGAACCTTCGCTTTCCCGTTCGCACTGCGAACTTTAGCTCTTTTTGGTTCTGTCCAATTCTGGGACCATTCACTGGGACCTTCGCCAGAGTTCGCAAAGCGAACCTTCGCTGGCACTCGCCTTCCCATTCGCAAAGCGAACCAACTGATGCATTCCTCAATTCTTTGACAGCTTGCACCATTTCTTGTGTCTTACACTTTTGATCGTTTCATGCCTTATACTGCATAATAACACACAAATTACAAGCACCAAAGGTATTTTCTTAAGGTTAGAAGAACAACAACAATCATGAATAAAACCAATGAAAACATGAGAAAAGAGTGGAAAAGTGCAAAGAAAGATATGTCATTTTTAGGTCAAATCTGCACCTAACAATCTTCAACTTGTCTAACCTTTTAAACATCCATAAGGGATCAAGCCTCTAGATCGCCAGTGTCACCAAATTAGGGTTTTTGGTCGACTGAGGCCTCCGGATGGAATATTTCCTCTGGGCATGAGCCAGTGCTTCAAAGCACAACCCAAGATACTCCAAGGGACCTCATGGACCCAATCATCAAGTCAATTTAGCCTCAGGGGATGCATTCATAAAAAATCAGGAATTAGGGTTTCTTGACCTAATTCACCCCTAAGTTGATTTTTGGGGAAAAGCATGAGCCAAGAACTCAAGACATGATTTGAGGGCCTCAAATACACCACATGATCCATTTACAACAATGGATTGATCCAAGAAGCTTGGCTCACAAGTTTCAATTTCATTTGGACCACAATTAGGGTTTTGAGGGAAAAGTCAACTGTATCTTTGACTTTTGACTAAGACATGCTCCCAAACCTTGGGACATGATTCAATACACCCTATAATACCTATGGAATTCATACATTAGGTTTGATTTAGGTCAAGGACTTGATTTCACAAAGGATCGCACAGTTTGGATTTCATCCGATAAAAAGTAAACTGTGCACAAAATCAAGTTTGACTTTTGGAATTTTTCACAAATATGGTTCCCCTAAGTCAAAAATAATGTTAATATATGATATTGATCATCATCCATCAAGAAAAATCAAGAAAAGTGAGGTTTCTTGCAAAAGGGGCAACCTTGAGAAACCAAAATTTTTCTAAGTTATGGAATAAAAGTGGTTTTGGTACCAACTTCCAAGGACCATAACTTGAGATCCAAGCAACCATTTTGGGTGATCCAAAGCTAGATTTGTAGGTCTTGCTACACTCTACAAAAGCTTCAACTGCCTCAGACTCCAATTCCTCATGGATTTTGAGTTATGGAGTGATCAAAATGACAAAAACATGAAAATGATACTTTTTCCAACACTTAGTGAAAATCTGCCTAAGTTACCAGCCTTGAACATCAATGTTCATGAGGATTTTTCAATGGGATCCAAATAGTTTAAAAACAAACTATGATCACACATGTCTTGTATCATATGAGGGCTTTCTAAAAAGCACAAAAGCCTCCCATAACTCAACCTGAGCAAGGAGATATGAATCCCTCAAAATCACCATTTCCAACTGTCCTAAGCAAGGCAGATTTTGTGCATTGGCTCAATTTGCCAAATTTGGACAACTCCAAGCCTTGTCATCCATTTGGACACATCTGAGGATAAAACAAAAGGAGAATGATCTGATCCCCAAGCCTCCCAAGTCCAAGAATCTACATATAGCCATGCCAAACCTAAAAGAGCTAAAAAGTGCCAAGACTCCAATTTTGTTTCAATGCATTCAATGGATGCATCAAGGTGGCATGAACTGAGGCAAGTTTAACTGAATGAGTCAAGCCTTATCTCTGAACCAAAAGACCATAGGCCTGTGCTCTAACCTCAAGTCAATGGCAAGAGGAGACTTGAGATTCCATTTGATCCACATTGGCCACTGACCTGCTGCAGTTGCCACACACTATTGTTGCCAAAACAAACTTGATACACTATAAATAGAGCTCGTTTGTGATCAGTTTAAGTACACCAAAGCACCCAAACTGATGCTTTACTCAAAATCTCTCATTCACTCTAATTTTTGCCTTCTAACTCTAGTCACTATCGGGTTTTGAGTTTGAGAGCAATTCTAACCAAACCAATCACACACACACCTCATAAACATCATATGTGAGTGATCCATAACACAAAATCACATATGGAACATCAGATTCTCTAAATCACCAGCCAATTGCTCAAGTTCTTGACAGAGTTGCAGTTGAGGTACCACAACCAGTTCCAGCTCATTTCAATCCACTCCAAGCATTCAAACACATTCCTTGGCACCTAAGGAAGCTGTCCAGATCATTGGAACCTAGCTACAACACCTCCATCATCAAACTCGATCACCAGCTGCAAGAGGTAAGCCTGAACCCTTCAAACTCTTTGATCCATGCATCATGAATGAATTTTTGAGTTACCATCTTGTTTATGCATGTTTGTAGAGTAATAACCCTCAATTAATTGCCATGAATCCATCGTGTATGGAATTTTATTGTGTTCATGCTGAAATTAGGGTTCTTGAGGTTTTCTGTTGATTTCTTCCTCCATACTTCATATATATGCAATTAATCTATATGGTTGTGATCCTTGTTCAAAAACGAATAAGATTGGTATTTGAATCGTGCAAAACCATTGAGTAATCAGAGAGAAAAGTGAGAAAACACAAATCAGCCATGGTGCGGTCATGAGGAAGAAGAAAGTGACTGTTGGTGCCATTTTTAAAATATTTTAAATATTTGAATTTTTGATATTTTATTTAAATGATTTCAAAATTTAATTTTTCACTCATTTTTTATCATTTTTTATTGGTTCTTTTTCTCAAAATTCACAAAAATGTTTAAATATTTTATTTTACAAAAAAATCCAATCTATATTATTTTTTAATATAGTTAGAATTTTTGTAATTAATTTCATTTTTATTTGTTTTAAACATTTTTTTAATGAAATTCCCACTTTGATCTTTCAAAACCAATTGAATTTCAAACTTTCATGTGATTAAACGTGATTTTTCAAAATATTTTTCAAAGTGTATAACTTGTTTTTAAATATATTTGGTATTTTATATCTTTTTTTCATTTAATTCCCTTTGAAAAAATGACATTTTAATTTCAAATTAGGGTTTCCTCTCGATTTTAAATTTTCAAACACTTTTGCGCCTCTCCTTGAGTTGTAAGACCCATCCCTTTGTACAGAAACCTTTTTGGGCCTCAGTCATTGTAAAAGTCCCACTGTGTTTTCAAAATCTCGGCGCGATCGTCGTTTTCAAAACAAAATCATTTGGGCCTTTCCCTGAGTTGTAAGCCCCATTTCTTTTCCTTTTAAACACTTTTGGGCCTCTAATAGAGTGTAAAACTCAATCCTCTGTTGTACATAAATAATTTGGGCCTCAGTCATCGTATAAGTCCCGATACAATCTTCAGATCAACGGTACAATTACTGTTTTTCATCTGGGCCTCTCCTTGAGTATAAGCCCCAATCTTTTCAAAAACAACTGCCCTTTTGATTTAGGCTCAAATCCATAGTTGTTATCAAAACTTTCTTTAATTTCTTGAACAACTAGCCATACAACGGTTACAATGGAAGCTTGCTCACCTGTAAGTTTTAATAGCTTTCATCTACTTGCTTTCATATATATATATATATATATATATATATATATATAACTGTATTGCTGTGGGATCTTGCTCACCTGTAAGTCCTTCTTTCATATCCTTTTAAATACTTGTCATATATCAACTGTATATATACTTGTATATCTGCTTAGAGTTTTCCCCGGCAACTAGGTCTAGAACTAGGTAAAGCCAGTTGGTCACTCTTAAATACAGTCAAAACTAGTTCCCCATAGGAATTTCCAAATACAGTCTTGCCTTCTCTTGGGCTTAAACAATATGGAACAAAGAGAAAAGCATTATTCCCGGTGAAACTTTTCTCAGACCGTCACTATTAGAAATTGTCAAAGAAATTCATTTCCCCAGAGAGGATTAATTCTAGGTGAAACCTCTCTTGAATTTCTTCAAACGTTAGAACTGTTCACTAAAGAAAAGATTATTCCCGGTGAAACTTTTCTTGAACTCTTCTTAGGTTTGGACCCACAGGCTTCTTAAAAGCATCCCCGCCTCCTCTTGGGCTTTGTACAAGGACCCTCCGGCTTCTTAGAAGTTCTCATGCCTTCTCTTGGGCTTAATACAAGGACCCTGAAGATCTCTTAAAGGTATAAGACAGAACTTAGTCATCCTTTGCTAGAGCAGTATTTCCAGAGTCAAAACCTCAGACTAATTTAGGTTTGATTCTCATCCCTTAAAACACCAGCCTCCTCTTGGGCATCATACAAAGATAAACTCTTCCATACCAGTAGACTTGGACAGTCTAAATCCCCTCTTAGATCTCAAAGACATTCTCAAGTTCCCTATAAACACAGGAAAAACCCTGGTTATTCAACCAATCTCCAGTAGAGTTGAAACCTCTATAGGTTTTCAAAACTCAATCTTTGAATTCTCACCTTAAGTTTCCCCAACCAGGGTCAGCTTATCATCAGTATAACACTACCCCAAATCAGAACCTCAAGGCATCTGGTACCTCAACTCTTCTGTAACCCTCGGCAATAGTTAATTCCCCATTTTGGACCTGCCTCTAGATCTCAATAATCCTCAGCAGAAGCTAGCCTCCTCTTAGGCTATGTATAATGATCCCTCCTTTCCTCAGCATAGTCAGCCTCCTCTTGGGCATTGTACAATGATTTTCCCCAGCTGATTTAACCTTTTCAGACTCTCTTGTTGAGTCAATCACCCTTTTCAACACTCTCTTGTTGAGCCAACCCTTTTCAACACTCTCTTGTGGAGACAACCCTTTTCAGCCTCAATCTTGGGCTTTGTACAAGACACCATATAAATTTCCCTAAGCAGAGTCAATCCTCTTTTCAGCCTCAATCTTGGGCTTTGTACAAGACAAATAATACTCTCCAGCAGAGTCAAACTTCTTTCAGCCTCAATCTTGGGCTTTGTACAAGACACCTAAAAATCCTTAGTTTAGTCAGTCTCGTTTTAGCCTCAATCTTGGGCTTTGTACAAGACAAATAAATATTTCTTTCCCACAGAGTCAGTCTTCTTTTCAACCACAATCTTGGGCTTTGTACAAGACACATACAAACCCTCCCCAGCGGAGTCAAAATCCCTTTTAGCCTCAATCTTGGACTTTGTACAAGACAGACAAAATATTTCCCCCAGAAAAGTAAAACATTCTAGCCTCCTCTTAGGCTTTGTATAATAATATCCCCAAAAGAGTCAACTCTCTTTTTAGCCTCAATCTTGGGCTTTGTACAAAACAGATAAACACTCTCTCGTTGAGCCAGTCTTTTCCAGCCTCCTCTTAGGATTTGTATAAGGACTTCCCCAGTGGAGTCAATCAATCTCTTAGCTTCAACCTTGGGCTTTGATCTAGGCACACAAAAATCAACATCCCTTCGGAGGAAATCAAAATCTCTCTGTAGGAAGACATTTCTCTGTGTTATCACATATCAAAACAAACAAATCAAACAAACCCTAATCCCAGATAACTGCTGTAAGTGGCACACTTGTTGATTCAAATATCCAAGTTATAGTCCAGCTCTTTTCCTTGCAAAATCCTCTCTTTCATCTAATTGCTGTAAGCGGCAAGCCTCTGGATTATTTACATCCATGCCACTGTCCCTCTCTTAATATGAAAGATTCCTAAGGAAAAATGGCATTGCTCAACACTGAGTTAAAGTTTTCTCCTTCAGGACAAACCCCCATAAAGGAAATTTTGGCATTGTTGGATTCACATATCCCAGTTAAAGTAATCCTCCTTTATAAACAGTCACCCAACAGTTGTGATAAACAGACGAGATGTCTCCCTTTAGAGATGACAAATTCTCTCTCAGTCAAACCTTTTAGCTTCAATCTTGGGCTTTGAACAAGATACAAATACTCATTTATCTTCAATCTTGGGCTTTGAACAAGACACCAAAACATCTTTTTCCTCCCATAGAATAGGAGGAACTACGTGTTGCACCCCAAATTTTACCCTCATTTTCCTGCTATTTGTTTTTTATTATTATTATTTATCACCTTTCTCATTATTCTAATTTGAATATTTATCTTAGCACTTATTTGTTTTGTGACTAGTTTAATTTCAATTTGGCACCATTTTATTTTATTTGAATTGTTTTAGTTTTATTTAATTTAAATCAATCTTATTTAAGTCAAATTCTAGTTAACTAGGCTAATTATCCATTTAGCTCCTTTTAAATTAATTCTTATTTTAAATGATAGTATTCTATTTTATTCTTCATAACTTTGCTATTTAATTAGTAAGAACAATTCACGTGGCATTTTGGTTTCCCATTCTTTTATTTTGGACCAATGAGGATTAAGGTTGTGGGGTATGACTTTTCAACCTTTCTTCCAACCATTGAGAGCATGACATGTGGCATCCAAGAGGCCAAAAGAGACCAAATCCTTTCTCCTTCTTTCGTTCTTGCTGAACTATCGTAAACGAGGAAGAAATTTCAGTTGTATCTTGTATCAATCCATTCATCACAACCATTCAAATTGCAAGACCGTTGGCGCAGATTCTTCATTTTGAACCTCCAAATCCATTCCTCTTCAAGCTCGTCTTCGCGTTGTGCAGAGAGTGGCTCAGAGAAGACATACCATTTCCAGCATACGACTGCTTCGTCTGCAAACCTGTCCACGCTACCTCCCACCTTTGCCCCATTTGGTACCCCTCTCAATGGCATCAATGGGAGAGCTCTGAATCCATTCACCAATTGATGAATACGCCCCTGCACGTCTGAAATGTCGCAGCGTATTTCTCTCCCAGAATTAGACCAAGCTTGGAATTCAAACGAAAACCCTAAATGGTTCAGCTTATGGCCACCAGCTGCTTGAGAATTTGACCCGGCCCATGATGTCTCTCATCAACCCAACACTTTGCCTATTTAAAGAGACTCATTTCAGTTCTGAAGACACCAACATTTTTCTACAAAAAACACTAAAACATTGGAGTATCCAAAGAGAAGGGAGTGAGGATTAGCAGCAAGGATTTGTGACCAATTCAAGGAGAAACAAGCTCAGTTGGTAACATTCTTTTTTCCTTCAACTCTAATCTCCTTACTTGTTCATAGCATGATAGTTTAAACTTTGTTGATAAATGACTGTTACATATTGTCTTGGTATGTTATATACAGAACTTATTGCCATCTAAACTTGTCCATGTTACTAACCTCAAAATGATGTTGTGCCTTTCCTTCTGATATTGTTACGAGTTTTTTGTTTTCTCTTGAGTTTGTGTGCTGACATGTTTTGTTTTCCCTTTTGGAAATGTTGTGTACCTTGAGTCCGGTATTGACATGTTGTTTTGAATTCATAGACTACTTCCCTTGTTTTTGGTTTGTTGTTAAAGGTTTATCTTTGATCATGTCCACTGCCTATGATATTGAGATGTCTATTCTATCAGCATGTTAATGCATGTGTGAGTATCTAAGCCCTGCTATATGTTGACATGGAACTATCTGTGCATTCACATGATTACTGCTCTAACTGTTTATTCCCATGTCATATGCTTGATTCAAATGATATCACATGATGAGTTTGGTTTGTCATACTTTCTTATAACACATTCTGTCTTGAATATAAATGTGTGATTCTTGAGAACCTTTGTTCATCATGAGGTGCATATGCTTATCTTGTAACTTAACTAACCCTCCTTTTGTCAACATGATGTGTAGCTGTTTTGTATGATGTCCATGCCTAAACTGCCATTTGATTTGGTTATGTCTAGATTATTGCTTTACATTACCATGAACCTAAGTAAATTTGCATTGCCATTATATTTGATTTTAGTCTGCCCTGCTCTATCTTGACATTTAAATTATCATTTAACCATGACTGGATGATTACTCTAAAAACCTGCATTGATGTGTGTTTAAGTTGTATGAGTTTTTATTATGTCTTACACTGTCTCGTATTTTATACTTGAAGGAATCTTGCATGCTGCCTGCTATTGTTTTGGTTTTTGTCTTTTTATTTATTCATGTTGCTTTACTACTGCCTGCTGATTTGTGACAAGTTTGATTTATAAACCATGCTCACCAGTTCTGTAGTCTTTCATCTACCATGCCATACCTATTTCACTTGTCATCTTGATTGATGTTTAGTTTATAGGTCTGATTTTTTTATGTGTGCTTGGTTTTATTTTTTTGAGCATGTCTATCTATGTGCCTGCTGAGTTTTTGGTTTCTACATATTAACTAGCTCTTTAACATGTGGAAGTTGATCATGCCTCCTTATGTACTAAATGCTTTGTTTGATCCACAATCCATGTCAATGCTTATGTGTTTTTTTTTGGTGTGCATCACGTCTTTGTAGGTTGGTTTTATCTTATATGTCTATAATTGATGAATGGTATAGCCTGTTCAAATCTCTACCTATGTTTGTGTATATTATTTGCTCATATCCCTACCTGCTATAACCGCCTGATGAATTCATGTTTTGTCTAAGTCCATCTAGTTTGTCAACATATTGTGCTTGCTGATCTTTGTACCTGTATTTTGTTTGTCACCTCACGTTACACATGAGCTTTACAAATACAGATGCCTGTTGTCTATGCCTCTAACTGTTTATCCTGAGTAAGGAGTTTGTTATATCTGTGGTTGAGTTTGAATTATAGCTTTGATGATTGCTTTGTATACTCAAACTGCCTTGATACATGTTGTTTGAATCCTTGTGTAGAATTTTGTGTCTGATATAATCTTGATATACAACCTATTCATCTAAATTTCTTTCTGAGCCACAAACATGAACACATGTCTTGCTTCACTGGCCACACACCTCACACATCATATCTGTTGCTAGACTTTGAAACTCTTTGCTAATCTACATATTCTGGTAAATTTTTATTGCTTAGGAACCTCAAATGACTTCTCATTGTATACCATACCATGTGCCTTTTATTTTGAACTCATGTTGCATTCTTATTGATATTATATGTTGACCTACCTACTGTTTCCAAGCCTTCTTACTTGCTGCGTCAGCTTTGAATAAAACCATCATCCAGTTCAATTGGGTCTGTACATGTTTAAATGAGATGCTTGACTTTGTATGCTTTGATGCAATGCTATCTGCTGCTACTGTTGTCATTTAAATGCCTTGTTTTTGTTGCTTTTCTCATGAATAATTTGTTGATCAAGTTTGATAACCTTGCGTATTATATCTCCAAGTCTTGTGTACTAGTTGGTTGTTTCCTTTTCACTTGGTCTTGTTGGTAATACTGAGTTTTAATTTGGCTGATGTACTTGTTGTTGGTGAGGGATTAGAACATGCGCATGTTTTGTTTATTTGGGAATTTAGGAAGCGTTTGCTTTATATATTTATTGAATCATATAATAACTGGATGAGGGCGTAGCACCGCTGGTCCAGGAGGAGAGCTATAAGAGTTGTTTATGCTGAGGACGGGGGTTCGATCCCCTCGCCCAACCTTTTTTTTTATTTTCCTGATTTGCGCTTGTTTTTAAATACATGTGTATCCTACCCTTCTTTTGTCAAGGCGCGCACGTAGCCCAGTTGGCTGTGGTTTGGCTTTGTTTGATTCAAAAGGCGCGTGTTCAATCCCCACGGCTGCAACTTTCTTTTTTTATCACTTAGTTATTTATTTCACTATTTTAATTTTATACTTAATTTCTAAAATATCATAACTTGTTTATTTCTTGTCTTTTTTTTCCTTTCTTTTTGCTTCTTTTTCTTTATTAAGCCTATTTTCTATATATAAAAGAAAATTATCAAAAATATGTAAGTTTGAGACTTTATTCCTGATTAAGTTTAAAAATACTCATTAAGGTTTTATTGCACTCTCTTTTTCACCATGCCATGTTATACCTAATGTGTTTGATCATTATGTGTTTAATTCTCACTTTGCTTTGACATCTTTATTTTATATCTCCTTTAGTATTTTATCAACTTTTCTCCCCCACTCCAAAGGAAGGTGAATAGTGTTGACTCTTAAAGTCATTGCTCCCCATCTTAACCTAAGTAACCTCTTAGGAAGAAACCTTATTTCTTGGCCTCATCAGAGCCATAGAAATTATAACTAGCTTTAGGAAGAGTTCTTCAACTCTTAGTGATATTCATCATAATGAATTTATCACTTTCCCCTCCTAACTAAACTTCAACATAGGTCCATTACAACTAGATTTAGAGAGTTCTTAAACTCTACAATGAGCTTGTACTCATTTCCCCTCTGAATATTGACCATAGTCAATCATTCAGTAGAAGCAGAACTACGCATACTTCGATTCTATTCCCGAGGATACGTAGGCGTAAAGCGCGATGCTTTATCGAGTATACTTAGATACTAACCCCTAGGGTTTTTCAAGCCTTTAGCATAGAACCTTTAGCAAACATAAAACATTAAACAAGAGGCTCCCGTAGAGTACTACGAACGTTTAGGGTGCTAATACCTTCCCTAGGCGTAACCAACCCCCGAACCTTAGATCTTTCCCTTTAGCTTTTTCTAACGATCTTGAACCTTTCCTTTGGATAAATCAAAGTCGGTTGTAAAAGAAATATGATGCAAGTTAATTAATAGCTTGTTATCTGATTTTCACCGCAACAGAAATGGTGACTTCACTGGGGAAAGTAAGACCTACAGCTGGTCCTTTTCCTAAGAGGGTTAAGCCTACCTTTGTTTCATGTTATTCATGTTTGCTTATTTACTTGTATGCTTACCTGTTTGTATATTTGTTCTATGTTTTGATTATCCTGTCTGATTTGGGTTGATATCTATGAGTGAGATAAATCCTATACCCGGATTTGAGCGTACCCTTATTATAGGACGATGGTATTCAAGGAAGCTTTGAGGGAGTCGAATCCTTAAAGGTCGAATTGATAAACACCATCACTCAGTTGAGGCCCTCTCAAGAGTCTAGTTATGTTGAACGAATTCATTCGTGAAAGTGTGCTGCTCTCGACCTGGGTGCCCTGGATACTGAGAACCGTAGTTACCAAACCCAACTTAAGCCTTTTAGATGTAGTGCGGTGACCATGATGGAGTCTATTTCTGACTTAGTTGTCACGCGATACTACACTCAGACGAGATCCTCTTGAGAATTTTATCGACTACCAAGTCATCTGGGAAATCTTTAAAATCCGAAAGATGGATTGTAGACTCTGGGAACTTCTTAGAACCTTGTTTGGCAGGTGAAAACCAATAGAACACACCAATGGGAAGGGAAAACCTTTGGCTCCATGCTTAACCTTTTCCCCTTTGCCTTTGTTTGTTTGTGCTCTATGTGTGTTTGTTGCATCCATATAGCATAGGCATTCATGTTGCATTTGTTTCATGGAACTCAGACCTCTTTTCTTGTATCAGAGAGATATCATGGATAGCTCAAGAAGAAACACTATCAAATACACTTTCAAAAGTCTCAAATTGGATGACCTAAGGAAATTGGGAGATTCGTTAACAGACCCTGAAGGATTCATAAGCAGATATGGAAAATTGTGGGTCTTATTAAGGAAGACTATTGATGAAGGACTTCTCTCAACTTTGCTCCAGTTTTATGATCCAAGATATCACTGCTTTACATTCCCAGACTATCAGCTCTCGCCTACCCTTGAAGAATACTCTCAGATAGTTGGTTTGCCTATCAAGGATGAGTCCCCGTTTCCCATCTTTGAGAAGGATCCAAAAGAGGAAGAAATAGCAGAGAAGACTCATCTGGAGTTGGTTGACATCAAAAGCAATTTGACTTCTAAGGGGGGAATCTTTGGGTTAACTGCCAAGTTTTTGATTGAAAAAGCCAGATACTTTGCTAAGAGTTCCAACAGAGATGCCTTTGAAGCTGTATTTGCCTTGCTCATCTATGGACTCTTCTTGTTCCCGAACATTGACAACTTTGTGGATCTAAATGCAATCAAGATTTTCTTAAAGCAGAACCCAGTACCTACCTTACTTGCTGAAGCCTGTCACTCAGTCCATACAAGAAATGCTCATAAGAATGGACAGATTATTTGCTATGTCTCCATACTATATAGATGGTTTGTTTCCCACTTACCAAAGAAAGGCGCATTCTGGGATTCCAAGAAAGGATGGTGGTCTCAGAAGGTCATGGCACTCTCCCACACAGATATTGATTGATATAATAGGGTGTATGATGGGATCCTGATTATAGATAGCTGTGGAGACTTTGGTAACGATCCTCTGCTTGGCATCAAAGGAGGTATCAGTTACAACCCTGTGTTGGCGCGACGCCAATTAGGGTATCCTTTGGAAGACAAACCTCTCAGTGCTCATGTGGAAAGTATCTACTTTGAAACATATGACAAGAAGGAGGAGCAGAAGGAACTGATCTTGAAGGCTTGGGGTAGCAAGCGCAGAAGAGGGAGAAGTTCTTTAGGAAGACCTAATTGTGTGTCCTTAGAGCCCTACCTCCAGTGGGTTAGAAGAAGAGCTATAGAGTTGAAGATGCCCTACAAAAGACAAGAACCAATCACCTTGAAGAAGGAGCCCGTGTTATATTTCATGTCAAAAAAAGAAGAACAGGAGATTTCTCTAAGACACGCCCAGAGGTCAGAAGAAGCCTGGAAGCTCAAGTACCAAGTGGTTGTTGAAGAGAATCTGGAACTCCAGAAGCAGCTGCAGATCAAGAATGAAGAGTTGCTCTCCTACAAGAAAAGAAAAGCCCAAGAAGATCCAAGTTCCTCGATCACTCAGCCTCCCGCTTGGAAATCCATTCTTGACAACCTCGTCACAGAAAGAGATCAGATGGAGAAAGAAATCAGAAGACTCAACGCAAGGCTTCTAGGAGAACTTCCTTAGGACTTTCTAGCTTTTATTTAGCTTATGTTTAGGGCTTTTGAAAGTTGTATCAACTGTTGTAATTCGCTTTTATTTAATGAAATGTGGTCTTTTGATATCTCTTGATATTTTGCTAACGTCTGAACTCCATGAAACTTTGCATTGCATTGTACATCCCTGCTAAACTATCAAGTTACTAATCTTGTTTTGCAGATTTTGTAGAAATGGATGTCGCGGGAAAAAGAGTTTGGCCTTACTTCTTTGAGTTGCCAGAAGTAGATCGTCTGCTATGGTTAGGAGAAATGATTGAAGACCAGTCAGCCTTCGCTGACAGATATGGGTGTGTCATACCCCTGATAAAGACACCAGTAACTGTGGGACCTCTTGAAGTTCTGGTCCAGCTGTATCACCCAGCATACCGTTGTTTCTTGTTCCCTGAATTCCAGTTAGTGCCAACCTTGGAAGAGTTTTCAGCCATGATAGGGATCCCAATCAGGGAGGCTCCTGTCTTTTCTAGAATCGAAGAAGAACCTTCTGCCAGAGACATAGCCAGACTAACCAGAATCAGGCTATCTGATGTCCAAGCTAACTTGACCAATAAGGGAGGAAAGCGTGGGTTTCCAGCGCAGTTCTTGATGGAGAAAGCTCTGTACTTCAAGAATAGGGGAAATGAAGTTTTGTTTGAATCAACTTTAGCATTGATGATATATGGTTTGTTCTTGTTCCCGAACGCCAAGGATTTTGTAGACACCCAGGCCATTCAGCTGTTTGCAGTCAACAATCCAGTCCCGACACTGTTGGCTGATGTTTACCATTCCATACAGACCAGATATATGAGAGGCAGCGGGCTAATTGTGTGTTGCGTGGCCCTCTTCTACAAGTGGTTTATTTCTTATTTGCCGAAGACCCCAGCTTTCTGGGAGATTGAAGACTGTAAGATGTGGTCTAAGAAGTTGATGGAACTGAAGTATACCGACATTAAATGGTATGATTCAACGGATGAGGGAATCACCATAATCGTTAGCTGTGGGGACTGCCCCAATGTGCCTCTCATGGGAAGGAATGGTTGTATCAATTACAACCCTGTTCTCGCTCGCCGTCAGCTGGGTCACTTGAAGGAAGGAATCCCAGATAACGAAGACATGCAGATGATGTTTTACGATGAAAGGGAAGGTTTTGAGATGAAGATGCGCTTGAGTCGCACTTGGCGCCATATCAACAGATAGTTGTGGAGATCTGAATGCCCGGTCACAGAGTCTCATTTGCAATGGTCTCGTGACATAGCCCAAGTAATGATGAAACCACGTCCCCGCCACGAGTCCCCTACTAAAACAAAGCAGAGGATGATGGAGGAGTTAGGAGAGCTGGTTCTCGCAGAGGAAGAAACCAAGGAGTCCATCATCAAGATAATGAGAGTAATTAATGGAGGAGAAGGATCGTCAACCGGCGGATTCAATTTCTAGTGTTGTTGTTGACATTTGGGTTGTTGCTGTATCTTTTCATTTTGTTGTATCTCTACTTATGTACTTGGAGTATGAGAATACCCTGCTCCAGATGTAATGTTTGCCAAACTCTTAATGAAGAAGTTGTTTTATCAAGAATCTATTTTCTATATTATTTGCAAGATGTCTTTGGTTTCTTGATAGTTTAGCTTGCATTTGCATCTACATCTCATTTGCATCTTTGCATGTGCATGCGCATTCTTCTGTGTCTCATCGCCGTTTTGTCTTCTTCAGAACCATCACCCTGATCTCTCTACATTTATTGCAACATCCGGACCAGGCCTGAAGAGGAAAGATGTCTGATAATTGTGAGAATCTGGACCAAGTCAACGACGAGCTCAATGAGTTGAGAGTAGGCATGGGGCAGATTATGGAAGTTTTGCATGTTATACGAGCAAAAATGGATACTCAGGCTACTGTAGTCTCAGAAATCATCACTACAACTATTGAGCCGCCAGTCATACCTGCTGTGGACACTACTTTAGGGATGCAGTTTAAGTTTATACGAGCCACAACTCCTCAGTCCACCCAACAAACTGCACCTTTGATTGGTGAAAACCAACAAGCTATCCCAACTTATACTCCACCTGTGATTCAGACCCAGTTTCAGCCCGTCTTCCAGAATCAGCATCATTTTATTAATGATAACGTATCCATGGAAGGAGATGACAGCAATGAGAAATTAAGGGCCAGTATGGAGATTATGCAGAGAAAGCTGAAGGCCATAGAGGGAGATAATGTCTTCAGTTCTGACCTAAGGGATATGTGTTTGGTCACTGACTTAGTAATTCCACCAAAGTTCAAATTACCAAGCTTCGAATTGTACTCTGGCGCCACGTATCCTAAAGCACACTTGGTCATGTATCTTCGAAGAATGGCGGCATATATGGATAATGACAAGTTGATGATCCATTGTTTCCAGGACAGCCTGAAGGGCGCTGCCGCAAAGTGGTATTTAAGCTTAGACCAGTCTCAGATTAAATGTTTCCAAGATGTTATGGATGTCTTCATAAAGCACTATAAGTATAACTTAGATCTGGCACCTGATCGTAGGCAACTTTTGACCATGACTCAGAAGAACACTGAATTGTTCAAAGAATATGCTCAGAGGTGGAGAGAGACTGCATCATAGGTTGAACCGCCATTAACTGAGAAGGAACTAGCTGATTGGTTTGTAGACACTGTGAAACCTGAGTTCTACGAGAAAATGATTAGCAACACAGGCACCAATTTCTCTAACATCATTGCAATTGGTATGAAAGTGGAGGCAGGTCTGAAAAATGGAAAGGTGGCTAGTTCACCTAACAGTGCCACTAGTGCCGGTGCCAAGAGGTCTCCAAGCAATTTTCATAAGAAGAAGGAGGGCGAGACTAACGCTGTCATGACAGGGAAGAAACAGAGTCCTAGTTGGAAGTGAGCTCTTTTCCAACCACAGTCAGGTCCCAGTTTTCCCCAACCGCCAGTTTATGCTATGCAATTCCCACAGCAACCATACGTGGCATCTGTTATGCCCACCTTTAATCATCCGGTAATGCAACAGGCTCCTGTTTCCCAGCCACAAAATCAGCAACAGTGGCCAAAGAATCAGAACCAGAATTACCAGCAGCAGCGGCGGCCAGCGCCACAACAAAATACCCCGCCAAGGAAACAGGCAATCACACCAAATTTTCCACCCATACCAATGACATACACAACATTGTATCCTTCGTTGGTGGAGCAAGGGTTAATTATTACTAGGCCATTGGGGCCACCCTTTGAGAAGTCTATGCAGTTCTACAACCCTAATGTAACATGTGCCTTCCATCAAGGAGGGGTAGGTCATGACTTAGAAGGATGTTTGGCATTGAAGAATCTAGTGAAGGGTCTGATAGAGAAGAACATTCTGTCTTTCGTTAATAGCTAACCAAATGTGAAAAACAACCCTTTGCCAACCCATGGGTCAGCTAATGCTATTGAAGATGAGAATGAGGAAGTATTAATCTCAGATGCAGCACAGATTAAAACTCCCTTGAGAGTGTTTCACGCCAAGTTGTTCAGCGCCGGTTTGGTCGAAGTTTGCCATGATGTTTGTGAAGAGTGTAATGGTGTTAGTGAAGGGTGTCCGTTGGTCCAAGGTGATATTTAGCATTTGATTAATGAAGGTTTCTTACAGGTTTTCAGGAAGGAAAATAGAATAGCGGTGATTGAGCCAGTGTTCAACTTGCCAAGACAAGTGTCGTCGTTTGACGAGGAAGAGTACACATCAGTAGTTTCTGTGTTCAACAATCCAGGGGCAAATACTGTGAGTCCTTTTTTTAGACAATCAGCTCCAAGATTTAACAGGCCTGAAGCTGCTGCTCCTGTTAATCATGCCAGGAAAAATAACTTACCAAAACCAGTCCCATTCAGGTTCAGAGGAACCAAAGCAGTGCCGTGGATTTATGAAGACATTACAGGTGAAAGGAAGAAAGAAGAGATGATCCCAAGGAAAGAGGTGGGGGTCGTGATAGAAGAACCGGTCCCAAGGAAAGAGGTGGGGGATGATAAGAAGAACGTGTCTAATTTAGTAGGAACAGGGAGAATGAATAGGAGTGGAAGGATTTGTCCCCCTATGAACACAGAAACATCCAGAAAAGAAGGTGTTAGTCATGTACCTGCCAACGATAAAGGAAAAGAAGTAATCTCCAAAGAGGATGACGAAGAGTTCCTTAGAATAATAAAAAGAAGTGACTACAGGATTGTGGATCAGCTCCATCAAACCCCGTCAAAGATTTCCATTTTATCCCTGCTAATTATTTCACCAGCCCACCGATCTGTACTGCAGAAGGTTTTGGCTCAGGCTCATGTAGCTCAAGATATCACCACTGGGCAGTTTGATCACATTGTTTCTAACATTACTGCTTGCAATACACTCAGTTTCAGTGAGGAGGAGTTAACCCAAGCAGGCCGGAAGCACAATCTCGCTCTACACATATCCATGACATGTCAAGAAGACACATTGGCTAGTGTCCTCGTAGATACAGGGTCTTCTCTGAATGTCTTACCAAAGAGAACTCTTGATAAATTAGCATACAAAGGAGGAGTCATGAGACCCACATCGTTGATTGTCAAAGCTTTTGATGGTTCGCGAAGATCTGTTATGGGGGAAATTGAGCTCCCAGTGTTGATTGGACCTCAGGAGTTTAATATTCTGTTTCAAATTCTGGACATCAATCCTGCCTATAGTTGTTTGCTCGGAAGACCTTGGATCCACGAAGCAGGTGCTTTAACCTCTACATTACATCAGAAGATGAAGTTTGTAGCTGATGATAGGTTAGTTATCATACATGGTGAGGAGGATTTGATGGTCAGTAACCTATCCTCATTTCGCTACATCGAGGCTGACGAAGATGCGTTAGAAACTTCTTTCCAAGCGTTGGAAATAGCTAATGCAGTTATGATCGACAATGAGAAGCCAGTAATACCAAAGTATCCATCTTTTGCTTCCTATAAGAGTATCCGGTCTGCCCTTCAGGAAGGCGTGCCCGCAGGATGGGGCGAAGTCATCGAGATCGAGAAGAGGGACCAATATCAGGGGTTGGGTTACAGACCAACTCTAGAAGATGAGGCTGCTTCAAGAATGAGAAGAAGGACGAAGACGAAGACTGTGCAAGAGATATTTGTCAGAGGAGGACATCAGGTCCACGCAATCATTGGAAGCGCTGAAGAAGAAGAAGATATTGATCATCTGGTTTTTCGCCAAGAGGGTGCTTTGAGCAATTGGGAGGCTATAGAGATCCCAACTGTGTACCCGGAGCTAGAGTAACTTGTTTTGATTTGTTGTTTTCATTTCCCTAGTCTTACCCAAAACTAGTGGATTATTTTGTACGGGCCTCCGTTTTCAATATTAATCAATGAAATGACTTTTTTTTGCAATTCTTGTTGTCTTTGCTTTACTGCATTCTGTTTCTAAAAATGGAAATCTTTTCAAACAAAACATCTTCATCTTGCATGTTTGTAAATTGTTGTGCACTTTAATAATACAAGTTATTCTATTATGCAGAATGAATCGTAAACCCATTGTATTCAATGACCTTGCTATTACCATTGACTTTGACTCTCCTGTCTATCAAGCTGAGGAGGAGGAGGATTTTGAGGTACCCAAAGAGCTGGCAGATATGTGTGATTACCAGTATACAGATCTCCAGCCACATGAGGAGCAGGTGGATGTCATCAATCTTGGTTCTGAGGAAGAGAAGAAAGAAGTTAAGATTGGGGCATCCTTGAAGCCAGAAATTAGACAGCGGTTGATTTCACTACTTAAAGAGTATGTGGATGTGTTTGCTTGGTCTTACCAAGATATGCCCGGTTTAGATACAGATATTGTGGTTCATAAATTACCGCTCAAGCCCGAGTTCCCGCCGATAAAACAAAAGCTTCGCAGAAGTCATCCTGACATGGCCCTCAAAATCCGAGATGAAGTTAAGAGACAATTGGATGCCGGACTTTTAGCAGTCTCCAAGTACCTAGAGTGGGTAGCTAATATTGTTCCTGTTATGAATAAGAATGGAAAGGTACGGATGTGTGTGGATTACAGGGATCTTAACAAAGCTAGTCCCAAGGATGATTTCCCTCTACCACATATCGACACACTGGTAGACAACACTGTCCGTTTCGCCTTGTTCTCATTTATGGATAGTTTTTCAGGCTACAATCAAATTAAAATGGATCCAGCTGATATGGATAAGACCACTTTCATTACCCCGTGGGGCACCTATTGTTATAAGGTTATGCCTTTTGGACTAAAGAACGCAGGGGCAACGTACCAAAGGGCTATGGTGACTTTGTTTCACGATATGATCCACAAAGAGATAGAGGTGTATGTGGACGATATGATAGCCAAATCTCAGAATGAGGAGGAACATGTAGATCACTTGTTGAAATTGTTCAAGAGACTTCGAAAATATCAGTTGAGGCTGAACCCTGCAAAGTGTACCTTTGGGGTCAAATCTGGGAAATTATTAGGTTTCATTGTCATCCATAAGGGTATTGAAGTGGATCCAGATAAAGTGCGAGCAATTCAAGAAATGCCAGCTCCACAAACTGAGTCTCAAGTTAGAGGATTTTTGGGCCGTTTGAATTACATCTCTCGTTTCATCTCCAACACGACTCTAATATGTTCACCGATCTTCAAATTGCTCCGCAAGAATCAGCCAGTAGAATGGAATGCTGACTGTCAACAAGCTTTTGAGAAACTCAAAAGTTATCTCCAAGAACCTCTTGTTCTAATTCCTCCGGTCTCTGGAAGACCTCTCATTATGTATCTGACTGTTTTGGAAGAGTCTATGGGCTGTGTTTTGGGACAGCATGACGAGACTGGCCGAAAAGAGCATGCAATTTATTATCTGAGTAAGAAGTTCACAGACAGCGAAAGTCGCTACTCATTATTGGAAAAGACTTGTTGTGCTTTGGCTTGGGCCGCCAAACGCCTAAGGCAGTACCTGATTTGTCATGCTACCCTTTTGATTTCCAAGATGGATCCGATAAGATACATCTTTGAGAAGCCTGCTCAATCAGGCAGACTTGCCCGTTGGCACATGTTATTGTCTGAATATGACATTCAATATGTCACTCAAAAGGCCATTAAAGGGAGTATTCTCTCAGAATATCTTGCTGATCAACCAGTTGAAGACTATGAACCACTCAAATTTGACTTCCCTGACGAGGACATTATGGCAGTGAAGGATGAGGAAGAGTCAAGTTCTGAAGAAGATCCCAGGGCTGAATATAGATGGAAGATGATGTTCGACGGTTCGTCCAATTGCAAGGGGCATGGAGTAGGTGTTGTTATAATTAATCCTGAAGGTGGCTACACCCCTTTTACAGCTAGGTTGGATTTTGGATGTACGAATAATATCACTGAGTATGAAGCGTGCATTCTGGGCTTGGAAGCTGCGATCGATCTTGGAATCTGTTTTCTTGAAGTTATGGGTGATTCCGCTCTGGTCATTTATCAAATCAGAGGCGAGTGGGAGACAAAAGATGAGAAGCTTATCCCTTATCGGGCATATGCTCTGGAGTTGATTAAGTGTTTTGATGACATAACAGTTTATCATGTGCCACGTACGGAGAATCATGTGGCCGATGCTTTAGCGACACTGGCTTCAATGTGGCCA
This sequence comes from Lathyrus tuberosus, assembly GCA_022829125.1. Taxonomy (NCBI): domain Eukaryota; kingdom Viridiplantae; phylum Streptophyta; class Magnoliopsida; order Fabales; family Fabaceae; genus Lathyrus; species Lathyrus tuberosus. The sequence continues at coordinate 775,675 of JALAZF010000812.1, read as the reverse complement.
GTCATATTTATCAATGAAGATCCAGTAATTAGTATTGAAGAAGGACCGAGCCTGCTTACTGCCAGGTCATTGAAGAAGAATCAGACAACAAACCTTGGTTTCATGACATTTTGAACTTCCTGAAGAATCAAGAATATCCGGCCAACGCCTCTGCTCTTGATAAGAAGACTCTGCGAAGATTGTCAGCCAAGTTCTTCATCAGCAACGGTGCACTGTACAAAAGGAATCATGATATGGTTTTGTTAAGATGTGTTGATAAGAGAGAAGCAGACTTGTTGATCCATGATATTCATGAAGGAGCTTTTGGCACCCATGCCAATGGGCATGCCATGGTTAAGAAGATCTTGAGGGCTGGATACTATTGGCTGACTATGGAGACTGATTGCATCCAGTATGCTAGGAAATGCCATAAATGTCAGATTTATGCAGACAAAATGCATCTTCCTCCTACTCTGTTGAATGTGCTGTCATCGCCTTGGTCGTTCTCCATGTGGGGCATTGATATGATTGGGGCAATTGAGCCTAAAGCGTCTAATGGGCATCGCTTCATTCTGGTGGCCATAGATTACTTTACCAAGTGGGTGGAAGCCGCCTCTTATGCAAATGTAACTAAGCAAGTAGTTACTCGTTTCATTAAGAACAATATCATTTGTCGCTATGGGATTCCGAGCAGAATCATAACTGACAACGGAACTAATTTGAATAACAGAACCATGAAGGAGTTGTGTGATAACTTCAAGATTGAGCACCATAACTCTTCACCGTATCGTCCGAAGATGAATGGAGCGGTCGAAGCTGCGAACAAGAATATCAAGAAAATCCTTCAGAAAATGGTCAAAACATACAAGGATTGGCATGAGATGTTGCCATACGCACTACATGGATATAGAACGTCCATCAGAACATCAACAGGGGCAACCCCTTTTTCGTTGGTATATGGAATGGATGTTGTCCTCCCTATAGAGGTGGAATTACCTTCGCTGAGGATATTAATGGAAACAAAGCTTGATGAAGCTGAATGGATTCAAGAGAGATATGATCAGTTGAATTTAATTGATGAGAAGCGCCTGACAGCTATGTGCCATGGTCAGTTGTATCAGAAGAAGATGAAGAGAGCATTTGATAAAAAGGTCCGCACTCGGGAATTCCGAGTAGGCGAGTTAGTACTTAAGAAGATCTTGTCGTCGCAAAGAGACGCCCGTGGAAAGTGGGGGCCTAATTATGAAGGTCCATACATAGTTCAGACAGTGTTTTCAAGAGGATCTCTCTTCCTCACGAGTATGGACGGTGAACAGCTTGCACATCCTGTGTATGCTGATTCGGTATGGAAGTATTATGCTTAAAACAAGGACACCTCTGTGATATCCAGGAATCCCCAGAGAAGATCCAGTTAGCTACAGCTAGAGTCCTTAGTCATTAGGGTTATTGGTCATTGAATACAATGTAACCTTTGATAAATTGCCATTTTGTTGCATTTGTAATACTTCTTGGGACTCTGCTATTTGGCAAGTCACCATTTTTCAATGAATATCAGCTATTGAATCATCTCTTGCTTAATACGCTTTCATTTCTTTATTTCTGCAAAATTTCTTAGACATTTTCACTTGATTTTTGAAAATGGAAATTTCTAAGAAAACACAAAGATAAACTAAGTTCTACTCTGGAATTAAGTTTGCTTTGGAGTCAATTTGTGCAAGAAGAGTTTAGTAGTACTATTTTTGGCATTGGATCTGCCATCTCCAGTGGAAAGAGGATTGTCCTGTTTATCCTTGATGTTTTAGTTTCAGGGTGTTGGCTTGTGTTGTCCTTCCTTCTTTCCTGTTTTGCGTCGTTCGCATTGATTCTAGCATATAGCTAAGCATGTGCATCATACCCTAGCATATTTGCATTTCTTTGTGCTCTGTTTTGCTTGCGGTCTTTTGTTGTGCCTGTCTTTATTCCTCCAGTGAAGTAAAGACATTCCTGGTTTGCTTTGCGTCGTGCTTGTTCGGTCTTAACCTCTGCGCACCAGATTTGAATCTTTAAAATCTTTTTCTGTTCCCCGAGAAGTTTAACTTTAAAGGATTTTTAGAGCTGTTCTTGTTTGAATCATGTCAAACTTGAACTTAGACTTTCTTTGAATCGTGTCAAGCATTGTCTTCTGTGTTCTCGTTTGAATCATGTCAAACTTGAACTTAGACTTTGTTTGAATCGTGTCAAGCATTGTCTTCTGCGTTCTCGTTTGAATCATGTCAAACTTGAACTTAGACTTTGTTTGAATCGTGTCAAGCATTGTCTTCTGTGTTCTTGTTTGAATCATGTCAAACTTGAACTTAGACTTTGTTTGAATCGTGTCAAGCATTGTCTTCTGTGTTCTCGTTTGAATCATGTCAAACTTGAACTTAGACTTTATTTGAATCGTGTCAAGCATTGTCTTCTGTGTTCTCGTTTGAATCATGTCAAACTTGAACTTAGACATTGTTTGAATCGTGTCATGCATTGTCTTCTGTGTTCTCGTTTGAATCATGTCAAACTTGAACTTAGACTTTGTTTGAATCGTGCCAAGCACTGTCTCTTCTGTTCTTGTTTGAATCGTGTCAAACCTGAACAGAGTCTTTGTTTGAATCGTGTCGGACACTGACCCCCTTTGTTTTAAAACCGTTCTTGTTCGAATCGTGTCGAACTTGAATTGGGACTTTGCTTGAATCGCGTCAAGCATCGTCTTTTGTTTTAAAACTGTTCTTGTTCTAATCGTGTCGGACATTGAACACCTCCTTATCTTGTTACTTTTCTAAAATTGCTTTAAGCTAAGTTTCTTGGAATAATTTTATTCAACCTTATAAGACTCCTATCTGGTGCGCAGGGTTAGTCTCTGTTTTCCTGGCTCTTTCTGAAGATCCCATTTTGAACTCTTCGGTTTAAGATCCCCAGGAAGTCCTCGCCTGGTTGTTTGTCTCTTTTGGGTTGATGCCTAGTGATCAGGTTTTTCTTCCTGGTTTCATGCCCAGGAAGAATGTGGGTTTGTTGTGTCCTAGTAGTCTATCTCCCCGGATCTCTCCCCAGTGGAGATCGTCTGTGGCCTTTTCCCCAGGGTTCTTTGGAGTCTCCCTAGTGGGTCTCTTTTGTTGGTTGGCTTGTGTCCCTAGTGAGCTGTTTCTCATGGATACTAACCTTCGCCCTTCCCCGGTGAAGCTCTCTGGTCTTTTGCTTCCTGTTTGCTCCTTGGTGTCTTGTTGTGTCTGCATTTTCTTGCATCTCCTTGGCATCATGTCTGTTGCATTGCATGTGTGTGCATCTGAGGGTAAAATTTTCAGTTATCTGTATTTAAATATCTTTCACAATTAATTACATGAGGATCTTCATCTCTCATGTCATCAGGTGAAGATATTTAAATAGGGGCAACTGTTGCACCCCAAATTTTACCCTCATTTTCCTGCTATTTGTTTTTTATTATTATTATTTATCACCTTTCTCATTATTCTAATTTGAATATTTATCTTAGCACTTATTTGTTCTGTGACTAGTTTAATTTCAATCTGGCACCATTTTATTTTATTTGAATTGTTTTAGTTTTATTTAATTTAAATCAATCTTATTTAAGTCAAATTCTAGTTAACTAGGCTAATTATCCATTTAGATCCTTTTAAATTAATTCTTATTTTAAATGATAGTATTCTATTTTATTCTTCATAACTTTGCTATTTAATTAGTAAGAACAATTCACGTGGCATTTTGGTTTCCCATTCTTTTATTTTGGACCAATGAGGATTAAGGTTGTGGGGTTTGACTTTTCAACCTTTCTTCCAACCATTGAGAGCATGACATGTGGCATCCAAGAGGCCAAAAGAGACCAAATCCTTTCTCCTTCTTTCGTTCTTGTGAAGAATCGTAAACGAGGAAGAAATTTCAGTTGTATCTTGTATCAATCCATTCATCACAACCATTCAAATTGCAAGACCGTTGGCGCGGATTCTTCATTTTGAACCTCCAAATCCATTCCTCTTCAAGCTCGTCTTCGCGTTGTGCAGAGAGTGGCTCAGAGAAGACATACCATTTCCAGCATACGACTGCTTCGTCTGCAAACCTGTCCACGCTACCTCCCACCTTTGCCCCATTTGGTACCCCTCTCAATGGCATCAATGGGAGAGCTCTGAATCCATTCACCAATTGATGAATACGCCCCTGCACGTCTGAAATGTCGCAGCGTATTTCTCTCCCAGAATTAGACCAAGCTTGGAATTCAAACGAAAACCCTAAATGGTTCAGCTTATGGCCACCAGCTGCTTGAGAATTTGACCCGGCCCATGATGTCTCTCATCAACCCAACACTTTGCCTATTTAAAGAGACTCATTTCAGTTCTGAAGACACCAACATTTTTCTACAAAAAACACTAAAACATTGGAGTATCCAAAGAGAAGGGAGTGAGGATTAGCAGCAAGGATTTGTGACCAATTCAAGGAGAAACAAGCTCAGTTGGTAACATTCTTTTTTCCTTCAACTCTAATCTCCTTACTTGTTCATAGCATGATAGTTTAAACTTTGTTGATAAATGACTGTTACATATTGTCTTGGTATGTTATATACAGAACTTATTGCCATCTAAACTTGTCCATGTTACTAACCTCAAAATGATGTTGTGCCTTTCCTTCTGATATTGTTACGAGTTTTTTGTTTTCTCTTGAGTTTGTGTGCTGACATGTTTTGTTTTCCCTTTTGGAAATGTTGTGTACCTTGAGTCCGGTATTGACATGTTGTTTTGAATTCATAGACTACTTCCCTTGTTTTTGGTTTGTTGTTAAAGGTTTATCTTTGATCATGTCCACTGCCTATGATATTGAGATGTCTATTCTATCAGCATGTTAATGCATGTGTGAGTATCTAAGCCCTGCTATATGTTGACATGGAACTATCTGTGCATTCACATGATTACTGCTCTAACTGTTTATTCCCATGTCATATGCTTGATTCAAATGATATCACATGATGAGTTTGGTTTGTCATACTTTCTTATAACACATTCTGTCTTGAATATAAATGTGTGATTCTTGAGAACCTTTGTTCATCATGAGGTGCATATGCTTATCTTGTAACTTAACTAACCCTCCTTTTGTCAACATGATGTGTAGCTGTTTTGTATGATGTCCATGCCTAAACTGCCATTTGATTTGGTTATGTCTAGATTATTGCTTTACATTACCATGAACCTAAGTAAATTTGCATTGCCATTATATTTGATTTTAGTCTGCCCTGCTCTATCTTGACATTTAAATTATCATTTAACCATGACTGGATGATTACTCTAAAAACCTGCATTGATGTGTGTTTAAGTTGTATGAGTTTTTATTATGTCTTACACTGTCTCGTATTTTATACTTGAAGGAATCTTGCATGCTGCCTGCTATTGTTTTGGTTTTTGTCTTTTTATTTATTCATGTTGCTTTACTACTGCCTGCTGATTTGTGACAAGTTTGATTTATAAACCATGCTCACCAGTTCTGTAGTCTTTCATCTACCATGCCATACCTATTTCACTTGTCATCTTGATTGATGTTTAGTTTATAGGTCTGATTTTTTTATGTGTGCTTGGTTTTATTTTTTTGAGCATGTCTATCTATGTGCCTGCTGAGTTTTTGGTTTCTACATATTAACTAGCTCTTTAACATGTGGAAGTTGATCATGCCTCCTTATGTACTAAATGCTTTGTTTGATCCACAATCCATGTCAATGCTTATGTGTTTTTTTTTGGTGTGCATCACGTCTTTGTAGGTTGGTTTTATCTTATATGTCTATAATTGATGAATGGTATAGCCTGTTCAAATCTCTACCTATGTTTGTGTATATTATTTGCTCATATCCCTACCTGCTATAACCGCCTGATGAATTCATGTTTTGTCTAAGTCCATCTAGTTTGTCAACATATTGTGCTTGCTGATCTTTGTACCTGTATTTTGTTTGTCACCTCACGTTACACATGAGCTTTACAAATACAGATGCCTGTTGTCTATGCCTCTAACTGTTTATCCTGAGTAAGGAGTTTGTTATATCTGTGGTTGAGTTTGAATTATAGCTTTGATGATTGCTTTGTATACTCAAACTGCCTTGATACATGTTGTTTGAATCCTTGTGTAGAATTTTGTGTCTGATATAATCTTGATATACAACCTATTCATCTAAATTTCTTTCTGAGCCACAAACATGAACACATGTCTTGCTTCACTGGCCACACACCTCACACATCATATCTGTTGCTAGACTTTGAAACTCTTTGCTAATCTACATATTCTGGTAAATTTTTATTGCTTAGGAACCTCAAATGACTTCTCATTGTATACCATACCATGTGCCTTTTATTTTGAACTCATGTTGCATTCTTATTGATATTATATGTTGACCTACCTACTGTTTCCAAGCCTTCTTACTTGCTGCGTCAGCTTTGAATAAAACCATCATCCAGTTCAATTGGGTCTGTACATGTTTAAATGAGATGCTTGACTTTGTATGCTTTGATGCAATGCTATCTGCTGCTACTGTTATCATTTAAATGCCTTGTTTTTGTTGCTTTTCTCATGAATAATTTGTTGATCAAGTTTGATAACCTTGCGTATTATATCTCCAAGTCTTGTGTACTAGTTGGTTGTTTCCTTTTCACTTGGTCTTGTTGGTAATACTGAGTTTTAATTTGGCTGATGTACTTGTTGTTGGTGAGGGATTAGAACATGCGCATGTTTTGTTTATTTGGGAATTTAGGAAGCGTTTGCTTTATATATTTATTGAATCATATAATAACTGGATGAGGGCGTAGCACCGCTGGTCCAGGAGGAGAGCTATAAGAGTTGTTTATGCTGAGGACGGGGGTTCGATCCCCTCGCCCAACCTTTTTTTTTATTTTCCTGATTTGCGCTTGTTTTTAAATACATGTGTATCCTACCCTTCTTTTGTCAAGGCGCGCACGTAGCCCAGTTGGCTGTGGTTTGGCTTTATTTGATTCAAAGGGCGCGGGTTCAATCCCCACGGCTGCAACTTTCTTTTTTTATCACTTAGTTATTTATTTCACTATTTTAATTTTATACTTAATTTCTAAAATGTCATAACTTGTTTATTTCTTGTCTTTTGTTTTCCTTTCTTTTTGCTTCATTTTCTTTATTAAGCCTATTTTCTATATATAAAAGAAAATTATCAAAAATATGTAAGTTTGAGACTTTATTCCTGATTAAGTTTAAAAATACTCATTAAGGTTTTATTGCACTCTCTTTTTCACCATGCCATGTTATACCTAATGTGTTTGATCATTACGTGTTTAATTCTCACTTTGCTTTGACATCTTGATTTTATCTCATCTCATATTTGTATTCATGTCTTTTATATCATCTTATTATCTCCTTTAGTATTTTATCAACTTTTCTCCCCCACTCCAAAGGAAGGTGAATAGTGTTGACTCTTAAAGTCATTGCTCCCCATCTTAACCTAAGTAACCTCTTAGGAAGAAACCTTATTTCTTGGCCTCATCAGAGCCATAGAAATTATAACTAGCTTTAGGAAGAGTTCTTCAACTCTTAGTGATATTCATCATAATGAATTTATCACTTTCCCCTCCTAACTAAACTTCAACATAGGTCCATTACAACTAGATTTAGAGAGTTCTTAAACTCTACAATGAGCTTGTACTCATTTTCCCTCTGAATATTGACCATAGTCAATCATTCAGTAGAAGCAGAACTACGCATACTCTGATTCTATTCCTGAGGATACGTAGGCGTAAAGCGCGATGCTTTATCGAGTATACTTAGATACTAACCCCTAGGGTTTTTCAAGCCTTTAGCATAGAACCTTTAGCAAACATAAAACATTAAACAAGAGGCTCCCGTAGAGTACTACGGACATTTAGGGTGCTAATACCTTCCCTAGGCGTAACCAACCCCCGAACCTTAGATCTTTCCCTTTAGCTTTTTCTAACGATCTTGAACCTTTCCTTTGGATAAATCAAAGTCGGTTGTAAAAGAAATATGATGCAAGTTAATTAATAGCTTGTTATCCGATTTTCAGCGCAACACTACGGTTGCTCTGATTTCCCTGTTTCATTAAACGGGAATACGTAGGTATAAGATTGCGAAATCTTAGCAAGCATACTAATTAAAAACCCTAGGTCAAGTACCTTCACACCGATCAAAACTGAGGTCCAGTACCTCACCAAAATCATCAAAAACTCACTCTTTCTCTCAAACTTTTCCCAACCCATTTACAGATAAACACCATCAAGTACAAAGCAGAACCTAATGCTAACAACCTGTGGATAACCACATATAGGATGGGTAATTAACAACTCCCCATTGTATAACCTGACCCCGACTCCCCGAATTTCTCTTAAGCGTTTGTTCAGTTAAACGTTCGCGTGCAAGGTTAGTTTTAGATAGCTTCCCTTTCCCTTCCAGCTTCACGAATAAATAAGAAATCAGAAAGTAGCACCCCTTCCCTACCGTTGCAGTGAGGAGGAACCCAATCTGCGATAAGGTGGTCGTGTCACCGACAAAAATCGCACGCTACAGTAAAAATGGTGACTCTGCTGGGGAGCCAAAGTAGGATCATAGTTCCTAAGAGGTCTAGGATGTTAGTTTTAGGAATGAATATATATATATATATATATACTGCTTTTCCTACTTGATATCCGTGTTTATTTTTCTGCTAATGGGAATGCGAGTGATGTAGCATGTAGAAAGTATGAGTGATATCTAAGATAAGTGATGGCATAGACGGGCGGTCTTACAGGGAGTGAATCCCGAATAAGCTGTCCCGGTAGACCATCAAATCAGTGGAGATACCCTTTGTGGATTCAATGTCTAACGACTTCGGTTGTGAAAGCAGATTGTCCGATTATGGTATCCATGAAACTGAGGATTTAGGAGACATTAACCGTGTGGCCATTTGGTAGTGCGGTAGCTATCAGAAATAGTTGACACGCGATACTACACTCAATTGAGATTACCCTAGGATGCTACAGCTCGCTCGGGTGAACCAGCTTGCTGTTGTTATCCCTAGGGGGTCAATGATTTTGGAAACTTTTAACTCGTTCTATAGGTACAAAAATTTTCCAGAATACAACCTTTGGGGATGGGTAGAGCCATGAATCCATGCTCGTGACGTTGAACCCTTGAACCCATGTTTTTTCTATGTTTTTGTGTGCTGCATTCATGCATTCATCTAAAAAACTTTTAAACAAAGAAAAAAATCTTCTTTTCTCTTCTCACTTTTTCAAATTAAACTAAAACAATGATTGCAAATATTAGAGAGAAGGATTGCGTTATGGATTTTGGTAGAAGGAAGACGCACAAGTACACCTTCAAGACTCCGAAACTAGAGGATTTAAAAGGGCTGGCAAGGATGATCACCAACCCTGATGCTTTCAGAGCTAAGTACGGATGACTAATGTCTCTGTTAAGGGTCCATGCAGTGGAAGGAATCCTGTCTACGCTAATTCAGTTTTATGATCCGATATATCACTGTTTCACATTCCCGGATTATCAACTAGCACCGATGCTAGAGGAGTACTCTCACCTGACTGATTTACCCATCACTGACCAAGCTCCCTTTTCTGGACTGGAAGAAATTCTAAAGGATCAAACCATTGCAAGAGCAATCTATTTGGACGAGTCAGAAGTCAGGACTCACATTACCACTAAGGATAGAATCCAAGGTTTACCAGCCAAGTTTTTGGTAGAGAAAGTCATGTACTTTGCCAGTATAGGAAACGTTACTGCTTTCGAAGATATCTTTGTTCTACTTACATACGGGCTTTTCCTTTTACTCAACATTGATAACTTCGTTGATATCAATGCCATTAAGATATTTTTGATTGGAAACCTTGTACCAACCCTGCTCGCAGATGCTTATCATTCTGTACACTTAAGGAATTTGTACAGCGGAGGAATGATCACGTGCTGTGTACCCTTGCTTTACAAGTGTTTCACTTCCCATTTACCTAAGTCTACTTCATTTTGGGATCATAAGAGTACTCTGTGTTGGTCACAGAGAATCATGTCTCTTACCAACTCTGACATAGACTGGTACAATCAGATCTATGACGGGATAAGAATCATCGACCGTTGTGGAAACTTCCCTAATGTACCCCTTATAGGAACTAAAGGAGGAATCAATTATCATCCAATTTTAGTTCGTTGTTAACTCGGATACCCGATGAGACATATCCTGCGTAATGTTCATCTTGAAGGTCTTTTCTTCAAGGAAGGAGAAAATGACAGGGCACTAAAGACAGAAATAGTGCATGCCTGGAAACATGTTCACAGGAAAGGAAGAGAGTCTCTAGGAAAACCATATTATGTCTCTGTGGAACCTTATCTCCACTGGGTACAAACTAGAGCCCTCAAGCTGAGGATGCCTTACCCTCGTCAAGAAGTTCTTCCGTTAAAGGAATCTGTCCTTTATTTTATGTCTGATGCAGAAAAACTCCAAGTCACTCTCAACAAAGTTCAATGGGAAAAGAAATCTTGGAAAAACAAATACCGCATCCTCAATGTGGAGTGTACCAAAATTCAGCAATTGTTAAAAGAAAAGGACGCTTTGATTAAGATATTAGAGCGACATGTTGTAGAAAGTCAGGAAGACCGGAGAAATTTGCTCTCTCCTTTCACTTGGCAAAGGACTGACAACCCGACAACGACTCAAGAGCCCCGGTCAAAGAAAAGGAAAATACCAGAACCAGCACCCGAGCTCTCTTCAGAAAGGACTCAGGATCCATAAGCTTAGACTTTTCCTTTTACAACACTTTGAAAAATACTGTATTTCCCTTTCTGCAATATTTCAAATTCAATAAAATGGGGTCTTCCCACTGTATGATATTTGCAATCTATTTGTTGAAGTTTCTTTTGATTAAAGCAAAAAACAAATATATATATATATATATATATATATATATATCATTGCATATCATTCATCATTCTCACATAACGCATTCTTCTTACCTTCGAATCTCACGCATGTGTCACGATTCTAGAGTCAAACTGTCTCATTCGTACAATACTCGGGCCAATCGACAAAAGAAAATGGACGATCTCGAGGAAGAGAATAGAGAGCTGAGAGAAGAAATCGACGCTCTAAAGGAAGATCTGAAAAAACTTTACAGTGACATGCAATCCCTGGCAACAGCTCAGAGGCAACAACAAAGGACTGTGATCTCAGAGATCACATCTACGCCCATAGTGGAGACACATGATCCTCGGTACAACATGCCTAAAGATCGTCCCTGGGGCATGCCTATCAACTTTGTCCCTGAATGATATATTCCGCTGGTCACGAAAGACCCGGAACTGCAGCAGGAACCACTGGGCCTGAAGGTTACAAACTTCGGGAAAGCGGAGACACAAGAGTGATGGTAGCAACTCCTGAAGGTTACAAACTTCGGGGCATAGAAGAACCAGGAGTCACCGCCGTAATGACTGTACCACAACCCGTGGTACACACTGTCCCGGAAGGACAGATTCCACAAGTAATCTCTGGTGGAAACACAGAGATGTACGACAGGATGAATGAGTTCCAAGAGCAATTCCTGGAGATGCAGAAGGAACTACACGCCATTCGCGGTCAGGATTTATTCGGAAAGGACGCCACAGACCTTTGTTTGGTCCCTAATGTAAAAATCCCGCACAAATTCAAGGTGCCTGACTTTGAAAAATACAAGGGCAACTCTTGCCCTCAAAGTCATTTGGTGATGGACGCTTGGAAGATGTCAATTCAGACCGAAAATCAACAGCTACTGATCAATTACTTTCAAGACAGTTTAACCGGTGTCGCACTCAAATGGTACATGGGTTTAAACCGCACCAAGATCATCACTTTCAGAGATCTTGGCGCTGCCTTCATTCAGCAGTATAAGTATAACCTGGACATGGCACCAGATAGAGATCAACTCAGAGCAATGTCGCAGAAAGACAAGGAAACCTTTAAGGAATATGCTTAGAGATGGCGTGAAATTTCCGCCCAGATTTGTCCCCCTCTTGAGGAAAAAGAGATGACTAAGATCTTTTTGAAAACCTTGAGTTCATTTTCTTACGACCGAATGGTTGCAAGTGCGCCCAGTGACTTCATTGAGATGGTGAACATGGGGGTACGTCTTGAGGAAGCCGCCTGAGAAGGAAGATTGGTCAAAGATGCAGGACTATCTAGCAGTACCAAAAGATACGGTAGTGTTTTCCCTAAGAAAAAAGAGCAAGATATTGGTAATATCTCTCTCGGGAAGCAAAGGCGAAGGTATCAACCAGTAGCAGCAGTAACTCCTGCTATCAACCCTGCACCGGTTGCAACGTATCAACCTCAGGTTGCTCAGAGCCAACCAAGTCAACAACAGTATCAACAAAGGACACAATAGCCTCTTCAGCATACTCGTCCACAGTACAATAACAATCGTACGACACGACCACCAGGGTTTGACCATATACCAATGTTGTACGCAGAACTGTTTCCACTATTACTGGTCAAGGGACATGTCCAAACCAGGTCTCCTCTTACAGTACCTGAAAATCCGCCTTTTTGGTTCAAAGCAGATTAAACTTGCCCTTACCATCAAGGAGGACCAGGGCATAACATAGAAAACTGTCTCAGCTTCAAATCCGATGTACAGAAGCTTGTCAGGAACGGGGTCTTATCCTTCAAGGATACAAATCCAAATTTTCAGACGAACCCGTTGCCTCAACACGAGAAGGATGCAGTAAATTTGATAGAAGAAGAATCTAACCACAACTATCAAATTTACGATGTACTCCTATTAAGAACTAATCTGGTCAGGATGCATTGTATACAAAGAGGGTACTGTCATGTACCGTCTCACAATTATCACCAGTGTGATATCTGCTCAAAGAATAATCAAGGATGTTCCGTAGTGCAATAAGCTCTACAAGAACATATGGATTTGGGATGGATTCAAGATCATCGAATCCGTGAAGTCAATATGACCCACATAAACCCCAACATTATTCAGAACCACCACATTCTGGCAATGAATGTCAACTTGGTGGCAATGCACTCAAGGGAAAGCCAACATCATGACCTACCATGACACGATTAAAATTCCTGTACGATCTGCTCAATAAACAATCAGGGATGCTCTTTTGTACAAGAGGCCCTCCAACGTCAGATAGATCTCGGATGGATCCAGGATTACCGTGATAGAAGTAGCCATCAAGTCAATATGATTCAAATCATTGATATTCGCTTGATGAATACCAGTTTGGTAAAATTACACGCTAAGCAAGTCAGACTCGGTTTTCTGGCTTCACATGCTTATCAGGACTGTAAAGTGTGTCGTGAAGACGACCAGGGATGTGCACTTGTCCAAAGAACACTTCAACACCTGTTGAACCACTGGTGGCTTCCGATTTATCTAGATGAAGACACACAATAAGTCAGTATGACTAACGGGAACCCTACCAGACATCAGAGTCAGGATGTTCGCTAGATGGAAACAGATCTAGTAAGGTTGCACTGCATACAAAGCAGACGTGGCCAGGTGTCACCACACAACTATGAGCACTGTAGGGTTTGCTCAGAGAACAACCAAGGGTGTTACCTCGTGCGATCAGCTCTTCAAAACTAGTTGGACTAGAAAGAAATTCGACCATGTTCAAGTTCTGGTTCGATCAACTTAATGCAAGACTATCTCCCTGATCAAAGCAAAGACGTTGTCATAATCTCTAATCATGAAAGGACCAAAGACGTATGCGCCATAATCCCTCTACTCCATGAATCAAGAGTCCCTCTTGACAGTAGAAAGATTCTCAACCTCAAACCAATTGAGGCCAGCTACGATGGTCAGAAAAATCAAAAGGCTCTTGTGGTTATCTATCTGCCAGGACCAATACAGTACCAATCCGATAAGGCTATCCCTTACAAGTACGGTGCAACAACAATCGAGAATAGAAAGGAAACCCCATTAACCTCCGTCGTAAAAATTGCAGACATCAGTCGAGTAACACGGAGCGGTCGAATCTTTGACAGAGGAGTTAGAGAATCCACCAAAGAAAAGAAACCTCAAACAGAAGTTCCCAATCAACTAGTCGAGCAATCCAGTAATCCCGACCTTTCAAAGAACAACGATGAGATGCTGAAGCTCATCCAAAAGAGCGAGTACAACATTGTAGACCAACTGTTGTAAACTCCTTCGAGAATCTCTGTGCTATCTCTCTTGCTCAGTTCCGAAGCTCACAGAGAAGCTCTACAGAAAGTCTTAGAGCAAGCCTTTGTGGAACAAGATGTAATGATAAGACAATTTGACAGCATCATCTCCAACATCACGTCCTGCAACAATTTAGGATTCAGTGGTGAAGAGCTGCCAGAAGAAGGCAAAAATCATAACATGGCGCTTAACATTACAGTCAACTGCCAGGACGATGCTCTAGCCAACGTACTGGTAGATACCGGGTCAACTCTGAATGTTATGCCAAAATCTACTCTGATGTGACTATCATTTCAAGGATCTCTAATGAGAGGCAGTGAGGTCATCGTCAAAGCCTTCGATGGATCCAGAAAAACAGTTATCAGCGAAGTCGACCTTCCCATAACTATCGGTCCTCACACTTTCCAAGTCACTTTCCAGGTCATGGATATCTGGGCAGCATACAGCTTTTTATTAGGAAGACCTTGGATACACGAAGTTGGGGCAGTGACTTCGACACTTCACCAGAAGCTGAAGTTTGTCAAGCATGACAAGCTAGTCACAGTCTGTGGAGAGCAAGCTTTAATTATGAGCAACTTATCATCATTCTCCTACGTAGAACCAGAGGAGGTTGTTAGAACTCAGTTCCAAGCGCTCTCGTTGAGCAATGAGGATTAATCAGAAAAAGGAACATCGATTTCCTCATACAAAGATGCTCTCGAAGTAATCAAAAGTAACACCGCAAAAGGATGGGGACAGCTTGTCATTCCTATGGATAACAAGACAAAGAAAGGTCTTGGTTTTTCCTCAACCTGTACCCAGACTGCTACTAACAATGGAAGTTTTCATCCCATTCAAGACGTCTTCCACAGTGGAGGCTTTCTTTACCCACTGTCTCAAGAAGTACATACCATCAATGAGGGTGATTCCTCTGATACAGATGAAGAGTGGAAGTCCTATCTCATTGAGGACGGTTATATGTCTCAGGGAGAGGCACATACGCCATTTTGCTTTCCCACGCAGAGTCTGAGATATATACCAAGATCAGACGTCAAAATGATTTACGGAGATTGTGATCCTGAGGGATGTCGTGCTCCGTCCAATTCATTAGAGGAGGACACTCAGATGAAAGACAACTTCGACTATCATTATTTTGACCCAATGGATGACTTGCCTATCTGGAAGTCGTACCCAGAAGACTTGGGGCAAAAGAGTCAGCCAAGCGATGCATATCAACTGAGCAAAATTGAAAAGAATACTTGCGTCCCCACCAAATCATGGGATCTTTACTCAGGACATTCTGAAGATATCCAGCACAACGATGAATCTGCAAATATTGTAGGGCAAAATTTCATCAACTATGCTTTTCCCGAGGTCAACGTCATCGAGAAGGATAACTCCTCTAGTTCCACAGAAGTATGGGACACTTTAGGACAACCGAGTGGCAAGTACGACTTCTTGGTCAAATACACCGCTCCTGAAAGCTCTCGTATCAGGTTCGAAGACATCCAGCCAACTGGATGGGGAGATCTACCTGAGAGTGAAAACATTATGCAAGATACAACAGAAGAGTTCATCTACGACAACTCTGCATGGGAGGAAGACTCCAACGATCCTGCTCCACCAGAAATTAGCCTAATTTTTTAGGACAAAGAAAGAAGGTACCAAACTTTGTGATTCACCGAGAAGTTCGCCGCCAATGGGTCGCTGTCGATGTCCCGAAAGTCATCCATAAGTCTAAGTAATTGTCGTCTTTGTTTTAACCTTTCGCCCTGCCCAGGTGAAACGGATGTTTTGATAGGGCTCACTTTCTGTAAATGTCTCTCTTCGCTTCGCCCAAAGCGACAGAGTTTTGTTTTATAGGGCTGTAGTTTCAGGAATTGACCAAATCATAAATAAAATAATGTCGTTCTGTAATTTTTGCATTTATTGTTGTTTTCACTTTTCGCTTTCTCAGAAAATGGTAATCCTAAAAACAACTCAAAAAAAAAACAAGCATTTTTCAGAAAATACACTGCACACACTCTTGCATTTCTCTCTATCTCTTCTAAAAAACAATCATCACGTCATGCAGATTGATTGTTTTAAACCCCGTTGAAACATACGATCCAATGCCTTCTCCCAACTTTGAATTCCCAGTATTTGAAGATGAAGAAGAAGAAGACGAAGAAATTTCAGAAGAGATCTCCCGATTACTCAGACAAGAGGAAAGAACCATTGAGCCTCACAAAGAGCCGTTGGAAACAGTAAACTTGGGTTCAGAAGAGAGAGAGAGAAAAGAAGTCAAGATTGGAGCACTGCTCAGTCCGAATGTCAAAGAAAGCTTGGTAAAACTTCTCGAAGAGTTTCCCGATGTATTTGCTTGGTCCTATCAGGACATGCCAGGGTTGGATACCAGCATCGTGGAACATCATCTACCGTTAAGATCAGAATGTCTGCCAGTGAAACAAAGACTAAGACGGACTCATCCTGATATGGCCATCAAAATCAAGGAGGAAGTACAAAAATAGATTAACGCGGGTTTCTTCACCACATCAGAATATCCTCAATGGTTAGCCAACATAGTGCCAGTTCTAAAAAAGGACGAAAAAATCAGAATATGTGTAGATTACAGGGATCTGAACAAAGCCAATCCAAAGGATGACTTTCCCCTACCGCACATAGACATGCTGGTAGATAGCACAGTAAAGTTCAAAGTATTCTCCTTAATGGATGGATTCTCGGGCTATAATCAAATCAAAATGACGCCGGAAGACATGGAGAAAACTTCATTCATCACCCCATGGGGCACCTTTTGTTACAAGGTAATGTCGTTCGGTTTGAAGAGCACTGGGGTAATATATCAAAGGGCCATGACAACTCTGTTTCACGACATGATACACAAAGAAATAGAAGTGTATGTCGATGACATGATTGCCAAATCTAAAACAGAAGAAGAGCATGTGACCCACCTATCAAAACTATTCGAGCGTCTAAGAAAGTACAAACTCCGTTTGAATCCTAACAAGTGCACGTTCGGTGTCCGCTCAGGAAAACTGCTAGGGTTCATTGTCGGCCAAAAAGGAATTGAGGTTGATCCTGACAAAGTCAAGGCCATTCAAGAAATGCCTTCTCCAAAGACTGAAAAACAAGTCCGAGGATTCCTGGGACGTTTGAATTACATTTCCAGATTTATATTCCTCATGACCGCGGCATGCGCGCCAATCTTCAAATTACTCAAAAAGAATTAGGACTGCGTATGGACAGAAGACTGCCAAACCGCCTTCGACAGTATCAAAGAATACCTGTTAAACCCACCAATTCTATCACCTCCAGTGAAAGGAAGACCGCTGATCATCTATTTAACAGTCTTGAAAGACTCCATGGGCTGTGTACTTGGCCAACAAGACGAAACAAAAAGAAAAGAGTCTGGCATCTACTATCTGAGCAAGAAGTTTACCGACTGTGAAACTCAGTATACTATGCTGGCGAAAACTTGTTGCGCTCTGGCTTGGGCAGCCAAATGTCTTCGCCAGTACATGATTTGTCACACTACTTAGTTAATCTCCGAAATGGATCCGATCAAGTACGTCTTTGAAAAGCCTGCTCTCACGGGAAGGATTTCCCGTTGGCAGATGTTGTTGTCAGAATACAATATCGAGTACCATGCCCAAAAAGCCGTCAAAGGGAGTATTTTAGCCGATCATTTAGCTCATCAACCGTTTAACGATCAAGAATCAGTCGGATTTAACTTCCCAGACGAAGATGTTATGTATTTGAAAATGAAAGATTGCGATGAACCGCTAGTGAAGGGCCAGAACCAGGTTCCCAATGGGGACTAATATTCGACGGAGCCATCAATCATTATGGAAACGGAATTGGGGCAATCATCATAACACCTCAGGGTACCCACATTCATTTCACTGCCAGATTAACATTCAAGTGTACAAAGTTTGTAACATGGGTCATGAAGAAGCAATTGACTTGAGAATTAAGAACTTGGATGTGTATGTAGACTCAGGCCTAGTTATCAATCAGATTAAAGGAGATTGGAACACATACCAATCAGGATTGATTCCTTACAAAGATTACGCAAGAAGGTTGTTCCCATTCTTCAACAAAATCGAGTTTCATCATATCCCTCGTGAAGAGAATCACATGACTGATGCATTAGCCACTCTCTCTTCAATGATTAGTGTAGGTTAATGGAATGACATACCTAAGATCGACATAATGCACCTTGAGAGGCCCGCCTACATCTTCACAATCGAAGCAGTCATAGACGACAAACCTTGGTATCACGATATCAAATGATTCCTTCAGAAACAAGAATACCCACCTAGGGCATCAAGAAAAGACAGGAAAACCATCAGAAGACTGGCAGGTAACTTCTTCCTGAGCAGTGATACACTCTATAAGAGAAACTTTGACATGGTCTTGCTCCGATGCGTAGACAGATAAGAGGCAAACATGTTAATGAAAGAAATTCATGAAGGATCCTTTGGCACTCATGCTAATGGACACACAATGGCGAGAAAAATTCTAAGAGCAGGATACTATTGGTTGACCATGGAATCCGATTGCTACAAGTACATGAGGAGATGTCACAAGTGTCAGATATACTCAGATAAAATCCATGTACCGCCAACGCATCTCAAGGTTCTCTCTTCCCCATGGCCTTTTTCTATATGGGGAATCGACATGATTGGCATGATCAAACCCAAGGCTTCAAACGGACATTGGTTCATCATGGTAGCCTTTGACTACTTCACCAAGTGGGTTGAAGCAGCATCATACGCCAATGTAACCCGACAAGTGGTGGTCCGATTTATCAAAAACAATCTCATCTGCTGTTATGGTATTCCAAGCCAGATCATTACTGATAATGGATCTAACTTGAACAACAAGATGATGAAGGAGTTGTGCACCGAGTTCAAGATTGAACACCATAACTCATCTCCCTATCGACCCAAGATGAATAGAGCGGTAGAAGCGGGTAACAAGAATATCAACAAGATTGTTCAGAAGATGGTTGTAACCTACAAAGACTGGCACGAGATGCTACCCTTTGCTCTTCACGGATATCGCACATCCATCCACACTTCAACAGGGGCAACCCCTTTCTCTCTAGTATATGGCATGGAGGCAGTACTTCCCATAGAAGTAGAGATCCCATCAATCCGGGTATTGATGGAAGCTAAGCTAACAGAGGCTGAATGGTGTCAAAGTCGACACGACGAACTGAATCTGATCAAAGAAAAGCGAATAACGACACTATGCCATGGTTAGTTGTATCAGCAAAGAATGAAGAAGGCGTTCGACAAAAAGGTTCGACCCCGTGTCTTCAGGAAAGGAGACCTCGTGCTTAAGAAGATACAATCATTCCTCACTGATTCCTGGGGCAAATGGACTCTGAACTATGACGGCCCCTATGTGGTCAAGAAAGCCTTCTCAGGCGGTGCCTTGAGACTCGCAACCATGGACGGAGAGGAATTTTCCTACCCCACAAATGTTGATGTAGTCAAGAAATACTTCGCCTAAATAAAAAAAAAATGTTTCGGTGGATTGAAAACCCAAAAGGACGGTCCATGCAAAAATTAGAGACATAAGCAAAAATCATCCCGATGGATTGGAAATCTCAAAGTACAATCCAAACAAAAGTAAGGGATTCATGGCAAGTAACTACGTCCGACGAGGTTAAATCCCCAGCGGTAACACTGTTCGTCAAAAAACTTCCAGTCAAGGTCATCTTCGACAAAAGCTCAGGATGTCCAGAATTCAAAGTTGGTAGAAGGATAGCGGTCGTTATGTTTCAATGTAGCCCTTTTTCCTTAAATTACCATTTTCTAAACTTTGTAAACACTCTATGGTATCACGCGCTTGGCTGATTTCCATCCTATCAATAAAATTTGAGCCCTAGTGCTTTTGTTTGTAATTGTTATTTGTTTGAGCTTTACAGAATGACATTTTAATATGATCAGCAATTCTTGAAATAAAACAAAAAAATGAATTTAATTGTCAAAATTTTCTGCTTTTAAAATAAAGATGGCAATTCTTTTGACTGTCGAACATCGAAAGAACATCGATTGCTTCTCCGAAGGTGATTGAACCTCAAAGTGCAGAATCAAAATACTCCTTCTAAACCAGTACGCCTGAATGAAGGATCAACTGTGTCAGATGCGAATGTCCCATCTGATATCCCCGACATAGTACATATCTCTTAAGACCGATTGAACGGTTCTCTCTTCCCCGCAGGGACTACTTCTCCTAAGCGAGGCAGAGTTACTATCTTGAACCAATGATACTTCTCATCCCCCACCGTGGCCGAGTATCTAGTCGTGTTCATCTATTAGTCTGTATGTCGCGTCAGTTTTGTCAGCATAAACATACATACATCATGCATTATTGATTCACATTCATATTCATATTGCATCACTATCACTCTAGTCGGTCTTGTTCCCAAGTGATGAAATCCTCTTATCAATCGAGTTGTCAGTTCTTTCCTAGCCAGGAAATGTATCGTCTGAGCAATCTCTCTCCCAGTTTATTTCTAGATTGGAAACGGTCCTTGATCACTTTTATAACTTGAACCTCTGAAAAGGCCAGGAGACATTCGACAAACGTCACTCTTCACCATCAAAGATGATATCTTCGCTTTCCCGAATTAAGGAAAATCCCCCGAGAAATTCGCTCAACCGAAGACTCTCGGCAGTACGGCACTTTCTCTCCGAAAATTTGGCTGACAACAAGGTAATTAGCACCTTAAAATTGGATTACATCATATGGCATTTCTCCGAAAAGATCTCGAAGAAAAGTATGATGTAGTATCCCCAAGCAAAAAGCAGTCTCGCAAGAGACTCGTTTTCCCCAGTAGAGTCAACAAATGGCATCTCCAGCGGAGAAGTTTGCACACCTCTACATCTCAGACGAGTGGGTACCCCCAGCAAGTCTGACCTCAACTCTTTTTCCATCAAATGGCATCTCCCCAGTAAAAACTCAGCGAGAAGTTTGAGGAAAACTGCTACACATAGCGTCCTTTGTCCAATGGTTGTATTTTGGAATCTCAAGTCTCCTCTAGCCATTAACTAGAGGTTAGGGCATAGGTTACTGGTTCCCTTGTTGTTGGATGAATCTTGACTGAATTCAGTTAGAGGAAGCTCAGTTCATGCCACCTCTAAGCATCCATTAAATGCTCCAAACCAAAATTGGAGTCTTGTCCCTCTTTTAGGGTTTTTTAGGTTTAGCATGCTACTTGTGGAATCTTGGACTTGGGAGGCTTATGGATCAGATCACCCCCCTTGGATTTGATCCTCAGATGTGTCCAAAATGATGACAAGGCTTAGAATTCGTGTGGCACAAGAAATGTGCAAATCTGTCCTGAATTCTGTCTTAAAAATCAGCTGCAGCAAGCCTTGTTATAAAATCCATAACTTCTTGCTCAAGAATGATAAATGGCTGTTCCAGGACTTTATGGAAAGCTGAGATGACATACTTCAACTTTGATGTTTGACCCTAGACTTGGTTCAACTTGGATCATGGAGAAAAACATCCTTGAAGTTGGGACATTCTTGCTGGAAAAATATTAATGATGTCCTATGAAATGTTGAAACATTTGACAACTTTGAACATTAATAATTCCAAACTCTAATCACTTATATCTTTTAATCCACTATGATATTTTGAGTTGAAGTGAATTGCACCTTTGATGCTTGTCCTGCATGGTGACAAAGCTTGAAAATTGTGTGGCACAAGAAAAAGTGCTCAAAATATGTCCTAAAAAACAGCTGCAGCAAGCCTTACTGTAAAGTCCATAACTTCCTGCTCGAGTATGATAAATGGACGTTCTACAACTTTCTGGAAAGCTGATATAACTTACTTCAACTTTGATGTTCAAGGTTTGTGAAGATAAGGCTTGTAAAGTTGTAAAAAATGACCTTGAACTTGTGTGATCAAATCTGTCCTAAAAGCTGTCATGAAAATTCTGTTTTATCAATGCCTTTTGCAGAGACCATAACTTTCTGTTCGAGAATGATAAATGAGCTTTCTAGGACTTTCTGGAAAGGTGAGATTACGTACTTCAATTTTGATGTTCAAGGTTTGGCTTGAATCAACTTGGATCATGGAGAAAAACATCCTTGAAGTTGGGACATTCTTGCTGGAAAAATATTAATGATGTCCTATGAAATGTCGGAACATTTGACATTAAGAATTCCCAACTTTGATCATTTATATCTTTCAATCCTTATGATATTTTGAGTTGATTCCTTCTACAATGTTGAAGTATCAAATACCCTCTTTAAAATTATCTCTTACGCAAAATCAATGGATGCTTGGATCAATAGTTACAACCTTGAAAAGTTGTGCACTTGAACATGATTTTAACTTAGAAAAATTTCTAAGTTTCTTTCCATTTGATCAATTTTGCAATTTTCCATTATTTATTGATTTAAATTTGATCAAATTAAATCATCCATCATATTTTCTTGAGTAATGGTTTGTGAAGCTCAAAGTTGACCAAAAGTCAAACTTTGACTTTCTGCGTCAGTTGACTTTGTATTAGATGAACTTGAGGCTTGATCCACTTGAAATGTTGCACTCTTGTGCTTAATTCTTGATGTGGGAGTTCTCTTGATCCATTGTGGATGTTTGAGAGGCTTAGACAAGTTGAAAATCATGTCATTTCTTGATTGATCCTTTGTCTAAGAGCTCTGAGGGGGTTTGAAACCCTAAGTTCTGATTGCAGTGAATGCTCACCCATCTTTGGGGAGACTAATGAGGTATGATGGTTCATCCATATTGTGATGATGATTTTCACAATGATGGGAAATCTTAGTGGTCAAAATTTGGGGTATGACAGATGCCCTTATTTAATCTTCTTGGACCCGAAGGTGTGAACGACGAAGGTATTCGGGCATTCGGGGTGCAAGAGGATTAAATATCGGAATACCCGAAATTTTGACGGTGGTTATGAAAGCAGTTTGCTCATCCATCTTCTTTTGCTAGGCAATGATGCTTTAGAAAAGGTAAAAACTTCCCCTCGATCCTGGTCTTTTACCAAGGAACTGGTCTCAATTTCTGAAATAAACTTCCCCTAGATCCTAGTTTCCTACCAAGGAACCGGTCTCTGTTTCTGATATAAACTTCCCCTCGATCCTGGTTTCCTACCAAGGAACTGGTCTCAGTTTCTGATGTGAACTTCCCCTCGATCCTGGTTTCCTACCAAGGAACTGGTCTCAGTTTCTTTTGTCAATAAACTTTCTTGACAAGGGACGCTATTTTTAGCGGCTTTCCTTCAAACTTCTCGCCGAATTTTCCTGGGGAGATGCCATTTGAGTGGAAAAAGTTTTGATGTCAGACTTGCTGGGGAACCCATTCGTCTGAGTTGTAGAGGTACACAAACTTCTCTGTTTGGAGACGTCATTTATCGAATCTACTGAGGAAAGCGAGTCTCTTGAGAGACTGTTTCCGTTTGGGGGTGTTACATCATACTTTTCCTGAGGTCTTTTCAGAGGAATGCCATACGATGTACCCCAATTTTGAGGGACTTTCTCTGGGGATTTTCCTTAATCTGGGAAAGCGAATATATCATCTTCAATGGTGAAGAGTGATTTTTGTTGAAAGTTTTCTTGTTTCTCAGAGGTTCAAGTTATCAAAGTGGTCAAGGACCGTCTCTAATCCAGAGATAAACGGGAGAGAGATTACTTAGATGATTCACTTCCTGATGTGTAAAGATCTGACAACTCGATTGAGAGGACTTTTATCACTAGGGGATAAGACCAGCCGGAGTGATAGTGATGTGATATGAATATGCATGTAAAATAATAATACATGATGTATGTATGTATATGCTGACAAAACTGACACGACATACAGATTAGAAGATGAACATGACTGAATACTCGGCCACTGCGGGGGATAAAAAGTATCTTCGGTTCAAGATAGAAATTCTGCCTTGCTTAGGAGAGATAATCCCTACGGGGAATACCGTTGGTCGGGCTAAGGAGATAAGAACTCCGCGGGTGATGTCGGATGGAACATTCGCATCTGACATTGCTGATCCTTCACTCGAGCGTACTGGCTTAGAAGGAGTACTTTGATTCTGCACTTTGAGGTTCGATTACTTCTGGAGAAGCGACCGATGTTCTTCTAATGTTCAACAGTCAAAAGAAATTGCCATCTTTATTTTAAAATCAGAAAAAGTTTGACAAGTAAATTCATTTTTGTTTTATTTTCTAGAATCGTTAATCATGTTAAAAACATCATTCTGTAAAGCTAAAACAAGTAAGAATTACAAACAAAAGCACAAGGGCTAAAATTTTATTGATAGGATGGAAATCAGCCAAGCGTGTGATCCTATAGAGTATTTACAAAGTTAGAAAATGGTAATTTAAGGGAAAAGGGCTACATTGAAACATGACGACCGCTATCCTTCTACCAACTTTGAATTTGGGACATCCTGAGCTTTTGTCGAAGATGACCTTGACTGGAGTTTTCTGATGGATGACATTACTGCTACTGGGGACTTGCCCCTGTTAGATGTAGTTACTTGCCATTATCCCTAACTTTTGCCTGGATTATACTTTTTGAGGTTTCCAATCCCCTGGGATAATTTTTTATTATGTCTCTAATTTTTGCCTGGACCGCCCTTTCGGGTTTTCAATCCACCGAGACGTTTTTTTTTTAATTTAGGCGAGGTATTTCTTGACTACATCAACATTTGTGGGGTAGGAAAATTCTTCTCCATCCATGGTTGAAAGTCTCAAGGCACCGCCTGAGAAAGCTTTCTTGACCACATATGGGCCGTCATAATTCAGGGTCCATTTACCCCGGGAATCGGTGAGAAATGATTGTATCTTCTTGAGCACAAGGTCTCCTTTCCTGAAGACGCGAGGTCAGACCTATTTGTTGAACGCCTTCTTCATTCTTTGTTGATACAACTGACCATGGCATAGTGCCGTGATTCTCTTTTCTTCGATCAGATTCAGTTCGTCGTGTCGACTTTGACACCATTCAGCTTTTGTTAGCGTAGCTTCCATCAATACCCGGATTGATGGGAACTCTACTTCTATGGGAAGCACTGTTTCCATGCTATATACTAGAGAGAAAGGGGTTGTCCCTGTTGAAGTGCGAACAGATGTTCGATAACCATAAAGAGCAAAGGGTAGCATCTCGTGCCAATCTTTGTAGGTTATAACCATCTATTGAATGATCCTCTTGATGTTCTTGTTAGCCGCTTCTACCGCTCCATTCATCTTGGGTCGGTAGGGAGATGAGTTATGGTGTTCAATCTTGAACTCTGCACACAACTCTTTCATCATCTTATTGTTCAAGTTATATCCATTATCTGTAATGATCTAGCTCAGAACACGATAGCGGCAGATGAGATTATTTTTGATAAATCGGACCACCACTTGTCGGGTTACATTGGCGTATAACGCTGCTTCGACCCACTTGGTGAAATAGTCAATGGCTACTAGGATGAACCGATGTCCGTTTGAAGCCTTAGGTTCGATTATTCTAATCATGTCGATTCCCCATATGGAAAAAGGCCATGGGGAAGAGAGAACTTTGAGATGCGTTGGCGGTACATGGATTTTGTCGGAGTATATCTGACACTTGTGACACCTCCTCATGTACTTGTAGCAGTCGGATTCCATGGTCAACCGGTAGTATCCTGCTCTTAGAATTTTTCTCACCATTGTGTGTCCGTTGGCATGAGTGCCAAAGGATCCTCCGTGAATCTCTTTTATCAGCATGTTTTCTTCTGGTCTGTCTACGCATCGGAGCAAGACCATGTCAAAGTTTCTCTTATAAAGTGTATCACTGCTCAGGAAGAAGTTTCCTACTAGCCTTCTGAGGGTTTTTCTGTCTTTCCTGGATGCCCTAGATGGGTACTCTTGTTTTTGAAGGAAGCATTTGATATCGTGATACCAAGGTTTGTCATCTATGACTGCTTCAATCGTAAAGATGTAAGCGGGCCATTCAAGGCGCATTATGTCAATCTTAGCAGGTCATTCCATTGACCTACACTAATCGTGGAAGAGAGAGTGGCTAATGCATCAGCCATGTGATTCACATCACGAGGGATGTGATGAAACTCGATTCTGTTGAAGAAAGGTAACAACCTTCTTACATAATCTTTGTAAGGAATCAGTCCTGATTGGTATGTGTTCCAATCTCCTTTGATCTAATTGATAACCAGGGCTGAGTCACCATAAATATCCAAGTTTTTTATCCCTAAGTCGATCGCTTCTTCGAGACCCATGATACAAGCTTCGTATTCGGCCTCGTTGTTTGTACACTTGAACGTAAGTCTGGCAGTGAAAGGAATGTGGGTACCCTGAGGTGTTATGATGATTGCCCCAATTCCGTTTCCGTAATGATTGACAGCTCCGTCAAAGATTATTCCCCATTGGGAACCTGGTTCTGGCCCTTCACTAGGTAGTGGTTCATTGCAATCTTTCATTTTTAGATACATGACATCTTCGTCTGGGAAGTCAAACCCGATTGATTCTTGATTGTCAATTGGTTGATGACCCAAATGATCGGCTAAAATACTCCCTTTAACGGCTTTTTGAGCATGGTACTCTATGTCATATTCTGATAACAACATTTGCCAACAGGCAATCCTTCCCGTGAGAGCATGTTTTTCAAAGACATACTTGATTGGATCCATTTTGGAGACCAACCAAGTAGTGTGACGAATCATGTACAGGCGAAGACGTTTGGCTGCCCAAGCCAGAGCACAACAAGTTTTCTCAAGCATAGTGTACCGAGTCTCGCAGTCGGTGAATTTCTTGCTAAGATAGTAGATGGCAGACTCTTTCCTTTTGGTTCCGTCTTGTTGTCCAAGTACACATCCCATTGAGTCCTCTAGGACTGTTAAGTAAATTATCAGTGGTCTTCCTTCCACTGGAGGTGACAGAATTGGCGGATTCGACAAGTATTCCTTGATACTGTCGAAGGTGGTTTGGCAATCTTCTGTCTAAACGCAGTCCTGGTTCTTTTTGAGTAATTTGAAAATCGGCGCACATGTCGCGGTCATGAGGAATATAAACCTGGAAATGTAGTTCAAACGTCCCAGGAATCCTCTGACTTGTTTTTCAGTTTTCGGAGAAGGCATTTCTTGAATGACCTTGACCTTGTCAGGATCAACCTCAATTCCTTTTTGGCTGACGATGAACCCTAAGAGTTTCCCTGAGCGGACATCGAATATGCACTTATTGGGATTCAAGCGGAGTTTGTACTTTCTCAACCGCTCAAATAGCTTTGACAGGTGGGTCACATACTCCTCTTCTGTCTTAGATTTGGCAATCATGTCATCGACATATACCTCGATCTCTTTGTGTATCATGTCATGAAAAAGAGTAGTCATGGCCTTTGATAGGTTTCCCCGGCGTTCTTCAAACCAAACAGCATTACCTTGTAACAAAAGGTACCCCATGGGGCGATGAACGAAGTTTTCTCCATGTCTTTCGGCGCCATGTTGATCTGGTTATAGCCCGAGAATCCATCCATGAAGGAGAAAACTTTGAACTTTGTTGTACTGTCTACCAGCATGTCAATGTGTGGTAAAGGAAAGTCGTCCTTCGGACTAGCCTTGTTTAGATCTCTGTAATCGACACACATTCTGACTTTTCCCTCCTTTTTTGGAACGGGTACGATGTTGGCTAACCATTGAGGATATTCTGACGTGGCGAGGAAACCCGCGTTAATCTGTTTCTGGACCTCCTCTTTGATTTTGATGGCCATGTCTGGATGAGTTCGTCTCAACTTTTGTTTGACTGGCGGACATTCCGATCTCAACGGTAGATGATGTTCCACGATGTTGGTATCCAACCTTGGCATATCCTGATAGGACCAAGCGAATACACCGGGGAATTCTTTGAGAAGCTTTGTCAAACTCTCTTTGGCAGTTGGACTGAGCAGAGCCCCAATCTTGATTTCTTTTCTCTCTTCTCCTGAACCCAAGTTGACCATTTACAACGGCTCTTTGTGAGGTTCAATGGACCTTTCCTCTTGCCTGAGTAGTCGTGAGATCTCTTCTGGAATTTCATCGTCAACTTCTTCTTCAGCCCCAAATTCCGGGAATTCAAAGTTGGGAGAAGGCATCGGATCGTATGTTTCTATGGGGTTTAAAACAAGCAATCTGCATGACGTGATGATTTGTGTTTAGAAGAGATATAGAGAATGCAAAAGTCTGTGCAGTGTATTTTTTTTTTTTGAAAAACTGCTTGTTTATTATTATTTGTTTTTTAGGATTACCATTTTCTGAGAAAAGCAAAAAGAGAAAATAACAATTAATGCGGAAATTACAGAACGACGTTATTTTATTTATGAACAAGTCGATTCTTGAAACTACAGCCTATAAAACAAAACTATGTCGCTTTGGGCGAAGCGAAGAGGGAAATTTACAGAAAACGAGCCCTATCAAAACATCCGTTTCACCTGGGCAGGGTGAAAGGTTAAAGACGACAATTACTTTGACTTATGAACAATCTTTGGAACATCGACTGCAACCCATTGGCGGCGAACTCCTCGGTGAATCACAAAGTTTGGTACCTTCCTTGATTTGTCTTCAGAAATAACGCTAATTTCTGGTGGAGCAGGATCATTGGAATCTGTCTCCCAGGCAGAATTGTCGTAGGAGGATTCCTCTGTTGCATTTTGCATAGTATTTGTTCTCTCAGGTAAATCTCCCCACCCAGTTGGTTGGATGTCTTCGAGCCTGATACGAGAGCTTTTAGGAGTGGTGTAATTGACCAAGTAGTCGAATTTGCCACTCGGTTGTCCTAAGGTGTCCCACACTTTTATGGAACTAGAGGAGTCATCCTTCTCGATGACGTTGACCTCAAGAAAAGCATAGTTGATGAATTTTAGTCCTGCAAGCTTTGCGAATTCTTCGTCGTGCTGGATTTTTTCTGAATGACCTGGGTGTTGATCCCATGACATGGTGGGGACACAAGTATTCTGTTCAATGATGCTCAGCTGATTTTCATTGTTCGGCTGCCCAAGTCTCCTAGGTACGGTTGCCAGATAGGCAAGCCATCCATTGGGTAATAATAGTCGTGGTCAAAGTTGTCCTTCATCAGAGTTCTTCCTCTAATGAGTTTGGTGGAGCACGGCATCCTTCTGGATCACAATCTCCGTATATCGTTCTGACATCTGACCTGGGTATAAATCTTGGACTCTGTGCGGGATAGAAAAATGGCATAGGCACCTCTTCCTGAGAGATATAACCGTCCTCGTTAAGATAGGACTTCCACTCCTCATCTGTATCAGAGGAATCTCCCTCGTTGATGGAGTGCACTTCCTGAGGCACTGGGTGAAGGAAACCTCCACTGTGGAAGAAATCCTGAATGGGATGAAAACTTTCATCATTAGCAGCTGTCTGGGTGCAGGTTACAGAAAAACCAAGACCCTTCTTTGTTTTATTATCGGTAGGAATGACAAGTTGTCCCCATCCTTTTGTATTGTTATTTTTTATCACTTCGAGAGCATCTCTGTATGAGGAAATCGAGGTTCCCTTCTCTGATAGATTCTCATTGCTTACCAACAGTGCTTGGAACTGAGTTCCAACAACCTCCTCGGGTTCTACACAAGTAGACGATGATAAGTTGCTCACGATCAAGGCTTGTTCTCCACAGACCATGACGAGTTGATCGTTCTTGACGAACTTCAGTTTCTGGTGCAGCGTCGAAGTGACTGCCCCAGCCTAGTGTATCCAAGGTCTTCCTAATAAGCAAGTGTATGTTGCCCGGATGTCCATGACCTGGAAAGTGATTAGGAAAGTGTGAGGACCGATAGTTATGGGAAGGTCGACTTCGCCGATAACTACTTTCTGAGATCCGTCAAAGGCTTTGACGATAACCTCACTACCCCTCATCGGGGATCCTTTGAATGATAGTCACATTAAGGTGGACTTCGGCATAACATTGATGGTTGATCCTGTGTCTACCAATACGCTGGCTAAAGCATCGTCTTGGCAGTTAACTGTGATATTGATGGCCATGTTGTGGCTATTACCTTCCTCTGGCAAATCCTCATCACTGAATCCTAAGTTGTTGCAAGAAGTGATGTTAGAGATGATGCTATCGAACTGTCGTATTGACACATCCTGCTCCACAAAGGCCTGCTCTAAGACTTTCTGTAGAGCCTCTTTGTGGGCTTTGGAACTGAGTAAAAGTGATAGTACAGAGATCTTTGAAGGAGTTTGTAACAGTTGATCCGCAATGTTGTATTCACTCCTTTGGATGAGCTTCAGCATCTCATCATTGTTCTTTGAAAGGTCGGGGTTACTGGATTGACCGACTGGTGGATCAGGAGCTTTTTTCAGAAGTTCCTTTTCTTTGTTAGGTTCTTCAACTCCTCGGTTGAAGATTCGACCGCTCCGTGTTACTCGACTGATGTCTGCAATATTCACGATGGAGGGTAATGGAATTTCCTTTCCATTCTCAATTATTGTTGCACCGTATTTGTAAGGGACCGCCTTAGCTGATTCATACGATAATAGTCCCGGTAGATAGATAACTACAGGAGCCTTCTGATTTTTCTGACTGTCGTAAGTAACTTCAATCAGTTTCTGGCTAAGAACCTTTGATTCGTCCAGTAGAGGATGATGGTACAAACATCCTTGTTCCGTTGATGATCAGAGATTATGACAACGTCTCTGATTTGATCAGCAAAGTAGTCCGGCGTCCAGTTGATTGACTCGAGACTCGGACACGGGTGAATCTCTTTACGATCCAACTGACCTTGAAGGGATGCTCGTACAAGGTAGCATCCTTGGTTACTCTCCGAGCGGACTCTACAACGTTCATAGTTGTGTGGTGGCACCTGGCCACACCCACTTTGAATGCAGTGCAACCTTACCAGGTTTGTTTCCATAGATCGGACATCCTGACTTTGACACCGAGTAGGGTTTCCATTAAGCACACTGATTTGTTGTGTGTCTTCATCCAGATAGATTGAAAGCCACCAGTGGTTTAACAAGTGTTGTAAAGTTCTTTGAACGAGAGCGCACCCTTGGTTACTCTCACTGCATACTTTACAGTTCTGATAATCATGGGAAGTGAGAAAACCAAGTTGAACCTGCTTGGCGTGTAACTCCACCAAGCTGGTATTCATCAGACGAATATCAAATATTTGAATCATGTTAATCTGATAAGGATTTCTATCATGGTAGTCCTGGATCCACCCAAAATCCATCTGACGTTGGAGGGCCTCTTGTACAAAAGAGCATCCCTGTTTGTTTAACGAGCAAATCAGACAGGAATTGTAATCGTGTTGCAGCAGATTATGATACTGGCTTTGCCTTGAGTACATCGCCACCAAGTTAACATTCATTGCACGGATGTCGTGGTTCTGAATGATGTTGGAATTCGTATAGGTCATGTTGACCCCACGAACTCTATGCTCTTGGATCCACCCGAGATCCAATTGTTCCTGTAGAGCTGATTGCACCACAGAACATCCTTGATTGTTCTTAGAGCATATATCACACTGGTGATAATTATGAGGTGGCACATGGCCATACCCGCTCTGTCTATAATGCATCTTAACTAAGTTGGCCCTTAATAAGAGTACATCGTGAATTTGATAGTTGTCGTTAGACTCTCCCTCTATCAAATTGACTGCAGCTTTTTCGTGTTGAGCCAGCGGGTTTGTGAGAACATTAGGATTCGTATCTTTAAAAGATAAGACCCCTCTCCTAACAAGCTTTTGTACGTCGGATTTGAAGCTGAGACAGTTTTCAATGTTGTGCCCTGGTCCTCCTTGATGGTAAGGGCAGGTCTGATCCACTTTGAACCAAAAAGGCGGATTTTCCGGTACTGTAAGAGGAGACTTGGTTTGGACGTGCCCCTTGACCAGTAGTAACGGAAACTATTCTGTGTACAACATGGGTATAGGATCAAACCCTGGTGGTCGTGTTGTACAGTTGTTGTTGTATGGAGGACGAGCCTGCTGAAGAGGCGGTTATGCCCTTTGCTGATATTGTTGTTGAATCGGTTGGCTCTGTGCAACCTGAGGTTGATACGTAGGAACAGGCACCGGGTTAATAGTAGGAGTTACAGCTTCTACTGGTTGGTAACGTCACCTTTGCTTTTCGAGAGAGATATTCCTAATATCTTGCTCTTTTTTCTTAGGGAGAGCACTACCGTATCGTTTTGTACTACTTGATGATCCAACATCTTTAACTAGGCGTCCTTCTCAGACAGCTTCCTCAAGACGAACTCCCATGCCCACCATCTCGGTGAAGTCACTGGGCGCACTGGCAACCATTTTGTCGTAGTAAAATGGGCTTAAGGTTTTCAAGAAGATCTTTGTCATCTCCTTTTCCTCCAGAGGTGGAGAAATCTGAGCGGCAATTTCACGCCATCTCTGAGCGTATTCTTTAAAGGTTTCCTTGTCCTTTTGTGACATTGATCTGAGCTGATCTCTGTCCGATGCCATGTCCAGATTATATTTGTATCGCTGAATGAAGGCAGCGCCAAGATCTCTGAATGTACCGATTGTGGCGCGGTTTAAACCCATGTACCATTTGAGTGCGGCACCGGTTAAACTATCCTGAAAGTAGTGAATCAGTAGCTCCTGATTCTTTGTCTGAGCCGACATTCGCCGAGCGTACATCACTAAATGGCTCTGAGGGCAAGAGTTACCCTTGTACTTTTCAAAGTCGGGTACCTGGAACTTGTGCGAAACTTTCACATTAGGGACCAAGCAGAGGTCCGCGGTGTCCTTTCCAAATAGATCCTGACCGCGAAGGGTCTGCAGTTCTTATGCATTTCCAAGAACTGTTCATGGAATTCATTCATTCTATCGAACATGCTGTCATTTCTACCAGAAGGTATCTGGGGAATCTATCCTTCCGGGACAGTGTGTACCACGG
The DNA here is from genome assembly GCA_022829125.1 of Lathyrus tuberosus. Classification (NCBI taxonomy): domain Eukaryota; kingdom Viridiplantae; phylum Streptophyta; class Magnoliopsida; order Fabales; family Fabaceae; genus Lathyrus; species Lathyrus tuberosus. The sequence continues at coordinate 742,669 of JALAZF010000812.1, read as the reverse complement.
GCGGTGGTATAGTCATTACGGCCGAGACTCTCGGTGCCTCCCGAAGTTTGTAACCTTCAGGAGTTATTGTCATGCCCCTGGCATCTTCGCTTTCCCGAATTTTGTAACCTTCAGGCCCAGCGGTTCCTGCCGCGGTTCCCTGATCCTCAGCGATCAGTGGAACATATCCTTCCGGGATATAGTTAATAGGCATGCCCCAGGGACGATCTTTCAGCATTTTGTACCCAGGATCATACTTCTCCACTATGGCGTCAATGTGATCTCTGAGATCACAGTCCTTTGTTGTTGCATCTGAGCTTCTGCTAGAGCTTGCATGTCATTATGAAGCTTTCTCAGATCCTCTTTCAGAGTGTCGATCTCTTCTCTCAACCCTATGTTCTCTTCCTCGAGATCATCCATCTTTTTCTGACGATTAGCCCGAGTATTGTACGAATGAGACAGTTTAACTCTAGAACCGAGACACAAACGTGAGATTCGTAGGGAAAAAGAATGTGTGATGCGAGAATGATGAATGATATGCAATGATTATATTAATTATTTTTGTTTATTCAAAGTAAACTCCGATAATTAGATTGCAAATATCAAACAGTGGGGAAACCCCATTTTATTAAATTCAAAGGATTGCGGAAATGGAAATACAATAGATTACAAAGTGCTAAAAAAGCAAACCTAAACTAATGGATCCTGAGTCCTCTCTAAGGAGAGCTCAAGTGCTGGTCCTGGTACTTTCCTCTTCTTTGTCCGGGGCTCTTGGGCCGTTGTCGGGTCATCATTCCTTTGCCAAGTGAAAGGAGTGAGCAAATTCCTTTGGTCATCCTGATTTTCTACAGCATGTTGCTCTAAAATCTCAATCAGAGCATCTTTTTCTCTTAATAGCTGCTGTATTTTCCTACACTCCACATTGAGAATACGGTACTTGTTCCTCCAAGACCTCATCTCCTGTTGAACTTTGCTGAGAGTAACCTGAAGCTTTTCCGTCTCAGACATGAAATAAAGGGCAGTGTCCATTAATGGAAGAACTTCCTGACGAGGGTAAGGCATCCCCAGCTTGAGAGCTCTAGTTTGTACCAAGTGGAGATAAGGCTCCACCGAGACATAGTCCGGTTTCCCTAGAGACTCTCGTCCTTTCCTATGAATGTGTTTCCAGGCGTGCACTATTTGTGTCTTTAGTGCCCTGTCATTTTCTCCTTCCTTGAAGAAAAGACCTTCCAGATGAGCATTACGCGGGACATGCCTCATCGGGTATCCAAATTGACGACGAACGAGAATTGGATTATAGTTGATTCCTCCCTTAGTTCCTATAAAGGGTACATTTGGGAAATTTCCACAACGGTCAATGATTTTGATCCCGTCGTAGATTCGATTGTACCAATCGATGTCCGATTTGGTAAGAGACATGATTCTCTGCGACCAACGTAAAGTATTCTTTTGATCCCAAAAGGCAGCAGACTTGGGCAAATGGGAAGTGAACCATTTGTAAAGCAAGGGTACACAATACGTGATCATTCCTCCGCTGTATAAATTCCTTAAGTGTACCGAATGATACGCGTCCGCGAGTAAGGTCGGTACAAGGTTTTCAATCATAAAAATCTTAATGGCATTGATGTCTACGAAGTTATCAATGTTAGGAAACAAAAATAACCCGTAGGTGAGCAAAACAAAGATACTCTCGAAAGCGGCCACGTTCCCTATACTAGCAAAGTATAGAGCCTTCTTTGTTAAGAACTGGGCTGGAAAACCTTGGATGCCACCCTTAGTGGTCATGTGAGTCCTGACTTCTGACTCGTCTAAATAAATTGCTCTTGCAATGGTTTGATCCTTTGGAATTTCTTCCAGTCCAGAAAAGGGAGCTTGATCAGTGATATGCAGATCAGTCAAGTGAGAATACTCCTCCAGTGTTGGTGCTAGCTGATAATCCGGGAATGTGAAACAGTGATAGACCGGATCGTAGAACTGGATTAGTGTGGACAGGATTCCTTCGATTACATGGACCCTTAATAGAGACAGTAGTCCCCCATACTTAGCTCTGAAAGCCTCGTGGTTGGTGATCATTCTCGCCAAACCTCTCAAACCCTCTAACTTTGGAACCTTGAAGGTGTACTTATGAGTTTTCCTTCTACCGAAATCCATTAACGCAATCTCCTTTCTCTCTGACATTTGCAATCATTGTCTTAGTTTAATTTGAAAAAGAGAGATTAGAAGAGAATATTTTTTTGTTTTAATGTTTTTTAAATGAATGCATGAATGCAGCACACAAAAACATAGAAAAAACATGGGGTCAAAGGGTCGGTGTCATGAAGTCAAGGCTCTACCCCCCCAAAGGTTTATACTGGTGATTTTTTGTACCTGTCCGCAAAATCATTGACCCCTCTGGGATAACAATAGCAAGCGGATCGCCAGCGAGCTGATGTATCCTAGAGTAATCTCAGATGAGGGTAGTATCGCGTGACAACTATTTCCGATAGCTTCCGCACTACAAAATGGCTTAAGTCTGCTAAAATCCTCAGCTTCTCAGATAACCCAGTCGACCACACTACTTTCAACAACCAAAGTCGTATAGGCAATGTATCTGCAAAGGGAGTCTCCACTGAGTTTGATGGTCGATCGGGGGCTCTTAACTGGAATTCACTCCCAATAAGATTACCCGCATTGCCATCACCTATCTTAGGTGTATACTCAATCTTTCCACATGCGGAATCACACGCATTCCCATTAGCAGAAAAATAAACACAGATATCATTTAGGAAAAGTAGTATATATATTTGTCTTAATCATCCTAGACCTCTAGTCTTATGATCCTATATAGACAATGACTCCCCAGCAGAGTCACCATTTCTGTGACATGAATGTGAACTCAAGATTTCTTCCTAAGAGTTGGGAAGAGAACAAGATCTCTATCTTTGTCCCCAGTGAAGTCGCCATTTTTCCTGTGGCATTTTCTAAACTTAAGGTTTCTACCGAAGATTGTAAGAAAGAGAAGGGCCCCACGGTGGGCGCCATTTTTTCTGTAGCGCGATTTTTGTGGTCTTGAATCACGATCGCTTGGGTATTACTGTTCGATTCATTTTTTTATCCTGTTAAGCTGATTAAGGAATGGAAATAGATGTCTCCAATTAACCCTTCTTGCAAACTGAGGTTAAACAGTCAAAACTGTTGGTTTACAGATGCTATTAAGATGTGGGCCCCTCTTCGGTTATTTTGTTAAGAATAGAATGTCTGGACTATGGGCTAGGTTTTTGGTAAGGTGTTTAAATTTGATGTTTTTCAATTTATGTATGAAGGTACGGGATTTTGGGTTTTTGATTAGTGTGTTCGCTAAGATTTTTCCAATCTTATGCCTACGTATTCCCGTTTAACGAAACAGGGAAATCAGAGCGATCGTAGTTCCTCCTATTCTACGGGAGGAAAGGGGTTGTTTTGGTGTCTTGTTCAAAGCCCAAGACGTGAAGCTAAATGGTTTATATGTATCTTGTTCGAAGCCCAAGATGTGAAGCTGAAGGGTCTATTTGATTTTAGAGAGAATTTGTCATCTCTAAAGGGGTGTATTTGTCACAATTGTTGGGTGACTGATTATAAAGGAGAATTACTTTAACTGGGATATGTGAATCCAGCAATGCCATAATTTCCTTTATAGGGGATTTTTAACCTGAAGGAGAAGACTTTAACTCAGTGTAGAGCAATGCTATCTTTCCTTAGGAATTTCTCATGCTAAAAGAGGGACAGTGGCGTGGCTATAAATAATCCAGAGGCTTGTCGCTTACAGCAATTATACGAAGGAAAAGGAGTTGTTGATGTTTGTATACTATGAGCAAGGCACAGATTGATGCTAAAAGGTTGATTGACTCAACCAGGGTTTCCTTATACAAAGCCTAAGAGAAGGCTATTGACCCAACAAGAGGGTGTCTTTTATTTGTTGTCTCGTACGAAGCCCGAGATAGAGGCTAAAAGGGTTAACTCAACAAGAGAGTACTAACAAGTGACTGACTCAACGAGAGAGTGCTTTTATGTGTCTTGTACAAAGCCCAAGACAGAGGCTAAAAGGTTTAACTCAATAAGATAGTCTTTTATACTCAACAAGGGAGTGTTTTGTATCTCGTACGAAGCCCGAGATGGAGGCTAAAAGGTGATTGACTCAACAAGAGAGTCTTTTATACTCAATAAGAGAGTGTTTCGTATCTCGTACGAAGCCCGAGATGGAGGCTAAAAGGTTTGACTCAACAAGAGAGTCTTTTATACTCAACAAGAGAGTGTTTTGTATCTCGTACGAAGCCCGAGATGGAGGCTAAAAGTGTTTGACTCAACAAGAGAGTCTTTTATACTCAACAACAGAGTGTTTTGTATCTCGTACGAAGCCCGAGATGGAGGCTAAAAGGTTTGACTCAACAAGAGAGTCTTTTATACTCAACAAGAGAGTGTTTTATATCTCGTACGAAGCCCGAGACGGAGGCTAAAAGGTTAGCTCCGCTTGGGAGAATCATTTGTACAAAGCCCAAGAGGAGGCTATTTATGCTGGTAATTGTTTCAGTCGAGTGACAGGTCCATTGTGTTGGATAAAAGAGAAAATCAGTTCTTATATGGATTAATGTTATGCTTTGGGATTGATCAAAGGATCAGGGTTATTTCCCGTTCTTTAAGGAAATGGGAAATCCAAAGGGTATTGAGACTGTCCAAGTCTACTGGTGTTTTGAGAAATCGATTCTCGAATAAGTGAATGATCTTTGTATAATGCCCAAGAGAAGGTTGGTATGTTAAGTGATGAAGGTCAACCCATTAACTGGTCTGACACTTGACTCAGAAAGACAGCTCTAGCAAATTGATGACTAGGTTTTGTTCCTATACCTGTAGAGGTCTCGGGGTCCTTGTACTAAGCCCAAGAGAAGGCATGAGAGCTTTTAAGAAGCCGAAGGGTCCTTGTACAACGCCCAAGAGGAGGCGAGGATGCTTTTAAGAAGCCTGTGGGTCTCCAAACCCCGAGAAGTTCAAGACATGCCATTCACCGAGAATAGACCAAGCCAGGAAAGTCCAAGAATTTGGAAGAAACACAAGAGATGCCATTCACGGAGAAAAGATCATCTCTGGGGAGTAGAGTTTCTTTGACAATGTCTAAGGGTGACAGTCTGAGAAAGGGTTCACTGAGAATGCTGCCTTTCACGTCTCCATATTGTTTAACCCCAAGAGGAGGGAAGACCGTGTCTGGTAATCCTATGGGGATCTAGTTTTATTTGTATTTAAGAGTGACCAACAGGGCTTTACTTAGTGCTAGACGTAGTTGTCGGGGAAAACTCTAAATAACTATACTAGTATTACACAGTTGATATTTGACCAGTATATAAAAGTTTGTAAAAGAAGACTTACAGTGAGCAGCCCCACAATACAGTTATATATATATATATATATGAAAGTGGATAAAGAAAGCGGGTAAACACTTACTCGGTTGTAGAGCTTCCATGTTGTTTTGTTAGTTTGTTCAACAAAGAAAGCTTTGATAACAATATTATATTCAAAATCAAAGGAGAAAGTACTTTGAAAAGATTGTTGGGGCTTACAGCTCGAGAGGCCCAAGGTTTTATCAGTGATTGCACTATTGTTTTGAAATTGTACAGGGACTTATACAAGTGACTGAGGCCCAAAAAGGTTTTCTGTACAAAGGGATGGGTCTTACACTCTCTCAAGAGGCCCAAAGAGTTTTAAAGAAAAGAAGTGGGGCTTATAACACGAGGGTAGGCCCAGGTAATTTGATTTTTGAACTGGCGATCGCGCTGAGATTTCTTTAACATACTGGGTCTTATACAATGCATTGAGGCCCAAAAAGTTTTGGTTAAAAAAAGGGGTTGGGTCTTACACTCTATTAGAGGCCCAATGATTTATTTTTGTACAAGTGGTGGGGCTTACAGCTCAAGGAGAGGCCCAGGGTTTTGTTAAAAAAGGCGACGATCGCGCCGAGGTTTTTTGAAAACGCAGTGGGTCTTATACAATGACTGAGGCCCGAAAAAGGTTTTGGTCTTCAAAGGGGGTTGGGTCTTACACTCTATTAGAGGCCCAAAGAGTGTTTGAAAAAGATTTGTTAGGGTGAAAATCAAAGAAACCCCAATTTCATTTTTTAAAGGCATTTTTCAAAGAAAAATCAAGTAAAAAATGATAAAAATATCAAATAAAATCATTAATCATGTTATAAACAATGATTAAGGTTTATGAAAAAGTATTTTATCCACATGAATATTTAAAATCATTTTGGTTTTAAAAATCAAGAAAAAGAAATCATTTTAAAAGCATTTAAAACAATTTAAAACAATATTTTTGAATATATTAAAATATATCAAATAATAATATTTTTTTTGTGATTTTTTGTGGATTAAAATATTATGGAGTATGAATAAGAAGTGTGTAAAACAAAATTGGAAAATGATGATTTTTGTTATGTAAAAGAATTGGTTGAGTTTTGAAGATAAAATAAGAAAAAGAGGAAAGACGTCACAACATCACATTCGACATCTCTTTTAGTTTTCAACATCTTTTTTATCAAACTTCAAACACTCACAACTCTCTCAATTTTTAACGAAATTAAAATCCGTAAGAACCTATCTTGACCGATTTTTTGCAAGAAATCCAATTGTATCACTCATACATACTGAAACTTAATGTACAGAACACACGATGCAAAAAACCAGAACTGCACATGGATTTTAAAACAACATAAACTCCACATATAAACATGTTAAAGTGCAAACAGTAGGAGGATCACAACATACACATTAAGGACTACATTTTTGCTTCAAGAATTGTTCAATATGATGCATGTATGTGGACATCAAAGGAAAACATGATTCAAAGAATTCAAGTTGTGAATTTTACCTCTTTTTTGGAGATTTTGTGCAACCTACCAAGTGCTTTGTTCTAGAAATGATTTGATTCTTTGGACACCCTCAAATGACCTCTTAGAAGCTTTTAGGATGGTTGGAATCAGCTGGAAACCTCTGGAGCAAGTTTGAGCTCTTTCTTGCAAGATGGGCAAAAGTGGCCAAAATGCCAACTCTCTCAAATGGTGTTCCAGATGGGGGGAACCATTTGGGACAGTTCAAGGATGATATTTGGAGTGTGTTTGAGGTCTTATCTGGTTTGGAAAGTGACTGAATCAAGACATGGCTTGAAAAATGCAAAAAAGTCCAATTTTGAGGTTTTGAGATGTGACTTTGTGATTTTGGTGTTACAGGTCACTTAAGAGAGTTTAGACAGCTTAGATATGACATATTGGATGTGTTTGGATCATGAGTTGTGATGGAAATGCTCTCTAACTCAAAAACTCAGAATTACCTTGCTAAAGAAGGTATTTTTGCCTAAAGAAAGTGATTTTGAGGAAAGCATCTGTTTGATGGCTTTGGTGTACTCAAACTGAGCACAAATGAGATCTATTTATAGTAGAGCAAGTTTGTTTTGCAAGCAATAGTGAATGGTGGTTGCAGCAGAGGTTTGTCCAATGGTTGCATTTTAGAATCTCAAGTCTCCTCTAGCCATTGACTAGAGGTTAGGGCACAGGCTGCTGGTTCCCTTGTTGTTGGATGAATCTTGACTCAATTTAGTTGGAGGAAGCTCTATTCATGCCACCTTTAAGCATCCATTAAATGCTCCAAACCAAAATTGGAGTCTTGTCCCTCTTTTAGGGTTTTTTAGGTTTGGTATGCTACTTGTGGAATCTTGGACTTGGGAGGCTTATAGATCAGATCATCCCCCTTGGATTTGATCCTCAGATATGTCCAAAATGAGGACAAGGCTTGGAATTCGTGTGGCACAAGAAATCAGCTGCAGCAAGCCTTGTTGTAAAATTCATAACTTCTTGCTCAAGAATGATAAATGGTTGTTTCAGGACTTTATGGAAAGCTGAGATGACATACTTCAACTTTGATGTTTGACCCTAGACTTAGTTCAACTTGGATCATGGAGAAAAACATCCTTGAAGTTGGGACATTCTTGCTGGAAAAATATTAATGATGTCCTATGAAATGTTGAAACATTTGACAACTTTGAACATTAACAATTCCAAACTCTAATCACTTATATATTTTAATCCACTATGATATTTTGAGTTGAAGTGAATTGCACCTTTGATGCTTGTCCTGCATGGTGACAAAGCTTGAAAATTGTGTGGCACAAGAAAAAGTGCCCAAAATCTGTCCTAAAAAACAGTTGTAGCAAGCCTTACTGTAAAGTCCATAACTTCCAGCTCGAGTATGATAAATGGACGTTCTACAACTTTCTGGAAAACTGAGATAACGTAATTCAACTTTGATGTTCAAGGTTTGTGAAGATAAGGCTTGTAAAGTTGTAAAAAATGACCTTGAACTTGTGTGATCAAATCTGTCCTAAAAGCTGTCATGAAAATTCTGTTTTATCAATGCCTTTTGCAGAGACCATAACTTTCTGTTCGAGAATGATAAATGAGATTTCTAGGACTTTCTGGAAAGGTGAGATTACGTACTTCAATTTTGATGTTCAAGGTTTGGCTTGAATCAACTTGGATCATGGAGAAAAACATCCTTGAAGTTGGGACATTCTTGCTAGAAAAATATTAATGATGTCCTATGAAATGTCGGAACATTTGACATTAAGAATTCCCAACTTTGATCATTTATATCTTTCAATCCTTATGATATTTTGAGTTGATTCCTTCTACAATGTTGAAGTATCAAATACCCTCTTTAAAAGTAGCTCTTACGCAAAATCAATGGATGCTTGGATCAATAGTTACAACCTTGAAAAGTTGTGCACTTGAACATGATTTTAACTTAGAAAAAATTTCTAAGTTTCTTTCCATTTGATCAATTTGCAATTTTCCATGATTTCTTGATTTAAATTTGATCAAATTAAATCATCCATCATATTTTCTTGAGTAATGGCTTGTGAAGCTCAAAGTTGACCAAAAGTCAAACTTTGACTTTCTGCGTCAGTTGACTTTGTATTAGATGAACTTGAGGCTTGATCCACTTGAAATGTTGCACTCTTGTGCTTAATTCTTGATGTGGGAGTCCTCTTGATCCATTGTGGATGTTTTAGAGGCTTAGACAAGTTGAAAATCATGTCATTTCTTGATTGATCCTTTGTCTAAGAGCTCTGAGGGGGTTTGAAACCCTAAGTTCTAATTGTAGTGAATGCTCACCCATCTTTAGGGAGACTAATGAGGTATGATGGTTCATCCATATTGTGATGATGATTTTCACAATGATGGGAAATCTTAGTGGTCAAAATTTGGGGTATGACACCTGGTATGTACAACACATTGGAAATTATTGACCTCTTGCCATCTTTCCTCATAATTAGAACATCACCAACACCTTCAGCTACTAGAGTGTTGTCATTTGCAAACTTCACCGTGTTCTTCGATGAGGGCTTCATGTTGACAAACCAATCTTTCCTTCCAGTCATGTGTGATGAGCATCCTGAGTCCATGTACCACTGATCTTGGAATCTTTCTTCATCTCTTGTTGTGACCATCAGCAACATCTCTTCTTCTTCATGTTTCGCCAGCTTTGCATCAGTTTCTAGATTTTTCTTCTTTTCTGGACAGTCACTAAAATAGTGGCTATACTTTTGACAATTGAAACACTAAATGTGACTTTTGTCAGATTTTCGACCGACACCTCTTCCTCTACCTACAGCATCACCTCTTTGGTTGCCTTGATTCCAAGATTTTCTTTGATTCGACCAGTTTCCTCCTCTACCTTTGTTGCCATTCTAGCTTCCTTTGCCTTTCCTTTCCTTTTCTGACTGTGCCTACAAAGCCATATCACTCTTCGACTTTCCTATAGCTCTTTCAGCCATCCTTTATTCATGAGACTCAAGCATCCCTTGAAGCTCTTCCTTCGTCAATACTAACAAGTCTTTCGACTCTTCTATGGCTACTACCACGTGGTCAAACTTTGGAGCCAATGACCTCAAGGTCATTGAAACAACTGATCTTGATGTCAACATCTCTCCACATACCTTGATTTGATTCACCAGCTTTATAACCCTGGTGAAGAAATCTGTTATACTTTCATTGTCTTCCATCTGAAGCAACTCATAGGTTCTCTTGTGAGTTTGTAACCTCACCTCTTTCACCTTCTCTGCGCCTCCAAATGACTTTTCAAGAATCTCTCACGCTTCCTTCACTGACTCTACATCACTAACCTTTTCAAAGTTATCTGGATCAACACACTGATGGATTATAAAGAGAGATTTATAATCTTTCTTCTTCAACTCTTTGTGTGCGGCCTTTTCTTGATCCGTCGCGTTCTCTGCAAGTGGTGTTACTCCTTCATTCACAAGATCCCAAAGATCTTGATAACAAAAAACCATCTTAATCTGCTTGAACCAATTCTCATAATTATCTTTCTTGAGAATCAGAAGGCTCGCCGGAAAGTGCCCGTTTGAATGATTCATCGCCATCACGATTTTCCTTCCTTGAAATGCAACCGGAGCTCTAGATACCAGATGTTGGAATTAACCCAAAACCTTTTGGGAATTCCTATTCAATCTTGATCTCAATATTGTTAACAAACACACAATGGCAATGAAAATAAAAGGGTTGAGAAATAAAAGAAAGAGAAACGTTGGAGGAGAAGATGAACAATTTCTCTGCAGAGAACTCTCTGCCACAATCTGTGGAAAATCTATTATTTCACTTGCAACTGCAAACTGTGAATACAGGTTCTCAATTCTAAGCTTATTACAAAAATAAGGGTTTCTCCCTATTTATAGATTTATATTAGCTTGCACCCCAAGCCAAGGCCCAAAACTATAAAAGCCCAAAATAGTTATCATTACTAAAATAGGCCTATGTCGAAATTCTGTGTGAAGGAACCTCCTTCGACACTTCGACACAAGGAATTACAAATCAACAGAAGCGACACTCGAATGTTGTATCACACGGACTATTAGCGAAATTAACCGACTAAATAAACTATTTAGAGGGGTTTTCGGTTTTGGTTTCCAATAAGTGATTAAAATAAGTGATTACGAAATAAGTTAATCTGTTGTTCATTCTCCAACTTATCATCGATCACATAATTCCCATGCCCTAAGCGGATTCTATTCCCTTTCGATTACAGTAACAATAACAAGTGTGATTGAAACTAATATATGATTTATGTTCCTAAATTTGAATTAAGCAAACAGATAACGCAAACACGAATTAAGCAAACACGATTACGATTAACAGAACATACATCAATCGAATTAAATCAATCCTATTCTATAAAATATGAAATTTAATTAAGTAAGCAACGACAACTGAATAAATCAGCCAGAATTATAGATAGAATTGAAAAGGGGATTGAAATTACTTGGAAATTATATTAACATCAAAGTTAACGGAGATACGGTTACAACAGATCAACCCTTTGGAATTAGTTCTCCATAATTTCGTAAAAAGCTCAGAAATAATTCGTGAACAGTGAATAATAGATAGTGAACTGTAGCGCGGCTGCTAGGTATAGGAAAGCATCAAATTTGGGTTCAAACCCAACCAGGTCGAAAAACATTAAAAAAAAACCCCAGCCCAAAACTAAATATTTCTTAAGTCTAAAACTTGAATGAATTATTTGAGACTTTTGAACCCGAATCACCTTTTGGCTTCAACACAAAACTTGTAGCTCTTTCTCTTAGCTTTCCAATGTCTATCAGAACGCATCAATCCAATTCTCGTAGCTCAAGTTATGGTTTGCACAATGGACGTGTATCAAATAACCGTTAATGCTGAAAATAAAATACGAATTTAAATTAAAGGCAAAAATAAACTTAAATCTAAAAATACAATAAAATAGGAAAATTAATAAAACAAACTAGAAAAATACCTAAGTACAATAGTAGAATAATGTGCATCAAAATGCACTGATCAAATTCCCTCACACTTGAACTTTTGCACTCCGAGCAAAATTATAAATTCAAAACATACAAATTTCAAAACAAAAACAAAACAGAGCATGCATTTCCAAAGGTTTTCAAGATGACAAAAGTGTAAGTAAAATCCTAAGTTTAAGCTTCATGAAAAATGGTGTTAGTGAGAAACATTTTGTGACAGTCAAAGTAGATAAGAGAACAATTTATCAAAGAGTACATCATAAGTAGCAAGATCCTCACAAGATAAAATTCACTCAACTCTCAAATGTTTGGGATAATTGTTTACACTCAAAGCACAACATGAAAGTTAGTACTACCATAAAGCTTGAAAAGACTCTAACATCCATAATTGAAATACATGCACACAAAGATCAAAAGGACTTTTATTCAGGTTGTAACGTTGCCAAGGTAAGGGTAAGATAAATCCTAAGGGGTACTAGGCTAAAACTAAAAGGGTCAAAAGAAAATTAAAGGAAACTGAGGGAGTGTAACGCGATTTTGGTGGTTTCGAATCACTATCGCTTGGGTACTACAGTTCGATTCATTTTTTATCCTGTTGAGCTGATTAAGGAAGGGAAATAGATGTCTCCAATTAACCCTGCTTGCATACTGAGGTTAAACAGTCAAAACTGTTGGTTTACAGATGCTGTCAAGAGGGGGTTCTTATTTAGGGTTATTCGCTTAAAAATAGTGTCTAGGCTATTGGTAAGACGTTAGATCTGATGCTTTTCGATTGATGTATGAAGGTACGGGATTTTGGGTTTTTGATTAGTATGCTCGCTAAGATTTTGCAATCTTATGCCTACGTATTCCCGAAACAATGAAATCAAAGCGATCGTAGTTCCTCCTATTCTATGGGAGGAAAGAGGTGTTTTGGTGTCTTGTTCAAAGCCCAAGACGTGAAGCTAAAGGCGGTTTGTATCTTGTTCAAAGCCCAAGATGTGAAGCTAAAGGTGGTTTGTATCTTGTTCAAAGCCCAAGATGTGAAGCTAAAGGTTTGACTGAGAGAGAATTTGTCATCTCTAAAGAGGAATTGTTGATGTTTGTATGTTGTGAGCAAGGCACAAATTTGATGCTAAAAGGTTAATTGACTCAATCGGAGTTTCTTTATACAAAGCCTAAGAGGAGGCGGGAAGTTTGACCTTTTCGGGGAAATAGTTCTTTCTGTCTTGTACAAAGCCCAAGATTGAGGCTAAAAGGGATTTTGACTCCGTTGGGGAGAATGTATCTTGTATAAAGCCCAAGATGGAGGCTAAAAGGGTTTGACTCAACAAGAGAGTACTTTTATCTGTCCTGTATAAAGCCCAAGATGGAGGCTAAAAAAGGTTGACTCAACAAGAGAGTCTTGAACAGGTGATTGACTCAACAAGAGAGCCTGAAGGTTGATTAACTCAACGAGAGAGTCTTTTATACTCAGCAAGAGAGTGATTTGTTGTCTCGTACGAAGCCCGAGATAGAGGCTAAAAGGGGATCGAATCAACAAGAGAGTCTTTTATACTCAATAAGAGAGTGTTTTATATGTCTTGTACAAAGCCCTAGACGGAGGCTAAAAGAGTTTGACTCAACAAGAGAGTCTTTTATACTCAACAAGAGAGTGTTTTATATGTCTTGTACAAAGCCCAAGACGGAGGCTAAAAGGAGATTGACTCAACAAGAGAGTCTGAAAAGGTTAGCTCTGCTAGGGAGAATCGTTTGTACAAAGCCCAAGAGGAGGATATCTTACTGCTAAGGATTAGATCCATAGGCATCCCCAAGGGTGGGGAGCTCTCATGAGAGAGAGACCGGGTTTCAGAGTGATCGGTGTTTCTTCCTATGTTTGAAAGGAACTTAAGAATGTCTTTGAGACTCAAGAGGCTTAGACTATCCAAGTCTAGAGTTTTATCTTTTGTACAATGCCCAAGAGGAGGCACGGGTATTAAGGGATGAGTATCAACCCTACAACGGCCGGAGTTTTGATGCTGGAAAGACTGCTCTAGCAAAGGATTACTAAGTTCTGTCTTATACCTTTAAGAGGTCACCAGGGTCCTTGTATTAAGCCCAAGAGAAGGTATGAGAACTTCTAAGAAGTCGATGGGTCTTTGTACAACGCCCAAGAGGAGGCGGGGATGCTTTTAGGAACCCTGTGGGTCCCCAAACCAAGAGAAGTTCAAGAAATGCAATTCTCGTAGAAGAGATCATTCCAGGAAAGTTCAAGAATTTGGAAGAAACTCAAGAGATGCCATTCACGGAGGAAAGATCATCTCTGGGGAGTTAGATTTTCTTTGATAATTTCTAAGGGTGACAGTCTGAGAAAAGGTTCACCGAGAATACTGTCTTTCTCTTTGTTCCATATTGTTTAACCCCAAGAGGAGGGAAGACTGTATCTGGAATCCTACAAGGGATCTAGTTTAGTTTGTATTTAAGAGTGACCAACATGGCTTTACCTAGTTCTAGACGTAATTGTCGGGGAAAACTCTAAATAACTATACTAGTATTACACAGTGGATATATGACAAGTATATAAAAGGATGTGAAAGAAGACTTACAGTGAAACAACCCCACAATACAGTTATATACATATGAAAGCGGTAAATGAAAGCGAATAAACACTTACCCGTTGTAGAGCTTTCATGTTGTTTGGTTAGTTGTTCAACAAAGAAAGTTTTAATAACAACATATATTTGAATTCAAAATCAAAGGAGAAAATGTTTTAAAAAGATTGTTGGGGCTTACAGATCGAGGAGAGACCCGAGTTTTAACGATGATCGCACCGTTGTTTTAAAAAACTGTACAGAGGGACTTATAGAATACGTGAGGCCCAAAAAGTTTTTATGTACAAGGGGATGGGTCTTACACTCTATTAGAGGCCCAAAGTTATTTTTGTACAAGAGATGGGACTTACAACTCAAGGAGAGGCCCAGGGTTATTTGTTTGAAAATGGCGATCGCACCGAGGTTTTTCTTTCAACGCAGAGGGACTTATACATGTCTGAGGCCCAAAATGGTTTTGGTTAAAATGGGATTGGGTCTTACACTCTATTAGAGGCCCAATAATTTATTTTTTAAAAATGAATAAAGATGGGTCTTATAGCTCGAGGAGAGGCCCAATTGATTTTTGTTAGAAAGGCGACGATCGCACCGAACTTTTTGACGGTATCGGGACTTATACAATACACTGAGGCCCAAATTATTTTGGTTTAAAAAAGGGTTGGGTCTTACACTCTATTAGAGGCCCATGAGTTTGAAAAAGTTTGATGAGGGTTAAATTAATCAAAACCCTAATTTGTTTTCAAAATATATTTTAATTGAATAAAAATTCAATTAAAATGATCAAAATTGTTAAACATGTGTGAAAACAAATTGTGATCTTGGATCAATGTTTCAAAAATCATGTTTCTATCCACAAAATGATTGGAAATCAATTAAGTTTGGAAAATCAAGGGAGAAAAAACATTTTAAATGTTGAAAAACAAATAAAATATTAATTCTTTGTAAAAATATCAAGTATATGAAATAATTAATATTTTTGGGATTTTTTGGTAAAATAAAATATTTTTGCATTTTTGTGAATTATTAAAAAAAGATCAACTCAAAATCATTAAAAACCAGAGAGAAATTAATTTTTGAATCAATTAAATAAAATCACAAAATTCAAATATTCAAATATTCAAAAAAGGCGCCAAGAACATGGCAAGAACACGCGCCACCCTCTGTTTCTGCAGATTTGCATTTTCTATCCAATCTCACTGAATACTTGATGATATCATGCAATCTACATATCAATCTGCTCGTTTTCACCTCACGATCATGTCTATGGTCTTTAATTTCATTTATTTTAAGCATGGAATAAGAAATCAAAGAGAAACCTCAAGAACCCTAAAATTTGCATGAAGGCTCAGAAATTCCATACACGATTCAAACAAAGCAATTGATTGAAGGTAAACACTCTATGCATGATTATGAACATATGGCCAAATTATTGTGCAGCAAAAAATGCATGGATCATAGAGTTAGAAGAGCTCAGGCCTACCTCTTGCAGCTGGTGATCATATTTTGTGTTAGAGGTGTTGCAAGCTGGTTCCAATGATTTGCACAACTTCCTTAGGTGCCAAGTGATGTGTCTGAATGCTTGGAGTGGTTTGAAACAAGCTGAAACTTGAGATGGTACCTCAACTGCACCTCTGTCAAGAACTTGAGCAGTTGGCAAGTGATTTTGTGATTTTGGTGTTACAGATGTTATGTGAGTGTTTGGATCACTTCTATATGATGTTTATGAGGTGTGTGTGTGATTAGTTTGGTTGGAATTGCTCTCAAACTCAAAATCCGATAGTGACTTACTTTGGAAGGCAATTTTGGAGTGAAGGAAGAGATTTTGAGGAAAGCATCTGTTTGATGGCTTTGGTGTACTCAAACTGAGCATAAATGAGCTCTATTTATAGTAGAGCAAGTTTGTTTTGCAAGCAATAGTGAATGACAACTGCTGCAGAAGTTTGGCAAATGTTGATCAATAGGAATCCAAGTCTCCTCTAGCCATTGACTAGAGGTTAGAGCACAGGCTGCTGGTTCCCTAGTTCTTGGATAAGTCTTGACTGAATTCAATTGGAAGGGGCTCAGTCCATGCCACCTTGGTGCATCCATTAAATGCTCCAAACCAAAATTGGAGTCATGTCGCTCTTTTAGGCATTTCTAGGTTTGGCATGCTACTTTGGGTTCCAAGGACTTGGGAGGCTGATGGATCAGTGTTTGTCCCTCCTTAGTCTCCCCCTGAGGTGTTTAGATGGATAAACTTATTTGTCATTTGCACAAATTGCCCAAATCTAGTAAAATGCACAAATCTGCCTTGTTATGACAGTTGCAGCAAGGCATGTTGACACTGTCATAACTCTTAGCTCAGGTTGAGTTTGATGGGGTTCTTGCCATTTCGGAAAGCTCTCATATGATACAACATATGTGTGATCATAGTTTGTTTTGATACTTTTTGGATCCAAGTTAAAAATTCCCCTACATTTTGGAAAAAGTGAAACAGATTCTGACTTAGTGAAAATTTCACTAAGTGTTGGAAAAAGTGACATTTCATGTTTTCAGCCATTTTGATCCACCCATAACTCAAAATCCATGATGAATTGGAATGAGGTGTAGTTGACACTTTTAAAGTATGTCATGAGAGCTACAAATCCATCTTTGGATCAGCCAAAATGGTTGCTTGGATCATAAGTTATGATCCTAGGAAGTTGGTACCCTAGCCACTTTGTTCCATAACTTAGAAAATTTCTAAGTTTTTATGGTTACCCCTTTTACAAGTTATCCCACTTTCTTTCATTTTTCTTGATGAATGATGATTCCAATCACACATTAACATCATTTTAGGGTTAGGGAACCATAATTGTGAAAAATCTCAAAAAGTCAAAGTTGACTTTTGTGCACAGTTGACTTTTTGTCAAATGAACTCCAAACTGTGCGATCCTCTATGAAATCAAGTCCTTGACCTAAATAAAACTTTATGGACATGTTCCATAGGTGTTATAGGGTGTATTGAATCATGTCCCAAGGTTTGGGAGCATGCCTGGGTCAAAAGTCAAAGGCACAGTTGACTTTTCCCGCGAAACCCTAATTGTGGTTCTGATGAATTTGAACCTTGTTGATCAAGCTTCTTGGATCAATCCATTATTGAAAATGGATCAATATAGTGTGTTAGAGACCCTCAAATCCTCACTTGAGGTCTTGGCTCATGTTTTGTCACAAAAGTCAACTTAGGGGTGAATTAGGTCAAGAAACCCTAATTCCTGATTTTTTATGAATGCATCCCCTGAGGCTAAATTGACTTGATGATTGGGTTTATGATGTCCCTTGGAGTATCTTAGGTTGTGCTTTGAATATTTTGGCTCATTCCCAGAGGAAAATTCCCATCTGGAGGCCCCAGTCGACCAAAACCCTAATTTGGTGACACTGGCAGTCTTGGGGTTTAATCCACTTGGAATGTTGCAACTTTGTGCTTGATTCTTGAGGTGGGAGTCCTCTTGATCCATTGTGGATGTTTGAGAGGTTTAGACAAGTCGAAGATCATGTCATTCCTTGATTGATCCTTTGTCTAAGAGCTCTGAGAGGGCTTGAAACCCTAAGTTTGATTGTAGTGGATGCTCACCCATCTTTGGGGAGACTAATGAGGTATAATGGTTCATCCATATTGTGATGATGATTTGCACAATGATGGGGAATCTTAGTGGTCAAAATTTGGGGTATGACGGATGCCCCTATTTAATCTTCTTGGACCCGAAGGTGTGAATGGCGAAGGTATTCGGGCATTTAGGGTGGATTAAATATCAGAATACCCAAAATTTTGATGGTGGTCATGAATGGTAGCTTACGCACCCTTCTTCTTTTGCTAAGCCATGATGCTTAGAAAAGGTAAAACTTCCCCTCGATCCTGGTCTTCAGCCAAGGAACTGGTCTAAGTTTCTGATATACACTTCCCCTCGATCCTGGTTTCCTACCAAGGAACTGGTCTCAGTTTCCAAAATAAACTTCCCCTCGATCCTGGTTTCCTACCAGGGAACTGGTCTTAGTTTCTGATGTAAAGTTCCCCTCGATCATGGTTTCCTACCAAGGAACTGGTCTTAGTTTCCGAAATAAACTTCTCCTCGATCCTGGTTTCCTACCAAGGAACTGGTCTCAGTTTCTTTTGTCAATAAACTTTCTTGACAAGGGGCGCTGTTAGTAGCGGTTTTCCTCAAACTTCTCGCCGAATTGTCCTGCGGAGATGTCATTTGATGGAAAAAGATCTGATGTCAGAGTTGTTGGGGAACCCAGTCGTCTGAGTTGTAGAGGTGTACAAACTTATCCATTGGAGATGTCATCCGTTGACTCTACCGGGGGAAAATGAGTCTCTTGAAAGACTTATTTCGCTTGGGGTATTACATCATACTTTTCTCGGGATCTTCTCGGAGAAATTCCATATGATGATGTGATCCAATCTTGAGGTACTGATGACCTTTTCGTTAGCGAAATTTTTCGGAGAAAAACGGTTGTATTGCTGAATCTCTGATTAAGAGGCTTTCTCTAGGGATTTTTCTTAATCTGGGAAAGCGAAGACATAATCTTCAATGGTGAAGAGTGACGTTGGCTGAAGGTTCTCTGGCCTTTCATAGGTTTAAGTTATCAAAGTGGTCAAAGAACCACCTTCAATCCAGTAGCAAAGTGGAGGAGTGTTTATTCAGACGCCACCTTTCTCGACGAGGAAAGAACTGACAATTCGGTTGAGAAGACGTTTATCATTAGGGAATAAGACCGACTAGAGTGATAGTGATACAATATGAATATGAATGTAAATCAATAATTCATGATGTATGTATGTATATGCTGACAAAATCGATGCGACATACAGACTAATGGATGAACACGACTGGATACTCTGCCACAGCAGGAGATGAAAAGTATCGCTGATTCAAAAAATAGTAATTCTTCCCTGCTTAGGAGGGATAGTCCCTGTTGGGAGCTATGTTGGTCGGACTTAGGAGGTAAGAACTCTGCCGGGGGGTGTCAGAGGAAACATGGTCTCTGACACAGTTGATCCTTCATTCAGGTGTACTAGCTAAGAAAGAGTACTTTGATTCTGCACTTTGAAGATCGATTACTTCTGGAGAAGCGATTGATGTTCTTTTGACGTTTAACAGTCAAAAGAATTGCCATCTTTATTTTAAAAGCAAAAAAAGTTTTAACAAGTAAATTCATTTTTGTTTTATTTCAAGAATCGTTGATCATGTTAAAATGTTGTTCTATAAAGCTAAAACAAATGAGAAAGCACCATGGCTCAAATTTTATTGATAGGATAGAAATCAGCCAAACACGTGATTCCATGGAGTATTTACAAAGTTCAGAAAATGGTAATTTAAGGGAAAAGGGCTACATTGAAACATAACGACCGTTATCCTTCTACCAACTTTGAATTCTGGACATCCTGAGCTTCTGTCGAAGATGACCTTGAGTGGAGTTTTCCTGATGGATGGCATAACTGTTGCTGGGGGATTTGCCCCTATTGAACATAGTTACTTGCCATTATCCCTAACTTTTGCCTGGATTGTACTTTGAGATTTCCAATCCACCGGGATGATTTTTTATTGTGTCTCTAATTTTTGCCTGGACCGCTGTTAGGTGCTAAATTGTGTTAATATTTAGTTTAGTTTTTAGCACCTTTTTGTGATCTTTATTTGATAATCGATGCTTTTTCTCATTGTTTCCAGTTAATAACCGTAGTATAGTTAATTACATTAGTAGACTTATTTATTTAACTTTTGTGTATTAATTGTAGGTTTTTACATGGAAACGTGAAGCTTGGAGCAAGGAAGGCCCTTAGAAGCAGTTTTTGAAGAAATCAATTTTTGGAGCATGCTTGTAGCGCGCTAAGCGCGCTCCTAGCGCGGGGATGGAGCTAGTTACAGAGAGTAGTCCGCTTGGCGCGGTCTTGAGCCCGCTAAGCGCGCTCCTAGGTCAGTTTAGCAATAAATGAGACAGCGCTTAGCGCGGTACAGCGTGCTTAGCGCGCGGTGCAGCATGCTTAGCGCGCTCTGCGATTCTCATCCCCCTTATAAATAGACTTTTCAGTATTTTTCTTGGGATCTTTGATAATTTTCAGAGCAAAATACATTGTAAACACTGTAGCATCTCATTTTGGAAGATTGGAAGCATCATTCATCGAGAGATCGTCATTGATGCTTGATATTCTTCTTCATCTTCTTGTTTGTTTAGCTTGCATGACAATGGAGAGCTAATTTTCCTTTTTGTGTCAAGGTTAGATGGTGGATAAACCTTTCTTTTGCATCTATATGTATTGATTCTAGCTTGTGAACTCTTGGATGATGAATGTATGATGAGAAACTTTGTTTCTATGGTTTATTCTTTGTGTTGGTTCATGATTGAGAAATGTGTTCTTACTCTTTACCTAGGTTTTTCATCCATCAATGCACATTGGCTAGAGATAGTTATGTGAGTTGATGTTCACAAAATATTGAGCTTGAATGTTGTCATTTTGATAGTTTGAGTGAGAGATCATCAAAGGATCAAAATGGTAAAACTAACAATATGTGTTAGAGATAAATATATTGGGAGGATATGTGATTGTATTTATCGTTTAACTGAGTTCATTAGCTTTATCAATTATATACGTGCAAAATAGTTTGTCGAACCCTAATCTTGACATGCTTTTGATAAATCGTTAAAACAAATCTTTTTACCGCTATTCCTTAAATTTGAATGCAAACGTTCTGACTAAAAACAACCAAAACCCCTTGTTACTTTGCAGTTTAAAACATATACAACTGTAGAACGGCTGCAATATCATGAACAATCTCTGTGGATCGATAACAAAACCCTAACTCTATTTTTATTTCAACAAATTGGCGCCGTTGCCGGGGATTGTTAATTGATATTGCAAGCATTGCAATCATTGTGAAGTTTTAGACTTGTTAAAACTTTTCTTGTGTTTGTTGATTTGTTTTGTTTAGTGTGCAGACTTTGTTCATGCGAGGGAAACTACAAGCGGACCAACTTCTATTCAATCCCGAGATTGAAAGAACCGCTCGTAGGCTCAATAGCAGAACTAGATGGAGGAGGCAACTAGCTAGACAAAGGCAAGAACATGGAGAAGGTTCGACTTCTACACCACCACCAATTCCACAGTTCACGTCGATCATGGAGCATCCACCACCACTACCCGTGTCCACACCATGTGTGAATAGTCCACGTCACACCGCTCAGTTTGCTAACAATAATCAAGGAAGCCAAGCCGAGATGAAAACTGGAACTTTGAACTTGTTGTATGGAAGTCTGTTCACGGGTGTTGCGGTGAAAATCGGATAACAAGCTATTTATTAACTTGCATCATTTTCTTTTACAACCAACTTTGATTTATCCAAAGGAAAGGTTCAAGATCGTTAGAAAAACCTAAAGGGGAAAGATCTAAGGTTCGGGGGTTGGTTACGCCTAGGGAAGGTATTAGCACCCTAAACGTCCGTAGTACTCTACGGGAACCTCTTGTTCTAATGTTATCTTATGTTTGCTAAAGGTTCTATGCTAATGGTTGAAACCCTAGGGGTTAGTATCTAAGTATACTCGACAAAGCATCACACTTTGCGCCTACGTATCCTCGGGAATAGAATCAGAGTATGCGTAGTTCTACTTCTACTGAATGATTGACTATGGCCAATATTCAGAGGGGAAATAAGTACAAGCTCATTATAGAGTTTAAGAACTCTCTAGATCTAGTTGAAATGGACCTATGTTATGTTTAGTCAGTAGGGAAAAGTGATGATTCATTATGATGAATATCACTAAGAGTTTAGGAACTCTCTCCTAAAGCTAGTTGTAATTTCTATGGCTCTGATGAGGCCAAGAAATAAAGTTTTCTCCTAAGAGGTTACTAAGGTTAAGGTGGGAGGTCATGACTTTAGGAGTCAACATGTTTAACCTTCCTTTGGAATAGGGGAAAGATAACAGGTTAATAATTTAAATACGACGATACAATAATACATGAATTAAGATAATGATATGGGTGAGAATCATGATATCAATGCAAAGTGAGAATTAAACATATTAGACAATGATTAAACATAAGATGAAATAAAATGAACTAATCTCGTCTTAATCATGATTTAATCGAGAAATTGATAATCAATAATTCTTGACCTTCATCGACTAAATAAAATCAGAATGAAAATAACACTAGTCTCGTCTAAATCAAGATTTAATCGAGAAATCGATAATCTTGTATTTTTGACCTTCATTGACCAACGAAAATAAATAACAGTAGCCTCACATTCATCAAGACCTTATTGACTTGAAATGATTGAAGTCAAGATTCGTGTAATGTCATCGGCCAAAATGAAGATTATGAAATAAAAGAGGTTGATCTCGTCTTAATCAAGATCTAAATCGGTAAAACGATAATCTTTATATTTGACTTTCATCGACCAAAATAACATCGGAATAAAACAAATTGGTCTCGTTTAAATCAAGATCTAATCGACAAATTGATGATCTCGGATTTTTAACTTTCATCGACCAAAATAGAATCGGAATAAAAACAAGTTGGTCTCGTTTAAATCAAGATCTAATCGACAAATCGATGATCTTGGATTTTTTAACTTTCATCGACCAAAATAGAAAATACAAAGTAGCCTCCTACAAATCTAGACTTTTAGTGATTTTAGGATAATCAACGAAGTCAAAATGTATATGATATCACAGGCCAAAATAATATAGAAAATGAAATTCAATGTACCACTAAGTCAAGTGGAGTGACATGAATAAAATTAGTGAAAAAACACAGAAAGACTAAAGATTAAAAACTAAAAAAAAACTTGTTAATAGAAGTTAATAATAATAAAAAAGAATATGATTTTTTTTTTAAAAGACAAGTGAAAGCGAGGGTGCTGATTGAAAGTGGGTGTAGAAAACAACATAGGATCACGTGGGTCTAAGCCCATCACCACAAGTAAGTCCAACAATGTTTAGACCACAAAAGGGACAGTATGAAACGATCCATCACCCACCCACATTCCAAAACGGCACGGTCAAAATAATAAAATGCATCAATAGTATTTGCAATAAAGCTAAAAAGAGAAAAAGAAAAAAAACAAGTCAAAAAGGCTTCCGTCCAAAACGAAAGAAATCAGAACATGAAGTCCTGTTCAAACCCATCTTCCCAACTTTTCCTTTCTAAAATGCAAGTTCCCGTCAGAATGCGCAAGCGAAATTGATCAACAAAATCAAGGGAGCGTTTGCAACCTTCGTGTCGTATCGATCTCGCGGTTTATACTCGGTTCGATTGATGAAGGAGATGAAGATTTGGTTTGTGATCTGGAAGCGGTGATTGTTGGGTGCGCGATTCATTTTCAACGATGCCATCGTCAACATCAATTTATCGCTGGGAAACGAAAGGAAATAAGAACACGTCTTTCAAAGGCGTCATCACTTCAACGATCTATTGTTCGTTCCTTTCTTCATTCAGGTTCGGTTTCGATTCTCACAAGCTTGGTTCATTTTGATTCAATTGCTCTCTTTCTCATCTCGATCTCTCTCTTCATCTTTTCCGATTTCCGGTTCTGTTTGTGATTATGGTTTGTCGGTTGAAGGCTGGGTTGTGCGGTATGTGGAGGAGGGTTAACGGGTGTCATTGATTGTTATTTGAAGGTAGGGTAGGCTTGGTGAAGGTCGAAGAAACTGGATTGTTATGTTTGAAAGGGTGTGGTGGGGTTGAATCGAGGATGGCGGAAGGAGAAGGTTTTGAAAACAAAGAACATGGTTGAAGTTTGTTTGAAAGTGGTATTTGATAAACGGAAAAGTTGTTGAGGGTGATGTGTTGTGGGTTAAAGAAAGTTGAGATGTGGTGGATGAGGCTGAAGATAGTTTCGGCGATGGGGTTTGGGTGATGAGGTGATTTGGGTTGAAGAGGTTGGGGTTTACGATTGAAGTGGGTTTGAGATGGCGGTGGAGGGTGGTTCGATGGAAGGTGAGTTTGAAGGGTGTTAGTTTGATGTTGTGCGTGAAGTTGTATCTGTATTTGGTGGAAGAAGCTGAAGTTCTTTTTTGTGTTCAGAAAATGGAGAGGGAGGAGGTTTAGAAGAAGGTTGTATGACCGAAGGGAGTTTGTTTTTTTGTTGGTTGTTGTTGATGTTGGTGTGTTTGAAAAAAAAGAAGAAGATGTTCCCAGCTGAGGGGAGGTTTTACGTTGTTGTTGGCTTCCTTTTGTTTGAGTGTTCTTTGAATCTCCGCCCCCTTCTGCTCTCTGCTTCCTCTATTATATATATCCTCCAAAACTGAACTTGTTCTTGAATTTGAATTTTGAAATTTGATCGTTGTTGGCTTGTTATTTTCAAGTGCAGGTTAACGTTGTAGTAGCAGAAGTCTGTGGTGTGTTGGTTTGCAAAGTGGTAGCAGGACTTTTGCAGTGTGGGAGAGTTCCTTTTTTATGCAAGCTTGTTGTAGAGTTCTGTGGTGATGGTCGCGTGGCTTTGTTGGTTTGTGCACAGGGGAGACTTTTGCATTTGGTCATGGGCTTGTAAAGAAAACAACAATGGGCTTAAAAGAAAGAAAAATGGGCAATGGTTTTTGTTGAATGGTTTTTTATAAATATTAAATGGATAAAGAAAAATGGATAGTTGGATAAGGATAAATGGATTTTGGATAATTTAATAATCGAATGAAAGAAATAAATTAAGAAAGTGGTTGAAGAAAAAGAATTTAATTGGATAAACAAAAAGGATTTTTTTTAAAAGGGTGATTTGGAAAATTAAGTTTAAATGGATACTATGGATAATTGAAAATGTGGATTTAATTGGATAATGCTTCTTTTTTTTTAAATAATATGATTAATAAAAATAATAATAAACTAATTAATATTCTAAATTAAAATTAGTTAGAAAAATAAACTAAATGAATAATTAATCTAATTAATTAAAACTAATTATTAAAATTAAATTAAATTAAGATTAGTTTAAATTACTAAAAATAAAACGACTTAAATATAAATGAAATAAAGATAGGCCATATTGGAATTAAACTAAAAATAAAAACAAATAGAAAACTAAGATAATTATTAAAATATAGAGAAAAATAAAACAACAACTAGCAGAAAAATGAGGGTAAAATTTAGGGTGCAACAGTTGCCCCTATTTAAATATCTTCACCTGATGACATGAGAGATGAAGATCCTCATGTGATCAACAGTGAAAGATATTTAAATACATATAACCGAAAATTTTACCCTCAGATGCACACATATGCAATGCAACAAACATGATGCCAAGAAGATGCAAGAAAAATGCAGACACAACGAGGCACCAAGGGCAAACAGGAGGAGACCAGAGAGCTCCACTGGGGAAAGACAGAACGGTAGTATCCATGAGAAACACCTCACTGGGGATACGAGCTAACCAACAACAAGGACCCGCCAGAGAGACTCCAAAGGGACACTGGGAAAAAGACCACATACAATCTCACTGGGAAAGGATCTGGGGAGATAGACTACTGGGAACAGAACAAACCCACACTCTTCCTGGGCACGAAACCAGAAAGAAAAACCTGATCATTGGGGATCAGCCTGAAAGTGACAGACAAACAAGCAAAGACTTCCTGGGAATCTTAAATTGAAGAGTTCAAAATGGGATCTTCAAGAAAAGCCAGGAAGGCAGAGACAAACCCTGCGCACCAGATAGGAGTCTTAAGGGTTGAAGAAACTTGTTCCAAGAAGTTTAGCTTAAAGCAAGTTTTCAAAAAAATACCAAGGTAAAGGGTTCAATGTCCGACACGATTCGAACAAGAACGGTTTTAAGACCAGAAGACAGTGCCTGACGCGATTCAAACAAAGTCCAAGTTCAAGTTTGACACGATTCAAACGAGAACAGCTTTTAAAACAAATAGACGATGCTTGACATGATTCAAACAAATTCCAAGTTCAAGTCTGACACGATTCAAACGAGAACGGGTTTTAAAACACGAGATGATGTTTGACACGATTCAAACAAAGCCCAAGTTCAAGTCTGACACGATTTAAACGAGAACAGGTTTTAAAACGAATAGATGATGCTTGACACGATTCAAACAAAGTCCAAGTTCAAGTCTGACACTATTCAAACGAGAACAGCTTTAAAATGAGCTGACAATGCTTGACGCGATTCAAACAAAGTCTAAGTTCAAGTTTGACATGATTCAAACAAGAACGGGGTTGCAAAGATCTTTAACGTTAAACTTCTCGGGGGACAGTAAAAGATTTAAAGATTCCAATCTGACGCGCAAAGGTTAAGACTGAACAAGCACGACACAAGACAAACCGCGAATGTCTTTACTTCACTGGGGAAATAAAGACAGACACCAACAACAGACCACAAGCAAAACAAAGCAAACAGATGCAAAGATGCTAAGGGTATGATGCATATGCTTAGCTATATGCTAGAAACGACACGAACGACACAAAATAGGAAAGAAGAAAGGATAATACAAGCTAACACCCTGAAACCCAAACATCAAGGATAACCGGGGCAATCTTCTTTCACTGGAGATGGCAGATCCATGCCAAAAAATACAGTACCGCCAACTCTTCCTGTACCAACTTGATTCCATAAAACATCTTGATACTAGAGTAAAACTTGGTTTATCTTTGTGTTTTCTTGAAACTTTCCCGCTTCCAAGAATCAGATGAAAATGACGAAGTTATTGTATTCAAAGACCAATAACAACTCTAGTGACTAAGAACTCTGTCGTCCAATAGCTGACTTCTCTGGGGACTCTTGCATAAAGAACTGGGGTTTAAATGGGAACATGGTTAATGAGTCACGAATAGACTCTGGTACTCAAATAAGAGTTGGTTGAGATAACACATAATCTGCTTCATGAAGGAAAACCGGTAGGAGCCAGAAAGGTAACCTCATTGGAGATAGAACCAAGAAATGGGCTCCAATAAAGGTATCTAGAATGATTGATCATCAAGGCTAAATGCAACTAGATGACATTCTAGAAAGGATCCGCAATGAAGGTTGAACCGAAAAACGGTCTTCACTGGGAAAAGATATCCAAAGTGATGGAACAACAGGTTCAAGCATGACCGGTTGGTACTTTGGAAAAAAGAAGAACCTTATTGGAGATTGAACCAAGAAATGGGCCCCAATAAAGTATCTAGGATGATTGATCATCAAGTCAAAACATGACTAAATGACATCCTAGAAACACCTCTAAAGTGATGGAACAACAGGTTCAAGTATGACCAGTTGGCTCTTTAGAAGTAACCTCTAAAGTGATGGAACAACAAGTTCAAGTATGACCGGTTGGCGCTTTAGAAGTAACCTTGTCGGAGGTAGAACCAAAAAATGGGCTCTAACAAAGTATCTAGAATGATTGATCATCAAGGCTAAACGCGACTAGATGACATTCTAGAAAAGATCCGCAATGAAGGTTGAACGGAAAAAACGGTCTTCACTGGGAAAAGACATCCAAAGTGATGGAACAACAGGTTCAAGCATGACCGGTTGGCACTTTGAAAAAATAAACCTTATTGGAGATAGAACCAAGAAATGGGCCCCAATAAAGGTATAGAATCTGATAGGTTAGTACCGGAGTTGCATAACTGAAGATAAGGCTTCCTGGGGAATACCCAATTACGGTTGCGAAGAGGTTGAATAGTACCAGAGATAGATAAGCTGCTTAAAAGAGACTGCCAAGCTTCTTCAAGAGATTGCTGCCTCAAAGATATCTTGATATCACAATATTGTTGGGGAAAATAATCTATCCTCAATGAGGCTCTGTGAGGGATTCTTCTTGCAAGAAACGGTGCAAAATAAATGCACATTCAAAGATAGGTTCAGAAAACCACCCCTGCCTGGGACCAAAGTTCAATCTAGGAACAAACTAGAAAGAAACGGTCAAACAAGACTCCAATTGAGGAAAGAACTCAAATGGGAATTTATCTTATCCACATGTGGAAAAGATAACTGAACCAACCATCATCCACGAGGATAAAATTCTGTGGGGAATTCAGAAAAGAATGGGCACTTTATGCCTAGGGCTGACTTTCTATTGGAGAGAATAGACTAACCCAATCACTTGGGGAGAAAAACCGCCAAAGTGAACAAAAACAGGAAAACACCAGAAAAAGAAGCAGAAACGCCAAGATGCTATGCATATGAGTGCTTATGCCATGCTTATGCTTATGCTGACAAAACGGACAAGAAGCGAAACCGGAGATGAAACAAACGTCTGGACAAAGGATACCCGGCCAAACTCAAAAGGTTGGACCAATACTGGGGATGAAGAAGAATCAACAACTTCACTGGTGAAAAGAGTATTCCACTTAAGGTATACCATCATGAGGATTGCCATCATGAGTTTGATTTCTTTGTTGGTAGAGAATCCATAGAGAATGGCCAGGATTAGCTGAAGTAACAGCTTATTGGGGAGCTAACACAGTAATTATGCATTCCACTGGCATAACTACCATCTTCAAATCCTATCTGCCCCAGGCTAGACGGTCTATACGATAACAAGAGGATTTTATAGAAGAATTGGCATACAGGGTGTTTCAATATCTTCAAACTCTTGGAGAGATCTTGACGTAACTGCCCCAGATTAATGGCGTTTGCACAAAAAAGCCTTGGAACTTGCTTCAGACTGATTGTTCGTTGATTTGGGGAACAAACTTTGCTCCTGTCAGCTTGGTTGATCTGTGACGGGGATGTCCTTGACTGACTATTTTTTAGAGATTTGTCGAATCTCGACCTGATTGCCCCTGATTAACTGGTTCGTGAGGGTAAGTCACCAAAAGGATTTCACAGAAGAATTGACACACCAAATGCTTCAATGTCTTCAAACTTTTGAAAAGAAATGAACTTAGACATGGTTGCCCCGGATCAACTGTATTTGAAATACACAAATGGTAGTAGAAACGACTGGGGGAACAAAACTTGCCCCTGCTGATAGGTCACTGGAGTCCATACTTGTCATAGATGACCTCAGGGAGACTTGCCCCAATATTTTGAACTTTGACGAGTTATGCCCCCTGATTCGGTAGATTGGAAAATCCTTCCACTGGGTTGCCCCTGACTGAGTTTCCTTTATCAAGTCGAATCCCCTAGCTGGCTGTATTTGTTAAGATTCCTTTGATATTGAATTGTTTTTGCAAACAAGTATCGTTCATAAAAAAAATAGGCAAAAATTAATGCAAAGTTTTGATAAAAGACGCACAGTGAAATGATTAAATAGTCAAAAACAATGGCGGGTCTAGTCATTAAGGAAGTGACTAACACACGCGAGTAACAAAGACTATTAGGAGTCAGGTTACTCAACCTTGCTGTAGTATGCTTTTCAAAACAACCTTACCTCAATTAGGTCTTTTAAGGGTTGTAATGTGGTATGGTTCATGGTTTATGAAACAAAGGATAAAGGCTCACATCCTACGCTCAGTTAACTCAAGATATACTTTCAAATCTCCAAAAATAGGAAGTCACTTGATTTGAAAGCTGACTGGCGCCTTATATGAAGCGCTCATGTTTGAATGCATAGCTGAGTTAAACTGAGAACTACCCTGCCCCAAGGTTTGAGATTGAAGGGTTTTTGTGTAAGGAGAAGAAACTCCTACTTCTAGGCTCGAAGGGGTTAACAAGAGATGAATTGAAATAATGCCTTACATCCTCGGCGAGGTTAATTTGAAAGTATGCCACAGTAATTATGAACACGGGGTTTTCATCATCCTCCCTAATCTTTGTTTTAACAAAAGTTTTGAAAAAGGAGTGGAAAACATATAGATGTTTGCTTTTATAAAAATAAAAGTAAGTGAGTGAAACGAATGGATTTAGCCAAAAGATGCACAAACATTTCATTAACCTTGCCAATTTGAAAGTACAACAAAGCTCAAAAGAAAATACAAATTCAGAGTGCAAAGGAAATACAATAAAATTGCTGAAACAGCCAAAAGATTGCCAGCTTTAGGGAATCAAAATACAGAAAATCAAAGAGGAGACACCCAATCCCTCATTGTCTTGATACACCCTCCATATCATTACTTATCTCATGAGCGGATAAAGATTGTTCTTGATATTAGGCTGAGAGCCATCGAAAGACATAATGTTTCTCCCCACTAAGTCCTTCACAATATGCTTCAAAGCAAAACAACCTTCTAAATTCTGGCCTGGTGCGCCTTCATGGAATGCACAATGAGCATTGGGATTGTAAGAAAGTGGAAGCAGATCAAGAGGTGGGCCTGATGACCTTGTAGTTATTAACCCTTGTTGCACCAAAACAGGATATAATGCTATGTACGTCATTGGAATGGGAGGAATCGGAGGCCTTCCACCCTTTCTTTTTCCTGGTATGTTCCGACGAGAAACTTGAGTCTGTTGGCGATAAGCAGGAGCGTTGGGCGCTCGTTGATACATTGGTGGTTGAGGAACCGGCTGATAAACAGAAGCTTGACTATTGAATGTTGGCGCGATGGTGGCCACATAAGGTTGCTGAACAGAATAACACTGTTGTTGGTGTTGATGTTTCCAGTACTGATTCTTCCTCTTTTTATTTGTCATCACCACATTAGTATCCCCTTCCCTTTTGAAGGATATCTTGGCATCGTCGCTTGGACTACCAGCTCTCTTGGTTATTTTCCCACTCTTCAGACCAAGCTCTACTTTGATCCCCACAGCCACAATATCGGAAAAACTAGCATACACGCTACTGATCATCCTTTCATAGAATTCCGGTCTCACCGTGTCAACAAACCAATCAGTTAACTCTTTTTCAGACAAAGGTGGCTCTACCTGTGAAGCCAGCTCTCTCCATCTTTGTACATACTCTTTAAAAGACTTGGTATCGCGCTGTGACATACTCAGTAGTTGTCTACGATCTGGCGCCAGGTCCATGTTATATCTATAATGCTTTACAAAAGCATCAGATACATCTTGAAAGCATTGGATCCTAGATTGGTCCAAAGTCAAATACCACTTTGCAGCAGCTCCTTTCAAACTATCTTGGAAGTAGTGGATCATCAGCTTATCATTATCCATAAATGCAGCCATTCGCCGGTAATACATGGGCAAATGCGACTTAGGACAGGTCGCTCTTGAGTAAAGGTCGAAATTGGGTAGCTTGAACTTGGGTGGAATTACCAAGCCTGAGACTAAGCACAAGTCTTTAACATTAGTATTAGATACATTTCTCCTCTCCATTGCTTCCAATTTCCTCCGCATTGTCTCTACACTTTCCTCCAACCTTTCATGTCGATTATCCCCTTCTTCGGACCTATTGACATGATCATGAACCGGAGGTGGATTCTGAAAAACTGGGTACATCTGGGCTTGCACTGTTGCTGGAGTGAAGGTAGGAATAGCTTGAAAAGCCTCATTAATCAAGGGAACAGCTTGTTGAGTAGAAGTGACGGCCAGAGCACGCATAAAGTTAAAAGGCATGCCTAAAGTGGGGTTCACAAAAGTAACGGGAGGTTCTACAGTTGTAGCAACGACTTCTGATACTACGGTGACCTGTATATCCACCTTTGCTCGTATAACATTCAAAACTTCCATGATCTGCCCCATTCCTCCTCGGAGCTCGCTCAAATCATTGTTAACTCTGTCCATCTCGCAGTATTGTTCAGACATCCTTTGTCGAGTTTGGCTCATGTGACGATTCAAAGACGATTCAAAAGGGAAAACGGCGACATGAGACGAGGACAGGGAGGAAATGCACATGCTATGACATGATGCAAATGAGATGCTAATGCAAGCCAAATGGTTTCAAGGAACTCAAAGGCAAGTTGCGAAATTTTTGGAAAATTGAAAAGTTTTGTTTTTTTTTAAATCCAAGCTCTGTTGATCTTTTGAAAAGGAAACAAATATTTGAGTTTCTCGGAACCAAAGGGCTAGGAAT
This sequence comes from Lathyrus tuberosus, assembly GCA_022829125.1. Taxonomy (NCBI): domain Eukaryota; kingdom Viridiplantae; phylum Streptophyta; class Magnoliopsida; order Fabales; family Fabaceae; genus Lathyrus; species Lathyrus tuberosus. The sequence goes on along the minus strand of JALAZF010000812.1, from coordinate 710,426 downwards.
GCTTGAATGTAGAGATGCGCAAAGCACACGATTCACAAACATATGCACACAAAACAAACAAACCCTAGGTTTATAGGTCTCATGAATGGAGCCATGGTCTACCTATCCCAATAGGTATGTACTACTGGTTTTCATCTGCTGAACAAGGTTCTAAAGAGTTCCCAGAGTCGACAACCCATCTTTCAGATTTTATCGACTTTCCAATTGCTTGGTGATCGATAAAATTATCAAGAGAATCTCGTCTGAGTGTAGTATCGCGTAGCAACCATTTGGGATTGCTCCCTCACACTCCTCGCACTACGTCCTAAATAGGCCAAGTTGGGTTAAAGGGATAACTAAAGGTCATCAGTATCTCTGGCTCCTAGGTCGAAAGTAGTAACGCATTCACGATTGCTCGTTCAACATTTACCACTTCTGAGAGGGCCTCAACTGAGTGTGGACTTCAAGTTCCCTCCTTTGAGATTTCTCCCTCGAAGTTCCCTTGACTATGTCCACGGTTCCTAAACATATTTGTTCTCTCAAGTCCGGGCTAGGACTTATCTCACTCATTGATATCATGTCAACCCAAACCGAACAGGATAATATCAAACATAGAACAGATATACAAGCATGCAAGCAGATATGACATACAAGCAATCATACAAGTAGATAAGCAAACATGAGTAACATAAAACAAAGGTAGGCTTAACCCTCTTAGGAAAGGACCAACAATAGGTCTAACAGTCCCTAGTGAAGTCGCCATTTCTGTTTCGGTGAAAATCGGATAACAAGCTATTTATTAACTTGCATCATTTTCTTTTACAACCGACTTTGATTTATCTAAAGGAAAGGTTCAAGATCGTTAGAAAAACCTAAAGGGGAAAGATCTAAGTTTCGGGGGTTGGTTACGCCTAGGGAAGGTATTAGCACCCTAAACGTCTGTAGTACTCTACGGGAACCTCTTGTTCTAATGTTATCTTATGTTTGCTAAAGGTTCTATGCTAATGGTTGAAACCCTAGGGGTTAGTATCTAAGTATACTCGACAAAGCATCGCACTTTGTGCCTACGTATCCTCGGGAATAGAATCAGAGTATGCGTAGTTCTACTTCTACTGAATGATTGACTATGGCCAATATTCAGAGGGGAAATGAGTACAAGCTCATTATAGAGTTTAAGAACTCTCTAGATCTAGTTGAAATGGACCTATGTTATGTTTAGTCAGTAGGGAAAAGTGATGATTCATTATGATGAATATCACTAAGAGTTTAGGAACTCTCTCCTAAAGCTAGTTGTAATTTCTATGGCTCTGATGAGGCCATGAAATAAAGTTTTCTCCTAAGAGGTTACTAAGGTTAAGGTGGGAGGTCATGACTTTAGGAGTCAACATGTTTAACCTTCCTTTGGAATAGGGGAAAGATAACAGGTTAATAATTTAAATACGACGATACAATAATACATGAATTAAGATAATGATATGGGTGAGAATCATGATATCAATGCAAAGTGAGAATTAAACATATTAGACAATGATTAAACATAAGATGAAATAAAATGAACTAATCTCGTCTTAATCATGATTTAATCGAGAAATTGATAATCAATAATTCTTGACCTTCATCGACTAAATAAAATCGGAATGAAAATAACACTAGTCTCGTCTAAATCAAGATTTAATCGAGAAATCGATAATCTTGTATTTTTGACCTTCATTGACCAACGAAAATAAATAACAGTAGCCTCACATTCATCAAGACCTTATTGACTTGAAATGATTGAAGTCAAGATTCGTGTAATGTCATCGGCCAAAATGAAGATTATGAAATAAAAGAGGTTGATCTCGTCTTAATCAAGATCTAAATCGGTAAAACGATAATCTTTATATTTGACTTTCATCGACCAAAATAACATCGGAATAAAACAAATTGGTCTCGTTTAAATCAAGATCTAATCGACAAATTGATGATCTCAGATTTTTAACTTTCATCGACCAAAATAGAATCGGAATAAAAACAAGTTGGTCTCGTTTAAATCAAGATCTAATCGACAAATCGATGATCTTGGATTTTTTAACTTTCATCGACCAAAATAGAAAATACAAAGTAGCCTCCTACAAATCTAGACTTTTAGTGATTTTAGGATAATCAACGAAGTCAAAATGTATATGATATCACAGGCCAAAATAATATAGAAAATGAAATTCAATGTACCACTAAGTCAAGTGGAGTGACATGAATAAAATTAGTGAAAAAACACAGAAAGACTAAAGATTAAAAACTAAAAAAAAACTTGTTAATAGAAGTTAATAATAATAAAAAAGAATATGATTTTTTTTTAAAAGACAAGTGAAAGCGAGGGTGCTGATTGAAAGTGGGTGTAGAAAACAACATAGGATCATGTGGGTCTAAGCCCATCACCACAAGTAAGTCCAACAATGTTTAGACCACAAAAGGGACAGTATGAAACGATCCATCACCCACCCACGTTCCAAAACGGCACGGTAAAAATAATAAAATGCATCAATAGTATTTGCAATAAAGTTAAAAAGAGAAAAATAAAAAAAAACAAGTCAAAAAGGCTTCTGTCCAAAACGAAAGAAATCAGAACATGAAGTCCTCTTCAAACGCATCTTCCCAACTTTTCCTTTCTAAAACGCAAGTTCCCGTCAGAATGCGTAAGCGAAATCGATCAACAAAATCAAGGGAGTGTTTGCAACCTTCGCGTCGTATCGATCTCGCAGTTTATACTCGGTTCGATTGATGAAGGAGATGAAGATTTGGTTTGTGATCAGGAAGCGGTGATTGTTGGGTGCGCGATTCATTTTCAACGATGCCATCGTCAACATCAATTTATCGCTGGGAAACGAAAGGAAAGAAGAACACGGCTTTCAAAGGCGTCATCGCTTCAACGATCTATTGTTCGTTCCTTTCTTCATTCAGGTTCAGTTTCGATTCTCACAAGCTTCATTCGTTTTGATTCAATCGCTCTCTTTCTCATCTCGATCTCTCTCTCTTCATCTTTTCCGATTTCCGATTCTGTTTGTGATTATGGTTTGTCGGTTGAAGGCTGGGTTGTACGGTTTGTGGAGGAGGGTTAACGGGTGTCATTAATTGTTGTTTGAAGGTAGGGTAGGCTTGGTGAAGGTCGAAGAAACTGGATTGTTATGTTTGAAAGGGTGTGGTGGGGTTGAATCGAGGATGGCGGAAGGAGAAGGTTGTGAAAACAAAGAACATGGTTGAAGTTTGTTTGAAAGTGGTATTTGATAAACGGAAAAGTTGTTGAGGGTGATTTGTTATGGGTTAAAGAAAGTTGAGAAGTGGTGGATGAGGTTGAAGATGGTTTCGGCGATGGGGTTTGGGTGATGAGGTAATTTGGGTTTAAGAGGTTGGGGTTTACGATGGAAGTGGGTTTGAGATGACGGTGGAGGGTGGTTCGATGGAAGGTGAATTTGAAGGGTGTTAGTTTGATGTTGTGCGTGAAGTTGTATCTGTATTTGGTGGAAGAAGCTGAAGTTTTTTTTTTTTGTGTTCAGAAAATGGAGAGGGAAGAGGTTTAGAAGAAGGTTGTATGACCGAAGGGAGTTTGTTTTTTTGTTGGTTGTTGTTGATGTTGGTGTGTTTGAAAAAAAAAAAAAGATGTTCCCAGCTGAGGGGAGGTTTTACGTTGCTGTTGGCTTCCTCTTGTTTGAGTGTTCTTTGAATCTCCGCCCCCCTTCTGCTCTCTGCTTCCTCTATTATATATATCCTCCAAAACTGAACTTGTTCTTAAATTTGAATTTTGAAATTTGATCGTTGTTGGCTTGTTGTTTTCAAGTGCAGGTTTACGTTATAGCAGCAGAAGTCTGTGGTGTGTTGGTTTGCAAAGTGGTAGCAGGACTTTTGCAGTGTGGGAGAGTTCCTTTTTTATGCAAGTTTGTTGTAGAGTTCTGTGGTGATGGTCGCGTGGCTTTGTTGGTTTGTGCGCAGGGGAGACTTTTGCATTTGGTCATGGGCTTGTAAAGAAAACAACAATGGGCTTAAAAGAAAGAAAAATGGGTAATGGTTTTTGTTGAATGGTTTTTTATAAATATTAAATGGATAAAGAAAAATGGATAGTTGGATAAGGATAAATGGTTTTTGGATAATTTAATAATCGAATGAAAGAAATAAATTAAGAAAGTGGTTGAAGAAAAATAATTTAATTGGATAAACAAAAAGGATTTTTTTAAAAAGGGTGATTTGGAAAATTAAGTTTAAATGGATACTATGGATAATTGAAAATGTGGATTTAATTGGATAATGCTTCTTTTTTTTTAAATAATATGATTAATAAAAATAATAATAAACTAATTAATATTCTAAATTAAAATTAGTTAGAAAAACAAACTAAATGAATAATTAATCTAATTAATTAAAACTAATTATTAAAATTAAATTAAATTAAGATTAGTTTAAATTACTAAAAATAAAACGACTTAAATATAAATGAAATAAAGATAGGCCATATTGGAATTAAACTAAAAATAAAAACAAATAGAAAACTAAGATAATTATTAAAATATAGAGAAAAATAAAACAACAACTAGCAGAAAAATGAGGGTAAAATTTGGGGTGCAACAACGGGAATGGATCATGAAGATCCTTTTGCTTTTCTCACCAAATTTTATGAGATAGCGTTAGCGGCCGGAGTCGATCAAGCGCAAGAGTTACCTCTTTTCAAGAGACTATTTCTTCATGCTTTGCTTGGAAAGGCTACGGATTGGTATCTTAATCAAACTCCCGCTGTGATGACCGATTAGAATGTTCTGGAGGAAAAATTTATAGAACGGTTCTTTTCTCACAACCGTTTTATGGAGTCAAAAACTGCAATTTCTGTGTTCTCTCAGGGCACTAATGAATCTCTGAATGAAGCATGGGAACGATTCAAATCCATGCTTCGAAAATGGAAAGGCCACGGGTTTGACGAGTTAACACAAATTCACATCTTCAAGAATGGTCTCCAACCAAATTGCAAGACATTATTGGATGCCACTTCTAGAGGATCTTTGTTATCAAAGAGTGCCGAAGAAGCTACGGATATCATCAATAGAATGGCTCTCAATGATCTTCAAAGTCAAAGCCGTAACAACTCGCAAAAGAAGCCCAGGGTACTTGAATTGGGAACTAATGATTCAATCCTAGCACAAAACAAGCTTATATCACAACAAGTGGAACTTTTGACTCAACAAATTAAGGAAATGAAGGAACCTAGCAAGAGTAAACAAGTTACTTGTTGTGAACTTTGCAAAGGAGAGCATGACACTGGATTTTGTCCTCCTCCGGGATTTGAAGAAGTGAACTACATGAATAATCAACGAGACTATCAAGGAAGACAACAACAACAACCTTATCAACAACCTAATCCTCAACAACATTACCAAGGCAATCAAGGATATCCACCGAGGGGGAACTATCAAAATAATCAAGGTTATGGTGGCGGTTCTTCAAGCCGGCAAAATCCTTATCAACCTCCACCACCTCCGGTTGCTAACTCTAAGTAGGAAGACACTTTGACCCAATTCATGCAAATGTCTATGGCCAACCAAAAGAGTAGTGATGCGGCGATAAAGAATCTAGAAAATCAAGTGGGGCAACTTGCCGAGCAACAATCGGGTCCTTCATTCTCCGCAAATACTCAAGTGAATCCTAAGGAGCATTGCAAGGCAATCGTTACTAGAAGTGGGAAGGAGTTGGCAAAAGAAAATGATAAAACGGTGGAAGAAGAAAAATTTGATGGTATTGTTGAGGAGGATAGTGATGAGGAAGTAGTTGAAAATAAAAATAGTGATGAGGTTGTGGTTGAAAAGAAAAGTGATGGTATTGTTGAAGTTGAAAATGAGAGTGTGGAGGAAGTGAAGAAAAAAGAGAAACATGTGAGGGTTAAGAGGGGGAAGGAGATGATAAATCCGATACCGATTCAAAATATGCCTTACCCTCATGTGCCGACAAAGAAAGAAAATGCTAGGCAATACTCAAGATTCATGGATATCTTTAAGTAACTTTAAATCAACATCCCTTTTTCCGAAGCTCTAGAGCAAATGCCGAAGTACGCCAAATTTATGAAGGATATTCTTACAAAAAGGCAGAAATATTAGGAGCCGGAAACCTTTGTTTTTGCGGCGAATTGTAGTGCTATTATTCAAAGAACTCTTCTGAAGAAAGAGGTTGATCCGGGGCGAGTTACCTTACCCGTTACAATTGGTAATGTCTTAGTTGGAAATGGCCTTATTGATTTGGGCTCAAGCATCAATCTCATTCCATTATCTATTGTGAAAAAGCTTGGGAACATTGAGATTAAGGGCATCCAGATGACATTGCAATTGGCGGACAAATCTACCACTCATCCGATTGGGTTGGCGTAAGATGTGTTGGTGAAAGTTGACAAATTTTTCTTTCCGGTGGACTTCATTGTTATTGATATGGAAGAGGATGATGATGCTCCTCTTATTCTTGGACTGCCTTTTATGAAGACCGCTCGTATGATGATAGATGTCGATGATGGCCTTATGAAAGTGCGGGTTCTAAATGAAGAGGTATCTTTTAATCTATTCGAAGCAATGAAGCATTCCAAAGACAAGCGTGATAGCTTTCGTATCGATGCAATTGAAGATGCAACTTTGGAGGTTTCTAAGCATGTTCATATAGTGTCTCCTTTGGAAATGGCTCTCGATGATTCTTTTGAAGTGTTTTTCGATGAAGAAGAAAAAGCTCTTGAGGAATGTTTGGAAGAGCTTGAATCTCTCAAAGAATTATAATCGTGGGAAGTTGAGAATGAAGAGTTGAAGAAAGTACCAAGTGATGAGAAAGTTCAACTTGAATTAAAGGTGCTTCCTTCAAATTTGAAGTATGCATTCCTTGATGAAAGTGGGAACAAGCCGGTTATTATTAGCAACGTTTTGTCCGATAAAGAAGAAACTCGTTTGATTCAAGTGTTGAAAAGAAATCAAGAAGCTATAGGGTGGGTTCTTTCTGATCTTAAAGGAATTAGTCCATCTTATTGTATACACAAGATTCTTATGGAAGAGGATTTCAAGGCAGTTGCTCAACCACAACGCCGCTTGAATCCAACTATGAAAGAGGTTGTTCGGAAAGAAGTTGTGAAGCTTTTGGATTCGGGAATGATCTACCCGATCTCTGATAGTCCATGGGTAAGCCCCGTGCACGTTGTTCCTAAAAAGGGTGGCATGACCGTTATCCGAAACGATAAGAATGAGTTAATCCCAACAAAGGCTGTGACGGGGTGGAGAATGTGCATTGATTATAAAAGGTTGAACACCGCAACAAGAAAAGACCATTTTCCACACCCATTCATGGACCAAATGCTCGAGAGGTTATCCGGGCAACAATTCTATTGTTTCTTGGACGGATATTCGGGGTATAATCAAATTGCGGTTGACCCGGCAGATCACGAGAAGACGGCTTTTACTTGTCCCTTTAGCATTTTTGCCTATCGAAAGATGCCTTTTGGTTTATGTAATGCGCCGACAACTTTCCAAATGTGTGTTCAAGCTATCTTCTCCGACCTCATAGAAAAGACAATGGAGGTGTTTATGGATGATTTTTCTGTGTTTGGAGCATCTTTCGATTTGTGTTTGAAGAATTTGGAAACCGTCCTTGAGAGGTGTGTAAAGACTAACTTGGTGTTGAATTGGGAGAAGTGGAACTTTATGGTGACGGAGGGAATTGTGCTTGGACACAAAGTTTCTTCCAAAGGCCTTGAAGTAGATCAAGCGAAGATTGAAGTAATTAAAAAGTTGTCTCCTCCTACCAATTTCAAAGGAATCAGAAGCTTTTTGGGGCATGCGGGATTCTATAGGCGTTTCATCAAAGATTTTGCAAAGGTAGCAAGGCCATTGAGCAACTTGCTCAAAAAAGATCAGGTATTGCTCTTTGACGATGAATGTCTTATTGCTTTCCAAATTTTGAAAGAGAAACTAATTACCACTCCAATAATCATCGCGCCAAATTGGACTTTAAATTTTGAACTAATGTGCGATGCGAGTTGTTAGTTCTTGGATTTGCTGGAATTTTGGTAAAACAAAGTATGTTCAATGTTGATGTCAAGGTGGTGATGTTGCAACATTGAGTCTTAACACTGGGCTGTGTTAAGTGGTTAAATTGCTGAAGTTGGATGTCTGATGTCACATGGCGATGTTGTGACATTAGATCTGCAGAATTAATAACATCAGCCTGTGATGTTGTTAGGGTTTGCGTGTTAGCTGGAATTGTGGAGTGCAATCTGGCTCATTGGTTGCGAATATCTTGGGATAGATATTCTCTGCTGCATAGGAGATCTGGTGCAGATTTGTAGGAGATTTAAAAGGTTGAAGATTTAAAAAGATTTTAGGAGAAAATCTGTTTTAAATTTTCAGTTTTAAATAACAAATCAGGTCAGATATTGTAGCAAGTCCAAGCCCAATTCAGGTTGCTATTTAAAGCGCACAAAACCAAAGGAATAGGTACAGAAATACAGAGAGAAGATCAGGAGCATAGGCTGAGTGTCTTGAGTATTTTGTACGATTTTTGTATACAGAATTCTAGGTTGAATTGCTGAATCGTTTTATGTCCTCTCTTAGAAGCTGTGAAGCAATAGAGAGTTATTACTTGATCAAAGCTGTGAAGTAAGATCAAGGTTGCTCAAAGAGGTTATTCCTTGAGTATTGTTTTAGGGATTGAGTAGTGGTCTCATATCTAAGTGGTTTCTTAGGTAGAAAGTCACTAGTAGGAATTAAGTTTAGGAGATTGTCAACTGGGTTGTTGAGTCTGTAAATTAATTCTACAAGTAGTGAATTTCATCCCTGGCTTGGTAGCCCCTAGACGTAGGTAGTTAGACCAAACTGGGTGAACAATTTGGTGTGTTATTCTGCTGTTTTATTCTGTCCATTGTTCAGAGTGTGTTGTTGTGACATCGCACCTTAACATCACACGTCTGATACCAGAATTTCAATTGGTATCAGGGCAGGAATCCTGTCTGTCTCTGGGTGAGATCTAGGGAAGTTACTTTCTGGTGTAAAGATGGAAAAAGAAGTTGGAGGATTCGTCAACAGACCCCCTATTTTGGATGGATCCAATTATGACTATTGGAAGCCAAGGATGACTACTTTCTTAAAATCCTTGGACAGCAGGGCTTGGAAGGCGATTATTAAAGCACCTGTTGTGTGTGAGAAAGATTATGCTGGCAAAGATAAAGAAGGCACATCAAAGCCAAAGCCTGAAGAAGAATGGACCAAGGAAGAAGATGAGCTTGCCCTTGGAAATTCCAAAGCTCTAAATGCAATCTTCAATGGAGTGGATAAGAATATTTTCAGGTTAATCAATACCTGTGAAGTTGCTAAGGAAGCGTGGGATATTTTGAAGGCCACTCATGAAGGTACATCTAGAGTTAAAATGTCAAGACTTCAGATTCTAACATCAAAATTTGAAAGCCTGAAGATGAAGGATGATGAGACTATTCATGACTTCCACATGAATGTTCTGGAGCTGGAAAATGCATCCAGTGCTCTTGGTGAAAAAATGTCAGATGAAAAGCTTGTAAGGAAGATCCTTAGGTCCCTTCCTAAGAAGTATAAGATGAAGGTAACTGCCATTGAAGAATCACAAGACATCAACAAGATGAGAGTTGATGAGCTCATTGGATCTCTTCAAACTTTTGAGCTTGGGTTGAATGAGGAAGAACCAGAAAAGAAGCCAAAGAGTATAGCCTTGGTGTCAAATGATCAAGAAGAAAAAGGAAAGAGTTTTGAATCCAAGGAGGATCTATCTCAGGCCATAGTTATGTTGGGAAGACAGTTCAACAAAGTGTTCAAGAGAATGAATAATAACTCCAGGCCTAATGTCAAGAACATATCTTCTGACATCAGCAAGTCAAAAGAGAACGATGAAGAGAAAACTGCCCAAGATAAAGGAGTTCAGTACTTTGAGTGTGAAGGGTATGGACATGTCAAGAAAGAGTGTCCCACCTTCTTGAAAAAGCAGAAGAAGGGCATGACAGTTTCCTGGTCTGACTCTGATAGTGAAAGTGAAGGTGAGTCAACAAAGCATGTTAGAGCTTTAACAGGAACTGTTGTTTTTTATGATGATTCTAGTGATGGAGAAATAACGTATGAGGAGTTAGCATCTACTTATCAAGAGCTGTGTTTAAAAAGTGCTGAGATTTGTCAAGAAAACAAGTGCCACAAGCAACAGATTGCTCAGCTTGAGAATGAAAAAGCTGATATGGAAAATGAAGTTGTACTAGTTAAAGCTCATCTTGATCAAATGACCAAGTCTGTTAGAATGCTGAGCTGTGGTACAGACACACTTGATAAGATCCTTCAGACAGAAAAAGTGGTTGGAGATAAATCAGGTATAGGATATGTGGCAAGCACTTCAGGAACAAAGGAGGAGGTATCCCAACCAATGTCTCAAACAAAAAGACGGGATCCTACCCCTAAGAAGATTGTTCAGCCTCAGAATGTTGAGAAAAAGAATGGTCCCCATCAGAGGAAGATGCAGCTTCGAGGAGCTAGTCAGTATATGCCTCCCCTATATCACAAGAGTATGCAAGCTGTCAGGTTCAAACAGAACATGTCTCATCAGATGTCTCAACTTCAAAGAGACTGGTATGGATATGGATATGGATACAACAATGTTGTGCCTCATCACTATGGAAGAAGGAAGCCCCATCACCATAGGAGACAGCCTAGGAGACAGCGTCCTCAGTACAGAAGAAGACAATCCAACTATGGAAGAAGGAGACAACATTATGGGTGGCAGCCACAACATTATCATCAAAGTGGCAGAAGATTTAACCACTTTAGAGATGACAGAGTCAGATGCTTCTATTGTGGCAGGTCTGGACATATGCAGTCCTCGTGCTTCAAGCTTCACGGTTATCCAAATTCTGCTCCTCAACCCAGACAGAAGGAGGTCAGGCCCAAGGTGGTGAAACAATGGGTTCCTAAAGCTCAGGTCACATGTCTATTGGCTCATACCTCAAATGGACATTTTGCCATGGATACATGGTACCTTGACAGTGGATGTTCAATGCACATGACTGGATCCAAGGAGCAGCTGGTGGAGTTCAATCCTTGCCATACAAATAAGGTTGTGTTTGGCAATGGAGAAAAAGGAGTAGTAGAATGAAGTGGAAGAGTGAAGAATCTTGATGGTCTTACTCTTGATAGTGTGATCCTTGTCCAAGGGTTGAAGACTAATCTGATTAGCATAAGTCAGCTATGTGATGAAGGTTACAAAGTCATCTATTCCAAGGATGAGTGTCTGGTGACAAACGAAAAGGATGAAGTGTCTTGAGTATTTTGTACGAGTTTTGTATACAGAATTCTAGGTTGAATTGCTGAATCATTTTCTGTCCTCTCTTAGAAGTTGTGAAGCAATAGAGAGTTATTACTTGATCAAAGTTGTGAAGTAAGATCAAGGTTGCTCAAAGAGGTTGTTCCTTGAGTATTGTTTTAGGGATTGAGTAGTGGTCTCATATCTAAGTGGTTTCTTAGGTAGAAAGTCACTAGTAGGAATTAAGTTTAGGAGATTGTCAACTGGGTTGTTGAGTCTGTAAATTAATTCTACAAGTAGTGAATTTCATCCCTGGCTTGGTAGCCCCCAGACGTAGGTAGTTAGACCGAACTGGGTGAATAATTTGGTGTGTTATTCTGCTGTTTTATTTTGTCCATTGTGCAGAGTGTGTTGTTGTGACATCGTACCTTAACATCACACGTCTGATACCAGAATTTCACGAGTGATTATGCCGTTAGAGCGGTGTTAGGTCAAAGGAAGGACAAAACTTTTCATGCTATACATTACGCAAGCAAGGTATTAAATGAGGCGCAAGTAAATTACCCCACAACCAAAAAAGAATTGCTTGCGATTGTATACGCACTTGAGAAGTTTCGTTCTTACCTAATAGGGTCAAAAGTGGTTATCTACACGGATCATTCGGCTATCAAATATCTGCTCACTAAACCGGATTCAAAGCAAAGGCTCATCCGTTGGATCCTTTTACTTCAAGAATTTGATTTGGAAATAAAGGATAAAAAGGGTTCAGAGAATTTAGTGGCGGATCATTTGTCGCGTTTGATCAATGTGGAGGTAACCAAAACTGAAAAGGAAATCCGAGAGAAATTTCCCGATGAAAAATTGTTTAAAGTCCAAGTTAGGCCTTGGTTTGCGGATATTGCGAACCACAAAGCATCTGGTTGGGTGCCCCTAGACCTAACTTGAAGCCAAAAAAGGAAGTTCCTGTCGGATGCAAATTACTATGTGTGGGATGACCCGTATTTGTTCAATTTAGGAGGTGACAACCTTTTGAGAAGGTGTGTCACGAGTGAAGAAGCTCAAAGTATTCTTTGGCATTGTCACAACTCGCCTTATGGCGGCCATTTTAATGGTTCGAGGACGGCCACGAAAGTCTTGCAATCAGGCTTTTATTGGCCTACTCTCTTTAAAGACGCAAATCGTCATGCGCAAAGTTGTGACACTTATCAAAGAAGTGGGGGAAATGGAAAAAGAGATTAAATGCTCCTTCAAAATATACAATAAGTTGAAATTTTCGATTGCTGGGGCATTGATTTTGTTGGTCCATTTCCACTCTCTTTTGGAAACGAGTACATCTTAGTGGCAGTTGACTATGTGTCGAAGTGGATTGAAGCGATTGCTTCACCTAAGGCTGATGGAAAAACGGTGATAAAGTTTTTAAAGAAAAACATTTTTTCCCGTTTTGGCACTCCTCGGGTTCTCATTAGTGATGGCGGGTCACACTTTTGCAATGCATCTCTTGAAAGCGTTTTAAAACATTATGGTGTATCGCATAAAGTGGCGACCCCTTACCACCCACAGTCGAACGGTCAGGCCGAGGTGTCGAACCGTGAAGTGAAAAGGATTTTAGAAAAAAATGTGTCTAGTTCTCAAAAAGATTGGTCGCAGAAATTAGAAGAGGCTTTGTGGGCATATCGGACCGCTTACAAAGCTCCAATTGGCTTAACTCCATTTCAAATGGTTTATGGTAAAACATGCCATTTACCGGTTGAAATGGAGCACAAAGCACTGTGGGCCCTTAAGCTATTAAATTTTGATTCGAACTTGGCCGGAGAAAAGAGAAAAATACAACTTCAGGAATTGGAAGAAATGTGAAATGCCACCTATCATTCAAGTTGGTTGTATAAAGAGAAGGTGAAGAATTATCACGACAAGAAGATCCGGCAAAAGGACTTCAAGGTTGGCCATTTAGTACTGCTGTTTAATTCCCAATTGAAACTTTTCCTGGGAAAACTAAAATCAAAATGGTTCGGACCATTTCGTGTAAAGGAGGTAAAGAGTTATGGGGCAATTGTGATCGAGTATTTGGAAAAGAAAGACAGTTGGACCGTAAATGGTCAACGCTTAAAAATCTACCTTGGTGGTAACTTTGATCGTGACAATTATTCTGTTCTCCTCGACGTTCTTCATTGATCGTCTTGGACCGTCGAGCTTATCCGACGTTAAACAAGCGCTCGTTGGGAGGCACCCCAATTTTGTAAGTTTTTATCGTTTTCTAGTCCATTTGCTGTTTAAATCATATTTTTTGTAAAGTTGATGTTTTATGTTACTCTAAATGATGTTTTGAACTGCTGGAAGTTGGATTTGAGCTGCTGGAAGTGGGTTGTGTTTTACAGTGCGCGCTTAGCGCGCAGTAGCCCACTTAGCGCGGTTTCAAGAAAAAGGACCCTATACTTCCAGTGGGCAGCGCGCTTAGCGCGGCCCAGAGCCCGCTTAGCGCGGTCTGTGAAATTTTGAAAAAAAATATGACTTTTTCTGGGCCCACTAATGCTGACCCGGCCCAGAATGTGTTTTATGAGTTAGGGCTCTGAGGTTTGTGCCTCATTCCACCCTTTCTCACCACAAAACTCTTTTGCTCTCTTCTCCTTCAAAAATTTTCAAAAATTCCTTGGAATTTCTTGTGCCCTAACTTCGTTTCTGTCATTTCTTGCTAAGCATCTTCTTCATCAACTGTAAGTTCTTCGTTTTTCTTTTTAATTTTTCATACAAAACCCCATTTTGGGTTGTATGTTCAATGTTGCATGTTCAATGTTCTTCTTCATCTTTGTCTTATTTATGTGTCAATTTACAGTATTATTGCTCAATTAGTAGGAATGCATGTGGTTAGAAACTTTAATTTCATAATTTAGGGATTGTGATTTAGAAATTAGGTATTGTGTATAAATTAGGTTTTTGAGTTTGTGAATTCGTGACTGTGCATATCTCTGTGAATAGGGTTGTTTTTTAGGAAGTAGGAGTATCCATGGAAACCATCTGTTGCAGAGGGGATTTTTTCTGCATTTCGCAGAGCCCGCTTAGCGTGGTCTGGGATTTGCAGAAATATTCCCCTTTTTTTAATTCTATTTTGCGTTCCTTAGGTTGTTCTTAGTATTTGTTTAGGGATTTAGAAATATTTTAATACTATTTTCATTAACATTTGTGGCTATTTTGTGTGTGTTTTGTTTTTTTCTTTTCAGATGTCTGGACGTAAGAAGCAACGCATTGTTGGTTCTTCATCAAACCCACCGAGGCGCCCTCCATCGGGCCAGTTTGACAGTACCAGATTCCTTGGTCTTAAACAACAACAAAGATATCAGCAACTAGAAAGCAGAACGGTTTGGGCAGACCGAATTATTCTGATTGATCCTGAAGGAAGCTATCGCAACATAGTTCTCATGTTCAAGGTGAAGGCTGGGACAAGCTATCTTCACCTTACCCCGAGTATCACTTAGACATTGTGAGGGAATTCTACGCAAATGCCTTGCCCTCCGATGGTGCGCGTTTCAATTTCAAAACTTGGGTTAGGGGGAAGGAAATTGATTTCTCAAGGGATGCTATAAATACTTACCTGGGTAACCACCTTGAGATGGCCGAAGATGAATTGTGTGATTTTGGAAGGATGATGGCTCGGCGTAGCTGGAATGCCGAGCAGTTAAGGGAAGTGTTATGTGTGAGGGGGCAAACATACCAGTTAAGCGCTAATGGAGCGCCTCTCAAGTTCTTGAGGAGTGTGTTGACTATGGCTGCTCAAGTTATAATGTCGGTTGTTTTGCACAACCTAAAGCCACGTAGCCATACCTCCTCCATTCCTATGGAGACAACAACTCTTATAGCTTATATCCATGACGACGAGAAGACCGTGAACTTAGCACGGATCATTTCCAGTGAGCTTAAGAGGATAGTTGTGAGTGCTACACCGTTAGGTGATAGGGTGGCCTGTACCTTGACATATCCTGGGCTTATTATGGCTTTATGCAGTGGGGCGCGTGTCACCCTTCCTACTCATGGGAATGTTAAGTTGGTTGTGCTGGATGATAATTATATCACTCGCCATTGTTTGCAGGCACTTAATTTTGATGATGTTGTTCCTGTAGCTGCTGATGTCCCTGCAGGGCATGCTCGTGATCCAAGTGCTGATGCCCATTGGGCAATGCATGAGGCTCACCAGCGGGCCTTCTTATTCATGCATGAATCGATGATGCAGCTGCAGCTCCAGATCCGGGAGCCACATATTGATTATTATTTGAGGTCTCGAGAGGTCCTCATGGCTTATGCTAGATGGCCTAAGGGCAGGCATGGTTTTCCGGAGGGGGCAGGTTATGGTGCAGATGATGGTGACGATGGTGATGAAGCGTCTAGCTCGAGTTCTTATTAATGATGGGTTTGATGTGTCTATTTTTGTATTTTGTATTTTGCTATGATTAGTATGTTTCTATTATTATCTACTTTTGTTTAGGATTATTGTATTCTCCATCCGGGCGGATGTTGATTTTGGATAATTGTTACAATATTTTTTTTGGTTATTAGTGAATTTTCCATCCGGGCGGATGATGTTCTATGTTTATAATTTTTGGTACAGAAATTTTTGGTTGTTTGTTCTCTATTTTAAGGTAATTGATGGATGAAGCAAGTTAGTTTCTTTGTACAAAAGTGATGTGCTTCACCATACATTGATGGTGATGATAAATTTCTGAATTGATGTGCAAAAAGGTACTCTGTTTTGTGCTTTGTAGAATGTTAATACGTACATGAACTTTTTGCTTTACATAAATTTCAAGTTTTGCTTCATTTTGCATATTTGTTCATATTGGAATCTATTAGGACATAACCACAAATGTGAGTTCCCTCCATTGTTCACAAATTATTGAGGGATTTAAGTGGTTGTTGCTTACTCAAATTTTTTATGTTTAATCTTACTTTTGGTTTTGAAATTTTGGAAACTTAGAAATGATCAAGGCAATTTTTTGAGTACTATGAGTGGAACCACTTTTCCAAATATCACTTCAAGTCACCTTGTGAGTGTGTAATCATTAGAAACCTCTCTTGAGCCTAAAACAAAAATCGGGTTTTCAATCCACTGAGACGTTTTTTTTTAGTTTAGGTGAAGTATTTCTTGACTACATCAACATTTGTGGGGTAGGCAAACTCCTCTCCATCCATGGTTGCGAGTCTCAAGGCGCCGCCTGAGAAAGCTTTCTTGACCACATAGGGGCCGTCATAATTCGGAGTCCATTTTCCTCGCGAATCAGTGAAGAATGATTGTATCTTTTTGAACACGAGGTCTCCTTTCCCGAAGACGCGAGGTCGGACCTTTTTGTCAAACGCCTTCTTCATTCTCTGTTGATACAACTGACCGTGGCATAGTGCCGCTATTCATTTTTCTTCGATCAGATTCAGTTCATCGTGTCGACTTTGACACCATTCAGCTTCTGTTAGCTTAGCTTCCATCAATACCCAGATTGATGGGATCCCTACTTCTATGGGGAGCACTGCTTCCATGCCATATACTAGAGAGAAAGGGGTTGCCCTTGTTGAAGTGTGGACAGATGTGCGATAACCGTGAAGAGCAAAGGGTAGCATCTCATGCCAATCTTTGTAGGTTACAACCATCTTTTGACCAATCTTCTTGATGTTCTTGTTAGCTGCTTCTACCGCTCTGTTCATCTTGGGTCGGTAGGGAGATGAGTTATGGTGTTCAATCTTGAACTCTACGCACAACTCTTTCATCATCTTGTTGTTCAAGTTGGATCCATTATCGGTAATGATCTGGCTTGGAACACCATAACAGCAAATGATACTATTTTTTATGAAGCGGACCACCACTTGTCGGGTTGCATTAACACATGAAGCTGCTTCGACCCACTTGGTGAAGTAATCAATGGCTACTAGAATGAACTGATGTCCGTTCGGAGCCTTGGGCTCAATCATGCCAATCATGTCGATTCCTGTTGAAATACAAATAGAGTAAGGGTTTTGTTATCGATCCACAGGGATTGTTCGGTGATATCGCAGCCGTTCTACAGTCGTAACATTTCAAACTTTAAAGTAACAAGGTGTTTTAGGTTGGTTTCGTAGCATTCACATTCAAATTCAATTAAAAGCGGTAAAGAGATTGTTTTAACGGTTTATAAAAGCATGTCAAGATTAGGGTTCGACAAACCACTTTGCACATGTATAATCGATAAGCTAATGAACTCGGTTAAATGATAAATACAATGACATATCCTCCCAATATGTTTATCTCTAACACATATTGTGAGTTTTGCCATTTTGATCCTTTGTTGATTTCTCACACAAACTAAAATGACAACATTAAAGTTCAATATTTGGTGAACATCAACACATATTACTATCTCTAGCCAATGGACATTGATGGATGAAAAACCTAGGTAAAGAGTAGGAACACATTTCTCAATCATGAACCAACACAAAGAATAAACCATATAAACAAAGTTTTTCATCATACATTCATCATCCAAGAGTTCACAAGCTAGAATCAATCCATATACATACAAAGAAAAGGTTTACCTACCATCTAACCTTGACACAAAAGAGAAATTAGCTACACATATTCATGGTAGCTTGATCAACAAGAATCGGGAGAAGAGAATCGAGCATCAACGGTGATTTCTCGACAAAATGATGCTTTCAATATTCCAAAGGTGAAGTGCTACAGTGTATAATGTATTTTGATCTAAAAATGTAAAGGAGAGAGTCTAAATTTCTGAACAAAACAACTTAAAAAGGGGCTGAGATTCGCGGAGCGCGCTAAGCGCATAGCCGCCCGCTGAGCGGGCTCCACTACAAAATAAACCGCCTAAGAGTGCGCTGAGCGGGCTCAGGACCCCGCTGAGCGCGCAACCCCCTTTAACTACTCCTACCAGCGCACTGGGAGCGCACTGAGCGCGCTTTAAGCATGCTCCAAAAATGATTATTTTCCAAAACTGCTTTTGTGGGGCCTTCATAGCTCCATTCTTCACACTTCCATGCAAAAATCTGCAATAAAAACACAAAAGTTAAATAGATAAGTCAAATAACGAAATTAGCTAGAAAACGGTTATAAAATGGAAACAATGGGAAAAGACTTGGATTTACAAATAAAGCTCACAAAAAGGTGCTAAAAACTAATCTAAATATTAACACTTTTTAGCACCTAACAACTCTCCCCAACTTGTTTCTTTGTTTGTCCTTAAACGAAGGTAAAATAGAATAGAAGCAAGCGGAAAACCAGAAATAAACACCAATAAAATTCAATGGTTCAAACCAAATTAACACGCACGCAAGTACCGCTCGGCCTTACAAAGAATGAAAACATGTAAATGAACTAACTTCTAAACATAAATAACAAGCACAAATCATAAGCAAACAAATGTTCAAATTGGAATCACCTAATTTATTCAAATGAGCCTAGCTCAATATATACAAGGGACAAAACACACTCATTAGCAAAAGTGTCAGCATCCAGAACAATTCATGCATTCATCAAACCAATTCAACAAGAAAACCAAGGAAACAAATATCTCTTAAGGGCTTCTAAAGGTTGTAACTTGGCAAGGTTTAACAAGAAAGGGATATTTGTAAAAGGCCATTGAAACAAAGTGTTTAACAAAAATTTTCAACAATGAACAACATGCCAATAACCCACTTAGACAAACCTCACAACAATTCAATTCAATCCTTTATTTTCTTTTCTATTCTTTTCTTATGGTGCACTCTTTCATTCTATTCAGAATGCTATTTTTCATTTTCTTTTCAAGCAACTCCCTTTGGAGTGCAAAGCATAACACAAAATAGTGTTTCATGTTTCTTTCTTTTTCACAAGAGGCACCAATTCACCTTTTCTTTTTCTTTTTCACAAACTAGAACCACTCCCCCCAACTTTAAACCATACCATATTTAATATGCAATGTTCTTCAAAAGTATGTTCAAACAAAGGGTTAAGTGTATATAAAAAAAACTAGAATGAATCACATTGATTTTCTTTTTAACATCAACAACCCACTATTGAGTGTATTCCTTTAATCATTCGACGGGTTGATGCAAGATTCATTCCACTTTCAAGGCTCAACATGGCTAGCAAGTGCTCACACCTCTCACAAGGTAAAATTGAAGTTTATTTGGATTGGTGGTTTTTCTCATAATCAAAAATTGCCTAGATCATTTCAATGTTTCCAAGGTTTGCAAATGAATACAAGATTAAACATGAATCATACAAGCTAAACAACAATTACAAAATCTCTCAATATTTATGAACAATGGAGGGACTCACATTTGTGGTTGTGTCCTAATTGATTCCAAAATGAACAAAAATGCAAAATGAAGAAAAGATTGAAAATTATGTAAAGCACAAAGTTCATAAACATACTGGCATTCTACAAAGCACAAAAAAAAGTACCTTTGTGTGCACCAACTTAGAATTTTATCATCACCATCAATGAATGGTAAAGTGCATCACTTATTGTTCAAAGAAACAAACTTGCTTCATCCACCAATTACCTTAAAAATAAAGGGCAAACAACAAAAAAAAAATTGTACAAACAAACCATATAAACATAGAACAACATCCACCCGGATGTTAAATTCATTAATCAACCAAAAATTTTAACAAATATTCAAACTCACATCCGCCCGGATGGAGAATACAAAATTCCTACACAAGATAGTCAATACAAAATCCAAACATAATAATTATACAAAAAAAAACAAATATAATAAAGGACTAATCAAACCCAACATCAACCAAAACTAGAGCTAGACGCTCCATGACCCGCTCCATCATCACCGTCATCGTCATCATCACCGTCATCGTGGTCGCCTTCGCCTGCCCCCTCCAGAAAACCAGGCCTGCCCTCAGGCCAACGAGCATAAGCCATGAGGTATTCGCGAGACCTCAACTGGTGGTCCACATGTGGTTCCCGAAACTGCAGCTGCAACTGAACCATGGAATCATGCATAAACATGAAGGCCCACTGATGAGCCTCGTGCATGGCCCAATTGGCCTCAGCACTTGGATCATAAGCGTGCCCTCGTCCGCGCCCGCGCCCGCGAGCAGGGGCAGCAGCAGCTACAGGGACAGCATCCTCTAAATCAATCACCCCCATACAATAACGGGTGACATAACCATCATCCACAACAGGGAGATTCACATTCCCATGGGTAGGTAATGCAACTTGCGCCTCATGGCATAAAGCCATAATCAACCCAGGATAAATAAGGGCGCAAGCCACACGATCTCCAAGCGGTGTACCGCTGGTGGCAGTTATCTTCATCTCATTAGAAATAATACGTGCAAA
This sequence comes from Lathyrus tuberosus, assembly GCA_022829125.1. Classification (NCBI taxonomy): domain Eukaryota; kingdom Viridiplantae; phylum Streptophyta; class Magnoliopsida; order Fabales; family Fabaceae; genus Lathyrus; species Lathyrus tuberosus. Next base: position 689,850 of record JALAZF010000812.1, on the reverse strand, counting down.
ATCCACCGTATGGCCCTCTCTGCATAAATGAAAAATCAGAGCCGCGGTCTCCATGGTAATATAGGAGGTGTGGCTTCTTGGTCGAAGGTTGTATAGTACAACAGACATGACAAGCTGTGAGATAGTATTTAACACTCTCCTTGCAAACTTTAGGGGCGCTCCATTAGCACTTAAAGTGCAAGTACCCCCGTTGATGCACAAAGCATCCCTAAGTTGGTCGGCATTCCAATTCCGCTGAGCCAACGTCCTTCCAAAGTCACACAACTCATCTGGTCCCAGCTAAAGTGGGTTTCCAAGGTAGGTATTGATAGAATCTCTTGAGAAATCGATTTCTTTCCCCCGAACCCAAGTTTTGAAAGTGAACGCATCACCATCGGAGGGTAACGCATTAGCGTAAAACTCCCTCACAATGTCTATGTGGTACTCAGGAAAGGGAGAACCAAGTTTATCCCATGCACCACCTTGGACAAAATGGGCCATGTTTCTATGGGGACCATCTGGATCAATCAAAATTAACCTGTCCGGCCAAATCGATCTCTTTTCTAGTTGCACGTAACGTTGTTGTTGCTCGAGGCCAACAAAACGCGTCCTATCGAATTGGCCGGCAGGAGCTCGTCTGTTAGGATTTGACGTAGAACCAACGACTCGTTGTTTCTTTCTTCCCGACATCTGAAAAAACAAAAAACAACATATACACAAAATAGTACCACACGTTAGCGGAAACAGCCTGCTAAAAAAAATTACATAGAACAATCACAGTGCAGCATAACAGAATTGAAAAATGGGGGATTTTCTGCAAATCTCAGAGCGCGCAGGAGCGCGCTGAGCGGGCTCTGCGAAATGCAGAAAAAACCCCCTCTGCAACAGATGGTTCCAAAAGGTTAAAACTACTTCAATTCCACTACACAACCATTTTTACAGAGAAATGCTCCAAACGAATTCACAAAAATCAAAAACAAATTAAACTTTTCACAAAACCTAATTCTAAAATTTCATACCCTAAATTCCAAAATTCTAACTTCTAACAAACATGCAATCATATTAAATAACATTTATACAGAAACTAGTCTTAAACAGAAGCAAAGGAAAGAAGTAGAACAAGAACATTCAACATTTAACAACAATGTCCCAAAAATGGGTTTCTAAATGAAAATGAAAAATTGAAAAATAAAGACTTACAGTGTTGAAGATGATGATGCTTAGCAGAAAAATTAAGAAAGATGTTGTAGGGAACTTGAAAATCCAAGGAGGTTTTGAAAAACTTGAAGGAGGAGAGAGCACAAGAGAGTTTTGAGAGAAAATGAGGGAAATGAGGCAAGGATTCTGAACCCTAGCAACATAAACATCATTCTGGGCCGGGTACGGCTTGTGGGCCCAAAAAAAAACAAAATATTTTTTTCAAAATTTCGTAGACCGCGCTCAGCGGGCTGCTTACTGCCTCGAAGGGGTCCAAAATCTCAAGAGCGCGCTGAGCGGGCACTGCAATGCTCAGAATCCTCCCAGCTTGAAAATTTCAACTAACAGCAGTCCAAAACAACACTCTAAGCAGCATACAACATCAACTTTATAGAAAACACGATCTAAACAGCAAATGGACTATAAATGCGATAAATACTTACAATGTTGGGGTGCCTCCCAACAAGCGTTTGTTTAACGTCGGATAAGCTCGACGGTTCAAGATGCTCACTTAAGAACATCAAGAAGAACAGAGCAACACTCGCGATCGAAATTCCCTCCTAGGTAAATTTTTAGACGTTGACCGTTTACGGTCCAACCGTCTTTCTTCTCCAAGTCCTCAATCACGACTGCTCCAAAACTCTTTACTTCTTTGACACGAAATGGTCCTGACCACTTTGATTTTAATTTTCCCGGAAAAAGATTTAACCGAGAATTGAACAAGAGAACCAGCTGGCCAACTACAAATTCCTTATGCTTAATCTTCTTATCATGGTATCCTTTCACCTTCTCTTTGTACAACCAACTTGAATGGTATGCGGCATTCCGTATTTCTTCCAACTCAAGCAATTGCATTTTTCTTTTGTCACCGGCCAAGTTCTTATCAAAATTTAACATTTTCAAAGCCCACAATGCCTTATGCTCCATTTCAACCGGTAAATGGCAAGTTTACCATAAACCAATTGAAACGGAGTTAGACCGATTGGAGCTTTATAAGCGGTGCGATATGCCCATAAAGCCTCGTCCAACTTTTGTGACCAATCCTTCCTAGAACTTGACACAATTTTTTCTAAGATTCTTTTTACCTCGTGGTTTGATACCTCAGCTTGACCATTCGACTGTGGGTGGTAAGGCGTCGCCACCTTATGCGATACACCATAGTGTTTTAAAACATTTTCAAGAGGTGTATTACAAAAGTGCGACCCGCCATCACTAATGAGCACCCGAGGAGTGCCAAAACGGGAAAATATGTGTTTCTTTAAAAATTTGATCACCGTTTGGCCATCCGCCTTAGGTGAGGCAATCGCCTCAACCCACTTCGATACGTAGTCCACCGCTACCAACATGTACACGTTCCCAAAAGATGGTGGGAATGAACCAACAAAATCGATACCCCAACAATCAAAAATTTCTACCTCTTGTATGTTTTGGAGGGGCATTTCATCACGTTTTCCATTTCCACCCATTCTTTGGCACATGTCATAACTTTTCGCATGGAGATGTGCGTCTTTAAAAAGGGAAGGCCAATAAAAGCCCAATTGAAGGACTTTAGTGGCCGTCCTCGTACCATTAAAATGGCCTCCATACGGCGAGTTGTGGCAATGCCAAAGAATGCTTTGAGCCTAATCGCTCGTGACACATCTTCTTAAAAGGTTGTCACTTCCTAATTTAAATAAATACGGGTCGTCCCACACGTAGTAATTAGCATCCGAAAGGAACTTCCTTTTTTGGTTCCAAGTTAGGTCTTCGGGCACCCAACCAGTAGCTTTATGGTTAGCAAAATTTGCAAACCACGACCTAACTTGGACTTTAAAAAGTGTTTCATCAGGAAATTCCTCTCGGATTTCCTTTTCAGCTACGGTAACCTCAACATTGACAAGGCGAGACAAGTGGTCCGCCACCAAATTTTCCGAACCCTTTTTATCTTTTATTTCTAAATCAAACTCTTGTAATAAAAGGATCCATCGGATGAGCCTTTGCTTCGAATCCGGTTTGGTGAGCAAATACTTGATCGCCGAATGGTCGGTGTAAACAATAACTTTTGACCCGATGAGGTAGGATCTACATTTCTCAAGCGCATACACAATAGCAAGTAATTCCTTTTCGGTAGTGGCATAATTAACTTGTGTCTCATTTAAAACTTTACTTGCATAGTGTATGGCATGGAAACTTTTTTCCTTCCTCTGACCAAGTACCGCTCCAACAGCATAATCACTCGCATCGCACATAAGTTCAAAATTTAAAGTCCAATTTGGAGCGATGATTATTGGAGCGATAACTAACTTTTCTTTTAAAATTTCGAAAGCATGAAGACATTCATCGTTAAAAATAAATACGTGTTCCTTGTTTAGCAAGTTGCTCAATGGTTTAGCCGCCTTTACAAAGTCTTTGATAAAACGCCTATAAAATTCGGCATGCCCAAGCAAACTTCGGATCCCTTTGACGTTGGTAGGAGGAGGCAACTTCTCTATTACTTCAATCTTCACTTGATCTACTTCAAGGCCTTTGGAAGAAACTTTGTGGCCGAGCACAATTCCCTCCGTCACCATAAAGTTACACTTCTCCCAATTCAACACCAAGTTAGTCTTAACACACCTCTCAAGGACAGTTTCCAAATATTTCAAACACAAGTCAAAAGATGCTCCAAATACGGAAAAATCATCCATAAACACCTCCATTGTCTTTTCTATAAGGTCGGAAAAGATAGCTTGAACACACCTTTGGAAAGTTGCCGGCGCATTACATAAACCAAAAGGCATCTTCCGATACGCAAAAATGCCAAAGGGACAAGTAAAGGTCGTCTTCTCATGATCCGTCGGGTCAACCGCAATTTGATTATACCCCAAATATCCGTCCAAGAAACAATAGAATTGTTGCCTGGATAACCTCTCGAGCATTTGGTCCATGAATGGAAGGGGAAATGATCTTTGCTAGTTGCGGTATTCAACCTTCTATAATCAATGCACATTCTCCACCCCATCACAATCTTGGTTGGGATCAACTCATTCTTATCGTTTCGGATAACGGTAATGCCACCCTTTTTAGGAACAACATGCACGGGGCTTACCCATGGACTATCAGAGATCGGGTAGATCATTCCCGCATCCAAAAGCTTCACAACTTCTTTCCTCGCCACCTCTTTCATAGTTGGGTTCAAGCGGCGTTGTGGTTGAGCAACCGCCTTGAAATCTTCTTCCATAAGAATCTTGTGCATACAATAAGATGGACTAATTCCCTTAAGATCGGAAAGAACCCAACCTATTGCATCTTGGTATTTCTTCAAAACTTGTATTAAACTGTCTTCCTCGTTTTTGGACAAAACGTTGCTAATGATAACCGGCTTGTTACCACCGTCATCAAGAAATGCATATTTTACATTCAAAGGCAAGATCTTCAATTCAAGTGGTGACTTCTCATCTTTCACATCCTTCTTTAACTCTTTCATTTCTACTTCCCATGGTTACAACTCTTTGATAGATTCAAGCTCTTTTAAACATTCTTCAAGAGCTCTTTCTTCTTCATCGGAAAACACCTCAAAAGATTCATCAAGAACCATTTCCAAAGGAGATAATATATGAACATGCCTTGAAACCTCCAAAGTTTCTTCTTCAATTGCATCGATATGAAAGCTATCATGCTTGTCTCGAGAATGTTTCATTGCTTCAAAAAGATCAAAGCAAACTTCTTCATTTTGAACCCTCACTTTCATTAAACCGTCATCCACATCAATCATCATTTGTGTGGTTTTCATGAAAGGTCGCCCAAGAATTAAAGGCGCATCCTCATCTTCCTCCATATCGATAACAAAGAAATCAACCGGAAAGAAAAACTTGTCAACTTTTACCAAGACATCTTGAGCCAACCCATGAGGATGAGTTGTGGACTTGTCGGCTAATTGTAACGTCATCCGAATGGCTTTCATCTCAATGTTCCCAAGCTTCTTTACAATGGACAAAGGAATTAGATTAATGCTTGAGCCCAAATCGATTAGGCCTTTTCCAACATAGACGTCACCAATTGTTACCGGCAAAGTAACACGCCCCAGGTCAACTTCTTTTTTCGGAAGAGTTCTTTGGATGATGGCACTAAAACTTGCGTCAAGGACAATAGTTTCCGGTTCCGAATACCTCCGCTTCTTTGTGAGAATATCCTTCATAAACGTAGCATATTTTGGCATTTGCTCCAAAACTTCGGTAAAAGGAATGTTAATTTGCAACTGTTTAAAAATATCCATGAAACGAGCGTAATTCCGTTCATTTTCTTTCTTTGAAGGAGCATGAGGGTATGGTAAATGTTGGATCGGAATAGTGCTCGCTACTTCCTTTCCCTGCTTCACTCTCATAAGTCTCTCCTTTTTCTTCAACTCTTCACCACTATTATTTTCAACTTCAACTATTTCATCACTTTTATTTTCAACTACACCTTCATTTTCACTTTTATTTTCAACTACTTCTTCATTTTCACTTTTATTTTCAACTACTTCCTCATTTTCACTTTTATTTTCAACTACTTCCTCATCACTATCCTCCTCCACAATACCATCAATTTTTTCTTCATCTACCTTTTTCTTATTTTTAGTTACCAACCCATTCCCACTTCTTGTAACTATTGCCTTGCAATGCTCCTTAGGATTCACTTGAGTATTAGCGGAGAATGAAGGACCCGATTATTGCTCGGCAAGTTGCTTGGCAAGTTGCCCCACTTGATTTTCTAGATTCTTAATCGCCGCATCACTACTCTTTTGATTGTCCATAGACATTTGCATGAATTGAGTCAAAGTGTCTTCCAACTTAGAGCTAGCAATCGGAGGTGGTGGAGGTTGATAAGGATTTTGCAGGTTTGAAGAACCGCAACCATAACCTTGATTATGTTGATAGTTCGCCCTCGGTGGATATCCTTGATTGCCTTGGTAATGTTGTTGAGTATTGTGTTGTTGTTGATAAGGTTATTGTTATTGTCTTCCTTGATAGTCTTGTTGATTATTCATGTAGTTCACTTCTTCAAATCCCGGAGGAGGACAAAATCCGGTGTCATGCTCTCCTTTGCAAAGTTCACAACAAGTAACTTGTTGACTCTTGCTAGGTTCCTTCAATGCTTTAATTTATTGAGTCAAAAGTTCCACTTGTTGAGATATGAGCTTGTTTTGTGCAAGGATTGCATCATTAGTTCCCAATTCAAGTACCCCGGGTTTCTTTTGCAAGTTGTTACGGCTTTGACTTTGAAGATCATTGAAAGCCATTCTATTGATGATATCCGTAGATTCTTCGGCACTCTTTGATAACAAAGATCCTCCAGAAGTGGCATCCAATAATGTCTTACAATTTGGTTGGAGACCATTCTTGAAGATGTGAATTTGTGTTAACTCGTCAAACCCGTGGCCTTTGCATTTGCGAAGCATGGATTTAAATCGTTCCCATGCTTCATTCAGAGATTCACTAGTGCCCTGAGAGAACACAGAAATTGCAGTTTTTGACTCCATAAAACGGTTGTGAGAAAAGAACCGTTCTATAAATTTTTCCTCCAAAACATTCCAATCGGTCATCACAGCTGGAGTTTGATCAAGATACCAATCCTTAGCCTTGCCAAGCAAAGCATGAGGAAATAGTCTCTTGAAAAGAGGTAACTCTTGCGCTTGATCGACTCCGACCGCTAACGCTATCTCATAAAATTTGGTGAGAAAAGCGAATGGGTCTTCATGATCCATTCCTGTGAACGGACTTCCATACAACAAGTTCAAAGTTCCAGTTTTTATCTCAGCTTGCCTTCCTTGATTGTTGTTAGCAAGCTGAGCGGTGTGACGTGGGCTATTTACACATGGTGTGGAAGCGGGTGGTGGTGGTGGATCCATGATTGGCGTGAACTGCGGAATTGGTGGTGGTGTAGAAATCGAACTTTCTCCTTGTTCTTGCCTTTGTCTAGCTAGTTGCCTCCTCCGTCTAGTTCTGCTATTGAGTCTACGAGTGGTTCTTTCAATCTCAGGATTGAATAGAAGTTAGTCCGCCGGTAGTTGCCCTCGCATAAACAAAGTCTGCACATTAAACAAAACAAATCAACAAGCACAAGAAAAATTTGAAACAAGTCTAAAACTTCACAACTATTGCAATGCTTGCAATATCAATTAACATTCCCCGGCAACGGAGCTAATTTGTTGAAATACAAATAGAGTTAGGGTTTTGTTATCGATCCACAGGGATTGTTCGGTGATATCGCAGCCGTTCTACAGTCGTAACGTTTCAAACTTTAAAGTAACAAGGTGTTTTAGGTTGGTTTCGTAGCGTTCGCATTCAAATTTAATTAAAAGCGGTAAAGAGATTGTTTTAACGGTTTATAAAAGCATGTCAAGATTAGGGTTCGACAAACCACTTTGCACATATATAATCGATAAGCTAATGAACTCGATTAAATGATAAATACAATCACATATCCTCCCAATATGTTTATCTCTAACACATATTGTGAGTTTTGCCATTTTGATCCTTTGTTGATTTCTCACACAAACTATCAAAATGACAACATTAAAGTTCAATATTTGGTGAACATCAACACACATTACTATCTCTAGCCAATGGACATTGATGGATGAAAAACCTAGGTAAAGAGTAGGAACACATTTCTCAATCATGAACCAACACAAAGAATAAACCATATAAACAAAGTTTTTCATCATACATTCATCATCCAAGAGTTCACAAGCTAGAATCAATCCATATACATACAAAGGAAAGGTTTACCTACCATCTAACCTTGACACAAAAGAGAAATTAGCTACACATATTCATGGTAGCTTGATCAACAAGAATCGGGAGAAGAGAATCGAGCATCAACGGCGATTTCTCGACAAAATTATGCTTTCAATCTTCCAAACATGAAGTGCTATAGTGTATAATGTATTTTGATCTAAAAATGTAAAGGAGAGAGTCTAAATTTCTGAACAAAACAACTTAAAAAGGGGCTGAGATTCGCGGAGCGCGCTGAGCGAGCTCCACTACAAAATAAACCGCCTAAGAGCGCGCTGAGCGGGCTCAGGACCCTGCTGAGCGAGCAACCCCCTGTAACTACTCCTACCAGCGCGCTGGGAGCGCACTGAGCGCGCTTCAAGTATGCTCCAAAAATGATTATTTCCCAAAACTGCTTTTGTGGGGCCTTCATAGCTCCATTCTTCACACTTCCATGCAAAAATCTGCAATAAAAACACTAAAGTTAAATAGATAAGTCAAATAACGAAATTAGCTAGAAAATGGTTATAAAATGGAAACAATGGGAAAAGGTTTGGATTTACAAATAAAGCTCACAAAAAGGTGCTAAAAACTAATCTTAATATTAACACTTTTTAGCACCTAACAATTCCCCATATGGAAAAAGGCCACGGGGAAGAGAGAACTTTGAGATGCGTTGGCGGTACATGGATTTTGTCTGAGTATATTTGACACTTGTGATATCTCCTCATATACTTGTAGCAGTCGGATTCCGTTGTCAACCAATAGTACCCTACTCTCAGAATTTTCCTCGCCATTGTGTGTCCGTTGGCATGAGTGCCAAAGGATCCTTCATGAATTTCTTTTATCAGCATGTTTACTTTTGGCCTGTCTACACATCGGAGCAAGACCATGTCGAAGTTTATCTTATAGAGTGTGTCACCGCTTAGGAAGAAGCTACTTGCCAGTCTTCTGAGGGTCTTTAGGTCCTTTCTGGATGCCCCAGGAGGGTACTCTTATTTCTAAAGGAAGCATTTGATATCGTGATACCAAGGTTTGTCGTTTATGACTGCTTCAATAGTGAAGATGTAAGCGGGCCGTTTAAGGAGCATTATGTTAATCTTAGGTAAGTTGTTCTATTGACCTACACTAATCATGAAAGAGAGGGTGGCTAATGCATCATCCATGTGATTCTCTTCACGAGGGATATGATGAAACTCGATTCTGTTGAAGAAGGAATCAGTCCTGATTGGTATGTGTTTCAATCTCCTTTGATCTGATTAATAACCAGGGCAGAGTCGCCGTATACGTCCAAGTTCTTGATCCTTAAGTCGATCGCTTCTTCGAGACCCATGATACAAGCTTCGTATTCGGCCTCATTGTTTGTGCACTTGAATGTAAGTGTAGCGGTGAAAGGAATGTGGGTACCCTGAGGTGTTATGATGATTTCCCCAATTCCGTTTCCATAATGATTGACAGCTCCGTCAAAGATTAGTCCCCATTGGGAACCTGGTTCTGGCCCTTCACTGGGTAACGGTTCATCATAGTCTTTCATTTTTAAGTACATGACGTCTTCGTCCGGGAAGTCAAACCCGACTGATTCTTGATCGTCAATCGGTTGATGAGCCAAATGATCGGCTAAGACACTTCCTTTGACGGCTTTCTGAGCATGGTACTCGATGTCGTACTCTGATAACAACATCTGCCAACTGGCAATCCTTCCCGTGAGAGCAGGCTTTTCAAAGACGTACTTGATTGGATCCATTTCAGAGATTAACTAAGTAGTGTGACGAATCATGTACTGGCGAAGACGTTTGGCTACCCAAGCCAGAGCACAACAACTTTTCTCAAGCATAGTATACCGAGTCTCGCAGTCAGTGAATTTTTTGCTTAAATAGTAAATGGCAGACTCTTTCCTTTTTGTTTCGTCCTGTTAGCCAAGTACACAACCCATGGAGTCTTCCAAGACTGTTAAGTAGATGATCAGTGGTCTTCCTTCCACTGGAGGTGATAGAATCGGTGGGTTCAACAGATATTCCTTAATACTGTCGAAGGCGGTTTGGCAGTCATCTGTCCAAATGCAGTCCTGATTCTTTTTGAGTAATTTGAAAATCGGCGCACATGTCGCGGTCATGAGGAATATAAATCTGGAAATGTAGTTCAGACGTCCCAGGAATCCCCTGACTTGTTTTTCAGTCCGCGGAGAAGGCATTTCTTGAATGGCCTTGACCTTGTCAGAATCAACCTCAATTCCTTTTTGGCTGACGATGAACCCTAAAAGTTTCCCTGAACGGACACCGAATGTGTACTTGTTGGGATTCAAGTGGAGTTTGTATTTTCTCAGCCGCTCGAATAGTTTTGACAAGTGGGTCACATGCTCCTCTTCTGTCTTAGATTTGGCAATCATGTCATCGACATATACCTCGATTTCCTTGTGTATCATGTCATGAAACAGAGTAGTCATGGCCCGTTGATAGGTTACCCCGACGTTCTTCAACCCGAACGACATTACCTTGTAACAAAAAGTACCCCATGGGGTGATGAAGGAAGTTTTCTCCATGTCTTTCGGTGCCATTTTTATCTGATTATAGCCCGAGAATCCATCTATGAAGAAGGAGACTTTGAACTTTGTTGTACTGTCAACCAGCATATCAATGTGTGGTAAAGGAAAGTCGTCCTTTGGACTAGCCTTGTTTAGATCCCTGTAGTCTACACACATTTTGAATTTTCCGTCCTTTTTCGGAACTCGTACTATGTTGGCTAACCATTGAGGATATTCTGATGTGGCGAGGAAACCTGCGTCAATCTGTTACTGGACTTCCTCTTTGATTTTGATGGCCATGTCTGGATGAGTTCGTCTCAACCTCTGTTTTACTGGTGGAAATTCTGATCTCAACGGTAGATGATGTTCTACGATGATGGTATCCAACCCTGGCATGTCCTGATAGGACCAAGCGAATACATCGGGAAACTCTTTGAGAAGCTTTAACAAACTTTCTTTGACAGCTGGACTGAGCAGTGCCCCAATCTTGACCTATTTTCTCTCTTTCTCTGAGCCCAAGTTGACCGTTTCCAACGGCTCTTTGTGAGGTTTAATGGACCTTTCCTCTTGTCTGAGTAATTGGGAAATCTCCTTTGGAACTTCTTCATCATCTTCTTCTTCAGCCTAAAATACCGGGAATTCAAAGTTGGGAGAAGGCATCGGATCGTACGTTTCAATGGGGTTTAAAACAAGCAATCTGCATGACGTGATGATTTGTGTTTAGAAGAGATAGAGAAAATGCAAGAGTGTGTGCAGTGTATTTTTTACTGCTTGTTTTTGCTATTTGAATTGTTTTTTAGGATTACCATTTTCTGAAAAAACGAAAAGAGAAAACAGCAATTAATGCGGAAATTACAGAACGACGTTTATTTATTTATGATTTTGTCAATTCTTGAAACTACAGCCCTATAAAACAAAACTCTGTCGCTTTGGGTGAAGCGAAGAGGGACATTTACAGAAAGTGAGCCCTATCAAAACATCTGTTTCACCTGGGTAGGGTGAAAGGTTAAGATAAAGACGGCAATTACTTAAACTTATGAACGATCTTCGGAACATCGACTACAACCCATTTGCGGCGAACTCCTCGGTGAATCACAAAGTCTGGTACCTTCCTTGATTTGTCTTCAGAAATAACGCTGATTTATGGTGGAACAGGATCATTGGAATCTGTCTCCCAGGCAGAGTTGGCGTAGGAGGATTCCTCAGTTGTATTTTGCATAGTATTTGTGCTCTCAGGAAAATCTTCCCATCCAGTTGGCTAGATGTCTTCGAACCTGATACGAGAGCTTTCAGGAGCAGTGTACTTGACCATGAAGTCAAATTTTCCACTTGGTTGTCCCAAGGCGTCCCACACTTCTTTGGAACTGGAGGAGTCATCCCTTTCGATGACGTTGACCTCGGGAAAGGCATAGTTAATGAATTCTAGTCCTGCAAATTTTACAAATTCATCATCGTGCTGGATATTTTCTAAATGACCTGAGTGCTGATCCCATGATATGGTGGGGACGCAGGTATTTGTTTCAATGATGCTCAGCTGATTTTCATTGTTCGGATGGTTTTCTTGCCCCAAGTCTCCTGGGTACGGCTGCCAGATAGGAAAACCATCCATCGGGTCTTAGTAGTCGTGGTCAAAGTTGTCTTTCATCGGAGTGTCTTCCTCTAATAAGTTGGGTGGAGCACGACATCCTTCTGGATCACAATCTCCGTATATCATTTTGACATATGACCTCGGTATAAATCTCGGACTTTGTGTCGGATAGCAAAATGGTGTTGGCACCTCTTCTTGAGACATATAACTGTCCTCGTTAAGATAGGATTTCCATTCTTCATCTGTATCGGAGGAATCTCCCTCGTTGATGGTATGTACTTCTTGAGACACTGGGTGAAGGAAACCTCCACTGCGGAAGAAGTTCTGAATGGAATGAAGACTTTCACCGTTAGCAGCAGTCTGGATACAGGTTGCAGAAAAACCAAGACCCTTCTTTGTTTTATTGTCAGTAGGAATGCCAAGTTGTCCCTGTAACACCCCAAAATTTGCCTTCTTGTTTTTAGCTAACTGGCTTATGTTTCTTTGCATTTATTGCATTAGCATTTGTGCATAGCATTGGTTCTTAGCATGGGATCAAGGTACTTGGTTCCTCTCAAAGGAGTTTCAAGCCTCAAGGTGGTTTAAGGGGTTCATCATATCTTCATAAGATCAAGAATGGCTAAGGATTTCAAGTGAATCTTTCCCTCTTATCCAGAGGGACCAATTAGGGTCTTGGGTTCAAAGGACTTCTTGAAGGGCTTTGTGGATTCAAGCATGTTCTTATGGGTTCCATATGCTCACAAACACTCATAGAGGAAGGCTTGGCTAGTGGTTCATTGTGGAAGATGTTCAGTGGATCAGTTACTTGTGAAGTAAGCAAAAGTCAACAGTTCAAAAGGAAAGTCAACCATGGAATTTTGAGGTCCTCTTCATGATTTTTAAGGTCTTATGCCCTCATATGGTCCTCAAATGTCAAGATTCATGTCATTCATCAAGAATAAAGAGTTTGTGCAAAAGTTACTAAATATGGAAATGACCTATAATTTGAAACTTTCTATTTTTGGCAGTTTTTCCACCACATTCAACTTGACTTTTCATCACCAAAGAAGCTTCGGATGAATTTTCCTCAAACATGAAAGTTGAAGATCTTTCTCTCCCATTTCCAAAAAGTACTAGATTGTCTCCATATCATTTGTGGTTCTCAAGTTATGATCAAAAGAAGGCAAGGTGCTTTTTAAGGTTTTCTCATGTATTCATTTTTCTACCTTTTGCATTTTGGTTCAAAATGACTTGTAATTGATTCTAATGCTTCAAGTCATATTGCCATACTCAAGTACACTTCATGAGGACCACTTTTGACCTTGGAATCAATTCATTTCATGCCATATACCTCACTTATTTCGCATAATGCAAATTGGCAAGATGGATTGAAACTCACAAACCAATCAACCACAAGGCCCAATTTCAATTCCATTGTGATCAGCAGAAGAAATGTGAGTGAATCACACTTATTTCATGACCTTGGCACGTGTGGATTAGTGTGTGCATCACAACTTGCATTTTTGCAAATCACATTGGATAACCTTAATCAAAGGATTAATGAAACCCTAATCATGCTCAGAATGTTAACCAAGTCTATATAAGAAGGATCACACGTTTATTTCACCCTCATGCACTCTCATTTGCTCAGAATTCCAATTTTTGCTCTCACTCTTTCTCTATTCGAAGCTCACTCTCCTTGGAGTTTCTTTGAGATTTTACTTCACATTCTTGATCAGTGAAGTAAATAGAGCAAGAATCAACCGTTCATTGAAGCTGAGAGTGAGTTTTTCATCAGATTCAATTTTGGAAGGTTCAAGTTCAAACCTCAAGATCTAGCACGATTCCAAGCTGTAATTGTATTTATTTTGCAATTAGAGGTTCTAAGGAGTAGATCTGCAGCTTCCAGAGGGTTTTCTTGGTGTATTTTAAGCTCTGCAATTCTCAGGTTAGTGTGAACTTCACCATCATGTAACTTGATTTTATGATGTGCATTGTGTTCCTCATGAGTTGCTGATCATGCTGATATGTTTAAATTTGATTTTGGACGTGTATCATGGCTGTATTGTAGATCTAAAGTTTTTAGATCTAAACTTTATCTCTTCGATTTGCTTCATGTGTTAATGATCTGTTGATTTGAATTGCATATTCTTAATCCTTGTTGAATTCTGATTCGAATGGTGGTGGAGTTGTGAAATTCTGGGAAATTTTTGCTGGATCTCCGTTTGGTGTCACCGGAGAAGGTGACCGGAGCTAGGGCTACGGCACCTGGTTTTGTTTCAGGCCACCTGAGGTCTCAAGGTAGGAGACGTAATCCTGGCCATTGATTTGTTTGATCTGAGCGTCCATATTGTGCCAACGCATTAAAAGTGCGTGTTGCCTGGCACGTGCTTTCTTTATCTCAGATGTGCAATGTGTGTGGCTTCCTATCATAGTTATCATGTGCATGCTAATCTGAACCACTCATCATGTTTACTTGTGGTTTTGATTGACTGATCCTCATGCGTTGGATTGATCTGATGGGTATTACTGAGCCAACGCATTAAAATTTCACATGCTACTCATGTGCATTGTTTTAATTTCTGAATAATATTGGTGTGTGTGTGTGTGTGTACATTAATTACTATATGCGTGTGATCTAAGCCCTTCATCTGGAATACTGTGTGGTTTGTTGACTTGATATCATGCGTGAGATTGATCCAAGGGTGTGTATGAGTCAATCATGTTGACTGAAGCTTAGGTTTTTTTTGTTTGACTTCGCTGGTGGACTATTTGACCTGGGCCTGCTATCTAAACCCCCCCCCCTTTTTGAGCCCAATTACCTTTGGAACGTGCATTCTCTGCTTGTTGCACCCCTGGCTGTGTTATTTTCTTTTTATTTTCATTTCATTGTTTCATTTTGCTTTTTAATTTTTAAAAAATAGTTTTAAGCATCCAAAAATTTTAAAAAAAAATCATGACGTATCTTTGGCATTTTATAAAATTTTGGAAAATTTTATTTTATTTTATGCATCTGAATTAATTGTTTGTTTAATTTCTTTGTGAATTGCTTCAATTGTGCACACCTTGCCTTGTTGATTTTTGTTCTCATCATTGGTGTATGATTTGCATCCCATTCTTTTTTCATACTTCAGAAGACATCTTGAGGTTCCTAAAAACATTTTTGTTTCATTTTTAAAACTTTTTCATATTGCATTTTAGTCCCTCTCCTTTGCATATTGGTTCATGGTTCCTATGTGATCTTTGCCTAATTGTTTGAGGTACTTAAACTTTGAATTTTGGTATGATATTTTGACATGTTGTTAGTCTCTGACTTAGGTCATTTGAGTTTTAATTCCACAATTTTTGAATGTCATTTGATATATGTTTGATTATTTGTGCTTAAGTGAATTATGCATGATCATCATATGACATCTCTTAACCCTAATTGATTTGCCATGCCTAATTGATTGAGTTCCTTTGTGATTATTTGCATGAGTATTTGCTATGATGTTTAACCCTGGTTAAGGTCCTTTGAGACTTATTTTTGCAATTTATGAATCATGTTTGGCATGTGCTAAGTGTTTGGACTTTGAGTTTCCTTTTGTGGACTTTCTTTGGTGCATAATGTTTCATGTTTTGATCTTTTCTTGCACATGAGAATTGTTGATGATGGTATGATCTTGGTTCTGACTTGAGTTCATCTTCATCTTATTTTTCTCATTTCATCTTTACATGAAGTTCATTGATGCTTAATTGTGCATTTCATATAAGTATGCTTGCATTCTTTCATGATTACCTTTGCATGCTTACTTGAGATATTTTGCATGCTCCTTGAGACTTGTTGTTGAATGCAGAATAGGGCAAGCAGCAAAAATATTTATTTTCGGAAAGAATTCCCTCCGGGATTTATGTCGTGTCCACAGAGATCGGTTCGAGGGAAAGAATGTCGTTCGACAATCTCTCGCGTTTATGAGTTTGGATTAAAATGGTTTCAAACAAGAAAATAGAAAAGTAAATATTAAACATAAAAAGAATACATTCTTTGAAGAGAAGAAACCTATCAAGCATGAATATACATTACTCAGAACAAACGTAAACCTATCGATCGGTCGCATTCAACATACAATACTCATCAGAATCATCACGTATCGCTCACAACAAAGGTTATGTCTAACGCACAGTTGAGAGAGCAACCGTATTACTCTCGTCGACGCTCTCGCGCACGACGCCTCGAAACACGGAAGACATTAAGTTCCGACACCATAAAGATTATTATCTAAATCTATCTCTAGAGTCTAGACAATAGATATCCCTCCCTAATCAAGATTAATGATGGTTATCTCTAACACAACACAAATCCAAACATAAATGCAAAAAGATCAAGGAAAACATCGATAATGATTTGTAAAGCATATATATTATACAACCATGATCAATACATGTACATAGGTTTAGAGTAACAATACAAACATAACCCACAAAATAGAGAAATACATAGAGAAGAAATGGAGAAAAACCAAACATCTCAAAAGTTGTCGGCTCCGATTGATGAAGGATTCGACTCCGGATCATCCTAATTCATGCTCCAATGTGTTTTCTAGCCTAATTACACTCAAAAAATGCTATTGGATGGATTTGGAACTAAAAATATCAAACCCATCACTAAAAAATGATGAAAAATGGCTTAAATGGGCAATTCTGCTTTTCCAGGTTCGCCTAGCGAGTCCCCGTTCGCTAGGCGAACGTAAACCGCCTTTCTGTTGAGTTTTTTCACGATTCTGGAACTTTTCGTTCGCCCTGGTTCGCCTAGCGAACAAGCTAGCGAGTATTCGCTACGGGGGCTCGCCTAGCGAGTATGACAGAAAACCAGATTTTGTTTTCTTCATAACTCTTGAACCGTAACTCCGATTGACGCACGGTTTGAAGCGTTGGAAAGCTTATTCAATGCTCTTTATGAATATGGAAATATCCCATTGCTGGAACACCTACAAAAATAAATCAAAATCGATTAAACTCAATGATATTTACACGGTAACACACTATACACCGAAAACGTAAACTAAACGTATTTACACACAAAGTGGGTTTTATTCGCACGATATTTACCAAAAAGAATCGATAAGTGCAACAAAACATATATACAAAAATAGGTACAATTTGCACTTATCAAACTCTCCCCAACTTACCTACTTGTTTGTCCACAAACAAAAATCAAACAAACTTGAAAATGCAAAAGCGATATCCAAAGAAAGATGAATCAACAGGTTTTGAAAAACGGAAACGAATGAATGATTCAAATGACAACGGTACACACAAAAAGTAAATACTTACCACTAAACTGCAACGATAACATAGTCACGAAACAAAAGCAAAGTACAAAAGTCATGCCAAAAATTCTAAAACAACACAAGTTCAAATGTGAATCACACCTAGCAAAAACAATCATCGGTAGATGAAAAACACAAAATGAGGTTCTTTCACTCACACAACAATCTTGCAAACAAAAGACTAAATTATGCATACATCCACAAATTCACATTGAAAATACAAAGGCAAGAATCACAAGGGCTTTTCAAGGTTGTAACGTGGTCGGGTAAACAAACAAGGGGCAATTCCTAAAGGTAATTGAAACAAAAACTTGCCTAAACCTAAGGGAGTGAAAACTCACAAAGATTCACACACAAAATTTCAACCAACTTCTTCCAAAATCCCAAGTGCTACACAACACACAATACTTATTTAGCACAATTATTGCAACTCTTTTTGTTTCCTTTTTCAAGGATTTTTCTTTTTTCTTTCTTTTTCACTTTTTTCTTTTCTTTTCTTTGTCATATTTTTCTCTTTTTTCTTTTCTTTTTCAATCCTCATAGAATTCAACCAATGAGTAAATAATCATTCTCTCCCCAACTTGAATTCAACCACATCATCATGTGAATACTCCCTACTTTCTAAGGCAAGGTAAAAATTCATACAACAACACAAAAAGTTGAGGGCTCAAGTAAAAACAACAATCAAGATCCACACAAAAATATGAATTTGACACTCATAGACAAGCATCAAGCTCAAACAACATGGATAATGACCAAAGGCTCAAAGGGGTTACAAATGATCACACACTCACAAGGTGAATTGACTATTTGGCTAAGGTGGTTGTGCTCAAAATGAAACAATTGCCTTGATCCTTTTCATGCATTCATATAAGCAACACAAATAAAAGATTCAACATAATAAAATCCAGTTATAACAAGAATGTTGGTTCTCCGCGCATATATGAACAATAGAAGGCTACCTCACAAAAAGGTGGGAACTAAAGTGATTCACAATAAGAACAAGTATACAAAAGAATGGATGGCATGGAAGTTTGTAAAATGCCTAAGTATCATGAATATGCTAAAGTATAGAAGGCGATAAATACATACCTCGGACGTGTACAAAACTTAACAAGATCATTACCATACATCCGCAAGTTGAAACGAACCAACTTGGAAAATCACAAAAGCATCCTTAAATAAGTCAATCAAAATCTGTGAGCAAATAACAACCAAAATCTTAGCAGCCTTCGCCTAGCGAAGGAATCATTCGCGACGCGAGCCTTCGCCACATCCTTCGCCCCAGCGAAGTTTGGGTGTTTTCAAAAGTGAAAGTTTCTGCCACCCCCTCGCTGGCACCTTCGCCTCGCGAACACATCAGCGAGCATTCGCTGGCTCCCTCGCCCAGCGAATTTACCCAGTTTTCCTACTGAAGGTTTTTGTATACTTTCAGCCACTCCCTCGCTGGCACCTTCGCCAACGTTCGCCAGGCGAACCTTCGCTGGTGACTTCGCCAGAACTCGCTTAGCGAGAACAAGAATTATTAATATAAACAAACGAAAAGAAAGGGAGAAATTTCATTAAACAAGTTGTAAAGTGAAGATTTGAGAAGTTTACGAAAAATCCGAGTACAACTTGTTTAATGAAAGTTCACCACACAACCAAAGAAAATAATACAACATGCTTGTTTTACGTCGTAAGCTCGACGCCTTTACATTGCATAGCTAGCAAACTCACTTCCTTCATGCCATAGTGATGCCTCACCGTGCAAACCTAAAGTAAGTGTCCTAACCAAACATATGAACAAATGGTTACGGGAACAAAATGTATACAACACTTGAACAAACATAATGGAAATAGACAATATATACGATATATACAAAACTCAAAAACAAAGAAACTATCGCAATGCGATTCAATATCAAAACCGATCCCCGGCAACGGCGCCATTTTGTTGAGTGCAGAATAGGGCAAGCAAGCAAAAATATTTATTTTCGGAAGAATTCCCTCCGGGATTTATGTCGTGTCCACAGAGATCGGTTCGAGGGAAAGAATGCCGTTCGACAATCTCTCGCGTTAATGAGTTTGGATTAAATTGGTTTCAAACAAGAAAATAGAAAAGTAAATATTAAACATAAAAAGAATACATTCTTTGAAGAGAAGAAACCTATCAAGCATGAATATACATTACTCAGAACAAACGTAAACCTATCGATCGGTCGCATTCAACATACAATACTCATCAGAATCATCACGTATCGCTCACAACAAAGGTTATGTCTAACGCACAGTTGAGAGAGCAACTGTATTACTCTCGTCGACGCTCTCGCGCACGACGTCTCGAAACACGGAAGACATTAAGTTCCGACACCATAAAGATTATTATCTAAATCTATCTCTAGAGTCTAGACAATAGATAGTCCTCCCTAATCAAGATTAATGATGGTTATCTCTAACACAACACAAATCCAAACATAAATGCAAAAAGATCAAGGAAAACATCGATAATGATTTGTAAAGCATATATATTATACAACCATGATCAATACATGTACATAGGTTTAGAGTAACAATACAAACATAACCCACAAAATAGAGAAATACATAGAGAAGAAATGGAGAAAAACCAAACATCTCAAAAGTTGTCGGCTCCGATTGATGAAGGATTCGACTCCGGATCATCCTAATTCATGCTCCAATGTGTTTTCTAGCCTAATTACACTCAAAAAATGCTATTGGATGGATTTGGAACTAAAAATATCAAACCCATCACTAAAAAATGATGAAAAATGGCTTAAATGGGCAATTCTGCTTTTCCAGGTTCGCCTAGCGAGTCCCCGTTCGCTAGGCGAACGTAAACCGCCTTTCTGTTGAGTTTTTTCACGATTCTGGAACTTTTCGTTCGCCCCGGTTCGCCTAGCGAACAAGCTA
Source organism: Lathyrus tuberosus (assembly GCA_022829125.1). Lineage (NCBI taxonomy): Eukaryota > Viridiplantae > Streptophyta > Magnoliopsida > Fabales > Fabaceae > Lathyrus > Lathyrus tuberosus. The sequence continues at coordinate 669,648 of JALAZF010000812.1, read as the reverse complement.
GCGAGTATTCGCTACGGGGGCTCGCCTAGCGAGTATGACAGAAAACCAGATTTTGTTTTCTTCATAACTCTTGAACCGTAACTCCGATTGACGCACGGTTTAAAGCGTTGGAAAGCTTATTCAATGCTCTTTATGAATATGGAAATATCCCATTGCTGGAACACCTATAAAAATAAATGAAAATCGATTAAACTCAATGATATTTACACGGTAACGCACTATACACCGAAAACGTAAACTAAACGTATTTACACACAAAGTGGGTTTTATTCGCACGATATTTACCAAAAAGAATCGATAAGTGCAACAAAACATATATACAAAAATAGGTACAATTTGCACTTATCACTTGTTTATTGGTGTGAGTTGGATGTACTTGATATGATGTGCTTGCTGCCCTATCTTGTTTCTTATCTCATCATTCTCTTTCTCATTCTTCTCTTTCACTCTCTTCCTCCCATGAATCTCAAGACTTGTTTAAGTCTTGGATTCTCTCCCTTTAGAGCTACCTAGTCCAACTTAATTTTTGATTAAGCTTGGAGTAGGATTAGCATTAGGTTTTAGGTAGTCATCTCTCCTAAGCCTCACTAACCATAGGTCATCCATGCATGATAACATTAGGACTCTTAGTTTCCCTTTAGAGTTTCCTTTGGGTCTTCTATCTTCTCATCTCAAAACTTCTTGAAAACACTTAATAAAGATAAAGTGTATTGCGCACGAGCCTTAAGCGTGGGGAATGAGAAATAAGGGGCTTCCTCTCATCTTTCTAGAGTGCTTAGCGAGCGTCCTGTCTTGGGACGATTCGTTAAGTATTCGTCTCTGTGCCCTAGACTTTAGTACAATGCAAGTTATGAACTAACTTAAAAAACACTTATGTCTAAAAAAACACCAAAACAAATTCAAATCTTTTTATCCTTCGGGATTGTTGGGTTTCAAACTTCATTTTCAGAAAAGAGCTAGTCGCTCACGTAAAAAACCACTTACCCATTCGTGGTCGTACCCACGAACTACATTAGCTCTGATTCCTCTCTCTCTCGTCCGATTGAGGATATGTAGGCACAAGACAGCAATTGTCTTGGCGAGCAACCTTCCCCCACAGTTCCCGTCCGAACTATGTTGACTCTGACTTTCCCATTGCACTGAGGGAGTACAAAGGCCTAGGGCATCGAATATGTCCTACCGAGTCCGTCTTAGTCACCCCATCCCCATTTTCTTTTGCAGCCATAGATAGTAGGACAGCTCACCCTCCGTTTAGACAACAAGCGTGGATCCCATCGAGTACGATGGATGCGTGGAGTGCTAACACCTACCCCTCGTATAACCGACTCCCGAACCTGGACTATGGTTGTGATGACCATGTCTTTCCCCCTTTCTCTTCAGGTTTATGCAGTGTTTCCTTTCCCTCTCTCGGGATAAATACACATTGCTGGCGACTCTGTGTTTTCTGCGCCACTCTCGCGTTTGTACCGTTGGATGCGAATCTTTCGGGAGCGACAGCTGGCGACTCTACTGGGGACTCTGGTTGACCTCTTGCTGGTTCATCCCCTTTAGTGAGTCGATCCTAGCGCTTGGTTGTTTTTTTCGTTGGGTGTTTATTTTTTGTGCTTTATTATGTTGTATATTACTGTTTTACAGCTTTTATTGCATTGCATTTCATTTTATTACTGTCATACTAGATATTGTTGTGTTGTGCTAGCTGATTTCTGTTTGACAGGTTGGGTTGTTCTGAGAGATAAGCCCAATACCCAGGCTTGAGTATACCCTAATACTAGAGTGGAGAGTAGTGAGGCCTACGTTCCATCTTGGTGCGTTTGTGTGTTCATGAAATTCACAACCAGACGAGGCTATCTTGGGACGCATTCTGACGTGCGTGTCTTGCGTATTTCAGGGTGTTGATCTAGAGAGCTGTCGACTCTGGTGACCGTTTCTCCGATACCTCAGTTGCGCATCTCCTCCCGACCTGTGATAATGGCAGACCAGAAATGGTAAACCCATTACACTTGTCGATCCGAGGACCCAATGCTGAGGGACTCGCATAGGATGACCTTATTTTTTAGGGGAATCAGTTGAGGCCTCCTCGATTGATGATGATGCCAAACCACAAATGGTGAACGTATCATCATTTCTCGACCTGAGAGCCCGGGATATTAAGGATCCTCGCCTTTCTAGAACCCACATGTGAGATGGGATGGGTGTTTGCAGGTTTGCAGGAAACCGAAACCTTCAACCTACCCGGTTTTTTGGATTTCTCAGCAGTGTTTGATTATCTGGGTTTCTGGTTATCTCAGTGGTTCGGTATTCTAGAATTCTGGTTTTCTGGGTTGTGGTTCTCGTTCAGTTAACAACTCAGCACATCCAGCAGTGGTGCCTTGATCCCATGTTTGCATGTGCATATCATTTTTCTTGCATTCTAACATGTTTGTCATTTTTCAAGGCTTGCATCTTACTCTTGATTCCGGTTTTCTGAGGTTGCCTTAGCATGGATGTCTAGAGAAAGAAGACTGTTGCTTATTCATTCCCAGACCCAACCTTGACGTTGATTCACAAGCTGATTAGTATGGCTGGTCCCGAAGTTCGTACAGAGTTCGGTGGAGAGTATGGGAGACTTCTGAAGTTTGTCTACAATATCTCCAAGTATGAGAAGGATGTCATTCATACACTTCTTCAGTTCTATGATCCGTCTTTGCGTTGCTTCACTTTCCCAGACTATATCTTGGCTCCAACGTTGGAGGAGTTCTCATTTATTTTGGGAATCCCCATCAGGCATGACATAGTATTCTTTTCTGAAGAACGTCCCAGGATAGGAGAAATGGCCATTGCTCTTCATATTGGTGAATCTGCTCTGAGCAGTAATATTGTGGAGAAACAAGGAGCTAAGGGTTTCTTATTTAAGTTCTTGTTTGATCAAGCTTGCATACATGTTAAGGAGAGGAATTGGACTGCTTTCCAAGCCATTCTGGCTATGTGCATCTATGGGATTGTCCTGTTTCCCAATGTTCCTGATCTGGTGGATATGCATACTGTCAGAATCTTTATTTCAAAGAATCTTATACCTACCTTGCTAGGTGATGTGTATCACTCAGTTCACTACAAGAATGAAAATAGATGTGGAAGAACTGTGAGTTGCTGTGCACCACTCTTATCTACTTGGTTTCTGAGTCATCTCCCCGAAGCTGGCGCTTTCGTTGATACGAGAGATTCTCTGAAGTGGTCAAAGAGGTTAATGGGCTTGACTGCTGATAACATTGTTTGGTTCAACCATGACTTGCTAGGGATGGAGATTATTTGCAAGTGCGGAGAATTCCCTAATGTACCCTTGATAGGGAGAAGAGGTGGAATTAACTATAATCCTTCCCTTGTTATCAGGCAGTTTGGTTATCCTTTAAGAGGTCCACCCGAAGAGCGAGATATCAGAGAGTTCTTATTCTTCAATGGTACTGGGGATCAAGAGATGATAAGGAAGATTGTGAATGCTTGGAAGCAGGTGACCAAGAAGGGAAAAACTTCATTCGAGAAATGTAATAACCGGGCCTTTCCTTCCTATGAAGAGTGGATTAAGAAAAGAGCAGAAGAGGAGCTTCTTCCCTTCCCGGTGGAACCACCTTTGTATTCTTTGAAGATCGAGGCTCCCACGACTATTGATATAGATAAGTATGATAAGTTATGGGTTGAGAAGGAGAAACTCCGAGAGGAGAATCGTGAACTGGGCAGAGAGGTTGGTCAGTTGAAGCACGAAAAAGGCGAAGCTATCCATGTTGCCAGGTTAAAATCAGAACTTTTGGCTGTGAAGGAGGAAGAATTGTCTAAGGAAGCCATAGCCAGAGAGAAAGTGGCTCAAGCGTTGAAAAGTGTTAGCAAGGTCCTTTCGTCCAAAAAGAAAGAGTTGGCTTATGCTATGTCAAGAATTCACAGGTTCCGTGGCCATCGGAATATAGCAATTACTGCCAACAGGTTGAAAGAGGACAAGTATCTGGAGCAGATTGAAGGTTTGAAGACAAAGCTTCGGAAAAAGGATAAGGAGATTTTATCAGGGATCTTTGAGAGGAGAGCAATTGAGGAAAAGCTCAAGGAAACCATGGCAAATATGGAACAGCTGAAGATCCAAGCCAAAGTGAAAAGAGCCAGAAGCGAAGGTCCAAGTTCAGGTGGAGCTTCTGGAGAAGATGATTGGGAATTGCATAGTCGTTATTTAACAGGGATCCTGCACAGGAGGGATCTTTTGATTCAGGAGTTGATTCAGAGACCAGAGCATCCTAATACCAAGAAGCTTCTCAAGGAAGTGCATGATTGGTGCAACAAGAATGACGAATGGGGAATTCTAGCACGGCTGAGTCTTGATGATATGCCTTAGTTTCTTTGCTGCTGTTTTCTTTGTATTTCCGGGATCACCGCCAAGATTATTGGTCAGGGTCTTTGTTTATGCTTATTCAGACTTGTGTTGTAACGGATGCTTATTCTCTTTATATGATCAGGAATTCAGTTCTCTTCTATTGTTAAAACTGGAATCAAGGGATAGATCGCCTTGATAGTGTTTATACATGTTTGCATTTGCATTTGCATAATCATTTTTGCATAGCAGGTTTTCTCGGATTCTCTGGTTTTCTTATGCTCTCTCTTTTTGACAGTCAAGATTGATCAACCAGCTCATCGGTATTCTACCAGGCTTAATCAAAGCAGAGTGTTGCACCCCAAAATTTGCCCTCCTTACTTTAGTACTAACTGGCTTATGTTTCATTTCATTTTTGCATTATCATGTGTGCATATCATTGGTTCTTAGCATGGGGTCAAGGTGCCTGAGGCAAGTTCAAGAGGAGAAGATGTTCTTCAAAGGGTCAAGCAAGAGAGCTCAGGTGGATCACTCTCCTAACCAGTGTAGAAATTAGGGTTTTGAGATTCTTGGGTTTATTGCTCCAATGGGCAAGCTCCTTGGGTTTTTATCATCACCAAATGGTATATCTTATCTTTGTTGGAGAGGATACACATCATATTCAGAGGAATTTGGATTTGGAGACTATGTTATCTCCTCCTAGACTGAGGGTACCAAGATTAGGGTTTGCTATAAAGTCAGTTTATTTCTGATTGCTTGGGCAAGACTTGATTCCATGGTATTTCTTGGGTCCCTAAGTATCTAGGAATGGAAGATTGTCCATCAGTTTGGTTCAGGAGAAGTTCAATTGGCCAATGGATTGGGAATCAGGAGAATTGGGGAAAAGTCAACAGTGAGAGGGAAGTCAACTGTGAAATTTTGAGGTTCTCTTCAAGGTTTTCAAGGTCTCACATCCTCATATGGTCTTCAAGGGTCAAGTTTCATACCATTTATCAAGAATCAAGGGTTGGTGCAAAAGTTACTAAATATGGAAATGACCTATAATTTGAAAGTTTCCTTTTTGGGCAAGTTCTTACACTACATTCAACTTGACTTTTCACCATCAAGAAAGCTTCAAATGAATTTTCCTCAAACATGAAAGTTGAAGATCTTTTTATCCCCTTTCCAACAAGTACTAGTGGATCTCCATATCATTTTTGAAACTCAAGTTATGATCAAAAGAAGGCAAAGTGGTTTTTAGGGTTCCATTTTCACAACTTTTGTACTTTGGGACATATGGACCTATAATTAATTCCATTGCTTCAAGACGTATTCCAACATCAAAGAACAATCCCTAAGGAGCATTGTTGGCCTTTAAATCAAGAAGTTTCATGGTTTATTCATCACTTATTCTCCATTATGCAAAATTGCCAAATTATTTAAAACTCATGAACCAAGGCATCTCAAGGCCCAAATCAAATTCAGGTGTGATTAGCAATTAAAACTTAAGTGATCCATCATGAAATATTTGGATATCCATGCATGGAGGAGGGTGTATTTCACATTATTCAAATTTCCAAAATTGCCCAAAACTCATTAAACAAAGAATTACCAAGGCCCAAGTGATCATCAGTGGTTTAACCTAGCCTATTTAAACTTACTCATGCTAGGGTTGGAGAGATGACACGTGATATTGGAGGAGAACAAAAGCTTTCAACCCTAATCTTCTTTGCTTGGAATCTCATCATCCTCAAGAGATTTTCACAATCCACTTTCACAATCTTCTTTCTGGGGATCCACAGAGCACAAACCAATCCTCATTCGCAGATAAAAGTAAGGATATAGGAGGCGTGATCTCAGGTTGGTGGGTTTTTTCATGATCCTAAAACTCTTCTTTTTGACATGTATATTGATGTGTGATGCCCACTGATCATTCTGGTGTGTTTTGTTTGGAGTTTGGATGCCTATATTGTTTGTTTCGTGAGTTTCAAGTTTTGGGACCAAACTTTATTCCATTCGTTTCTCATTATGTGTTGGTTGTTTGGGATTTTTGATGACATATTATTAATCCTCATTGAAATCTGGACAAAATGGTATATTGGTTTGTGCGTTCTGGGTTTTTTCCATTTGCAGGTGGTCGAAGGAGACGACCGGAACCCTAGTTCCGGCGTCTGGTGCAGTTCTGGCGAGGTAGGGTTTTGAGAGGTAAGGGACGTAATCTCCACCGTCTGTTGCCCAGATCTCACGGTCCATAGCTTGCCACGTTTTATTCCTTTTTTTTTTTTCTGATTTTTATTTAATGATTGTGTGTTTATCACCCCAGGGTTGTTATTGTGTTCATCGTGTCTCAGCCTGTGATTTTGTTTAATGTTTGACTGCCTGATCTGATCTGGTGCGTGGGATGAATCGTGTGGACGTTATAATGCCAACGAATTAAAAAAAACATGTGTCGTGCGCGTGGGAGTGTAGGGTAGTCAGTTTTCTTTGGTGTGTGCATGTGTACTGTCATTATGGGGTGCGTGTGGATCATGGCTTTTGGTTTTGTTGATCTTGAGGTTGCGTTGACTGATGGGGAGCGTCAGATGCATCTAATGGTTAATAGTGAGTCAACGAGGTGGACTGCAGCTCACGTGAATGTTTTTTTGTTTTATTTTATTTTTCTGATGGATTTTAGCTTGGGCCTTGCTATTCACACACCACCTCTTAGCCCGTTTCAAGTTTTTAACGTGTTTCTTTTGCTAAACACACCCCCCTTGCATATTTTGTATTTTTATTTTTATTTAATTGTTTGCATTTCATTTTAAATTTTTAAAAATAGTTAATTGCATTAAAAAATTCCCAAAAATTTCATGAACCACATTTAGCATTTAATAAAATTTTCCCAAATTTTATTTTTCATTTTTATTTTATTTTTAGTGGCTGAATTAATTAATTGTTTAATTCATTTTTGAACTTGTTTTATTTTGCACATGTCGCATTGTAGAATTTTGTTCTCACAGTATACATAACATTTAGAGCTCATTCCTTTTGCATTCATTCATCAACACATTGAAGTTCATTAAAATATTTTTCTATCATTTTTAAAATCATTTCATACTGCATTTTAGTCCTCCTTTTTTGCATATTGAACCATATTTCTCATCTGAATTTGCATAATTGTTTGAGTGACTTATATTTTGAATTTTTGCAGGATTTTTTGATATGTTGTTTGTTTCTGGTTGAGCAATATTGATAATTAATTTGGAAATTTTATAATATGTTTTACTAATTATGTGACTGCTCTTTATGTGAGATCTTCTTGTATGGATATTTCTGATCATGCCTGAGTTTTTGTTTGAGAAGGCACTTGTGCCATTGTTTTGGGATTGTGTCTTTGACTTCTTAATTCATGTTTGGATTATTATAGGTCATTTAATCACTATTATATGTCATTGTTTGGTTTTCATTTGCCTTAATATTACTTGTGTCTGTTTTGTGCTAACCTCTTATGCAGGGGCTGAGGTAAGTTCTTTGAGGGTGTGGATAGTTATCCATGTCCACTCTCACTCCTTCTGTCTCTCATCTTTTCTTTGCTTTAGGCTTAGGTTGTCGTCAAACCTCACTAACCGTAGGTCACCCATGCATGATAACTTTAGGACTCTCAGTTTCCCTTTAGAGTTTCCTTTGTGTCTTCTCTCTCCTCATCTCAAAACTTCTTGAAAACACTTAATAAGGATAAAGTGTATTGCGCATGAGCCTTAAGCGTGGGGAATGAGAAATGAAGGGCTTCCTCTCATCTTTCTAGAGTGCTTAGCGAGCGTCCTGTCTTGGGATGATGCGTTAAGCATTCGCCCCTGTGCCCTAGACTTTGGTGCAATGCAAGTTATGAACTAACTCAAGTCACTTCTGTCCTAAAAAATACAAACAAACTTCAAACCTTTTTGTCCTTCGGGATTGTCAAACTAAAGGCTATTTTCAAAAAGGGCACGTTACTTTCTGTCTGAGTCGCAAACAGGTATCGACCCTAACTGCCGAACGCGAAATTAACGTCGCTCATAAAAAACACAAAAAGAACCTGGTCCGAACTACGTTGACTCTGAATTCCCCATTGCACAAAGGGGGTACGTAGGCCTAGGACGTTGACGTCCTACCGAGTCTGTCTTAGTTTTCCCCTTTCTCGTCTTAGTATAGTCCTAGATGATAGGATAACTCACCCTTAGAATAGACAACAAGCGTGGATCTCATCGAGTACGATGGATGCGTGGGGTGCTAGTACCTTCCCCTCGCGTAACCGACTCCCGAACCCAGGCTATGGTTGCGATGACCATTCCTTTCCCTCTTCCTCAGGTTTATGCGGTGTTCCCTTTCCCTCTCTTCGGATAAATTTACACGGCTGTCGACTCTGTTTTCCGCGCCACTCTCGCGTTTGTACCTGGATGAAAATCCTGGGAGCGACAGCTGGCGACTCTGCTGGGGACTCTGGTTGACCTATGCTGGTCCATCCCTAAGCGAGTCAATCCTAGCTCTTGCTTGTCTTTGTTCTCTTTGGGTGTTTTTTTATTTTTTGTTTTGCTTTATTTGTTATATTTTATTTTTACCGCATTTTCTGCATTGCATTTCATTTTTATTACTGTCATACTGGATATTGCTGTGTTGTACTGGCTGTTTCTGTTTTGCAGGTTGGGTTGTTCTGAGAGATAAGCCCAATACCCAAGCTTGAGTATACCCTAGGACTAGATTGGAAAGTAGTGGGACCTACGTGCCCGCTTGGTACGTTTGTGTGTTCACGAAATTCACAACCAGACGAGGCCCTCTTGGGACGCATTATAACGTGTGTGTCTTGCGCATGTTAGGATGTCGATCTAGAGAGCTGTCGACTCTGGTGACCGATCATCGAGGACCTTAGTGGAAACATCCCTCTTTAGTGGTGACAGTGGCAGACCACATGCTGTGGCAAACCCATTCGCACCTGAGGGCCCACTTTGGAACTCGCATAGGATGGCCCTTATCTTTTGAAGAGAATCAGTGGAGGCACTCCTCGATTGACGATAGTACTGTACCCCGAGGGATGAATGTACTATTGTTTCTCGACCTCAGTGCCAAAAGTTGAGGACCTTCTGTTTTGGAGAATCAATTGAGGCCTCCTCGATTGATGATGATGCCAAACCAGAAATGGTGAACGTATCATCATTTCTCGACCTGAGAGCCCGAGATACTGAACATCCTAGTACCCACACGTGAGAGGGGATGGGCGTTTCCAGGTTTGCAGGTAACCGAAACCTTCAACCTACCCGGTTTTTCTGGATTTCTCATCAATGTTTAATTATCTGGGTTCATAGTTATCTCAGTGGTTCGGTATTTTGGAATTCTGGTTTTCTGGGTTATGGTTCTCGTTCAGTTAATAGCACAGCACATCCAGCAGTGTTGCCTTGATCCCATGTTTGCATGAGCATATCATTTTTCTTGCATTCTAACATGTTTGACATTTTTCAAGGCTTGCATCTTACTCTTGATTCCGGTTTTCTGAGGTTACCTTGGCATGGATGTCCCGAGAAAGAAGATTGTCGCCTATTTGTTCCCAGATCTGACCTTGACATTGATTCATAAGCTGATTAGTATGGCTGGTCCCGGAGTTCGTACAGAGTTCAGTGGAGGGTATGGGAGACTTCTAAAGTTTGTCTACAATATCTCCAAGTATGAGAAGGATGCCATTCATACACTTCTTCAGTTTTACGATCCGTCTTTGCGTTGCTTCACTTTCCCAGACTACATCTTGGCCCCAACGTTGGAGGAGTTCTCATTTATTTTGGGAATCCCCATCAGGCATGACATAGTATTCTTTTCTGAAGAACACCCCGGGATAAAGGAAATGGCTACTGCTCTTCATATTGGTGAATCCGTTCTGAGTAGTAATATTGAGGAAAAACAAGGAGCTAAGGGTTTCTTATTGAAGTTCTTGTTTGATCAAGCTTGCATACATGTTAAAGAAAAGAAAAGAATTGGACTGTTTTCCAAGCTATTCTGGCTATGTGCATCTATGGGATTGTCCTGTTTCCCAATGTTCCTGATCTGGTGGATATGCATGCTGTCAGAATCTTTATTTCAAAGAATGCTATACCTACCTTGCTAGGTGATGTGTATCACTCAGTCCACTACAAGAATGAAAATAGGCGGGGAAAAACCGTGAGTTGTTGTCCACAGCTCTTATCTACTTGTTTTCTGAGCCATCTCCCCGAAATTGACGCCTTCGTTGATACGAAAGATTCTCTGAAGTGGTCAAAGAGGTTAATGGGCTTGACTGCTGACAACATTGTCTGGTTCAACCGTGATTTGCTAGGAATAGAGATTATTTGCAAGTGCGGAGAATTCCCTAATGTACCCTTGATAGGGAGAAGAGGTGGAATTAACTATAATTCTTCCCTTGTTATCAGGCAGTTTGGTTATCCTTTGAAAGGTCCACCTGAAGAGCGAGATGTCAGAGAGTCCTTATTCTTCAATGGTACTGAGGACCAAGAGATGATAAGGAAGATTGTGAATGCTTGGAAGCAGGTGACCAAGAAAGGAAAAACTTCGTTCAGGAAATGTAACAACCGGGCTTTTCCTTCCTATAAAGAGTGGATTAAGAAGAGAGCAGAAGAGGAGCTTTTTCCCTTCCCAGTAGAACCACCATCTTACCCCTTGCTGATTGAGCCTCCCACCACAGTTGAGATAGAGAAGTTTAACAAGTTGTGGGTTGAAAAGGAAAAGCTGCGAGAAGAAAACAGTGAGCTACAAAGGGAGATTTATCAGTTGAAACATGAGCGGGGTGAAGCTGTTCATATCGCCAAGTTGAAGACAGAACTTCTTGCTGAAGCAGAAAAGGAGCTAGCTGACAAGGTCGCGGCCAGACAAAGGATGAAACAAGCTTTAGATGGTATCAGTAAGGTTCTTGAGTCTAAGAAGGAGGAATTGGACAAGGCTTTGTTAAAAATTCACAGGTTCAATGCTCACCGAGAAACTGCAATGGCTGAGAATAAGAGAAAGGAAGACGATTACCTGGCTCAGATTGATCAATTGAAGTCGCAGCTCAAGAAGAAAGACACTGAGATTCTATCAGGGGTATTCCAGAGACAAGCAGTCGAAGGTCAACTCAATGAAGTCATAGCCTCTATAGAGGAACTGAAGGTCCAAGCTGAAGTGAAGAGATCTAGACATGAGGGACCTAGCATGGATGGTGTTTCTGGAGAAGACGCTTGGGAGTTACATTGCCGATACTTAGAGGGGATCATGCATAGGAGAGACGTCCTCATTCAAGAGCTAATTCAGAGACCGAAGCATCCCGACACCAGAAAGTTGTTCAAGGAAATTCAAGACTGGAGCAAAAAGCATAATGGATGGGGGGATTGACACTTATAGACTTTGATGACATGCCATAGTTTTCTATCTTCTTTCATTATTTGGACCACCGCCAGGCTTGTTGGTTAGGATCTATGATTATTGTGTTCAGACTTGTTATCTTGGATTTGTGATTGTTGACATTTGGTTTTCCTCTGGTTTTCTTAATATATGAGCAGAAGTTCTGTTATATCTTGCTGTTAAACTAGAATCAAGGGGTGGATCGCCCTGTGAATTATTCAAACATGTTCATTTGCATTTGCATATTCATAATCATTTTGCATAATCATTTTGCATAACAGGTGTTTATCTCCGGTATTCTTATCTTGTTCTAATCTCAGGATTGCAGATCAGCACATTCATCGGTATTCTACCAGACAAAATCAGAAGAGATTCATGGATCAGCTACAAAATGAGATGACTGAGATGCGGACTCGCATGAACCAATTCATGGAATTAATGCAAGGGGTTGCTCAAGGCCAAGAGCAGTTGAGGACTCTCGTTCAGCCACTGATTGCAAGGGTTGATGAAGAGGGTGTCCTTCATGGAGGACTTCATACTGGTGTTACTGGTAATAATGGTCAGAATGGCCCTACGGGCGGAGGTATTCCTGTTTCTGGTGTTGTGATCCCTCCGGGCTGTGCTGAAAATGCTGGGGGAGGTGGTATTGGTGCTGGCGCAGTTCATGGCCGTCAGTATGATGATGTTCAAGATGATGCATTTTCTATGCCAGGTGGGGATGCTGGTCCCCAGATTGACAATGATCAGAGGTTCCGGTTGATTGAGGAACAGCTATGGGGTGTTGTGAATCAGGATGCTTTGGGTATGGATCTAGAGGATTTGGGGCTGGTTCCAGGCGTTGTTATCCCGCATAAGTTTCAGACTCCTACTTTTGAGAAGTATAATGGTATGACTTGCCCAAGGACCCACGTGAGGGCATACGCGAGTAAAATGGCTGCGCATGCGAAGAATGAGAAGCTGATGATGTATTGCTTCCAGGATAGCCTATCTGGGGCATCCCTGGAGTGGTACATGTAACTAGAGAGGAAGGATGTGCGTAGTTGGAGAGATCTGGCAGGGGCATTTATTAGACACTATCAGTATAACACTGACATGGCTCCGAACAGAACACAGCTGCAGAACTTATCACAGAAGAACAATGAGAGTTTCAAGGAGTATGCCCAAAGGTGGCGTGAGCTGGCAGCAAGGGTTCAGCCTCCCATGCTGGAGCGAGAAATGATAACTATGTTTATGACCACCTTGCAGGGTCATTACTATGAAAAGCTGGTACCGTGTATGACTGGAAAGTTTGCTGATTTGATCTTGGTAGGAGAGATGGTGGAAAGCAGAATCAAGGCGGGAAAAATATCAGGCGGTGATGGGTCCTCATCTGGAGGAAATAAGAAGCCTTATGCCAGTGGTTACAAGAAGAGGGAAGGAGATACAAACTATGTATCATCATATCGTGGTAGAGAAGGACCTCGTCATAACTTCAATCAGCAGGTGGCTTCTGTAACCATCCCTGCAGCACCTCAGCAGCCAGCAGTGTCTCAACAACAAAATCAGGCTCATCATCGATCGCAGCCTCTGAATAGGCGGGATAGGCATTTTGACACTCCACCTCTTCCCTACGCTCAGTTATTTCAGCACTTGTTAAAGCTACAGTTAATTCAGAAGAGGACATTGGCTCCACCTACTGGTAATCCACCTCCCGGCTATGACGCCAACGCCCACTGTGAGTTTCATTCTGGGGCACCCGGACATCATATTGAGAACTGTAAAGCTTTTAAGCATAAGGTTCAAGATTTGGTGGATTCCAAAGCCATCAATTTCTCCAATGATGTTCCAAATGTGAATCAGAACCCGATGCCAAATCACGGTGAGCCAAGGGTCAATGCTATTATTGAAGACTATGAAGACTTGAGTTTGATTTCAGATGTGAACGAAGTCCAAACTCCCTTGTTTGTGGTGAAGGAAAGACTATTGAGGGGAGGGGTATTTCTCGGCTGTGATGAAGGCTGTGCAGGGTGTGTGTCGCAGCCAGGCAGTTGTGTTTTATTGAAAGCAGGTATTCAGAAAATGATCAGCGAAGGGGTATTACAATTTGACAGAGGTTGTAAGCAGAGTAATGTTACTGACAGAGAGATTGATGTTGCCATGATAACAATTCCATTCAAGACAATAACTATATCAGCGCCGGCGAGACCAGCGTCGATCACTATCACTGTTCCTGGACCAGTCCCGTATGAGAGTACCAAGGCCATCCCATGGAATTATGGGGCCGACGTGTTTGTTAATGGTGAGAAGCAGGAGTAGGAAGAGACATCAGCTGTGAATACAGGGGTTGAAAATCTTGTTGAAGCAGGGGCTATCACTAGGAGTGGTAGAGTCTTTATTCCGTCCGAGGATCAAGCTGGCAGTTCGAGACAAGACAAAGGTAAACAGATGATGGACGAGTCTGCACAGAGGCAGGAAGCAAATAATTCTATGACAAAGCAGGTTGGGGATACTTTCTCAGAAGACGTAGAAGAGTTTATGAGGCTGATCAAGAAAAGTGATTACAAGATTGTTGATCAACTTCACCAAACTCCATCGAAGATTTCCATTCTATCCTTGCTACTGTGCTCTGAGGCACACCGAAATGCATTGCTGAAGGTTCTGAACATGGCTTATGTACCGCAGGAAATATCCGTCAATCAGTTAGAAGGGGTTATGGCTCATGTGAATGCTGGTAATGGTTTGGGTTTCACCGATTTAGATCTGACTCCGGCTGGGAGGAATCAAAACAACGCTCTGCATATTTCAGTGGAATGTCGTGGTTCTTTAATGTCGCATGTGTTAGTTGATACTGGGTCGTCTTTGAATGTGTTACTGAAGAAGGCTTTGATGAAATTGGATACTCGTGGGTTGATTTGTACACCAAGTGACTTGGTGGTACGTGCTTTTGATGGCTCCAAGAGGTCAGTGTTTGGAGAGTTAGTTCTGCCAATCAAGGTGGGTCCTGAGATTTTCAACACCACCTTTTACATAATGGATATTCAGCCTGCCTATAGTTGTTTGTTGGGTCGCCCTTGGATCCATGGTGCTGGGGCAGTAACATCTATGCTGCACCATAAGTTGAAGTATATGGTGGATGGCCACGTTGTGACTGTTTATGGTGAAGAAGATATCATGGTGAGTCACCTATCGACCTTCAAGTATGTGGAGGTAGATGGTGAAGTACAAGAAACTTTGTGCCAAGCCTTTGAAGCTGTGAAAATTCCCGAGGAACCCCCAAAGGCAGTCAGTCAGCCTGAGGTGGTTGCCCAACCTGAAGTTGTTAGACAACCAAAAGTTCCAATGTCCTCTTTCAAAGAGGCGCGCGCTATAGTTGAAGCTGGTGGTTCTCAGAAGTAGGGCAGTGTCATTGATGTTCAAAGAAAGCAAGATACTCATGGACTGGGTTACAAGCCACCTAGGCGTTCTGAAGAGCCTCCCAAGTTCTATGGTCCAGTCCGTTTCACCAGTGCCGGTGTTTTATTCGACAGAGTCAATGCTATTGAGGATGAAGGAGATAGTGATTGTGACATGGATGAGTGGATCCGTCCTTGCGCCCCTGGTCAGAGTTTAGGCAACTGGTATTCCGAGAAAGTCATCCAAGTGACGTGCCCAGAGTAATTTACTTTTGTTTTCTGTTATGTTGAATCCTACGTTCTGCCCAAGACGTAGTGATATTTATTTGTAGGGCTTGGATGTTTTATTTGCTATTTTTATCATCAATAAAGGACATTTTTTCGTTCAAATATTTTGATCCCTGTCTTTCTGTTTTTACTTTTTTGCATTAACCCACATCAAAATGGCAATGTGTTTTCTTATTTGTTGCACTCATAATAAACATAAAACATCCATCATGCAGGTTTCTTTGTTCAGATTCCACCCATCATGACTTAGCTATGGCTCGATATGACTTCGACAATCCCATCTATCAGGCTGAAGAAGAGACTGACGAAGATTGTGACTTACCAGAAGAACTAGACAGGGTACTGAAACAAGAGGAAAAGGTTATTCTACCTCATCAGGAGGAAGTTGAGACTGTTAATCTGGGAACCGAGGATGTTAAACAAGAAGTAAGGGTTGGGGTTGCATTGGAAGACACTGTTAAGAGAAGATTGGTTGAGTTACTTCGAGAGTATGTGGATATCTTTGCCTGGTCTTACCAAGACATGCCCGGGCTTGACACTGACATTGTTTCACACAGACTGCCGCTTAAAGAGGGTTGTACTCCAGTCAAGCAGAAACTGAGAAGGACGAAACCAGATATGGCTGTCAAGATCAAGGAAGAGGTTCAGAAACAGTTGGACGCCAGATTTCTTGTTGTGACAAATTATCCTCTGTGGGTTGCTAATATCGTACCTGTACCTAAGAAGGATGGGAAGGTCAGGATGTGTGTTGATTACCGAGATTTGAATAGGGCGAGCCCAAAGGATGATTTCCCGCTCCCCCACATTGACGTGTTAGTAGACAATACTGCTCAATATTCTGTGTTTTCCTTCATGGATGGCTTCTCTGGGTATAACCAAATCAAAATGGCCCCAGAGGACATGGAGAAGACTATGTTCATAACACCGTGGGGAACATTTTGCTACAAGGTAATGCCCTTTGGATTGAAGAATGTTGGGGCAACCTATCAGCGGGCAATGGTGACTCTCTTTCATGATATGATTCACAAGGAGATTGAAGTCTATGTTGATGACATGATTGCGAAGTCACAAATAGAGGAAGAACACTTGGTAAACCTTCAGAAGTTATTTGAAAGGTTGAGGAAGTTCCGATTGAGATTGAATCCGAACAAGTGCACTTTCGGTGTGAGGTCTGGTAAATTGTTAGGATTCATTGTTAGTGAAAGAGGTATAGAGGTTGATCCTGCAAAAATAAGAGCCATACAGGAGATGCCTGAGCCAAGAACAGAGAAAGAGGTTCGTGGATTCTTGGGAAGGTTGAATTACATTGCTAGGTTCATCTCTCATCTGACAGCCACGTGTGAACCAATTTTCAAGTTGTTGAGAAAGGATCAAGAGGTCAAGTGGAATGAAAATTGTCGAGAGGCGTTTGAAAGGATAAAGACGTATTTGCAGGAACGTCCAGTCCTTATGCCATCGGTGTCCGGGAGACCGTTGATTATGTACCTTACGGTTCTTGAGAATTCGATGGGTTATGTGCTCAGTCAACACGACGAGACAGGTAGGAAAGAGCATGCCATTTATTACCTGAGTAAGAAGTTCACTGATTGCGAATCAAGATACCCTATGTTGGAGAAGACATGTTGTGCACTCGCTTGGGCAGCCAGGCGCCTAAGGCAATATATGTTAAAGCACACAACCTTGTTGATTTCGAAGATGGATCCGATTAAGTACGTGTTTGAGAAGCAGGCACTTTCTGGAAGGATAGCCCGTTGGCAGATGGTTTTGACAGAATACGATATTCAGTATGTTTCCCAGAAGGCCATTAAGGGAAGTGTTCTATCAGAATATCTTGCTGAACAGCCGGTCGAGGATTATCAGCCTATGAAGTTTGAGTTTCCAGACGAGCATGTTATGTTTCTGAAAATGAAAGATTGTGAAGAGCCTCTGCCTGACGAAGGACCTGAGATTGGGTCTCAGTGGAAGATGATTTTTGATGGGGCTATCAACTCATATGGTAATGGAATTGGGCCAATCATTACGGCCCCGAAGGGTTCTCATATACCTTTCACTGCCCGGTTAGCATTCGTGTGTACCAACAACTAGGCGGAGTATGAAGCATGCATTATGGGGTTAAAAGAAGCGATTGATTTGAGAATTAAGAACCTCGATGTCTATGGTGATTCCACGTTGGTAGTTAATCAGATTACAGGAGAATGGGAGACTCGTCAGGAAAATTTGGTACTTTATAACAACTATGCCAGAAGGTTGTTACCTTTCTTTGACAGGGTGGATTTTCATCATGTGCCCCGAGCTGAGAATCAGATGGCTGATACGCTAGCGACATTGGCATCCATGTATAAGGTGAACCATTGGAATGAAATTCCTTCGATTAGAATCATGCATCTGGACAGACCAGCTTTTGTGTTTGGAATTGAAGATGTGTCGGATGGCAAACCGTGGTATCATGATATTAAGGTCTTTATGAAGAGACAGGAGTATCTAGAGGGTGCCTCCACCAAAGATAAGAAGACTCTAAGAAGGTTGGCAGGAAACTTCTTTCTGAATAAGGATGATGTGTTATATAAGAGGAACTTCGATATGGTTTTGCTTCGTTGTGTTGATGAACACGAGGCAGGTTTATTGATGGAGGAAGTTCACGAGGGTTCTTTTGGTACTCATTCCAGTGGACACACCATGGCTAGAAAGTTGTTGAGGGCAGGATATTATTGGATGACTATGGAGTCTAATTGTTTTAAGTACGCTCGAAAGTGCCATAAATGCCAGATTTATGCAGACAAGATGCACGTACCGCCAACGCCTCTAAACGTGTTATCATCTCCTTGGCCTTTTGCAATGTGGGGCATAGATATGATTGGGAAGATTGATCCCACTGCTTCCAATGGGCATCGTTTCATTCTGGTTGCCATTGACTATTTCACAAAGTGGGTTGAGGCAGCCTCGTACGCCAACGTTACCAAGCAAGTGGTGGCCCGGTTTATAAAGAAGGATATCATCTGTCGTTATGGGGTCCCAGAGAGAATCATTACTGATAATGGCTCGAATTTAAACAACAAGATGATGAAGGAAATATGTCAGAGTTTTAAGATCGAGCATCATAATTCTTCTCCATATCGTCCGAAGATGAATGGGGCTGTTGAGGCAGCGAATAAGAATATCAAGAAGATTGTGCAGAAGATGGTGGTAACATATAAAGACTGGCATGAAATGCTACCTTATGCCCTACATGGTTATCGTACTTCGGTGAGTACGTCAACTGGGGCAACCCCTTTCTCATTGGTGTATGGTATGGAAGCGGTTTTACCCTTAGCGGTCGAGATTCCGTCTTTGAGAGTTCTGGCAGATGTGAAGCTTGATGAAGCTAAGTGGGTGTGTTCTAGATTGGATCAGTTAAGTCTTATTGAAGAAAAGAGATTGGCAGCCATCGCACATGGTCGGTTGTATCAGAGCAGGATGAAGCACGCCTTTGACAAGAAAGTGCGTCCTCGGAGTTTTCAGACAGGTGAATTAGTTTTGAAAAGGATCCTTCCTCCTCAGACAGATCACAGGGGCAAATGGACTCCAAACTACGAGGGGCCATATGTAGTGAGAAAGGTTTTTTCTGGTGGAGCCTTACTACTTTCAACTATGGATGGCGAAGATTTTACATCCCCTGTGAACGCAGACGTAGTCAAAAAATACTTTGCGTAAAAGAGACCCGCTGGACATAAAAAGAAAGTCCAAGCAAAAAAGGGGCATCCCGGCGAACCATAAAAAGGAAAAGGTTCGGGCAAAAGTTAGGGATAAAATGTAAAAAGAAACGTGTAAACCCGCAAAGTTGAAAACCTGAAAAGGCAGCTTTGGCAAAAATGGGTATCCCGATGGATTGAAAACCCGAAAAGGGCGATCCAGGCAAAAGTTAGGGATCTATAAGCGAAAGGCTATGGTCTGCGTTCGATTTGTGAGCACTTTTAATACCTGGAAATTCTTAAAGAAGGGAATCAGTACAGTTAGTCTCTTCAAAGGTCAAGACATTTGTGGATAAGCAAGACATATGGGTCATAGCTGAGTCGAATCATGGTGGATATCTGTTCCCACATTGCCGACATGTGTATTTTCTTTTTGCTTTTGCATAATTACCTCTTTTTAGGAATTGCTTCCCATTGTAAATGCCTATTTATAGGCCACTTTACTCAATAAAATATTCATTTCACACAAAGAGCTTTCTGTTGTTTATTTTACTTTTACTGTTTTGTTTGCAAAAAACGTTCGATATTTTTGATAAACATTGAATATAAAACTTCGAGCTTTGCGGAGCATAACGAAAAGCAGTAGAAATTACTTAGGCGTTAACGGTGATAGTCAGGTTGTGGCACATTCTTTTTGTTGATTATTTGACTTGCAGGGCAACAAGATTGTATTTCCCTAGCAGACCCCAGCATTGAGATTGCACTTTCCTCAGCAGAGCAGACCTTCCCCAGCAGGAGACTTGGGAAGTATTTTCTCTGAATCAAGACGTTATCTCCCCACAGAATCAGGGTTTTCACTTCCCCCATCCAGTCAAGAAGCGTGCTTTCACCGACAATGTCATATTCTAGTCCCCAGCAAGGTGGGAATAAAGTCATTCTCCCCACCAGCAGGCTAAGTTCAGCAGTATCCCCAAGCAGGATGGTATTATGGACTGTTTTCCCCAAGCAGGATGGTATTATGGGCTGGCATCCCCCAGCAGGTCCTAAGCCCAATTGGATATTAGCAATCTTCAGTAACAGACTTCCGGTTCCGTTATTGGCGTTCACTCTCAACTCCCCCAGCAGAGGAGAAATCTCAGATTTTGGATGTTACCTTCGGTGAAAGACAGGTGTGGCCCCCGGTAGTTCTTTTGGGATTTCATCCCCAGCAGAAGTTATTGATCCAAAGAGTCGATCAGTATGATCCTTCTCAACAGAATTCCTGGATTCAGAGGACAATTTTTTTTGTCATCCCCAGCTGAATTGATCTTTTCTCTCCGGCATTTATTTTATTGGAATGACCTTTTTTGCATATCATAAGCATTTCGCATTGCATCCTCAAACACATAGCATTTCCATTTCGCATGGAAAATTATGCCAAAATTCAAACATTTGCATTCGAAGCATAAGCCAGGTTTGGTACTTTCTTTGCCAGTTCTCTTTCCCAGCAGAGATGGCATAACTCAGGAGATTTTGGAGCGATGCGTTCCTCATATTTGTGCTCCCCGGCAGAGTCTTTTATTTAGACTTCTCCTTTCCCCAACGGAGTCATCTTATCTATGGACTGTAAGTCCGTTAGAAGCTTGCCTTGGTTTGGCCCTTCTCTTTAGTGAAATCCAGTCCTCGCCTAGTATTCAGTTCTTGCTTGGCATATTTTGCTGGCCAGTTTCCCTTTATCAGCAGGGATGGCATTTGTTTTGCTAGTTCTCTTTATCAGCAGAGATAGTAATTTTTTGAATATTTTCTTTCGTCAGTTCCCTTTATCAGCAGGGATGGCATTTATGTTGCTTTTTATCAGCAGAGATAGCAATCCTTTGGATATTTTCTTTCGTCAGTTCCCTTTATCAGCAGGGATGGCTTTTGTTTTGCTAGTTCTCTTTATCAGCAGAGATAGCAATCTTTTGGATATTTTCTTTCGTCGGTTCCCTTTATCAGCAGGGATGACATTTATGTTGCTGGTTCTCTTTATCAGCAGAGATAACAATCCTTTGGATATTTTCTTTCGTCAGTTCCCTTTATCAGCATGGATGGCTTTTGTTTTGCTAGTTCTCTTTATCAGCAGAGATAACAATCTTTTGGATTTTTTCTTTCGTCAGTTCCCTTTATCAGCAGGGATGGCTTTTGTTTTGCTAGTTCTCTTTATCAGCAGAGATAGCAATCTTTTGGATATTTTCTTTCGTCAGCTCCCTTTATCAGCAGGGATGGCATTTGTTTTGCTAGTTCTCTTTATCAGCAGGGATAGCAATCTTTTGGATATTTTCTTTCGTCAGTTCCCTTTATCAGCAGGGATGGCATTTGTTTTGCTAGTTCTCTTTATCAGCAGAGATAGCAATCTTTTGGATTTTTTCTTTCGTCAGTTCCCTTTATCAGCAGGGATGGCTTTTGTTTTGCTAGTTCTCTTTATCAGCAGAGATAGCAATCTTTTGGATATTTTCTTTCGTCAGCTCCCTTTATCAGCAGGGATGGCATTTGTTTTGCTAGTTCTCTTTATCAGCAGAGATAACAATCTTTTGGATATTTTCTTTCGTCCGTTCCCTTTATCAGCAGGGATGGCTTTTGCTAGTTCTCTTTATCAGCAGAGATAGCAATCTTTTGGACATTTTCTTTTGTCAGTTCCCTTTATCAACAGGGATGGCATTTGTTTTTCTAGTTCTCTTTATCAGCAGAGATAGCAATCTTTTGGATATTTTCTTTCGTCGGCTCCCTTTATCAGCAGGGATGGAATTTGTTTTGCTAGTCCTCTTTATCAGCAGAGATAGTAATCTTTTGAAGATTTTCTTTCGTCAGTTCCCTTTGTCAGCAGGGATGGCATATTTCGAGATTCCTTTGTCAGTTCTCTTTATCAGCAGAGATGACATAACCTGGGAGAGTTTGTTTCACTTTATACCCAGCATACATGGCACTCGTCCATGTTGTGACAGTACAACATTTATGGCTAATTCTCCAGTGGAGGATTGCAAATTTCTGGGTTCTTTAGTATTCAATCTCCGTGCATCCTGATTGTCTGAAAGTCGTCGCTATCATACCCTCAGGACCAAGTTGATTGAATAGGGGCAGCTGTTGCACCCCAAAATTTGCCCTCCTTACTTTAGTACTAACTGGCTTATGTTTCATTTCATTTTTACATTATCATGTGTGCATATCATTGGTTCTTAGCATGGGGTCAAGGTGCCTGAGGCAAGTTCAAGAGGAGAAGATGTTCTTCAAAGGGTCAAGCAAGAGAGCTCAGGTGGATCACTCTCCTAACCAGTGCAGAAATTAGGGTTTTGAGATTCTTGGGTTTATTGCTCCAATGGGCAAGCTCCTTGGGTTTTTATCATCACCAAATGGCATATCTTATCTTTGTTGGAGAGGATACACATCATATTCAGAGGAATTTAGATTTGGAGATTGTGATATCTCCTCCTAGACTGAGGGTACCAAGATTAGGGTTTGCTATAAAGTCAGTTTATTTCTGATTGCTTGGGAAAGACTTGATTCCATGGTATTCCTTGGGTCCCTAAGTATCTAGGAATGGAAGATTGTCCACAGTTTGGTTCAGGAGAAGTTCAATTGGCCAATGGATTGGGAATCAGGAGAATTGGGGAAAAGTCAACAGTGAAATTTTGAGGTTCTCTTCAAGGTTTTCAAGGTCTCACATCCTCATATGGTCTTCAAGGGTCAAGTTTCATACCATTTATCAAGAATCAAGGGTCGGTGCCAAAGTTACTAAATATGGAAATGACCTATAATTTGAAAGTTTCCTTTTTGGGCAAGTTCTTACACTACATTCAACTTGACTTTTCACCATCAAGAAAGCTTCAAATGAATTTTCCTCAAACATGAAAGTTGAATATCTTTTTCTCCCCTTTCCAACAAGTACTAGTGGATCTCCATATCATTTGTGAAACTCAAGTTATGATCAAAAGAAGGCAAAGTGGTTTTTAGGGTTCCATTTTCACAACTTTTGCACTTTGGGACATATGGACCTATAATTAATTCCATTGCTTCAAGACATATTCCAACATCAAAGAACAATCCCTAAGGAGCATTGTTGGCCTTTAAATCAAGAAGTTTCATGGTTTATTCATCACTTATTCTCCATTATGCAAAATTGCCAAATTATTTAAAACTCGTGAACCAAGGCGTCTCAAGGCCCAAATCAAATTCAGGTGTGATTAGCAATTGAAACTTAAGTGATCCATCATGAAATATTTGGATATCCATGCATGGATGAGGGTGTATTTCACATTATTCAAATTTCCAAAATTTCCCAAAACTCATTAAACAAAGAATTACCAAGGCCCAAGTGATCATCAGTGGTTTAACCTAGCCTATTTAAACTTACTCATACTAGGGTTGGAGAGATGACACGTGATATTGGAGGAGAACAAAAGCTTTCAACCCTAATCTTCTTTGCTTGGAATCTCATCATCCTCAAGAGATTTTCACAATCCACTTTCACAATCTTCTTTCTGGGGATCCACAGAGCACAAACTAATCCTCATTCGCAGCTAAAAGCAAGGATATAGGAGGCGTGATCTCAGGTTGGTGGGTTTTTTCATGATCCTAAAACTCTTCTTTTTGACATGTATATTGATGTGTGATGCCCACTGATCATTCTGGTGTGTTTTGTTTGGAGTTTGGATGCCTATATTGTTTGTTTCGTGAGTTTCAAGTTTTGGGACCAAACTTTATTCCATTTGTTTCTCATTATGTGTTGGTTGTTTGGGATTTTTGATGACATATTATTAATCCTCATTGAAATCTGGACAAAATGGTATATTGGTTTGTGCGTTCTGGGTTTTTTCCATTTATAGGTGGTCGGAGGAGACGACCGGAACCCTAGTTCCGGCGTCTGGTGCAGTTCCGGCGAGGTAGGGTTTTGAGAGGTAAGGGACGTAATCTCCACCGTCCGTTGCCCAGATCTCACGGTCCATAGCTTGCCACGTTTTATTCCTTTTATTTTTTTTCTAATTTTTATTTAATGATTGTGTGTTTATCACCCCAGGGTTGTTATTGTGTTCATCGTGTCTCAGCCTGTGATTTTGTTTAATGTTTGACTGCATGATCTGATCTGGTGCGTGGGATGAATCGTGTGGACGTTATAATGCCAACGAATTAAAAAAAACATGTGCCGTGCACGTGGGAGTGTAGGGTAGTCAGTTTGCTTTGGTGTGTGCATGTGTACTGTCATTATGGTGTGCGTGTGGATCATGGCTTTTGGTTTTGTTGATCTTGAGGCTGCGTTGACTGATGGGGAGCGTCAGATGCATCTAATGGTTAATAGTGAGTCAACGAGGTGGACTGCAGCTCACGTGAACGTTTTTTTGTTTTATTTTATTTTTCTGATTGATTTTAGCTTGGGCCTTGCTATTCACACACCACCTCCTAGCCCGTTTCAAGTTTTTAACGTGTTTCTTTTGCTAAACACACCCCCTTGCATATTTTGTATTTTTATTTTTATTTAATTGTTTGCATTTCATTTTAAAATTTTAAAAATAGTTAATTGCATTAAAAAATTCCCAAAAATTTCATGAACCACATTTAGAATTTAATAAAATTTTCCCAAATTTTATTTTTCATTTTTATTTTATTTTTAGTGGCTGAATTAATTAATTGTTTAATTCCTTTTTGAACTTGTTTTATTTTGCACATGTCGCATTGTAGAATTTTGTTCTCACAGTATACATAACATTTAGAGCTCATTCCTTTTGCATTCATTCATCAACACATTTAAGTTCATTAAAACATTTTTCTATCATTTTTAAAATCATTTCATACTGCATTTTAGTCCTCCTTTTTTGCATATTGAACCATATTTCTCATCTGAATTTGCATAATTGTTTGAGTGACTTATATTTTGAATTTTTGTAGGATTTTTTGATATGTTGTTTGTTTCTGGTTGAGAAATATTGATAATTAATTTGGCAATTTTATAAGTTGTTTCACTAATTATGTGACTGCTCTTTATGTGAGATCTTCTTGTATGCATATTTCTGATCATGCCTGAGTTTTTGTTTGAGAAGGCACTTGTGCCATTGTTTTGGGATTGTGTCTTTGACTTCTTAATTCATGTTTGGATTGTTATAGGTCATTTAATCACTATTATATGTCATTGTTTGGTTTTTATTTGCCTTAATATTACTTGTGTCTGTTTTGTGTTAACCTCTTATGCAGGGGCTGAGGTAAGTTCATTGAGGGTGTGGATAGTTATCCATGTCCACTCTCACTCCTTCTGTCTCTCATCTTTTCTTTGCTTTAGGCTTAGGTTGTCGTCAAACCTCACTAACCGTAGGTCACCCATGCATGATAACTTTAGGACTTTCAATTTCCCTTTAGAGTTTCCTTTGTGTCTTCTCTCTCCTCATCTCAAAACTTCTTGAAAACACTTAATAAGGATAAAGTGTATTGCGCACGAGCCATAAGCGTGGGGGATGAGAAATGAGGGGCTTCCTCTCATCTTTCTAGAGTGCTTAGCGAGCGTTCTGTCTTGGGACGATGCGTTAAGTATTCGCCCCTGTGCCCTAGACTTTGGTGCAATGCAAGTTATAAACTAACTCAAGTCACTTCTGTCCTAAAAAATACAAACAAACTTCAACCCTTTTTGTCCTTTGGGATTGTCAAACTAAAGGCTATTTTCAAAAAGGGCACGTTACTTTCCGTCTGAGTCGCAAACAGGCATCGACCCTAACTGCCGGACGCGAACTTAACGTCGCTCATAAAAAACACAAAAAGAACCTGGTACGAACTACGTTGACTCTGAATTCCCCATTGCACAAAGGGGGTACGTAGGCCTAGGATGTCGACGTCCTACCGAGTCTGTCTTAGTTTTCCCCTTTCTCGTCTTAGTACAGCCCTAGATGATAGGATAACTCACCCTTAGAATAGACAACATGCGTGGATCCCATCGAGTACGATGGACGCGTGGGGTGCTAGTACCTTCCCCTCGCGTAACCGACTCCCGAACCCAGGCTATGGTTGCGATGACCATTCCTTTCCCTCTTCCTCAGGTTTACGCGGTGTTCCCTTTCCCTCTCTTGGGATAAATTTACACGGCTGGCGACTCTGTTTTCCGCGCCACTCTCGCGTTTGTACCTGGATGAAAATCCTGGGAGCGACACAGAGTGATGGAGCAAATTCAAGCTGAGTTAAGGGAAATGCGAGGCCAGATGGGGTAATTTATGGGGAATATGCAAACTCTCATGCAGGATCAGAAGATGCTGAGGGAGGAGGTCAACCGGATGAAGACTCGGATGGGCTTGGTCATGGAAATCTTGAATGCGGCGCTAAAGAAGGAAAACAATCATGTGCTCGCATCCGTAACAGAAATCCTTATTCCTCTCATCTCTTTGGGGCCTTTACTAGATCATGGAGTGTCTCGTGAATCCCCTCCACAATCTGAAGTTTCTGAGCTTTCTCCTCGGCAATCACTCCCTGCTCCCCAAGAGGATCCTAGGCTAGAGAGGCCTAGGAAGAAGTTTGATCCCTTTCCAATGTCGTATGCGCAGTTGCTTTCTTATTTGCTCGAGCTCAAACTAGTCGAGCATGTCACTCTAGGACCAACTCCGACAGGGTTTTCTTTGGGTTCCAATATGAATGCTAGGTGTGACTTCCATTCTAGGGCACCTGGTCATAATGTTGAGAATTATACAAGGTTCAAGCATAAGGTCCAAGAACTCATTGATTCAGGGGCAATCAAGTTCTCATCAGAAGTGGAGACTCCTCCCCTCTTTGCAGGATCCACCTCATGTCACGGACTTTCTCCACAACCTTTTGCTGCAGAAGCTCTACGTCAGCAATCTTTATTCATGCCTCAGCCAAATGTGGAAAGGAAAGTACAAGCGCAGGTGAAGTGCCCAAATCAGCATCGACATTCGAATTATCAGCAGCAGGAGTAACCGAGACCAAGAAGGCCCAAGAGGATATTTGATCCTATTCCTATCCCTTATAGTCAGTTGTTTGCTCATCTGCTCAAGAACTCTCTTATTCAAACGAGGAGTACCACGCCGGTACCGTACCCTATTCCTCCGGATTATGACATGAACGCTAGCTGTGAGTTCCACTCGGGAACGTTTGGGCACACAATTGACGACTGTAATGTGTTCCAACACAAGGTTCAAGATTTGATCGACTCAAAAGTCATCACCCCAGATGGTACCCCCATAGGTGAAGCTTCTTTATCAGAGTAAGCACTCGAGGCTGCGAAGACATCATCAGAAGTAATAAGTCCAGACGGAGTCAAGTCTCCTCAACAATGGCAATCATCAGCTTCCTTTACTGCATTTTCATATGTAGCTTTCCTTTGTTTGTTTAAACATTGTCTGCATGTAAAAACTTGTTCGTGTTTGAATGCAATGATGTGTTGTTCCTGAAGTATCTTACTTTTATGCACTCATGTCATGTTTATATGCACTGCAATACTATCTTTCTTGTCTAGACTCTTGGAGGGAGGATGACGAAACAAGAACGCAGATTTCTAATGGTACGCTTTTGGATAAAACCCTGTTAAGGATGTACAGGCATTGTTTCCAATTCACAAACACTGGAGAGATAAGGAGATAAACCTTTGTCAACCCCTTTAATCCTAGTAGTAGGAGTTCTTTCTGAAAATGAAAAACCCTCAATTTTAACCCAGGTGCAGGGTTGGCGTCAGTTAGTTTGACCGAGTGTTCAACTTTCAGAAGGAGTGTACATCTGAGGATCCATTACCTTCCATTCCACTATCAAGAGGTTAAGAGGTGTAGAACCACAATGGTTACTCCTCACCAACCGAAGAGTGAAACAGTCACAGCCCTTTCAAACAAGTCGGGCAAAACGGTGTCACACGACTTGTTCAAAAAAAAAAAGAAGAGAGAGAAAAAAGAGAAAAAGAAAAAGCCTGCTAAGTCAAAAAACTTGAAAGCAAGTGACTTAGGCAAAAGTTAAGGCATCCCGCTGGATTTCAAAATTGAAAACTCAAAAGAGTCAGTCCAGGAAAATATTAGGGAACAAAAAGCAAAAGAATGAGAAAGCGAAAAGCCAAAAGGATTAAAAAGAAAATCCTCAATAAGAACAAAGTCGCGTGACTGTAGACACAAAGGACAAAAAGGGGCGACTGTTAGTCCAAAACCTCGTCAGGTGTCGAATCACCAGTTGCATGGATTCCCTAGAAATCGGGAAACCTTTTGAGAGACGAGCGCTTGTGTCAAATTAGCTGAACATGGGACTGGAGAATATCATGAAGAGTGGGTGGGTACCAATAAACTTTGAGCCATAAATCCTTTTTTCTCAAAGCGCGAACCAGGCCACGCTACAACCCTTAAAAGTCCTAATTGAAACAGGGTTTAGTCTGAAGGCGTACTTCAACGAGATAGCGTTCCTGACTCCCATGAGTTGTGCTAATAAGATTTTTGTTGGTGTTGCATGTGCGTATTTCTTTCCTTTCAAAAATAAGTGTCGTAACTCGGTTGTGTGACATATTTTCAATAAGGACTTCAAGATTAACATATGTGTTGCATTTGAATAATCATTCTTAGAATAAATATTTTCTGCTTGCATACATTTGTTTGACATCAAAGAAGCTTACATGATGAACATCAGTCGAGAAGCTTAAACTGGCCAAGTTAAGGTGCCTGAGACTCCAGAGGACATGTTGCTGAAAGATTATATGGGAAAAAGGTGTTCCCAGCCATTTGTGTTGAGATGCAACCAATCTGGGACAATCACACCGGGAAATCCCTTCAAAATGTAGCCAAGCTGGGGCATTCAAGTTGAGAAGGTCTTTTCAGAGTACAATCAACCATGGGGCATTCATGTTGAGAAAATTTCTTCGAACTGGGGCAATTATGTCGAGATCCGATAAATCTCTCCACAAGCGTGTAAACTGGGGCAATCACGTCGAGATTCGGTAAATCTCTCGAAGACTAGTCAGTCAGAGACAAATGTACTGCAAGGCTTGTACTGGGACAGGTCACTTCAAGGGCGCGAGAAGTTATTCCCTTCAGAACACAGTCAATCAATAGCACCTCTGCAAGGTTCAGAATACTGTGGCAGAATATTTCAGGTCATTACGAACCCTCTCGAGGTGGTTTACTTCATGAATCATGAAGTATGGGACAGTTATGTCCAGACCGAATACATCTCTTAGAGTTTGAAAACCCTGGGGCATTGTTGAACGCCAGGTTTTCTGTAAAATCCTCTTAAGATGATTGCTTCAAGTAGACCCTGTGGTCTGGGGCAAGGTGGAGAGTTAAAGGAACTGCGTGTCGCCCTTGACAATCAATATGCAGAAACTTGAAGCACTGAGTTGTTCCCAGTGTGGGGCTTTTGGAGTCTTTTCCCTCCAGCAAAGAGCCAGAGGGTATCTTTTTCCAGCGAGGTGTGGGAATTGTTATTCTTCCTCAAGCAGAGAATTGTCCTATGTTCGAAAAGGGCTTTTATGAAGGTTTCTTATCTCTAGCAGTACAGATGGAATCCTCACTCTCAGCAAGGTAAGACGATAGAATATCGTCAAGAAGATGATGAGGAGTCAGAGTGTTCTCTTCCTCAACGGTCAGATCTAGTCATCTCAAGTAGTTCAAAGTCCAATCTTCATTGGTACCTCCCCAGTAGAGCTGCTCTCTTCAACATTGAAGTCTGATCGTCCTCAGCAGTTTATTACTCTACCCAGTCAGAGTAGCGAGGATCGTCTTCCTCAACAGAGTATAAAGAAGTAATTCCCAAGCGGAGTCGTTGAGGATCGTCCCCCTCAGCAGGATATAAGAGGTTTACCCCCAGCCAGAGTTGTGATTTGGCTCATATTTCCTCAGCAGGTAGCCAGAAGTTGTTACTTTTATAGCCTCTCCCGCAAGAGATTGATGGAGCATCTTCTTTGATCAAAGATGGTGTTTCCCCACAGAATATGGGGCAGTCGTCTTTTCCTCAGCAAGTCAGGAAACATTTGTTTATCCCCTAGCAGAGTGGATGTTGACAACTACTATTTTCCAAGCAAAGTCTGGTGGTGATCGGTATCCCCAGCAGGTTGTAAGTCCAATCGTTTTTGGCAGGCGTCAAATCCAAGTTCTGAAATATTTGGTGATCCCCATCGGAGGAGTTTCCATTTTCAGTATTTGGTTGCCATCCCTAAACAGAGTTTGTTGCCATCCCTGCAGGGTGAAGTTTTCTTCAACTTGTTCTTTGGTTTGATGATAATGTAGTTTGTCGTCCTCAGTGGAGCTGCTTCTGTTCTCAGCGTTTATTTCGCTGGAATGGTCTTTTTGCATTGCATAAGCATTTTCTTGCATGGTATCCTCCTAAATGCGTAGCATTTCCACTTCGTGTGGAGCATTACGGCAAAATTCAAACATATGCATCCGAAGCATAAGCCAGGTTTGAGTTTTCCTTCGTCAGGAAAAAACAGGATTTCAGGGAGATATCATTCGACTTTACTCCACAGGTGTTGGGTTTAGTCATTCAGAGCAATATTTGACATTCCCTTGCAGAGTTGTTTGCCAGGATCGTTGATCCATGATTTCATTTTTACCCCTTCGTCTAGGTGGTCCTTTGGTTTATCCCCTCAAGGTTTTTACCGTCAGACACTCGTCCGTATTGAATCTTTTTACACCCGTCCGTGTATTTTTTTGATACCCGTCCGTATTGAATCTTTTTACACCCGTCCGTGTATTTTTCGATACCCGTCCATATTGAATCTTTTTACACCCGTCCGTGTATTTTTTTGATACCCGTCCGTATTGAATCTTTTTACACCCGTCCGTGTACCTTTTCGATACCCGTCCGTATTGAATCTCTTTACACCCGTCCGTGCATCTTTTTCGATACCCGTCTGTATTGAACCTTTTTACACCCATCCGTGTATCTTTTCGATACCCGTCCGTATTGAACCTTTTTACACCCGTCCGTGTATCTTTTCGATACCCGTCCGTATTGAACCTTTTTACACCCGTCCGTGTATCTTTTCGATACCCGTCCGTATTGAACCCTTTTACACCCGTCCGTGTATCTTTTCGATACCCGTCCGTATTGAACCTCTTTACACCCGTCCGTGTATCTTTTCGATACCCGTCCGTATTGAACCTTTTTACACCCGTCCGTGTATCTTTTCGATACCCGTCCGTATTGAACCCTTTTTACACCCGTCCGTGTATCTTTTCGATACCCGCCCGTATTGAAACCCTTTACACCCGTCCGTGTATCTTTTCGATATTCGTCCGTATTGAACCCTTTTTACACCCGTCCGTGTATCTTTTCGATACCCGTCCGTATTGAACCTTTTTACACCCCCGTGTACCTCTTCGATACCCGTCCGTATTGAACCTTTTTACACTCGTCCGTGTACCTTTTCGATACCCGTCTGTATTGAACCTTTTTACACCCGGCCGTGTACCTTTTCGATACCCGTCCGTATTGAACCTCTTTACACCCGCCCGTGTATTTTTTTTCGATACCCGTCCATATTGAACCTCTTTACACCCGTCCGTGTACCTTTTCGATACCTGTCCGTATTGAACCTTTTTACACCCGTCCGTGTATCTTTTCGATACCCGTCCGTATTGAACCTCTTTACACCTGTCCGTGTATCTTTTCGATACCCGTCCGTATTGAACCTCTTTACACCCGTCCGTGTATCTTTTCGATACCCTTCCGTATTGAACCCTTGTACACCCGTCCGAGTATCTTTTCGATACCCGACCGTATCTGATATCTTTGATTCCTTGACACCCGTCCGTGTTTATCCCCAGCATAGCTAACACTCGTCCGTGTTGTGACAGTGCATCATTTATTGCTTGTTCCCCAGTGGAGTCGTCCCTCCTTTGAGTATTGCAAATTTCAGGTTTATTTTGGTATTCAATCTCCGTGAATCCTTTGAACGCATGACAGTCGTTGCTATCATACCTTCAGGACCAAGTTGATTGAATAGGGGCAGCTGTAACATCCCAAAATTTGCCTTCTTATTTTTAGCTAACTGGCTTATGTTTCTTTGCATTTCTTGCATTAGAATTTGTGCATAGCATTGGTTCTTAGCATGGGATCAAGGTACTTGGTTCCTCTCAAAGGAGTTTCAAGCCTCAAGGTGGTTTGAGGGGTTCATCATATCTTCATAAGATCAAGAATGGCTAAGGATTTCAAGTGAATCTTTCCCTCCTATCCAGAGGGACCAATTAGGGTTCTTGGGTTCAAAGGACTTATTGAAGGGCTTTGTGGATTCAAGCATGTTCTTATGGGTTCCATATGCTCACAAACACTCATAGAGGAAGGCTTGGATAGTGGTTCATTGTGGAAGATGTTCAGTGGATCAGTTACTTGTGAAGTAAGCAAAAGTCAACAGTTCAAAAGGAAAGTCAACCATGGAATTTTGAGGTCCTCTTCATGATTTTTAAGGTCTTATGCCCTCATATGGTCCTCAAATGTCAAGATTCATGTCATTCATCAAGAATAAAGAGTTTGTGCAAAAGTTACTAAATATGGAAATTACCTATAATTTGAAACTTTCCATTTTTGGCAGTTTTTCCACCACATTCAACTTGACTTTTCATCACCAAAGAAGCTTCGAATGAATTTTCCTCAAACATGAAAGTTGAAGATCTTTCTCTCCCATTTCCAAAAAGTACTAGATTGTCTCCATATCATTTGTGGTTCTCAAGTTATGATCAAAAGAAGGCAAGGTGCTTTTTAAGGTTTTCTCATGTATTCATTTTTCCACCTTTTGCATTTTGGTTCAAAATGACTTGTAATTGATTCTAATGCTTCAAGTCATATTGCCATACTCAAGTACACTTCATGAGGACCACTTCTGACCTTGGAATCAATTCATTTCATACCATATACCTCACTTATTTCGCATAATGCAAATTGGCAAGATGGATTGAAACTCACAAACCAATCAACCACAAGGCCCAATTTCAATTCCATTGTGATCGGCAGAAGAAATGTGAGTGAATCACACTTATTTCATGACCTTGGCACGTGTGGATTAGTGTGTGCATCACAACTTACATTTTTGCAAATCACATTGGATAGCCTTAATCAAGGGATTAATGAAACCCTAATCATGCTCAGAATGTTAACCAAGTCTATATAAGAAGGATCACACGTTCATTTCACCCTCATGCACTCTCATTTGCTCAGAATTCCAATTTTTGCTCTCACTCTTTCTCTCTTCGAAGCTCACTCTCCTTGGAGTTTCTTTGAGATTTTACTTCACATTCTTGATCAGTGAAGTAAATAGAGCAAGAATCAACTGTTGATTGAAGCTGAGAGTGAGTTTTTCATCAGATTCAGTTTTGGAAGGTTCAAGTTCAAACCTCAAGATCTAGCACGATTCCAAGCTCTAATTGCATTTATTTTGCAATTAGAGGTTCTAAAGAGTAGATCTGCAGCTTCCAGAGGGTTTTCTTGGTGTATTTTAAGCTCTGTAATTCTCAGGTTAGTGTGAACTTCATCATCATGTAACTTGATTCTATGATGTGCATTGTGTTCCTCATGAGTTGCTGATCATGCTGATATGTTTAGATTTGATTTTGGACGTGTATCATGGTTGTATTGTAGATCTAAAGTTTTTAGATCTAAACTTTATCTCTTCGATTTGCTTTGTGTGTTAATGATCTATTGATTTGAATTGCATATTCTTGATCCTTGTTGAATTCTGATTCGAATGGTGGTGGAGTTGTGAAATTCTGGGAAATTTTTGCTGGATCTCCGTTTGGTGTCACCGGAGAAGGTGACCGGAGCTAGGGCTCCGGCACCTGGTTTTGTTTCAGGCCACCCGAGGTCTCAAGGTAGGAGACGTAATCCTGGCCATTGATTTGTTTGATCTGAGCGTCCATATTGTGCCAACGCATTAAAAGTGCGTGTTACCTAGCACGTGCTTTCTTTATCTCAGATGTGCAATGTCTGTGGCTTCCTATCATAGTTATCATGTGCATGCTAATCTGAACCACTCATCATGTTTACTTGTCGTTTTGATTGACTGATCCTCATGCGTTGGATTGATCTGATGGGTATTACTGAGCCAGGGCATTAAAATTTCACATGCTACTCACGTGCATTGTTTTAATTTCTAAATAATATTGGTGTGCGCGTGTGTACATTAATTACTATATGCGTGTGATCTAAGCCCTTCATCTGGAATACTGTGTGGTTTGTTGACTTGATATCATGCGTGAGATTGATCCAATGGTGTGTATGAGTCAATCATGTTGACTGAAGCTTAGGATTTTTTTGTTTGACTTCGCTGGTGGACTATTTGACCTGGGCCTGCTATCTAAACCCCCCCCCCCCCCTTTTTGAGCCCAATTGCCTTTGGAACGTGTATTCTTTGCTTGTTGCACCCCCTGGCTGTGTTATTTTCTTTTTCTTTTCATTTAATTGTTTCATTTTGCTTTTTAATTTTTAAAAAATAATTTTAAGCATCCAAAAATTAAAAAAAAATCATGAAGCATCTTTGGCATTTTATAAAATTTTGGTAAATTTTATTTTCCATTTTTATTTTATTTTGTGCATCTGAATTAATTGTTTGTTTAATTTCTTTGTGAATTGCTTCAATTGTGCACACCTTGCTTTGTTGATTTTTGTTCTCATCATTGGTGTATGATTTGCATCCCATTCTTTTTGCATACTTCAGAAGACATCTTGAGGTTCTTAAAAACATTTTTGTTTCATTTTTAAAACTTTTTCATATTGCATTTTAGTCCCTCTCCTTTGCATATTGGTTCATGGTTCCTATGTGATCTTTGCCTAATTGTTTGAGGTACTTAAACTTTGAATTTTGGTGTGATCTTTTGACATGTTGTTAGTCTCTAACTTAGGTCATTTGGGTTTTAATTCCACAATTTTTGAATGTCATTTGATATATGTTTGATTATTTGTGCTTAAGTTAATTATGCATGATCATCATATGACATCTCTTAACCCTAATTGATTTGCCATGCCTAATTGATTGAGTTCCTTTGTGATTCTTTGCATGAGTATTTTCTATGATGTTTACCCCTGGTTAAGGTCCTTTGAGACTTTTGAAATTTATGAATCATGTTTGGCATGTGCTAAGTGTTTGGACTTTGAGTTTCCTTTTGTGGACTTTCTTTGGTGCATAATGTTTCATGTTTTGATCTTTTCTTGCACATGAGAATTGTTGATGATGGTATGATCTTGGTTCTGACTTGCTTTCATCTTCATCTTATTTTTCTCATTTCATCTTTACATGAAGTTCATTGGTGCTTAATTGTGCATTTCATATAAGTATGCTTGCATTCTTTCATGATTACCTTTGCATGCTTACTTGAGATGTTTTGCATGATCCTTTAGACTTGTTTATTGGTGTGAGTTGGATGTACTTGATATGATGTGCTTGCTGCCCTATCTTGTTTCTTATCTCATCCTTCTCTTTCTCATTCTTCTCTTTCACTCTCTTCCTCCCATGAATCTCGAGACTTGTTTAAGTCTTGGATTCTCTCCCTTTAGAGCTACCTAGTCCAACTTAATTTTTGATTAAGCTTGGAGTAGGATTAGCATTAGGTTTTAGGTAGTCGTCTCTCCTAAGGCTCACTAACCATAGGTCATCCATGCATGATAACATTAGGACTCTTAGTTTCCCTTTAGAGTTTCCTTTGGGTCTTCTCTCTTCTCATCTCAAAACTTCTTGAAAACACTTAATAAAGATAAAGTGTATTGCGCACGAGGCTTAAGCGTGGGGAATGAGAAATGAGGGGCTTCCTCTCATTTTTCTAGAGTGCTTAGCGAGCTTCCTGTCTTGGGACGATTCGTTAAGTATTCATCCTTGTGCCCTAGACTTTGGTGCAATGCAAGTTATGAACTAACTTAAAAAACACTTCTGTCTAAAAAAACACCAAAACAAATTCAAATCTTTTTATCCTTCGGGATTGTTGGGTTTCAAACTTCATTTTCAGAAAAGAGCTCGTCGCTCACGTAAAAAACCACTTACCCATTCGTGGTCGTACCCACGAACTACATTAGCTCTGATTCCTCTCTCTCGTCTGATTGAGGATATGTAGGCACAAGACAACGATTGTCTTGGCGAGCAACCTTCCCCCACAGTTCCCGTCCGAACTATGTTGACTCTGACTTTCCCATTGCTCTGAGGGAGTACGTAGGCCTAGGGCATCGAATATGTCCTACCGAGTCCGTCTTAGTCACCCCCATCCCCGTTTTCTTTTGCAGCCATAGATAGTAGGACAGCTCACCCTCCGTTTAGACAACAAGCATGGATCCCATCGAGTACGATGGATGCGTGGGGTGCTAACACCTTCCCCTCGCATAACCGACTCCCGAACCTGGACTATGGTTACGATGAACATGTCTTTCCCCCTTTCTCTTCAGGTTTATGCAGTGTTTCCTTTCCCTCTCTCGGGATAAATACACATTGCTGGCGACTTTGTGTTTTCTGCGCCACTCTCGCGTTTGTACCGTTGGATGCGAATCTTTCGGGAGCGACACCTATCCCTTTGCATTGTTACTTTTGATCACTTCGAGAGCATCTCTGTACGAGGAAATCGACGTTACTCTTTCTAATTAATTCTCATTGCTCACCGAAAGTGCTTGGAACTGAGTTTCAACAACCTCCTCCGGCTCTACACAAGTAGATAATGAAATATTACTCACGATAAAGGCTTGTTCTTCATAGACCGTGATGAGTTGGTCATTCTTGACGAACTTTAGCTTCTGGTGAAGTGTCGAAGTGACTGCCCCATCCTGGTGTATCCAAGGTCTTCCCAACAAACAGTTGTATATTGCTCTGATGTCCATGACCTAGAAAGTGACTTGGAAAGTGTGAGGACCGATAGTTATGGGAAGGTCGACTTTGCCAATAACTATTTTTCTGGATTCGTCAAATGCTTTGACGATGACCTTACTGCCTCTCATCGGCGATCCTTTGAATGATAGTCGCATTAGAGTGGACTTCGGCATAACGTTGAGAGCCGATCCGGTATCTACCAGTATGCTGGCTAAGGCATCGTGTTGGCAGTTGACTGTGATATTGAGCGCCATGTTGTGACTTTTGCCTTCTTCTGGAAATTCCTCATTACTAAACCCCAAGTTGTTACAGGAAGTGATGTTAGAGACGATTTTATCGAATTGTCGTATTGACACATCCTGTTCCACAAAGGCCTGTTCTAAGACTTTCTGTAGAGCCTCTTTGTGGGCTTCGGAACTGAGTAAAAGAGATAACATATAGATCTTTGAAGGAGTTTGTAAAAGCTGATCAACAATGTTGTATTCACTCCTTTAGATGATCTTCAGCATCTCATCATCGTTCTTTGAAAGGTCGGGATCACTGGATTGACTGACTGGCAGATTGGGAACTTCTGTTTGAGGTTCCTTTTCTCTGTTAGGTTCTCCAACTCCTCTGTTGAAGATTCGACCGCTCCGTGTTACTCGACTGATGTCTGCAATATTCACGACGGATGGTAATGAAATTTCCTTTCCATTCTCAATTGTTGTTGCACCGTATTTGTAAGGGATTGCCTTATCAGATTCGTACGACACTGGTCTCGGTAGATAGATAACTACAGGAGCCTTCTGATTTCTCTGACTGTCGTAAGTAACTTCAATCAGTTCCTGGCTAGGAACTTTTGGTTCGTCAAGTAGAGGGATGATGGTACAAACATCCTTGGTTCTTTCAGGATCAGAGATTACAACCACATCTTTAATTTGATCAGTGAAATAGTCTAGCGTCCAATTGACAGACCCCAAAACTGAATATTGTTGAATCTCTTTGCGGCCCAACTGACTCTGAAGGGCTGCTCGCACGAGGTAACATCCTTGATTATCTTCAGAGCAAACTCTACAGCGTTCATAGTTGTGTGGTGGCACCCGACCACGTCCGCTCTGTATGCAGTGTAACCTCACTAGATCTGTTTCCATTGATCGAACATCTGGACTTTGATGCCTAGTAGGGTTCCCATTAATCATGTTGACTTGTTGTGTGTCTTCATCCATATAAATCGGAAGCCACCAGTGGTTTAACAAGTGTTGAAAAGTTCTTTGAACGATAGCGCACCCTTGGTTACTCTCACGGTATACTGTACAGTTCAGAAAATCATGTGAAGTGAGAAAACCGAGTTGGACTTGCTTGGCGTGCAACTCCACCAAGATGGTATTCCTCAAACGAATATCGAAGATTTGAATCATGTTGATCTGATAGGGATTTCTATCATGGTAGTCCTGGATCCACCCAAGATCCATCTGACGCTGGAGGGCCTCTTGTACAAAAGAGCATCCATGTTTGTTTACCGAGCAAGTCAGACAGGAATTGTAATCGTGTCGTGGCAGATTATGATACTGGCTTTACCTTGAGTGAATTGCCACTAAGTTGCCATTTATTGCACGGATGTCGTGGTTCTGAATGACGTTAGAATTTGTATAAGTCATGTTAACTCCACGAGCTCGATGCTCTTAGATCCATCCGAGATCTAACTGTTCTTGTAGAGCTGATTGCACCATAGAACACCCTTGATTGTTCTTAGAGCAGATATCACACTGGTGATAATTATGAGGTGGCACATGGCCATATCCGCTCTGTCTACAATGCATCTTGACCAAGTTGGCCCTCAATAAGAGTACATCATGAATTTGATAGCTGATGTTAGCCTCTCCTTCTATCAAATTCACTGCAGCTTTCTCGTGTTGAGGCAGCGGGTTCATGAGAACATTCGGATTCGTATCTTTGAAAGATAAGACCCCGCTCCTAACAAGCTTTTGCACATCGGATTTAAAACTGAGACAGTTTTCTATGTTATGCCTTGGTCCTCCTTGATGGTAAGGGTAAGTCTGATCCGCTTTAAACCAAAAAGGCAGATTTTCCGGTACTGTAAGAGGAGACCTAGTTTGGACGTGTCCCTTGACCAGTAATAAGGGAAACAGTTCTGCATACAACACCGGTATAGGATCAAACCCTGGTGGTCGCGTTGTACGGTTGTTGTTGTACGGAGGACGAGCCTGCTGATGAGGCTGTTGTGTCCTTTGCTGAAATTGTTGTTGATTCGGTTGGCTCTGAGCAACCTGAGGTTGATACGTACGAACAGGCGTGGGGTTGATAGCAGGAGTTACGGCTGCTACTGGTTGGTATCGTCGCCTTTGCTTTCCGAGAGAGATATTCCCAATATCTTGCTCTTTTTTCTTAGGGAGAACACTACCGTATCATTTTGTATTACTTGATGATCCAGCGTCTTTAACTAACCGTCCTTCTCGGACTGCTTCCTCAAGACGAACTCCCATGCCCACCATCTCGGTGAAGTCACTGGGCGCATTGGCAACCATTCTGTCGAAGTAAAATGAGCTTAAGGTTTTCAAGAAGATCTTTGTCATCTATTTTTCCTCAAGAGGTGGACAAATCTGAGCGACAATTTCACGTCATCTCTAAGCGTACTCCTTAAAGGTTTCCTTGTCCTTCTATGACATCGATCTGAGTTGATCTCTGTCTGGTGCCATGTCCAGGTTATACTTATATTATTGAACGAAGGCAGCGCCAAGATCTCTGAAAGTGGCGATCTTAGTGCGGTTTAAACCCATGTACCATTTCAATGCGGCACCGGTTAAACTATCCTAAAAATAGTGGATCAGTAGCTCTTGGTTCTTTGTATGAGCTGACATTCGTCGAGCGTACATCACCAGATGGCTCTGAGGGCAAGAGTTACCCTTGTACTTTTCAAATCGGGTACCTGGAACTTGTGTGGAACTTTCACATTGGGGACCAAACAAAGGTCTACGGCGTCCTTTCCAAATAAAT
Organism: Lathyrus tuberosus; assembly: GCA_022829125.1. Lineage (NCBI taxonomy): Eukaryota > Viridiplantae > Streptophyta > Magnoliopsida > Fabales > Fabaceae > Lathyrus > Lathyrus tuberosus. Next base: position 629,901 of record JALAZF010000812.1, on the reverse strand, counting down.
CCTGACTGCGAAGGGCTTGCAGTTCTTTCTGTATCTCCAGGAATTGTTCCTGGAACTCATTCATTTTGTCGAACATACTTTCGTTTCCACCAGAAGGTATATGTGGAATCTGTCTTTTCGGGACAGTGTGTACCACGGGTGATGGTATAGTCATTATGGCCGAGACTCTCGGTGCCTCCCAAAGTTTGTAACCTCCAGGAGTTGCTGTCATGCCCTTGGCATCTTTGCTTTCCCAAAGTTTGTAACCTTTAGGCCCAGTGGCTCCTGCTGAAGTTTTCGGATCTTCAGTGATCGGCGAAATATATCCCTCCGGGATATAGTCAATAGGCATGCCCCAGGGACGATCGTTTGCTATTTTGTACCTAGGATCATACTTTTCCACTATGGGCGTTGATGTGATCCCTGAGATCACAGTCCTTTGTTGTTGCATCTGAGCTTCTGCTAGAGCTTGCATGTCGTTATGAAGCTTTATCAGATCCTCTTTCAGAGTGTCGATCTCTTCCCTCAACTCTCTGTTTTCTTCCTCGAGATCATCCATCTTTTTTTGACGATTGGCCCGAGTATTGTACGAATGAGACAGTTTGACTCTAGAATCGAGACGCAAACGTGAGATTCGTGGGTAAAGAGAATGCGTTACGTGAGAATGATGAATGATATGCAATGATTATATTAATTGTATACTTTCCGTTTATTCAAAGTAAACTTCGACAATTAGATTGCTAATATCAAATAGTGGGAAAACCCCGTTTTATTGAATTCAAAGATTGCGGAAATGGAAATACAATAATTTACAAAGTGGTGTAAAAGGAAATCTAAACTTATGGGTCCTAAGTCCTCTCTGAAGCGAGCTCGGGTGCGGGTTCTGGTACTTTCCTTTTCTTTGAACGGGGCTCTAGGGCCGTTGTCGGGTTGTCATTCCTTTTCCAAGTGAAAGGAGCGAGCAAATTCCTTTGGTCATCCTGATTTTCTACAACATGTTGCTCTAAATTCTCAATCAGAGCATCTTTTTCTTTTAACAGTTGCTGTATTTTCTTGCACTCTACATTGAGAATACGGTACTTGTTCCTCCAAGACCTCTTCTCCTGCTGAACTTTGTTGAGAGTAACCTGAAGTTTTTCCGTCTCAGACATAAAATAAAGGACAGAGTCCCTTAATGGAAGAACTACCTGACGAGGGTAAGGCATCCTCAGCTTGAGAGCTCTAGTTTGTACCCAGTGGAGATAAGGCTCCACCGAGACACAATCTGGTTTTCCTAGAGACTCTCTTCCTTTCCTGTGAATTTGTTTCTAAGCATGCACTATTTTCGTCTTTAGTGCCCTGTCATTTTCTCTTTCCTTGAAGAAAAGACCTTCCAGATGAGCATTACGCGGGACATGCCTCATCGGGTATCCAAATTGATGACGAACTAAAACTGGATGATAGTTGATTCCTCCCTTAGTTCCTATAAGGGGTACATATGGGAAATTTCCACAACGGTCAATGATTCTGATACCGTCATAGATTCAATTGTACCAATCAATGTCATAGTTGGTAAAGGACATGATTCTCTGCAACCAACGTAAAGTATTCTTTTGATCCCAAATTGCAGCAGACTTGGGTAAGTGGGAAGTGAACCATTTGTATAGCAGGGGTATACAGCATGTGATCATTCCTCTACTGTATAAATTCCTTAAGTGTACAGAATGATACGCATCTGCGAGTAAGGTTGGTACAGGGTTTCCAATAAGAAAAATCTTAATGGCGTTAATATCTACAAAGTTATCGATGTTGGGAAACAAAAATAACCCGTAGGTGAGCAAAACAAAGATGCTTTCGAAAGCGACCACGTTCCCTATACTAGCGAAGTATAGAGCTTTCTTTGTCAAGAACTGGGCTGGCAAACCCTAGATTCCCCCCTTAGTGGTCATGTGAGTCCTGACCTCTGACTCGTCCAAATAGATTGCTCTAGCAATGGTTTTATCCTTCGAAATTTCTTCCAGTCCAGAAAAGGGAGCTTAGTCAGTAATATGCAAATCAGTCAGGTGAGAGTACTCCTCAAGTGTTGGTGCTAGCTGATAATCTGGGAATGTGAAACAGTGATAGACCGGATCATAGAACTGGATTAACATGGACATGATTCCTTCAATTACATAAACCCTTAACAGAGACAGCAGTCCTCCATACTTGGCTCTGAAAGCCTCGGGTTGGTGATCATTCTCGCCAGACCTCTTAAATCCTCTAATTTTGGAACCTTGAAGGTGTACTTGTGAGTTTTTCTTCTACCGAAATCCATTGGCAATCTCTTTATCTGACATTTGCAATCATTGTCTTAGTTTAAGTTGAAAAAGAGAGACTAGAAGAGAAGATTTTTCTTTGTTTTAATGTTTTTTAAATGAATGCAATGTATCACAAAAAACATATAAAAACATGGGGTCAAAGGATCGGTGTCATGAAGTCAAGGCTCTACCCATCCCCAAAGGTTTATACTCGTGATTTTTGTACCTGTCCGCAAAATCATTGACCCCTCTTGGGATAACAACAGCAAGCGGATTGCCAGCAAGCTGATGTATCTTAGAGTGATCTCAAATGAGGGTAGTATTGCATGACAACTATTCTCGATAGCTTCCGCACTACAAAATGGTTTCAGTCTACTAAAAAACTCAGCTTCTCAGATAACCCAATCGACCACACTACTTTCAACAACCGAAGTCGTATAGGCAATGTATCTGCAAAGGGAGTCTCCACTGAGTCTGATGGTCGACCGGGGACTTTTAACTAGGATTCACTCCCCGCAAGATTACCCGTATAATGCCATACCCTATCTTAGGTGTATACTCAATCTTTCCACATGCGGCATCACATGCATTCCCATTAGCAGAAAAATAAACACATATATCAATTAGGAAAAGCAGTATATATATATATTTGTCTTAATCATCCTAGACCTCTAGTCTTATGATCCTATATAGACAATGTCTCCCCAGCAGAGTCGTCATTTCTGTAGTATTTTGTGAATTTAAATCTCTCACCTTAAAAGAGGCTAGAAAGAATGCCTCCCACTGTGGTCGCCACTTTTCTGTAGCGCGATTTTTGTGGTTTCGAATCACTATCGCTTGGGTACTACAGTTCGATTCATTTTTTATCCTGTTGAGCTGATTAAGAAAGGGAAATAGATGTCTCCAATTAACCCTGCTTGCATACTGAGGTTAAACAGTCAAAACTGTTGGTTTACAGATGCAGTCAATAGGGGGTTCTTCTTTAGGGTTATTCGCTTAAAACAGTGTCTAGGTTATTGGTAAGATGTTAGGTCTGATGCTTTTCGATTGATGTATGAAGGTACGGGATTTTGGGTTTTTGATTAGTATGCTCGCTAAGATTTTGCAATCTTATGCCTACGTATTCCCGAAACAGGGAAATCAGAGCGATCGTAGTTCCTCCTGTTCTATGGGAGGAAAGAGGTGTTTTGGTGTCTTGTTCAAAGCCCAAGACGTGAAGCTAAAGGCAGTTTGTATCTTGTTCAAAGCCCAAGATGTGAAGCTAAAGGTGGTTTGTATCTTGTTCAAAGCCCAATATATGAAGCTAAAGGTTTAACTGAGAGAGAATTTGTCATCTCTAAAGAGGAATTGTTGATGTTTGTATGTTGTGAGCAAGGCACAAATTTGATGCTAAAAGGTTAATTGACTCAACCGGAGTTTCTTTATACAAAGCCTAAGAGGAGGCGGGAAGTTTGACTTTTCTGGGGAAAAAGTTCTTTCTGTCTTGTACAAAGCCCAAGATTGAGGCTAAAAGGGATTTTGACTCCGTTGGGGAGAATGTATCTTGTATAAAGCCCAAGATGAAGGCTGAAAGGGTTTGACTCAACAAGAGAGTACTTTTATCTGTCTTGTATAAAGCCCAAGATGGAGGCTAAAAAAGTTTGACTCAACAAGAGAGTCTTTAACAGGTGATTGACTCAACAAGAGAGTCTGAAGGTTGATTGACTCAACGAGAGAGTCTTTTATACTCAACAAGAGAGTGATTTGCTGTCTCGTACGAAGCCTGAGATAGAGGCTAAAAGAGGATCGACTCAACAAGAGAGTCTTTTATACTCAATAAGAGAGTGTTTTATATGTCTTGTACAAAGCCCAAGACGGAGGCTAAAAGAGTTTGACTCAACAAGAGAGTCTTTTATACTCAACAAGAGAGTGTTTTATATGTCTTGTACAAAGCCCAAGACGGAGGCTAAAAGGAGATTGACTCAACAAGAGAGTCTGAAAAGGTTAGTTCCGCTAGGGAGAATCATTTGTACAAAGCCCAAGAGGAGGCTATCTTACTGCTGAGGATTAGATCCATAGGCAGGCCCAAGGATGGAGAGCTCTCATGAGAGAGACCGAGTTTCACAGTGATCGGTGTTTCTTCCTATGTTTGAAAGGAACTTGAGAATGTCTTTGAGACTTAAGAGGCTTAGACTGTCCAAGTCTAGAGTTTTATCTTTTGTACAATGCCCAAGAGGAGGCACGGGTATTAAGGGATGAGTATCAACCCTACAACGGCCGGAGTTTTGACACTGGAAAGACTGCTCTAGCAAAGGATGACTAAGTTCTGTCTTATACCTTTAAGAGGTCACCAGGGTCCTTGTATTAAGCCCAAGAGAAGGCCTGAGAACTTCTAAGAAGCCGACGGGTCCTTGTACAACGCCCAAGAGGAGGCGTGGATGTTTTTAGGAAGCCTGTGGGTCCCCAAACCAAGAGAGGTTCAAGAAATGCAATTCACCGAGAAGAGATCATTCCAGGAAAGTTCGAGAATTTGGAAGAAACTCAAGAGATGCCATTCACGGAGAAAAGATCATCTCTGGGGAGTTAGATTTCTTTGACAATTTCTAAGGGTGACAGGCTGAGAAAAGGTTCACCGAGAATACTGTCTTTCTCTTTGTTCCATATTGTTTAACCCCAAGAGGAGGGAAGACTGTATCTGGAGTCCTATGGGGGATCTAGTTTTGTTTGTATTTAAGAGTGACCAACAGGGCTTTACCTAGTTCTAGACGTAATTGTCGGGGAAAACTCTAAATAACTATACTAGTATTACACAGTGGATATATGACAAGTATATAAAAGGATGTGAAAGAAGACTTACAGTGAAACAACCCCACAATACAGTTATATACATATGAAAGCGGTAAATGAAAGCGGATAAACACTTACCCATTGTAGAGCTTCCATGCTATTTGGTTAGTTGTTCAACAAAGAAAGTTTTGATAACAACATATATTTGAATTCAAAATCAAAGGAGAAAGTGCTTTGAAAAGATTGTTGGGGCTTACAGCTCGAGGAGAGGCCCAAGTTTTAACGATGATCGCACCGTTGTTTTAAAAAACTGTACAGAGGGACTTATACAATACTTGAGGCCCAAAAAGTTTTTATGTACAAGGGGATGGGTCTTACACTCTATTAGAGGCCCAAAGTTATTTTTGTACAAGAGATGAGACTTATAACTCAAGGAGAGGCCCAGGGTTATTTGTTTGAAAACGACGATCGCACCGAGGTTTTTCTTTCAACGCAGAGGGACTTATACATGTCTGAGGCCCAAATGGTTTTGGTTAAAAGGGGATTGGGTCTTACACTCTATTAGAGGCCCAATAATTTATTTTTTTTAAATGAATAAAGATGGGTCTTATAGCTCGAGGAGAGGCCCAATTGATTTTTGTTAGAAAGGCGACGATCGCGCCGAACTTTTTGACGGTATCGGGACTTATACAATACACTGAGGCCCAAATTATTTTGGTTTAAAAAAAGGGTTGGGTCTTACACTCTATTAGAGGCCCATGAGTTTGAAAAAGTTTGATGAGGGTTAAATTAATCAAAACCCTAATTTGTTTTCAAAATATATTTTAATTGAATAAAAATTCAATTAAAATGATCAAAATTGTTAAACATATGTGAAAACAAATTGTGATCATGGATCAATGTTTCAAAAATCATGTTTTTATCCACAAAATGATTGGAAATCAATTAAGTTTGAAAAATCAAGGGAGAAAAAACATTTTAAATGTTGAAAAACAAATAAAATATTAATTCTTTGTAAAAATATCAAGTATATGAAATAATTAATATTTTTGGGATTTTTTGGTAAAATAAAATATTTTAGCATTTTTGTGAATTATTAAAAAAAAGAATCAACTCAAAATCATTAAAAACCAGAGAGAAATTAATCTTTGAATCAATTAAATAAAATCACAAAATTCAAATATTCAAATATTCAAAAAAGGCGTCAAGAACATGGCAAGAACACGCACCACCCTCTGTTTCTGCATATTTGCATTTTCTATCCAATCTCACTGAATACTTGATGATATCATGCAATCTACATATCAATCAGCTCGTTTTCACCTCACGGTCATGTCTATGGTCTTTAATTTCATTTATTTTAAGCATGGAATAAGAAATCAAAGAGAAACCTCAAGAACCCTAAAATTTGCATGAAGGCTCAGAAATTCCATACACGATTCAAACAAAGCAATTGATCGAGGGTAAACACTCTATGCATGATTATGAACATATGGCCAAATTATTGTGCAGCGAAAAATGCATGTATCATAGAGTTAGAAGAGCTCAGGCTACCTCTTGCAGTTGGTGATCGTGTTTTGTGTTAGAGGTGTTGCAAGCTGGTTCCAATGATTTGCACAGCTTCCTTAGGTGCCAAGTGATGTGTCTGAATGCTTGGAGTGGTTTGAAACAAGCTGAAAATTGAGATGGTACCTCAACTGCACCTCTGTCAAGAACTTGAGAAGTTGGCAATTGATTTTGTGATTTTGGTGTTAGAGATGTTATGTGAGTGTTTGGATCACTTCTATATGATGTTTATGAGGTGTGTGTGTGATTGGTTTGGTTGGAATTGCTCTCAAACTCAAAACCCGATAGTGACTTGCTTTGGAAGGCAATTTTGGAGTGAAGGAAGAGATTTTGAGGAAAGCATCTGTTTGATGGGTTTGGTGTACTTAAACTGAGCATAAATGAGCTCTATTTATAGTAGAGCAAGTTTGTTTTGCAAGCAATAGTGAATGGAAACTGCTGCAGAAGTTTGGCAAATGTTGATCAATAGGAATCCAAGTCTCCTCTAGCCATTGACTAGAGGTTAGAGCACAGGCTGCTGGTTCCATAGTTCTTGAATAAGTCTTGACTGAATTCAGTTGGAAGGGGCTCAGTCCATGCCACCTTGGTGCATCCATTAAATGCTCCAAACCAAAATTGGAGTTTTGTCCCTCTTTTGGGCATTTCTAGGTTTGGCATGCTACTTTTGGTTCCAAGGACTTGGGAGGCTGATGGATCAATATTTATCCCTCCTTGGTCTCCCCCTGAGGTGTTCAGATGGATAAACTTGTTTGTCATTTGCACAAATTGCCCAAATCGAGCAAAATGCACAAATTTGCCTTGTTATGACAGTTGCAACAAGGCATGTTGCCACTATCATAACTCTTAGCTCAGGTTGAGTTTGATGGGGTTCTTGGCCATTTTGGAAAGCTCTCATATGATACAACATATGTGTGGTCATAGTTTGTTTTGATACTTTTTGGATCCAAGTGAAAAATGCCCCTACATTTTGGAAAAAGTGAAACAAATTCTGACTTAGTAAAATTTCACTAAGTGTTGGAAAAAGTGACATTTCATGTTTTTAGCCATTTTTATCCACCCATTACTCAAAATCCATGATGAATTGGAATGAGGTGTAGTTGACACTTTTAAAGTATTTCATGAGAGCTACAAATCCATCTTTGGATCAGCCAAAATGGTTGCTTGGATCACAAGTTATGATCCTTGAAAGTTGGTACCCTAGCCACTTTGTTCCATAACTTAGAAAATTTCTAAGTTTTTATGGTTACCCCTTTTACAAGTTATCCCACTTTCTTTAATTTTTCTTGATGAATGATGATTCCAATCACACATTAACATCATTTTAGGGTTAGGGAACCATAATTGTGAAAAATCTCAAAAAGTCAAAGTTGACTTTTGTGCACAGTTGACTTTTTGTCAGATGAACTCCAAACTGTGCGATCCTCTATGAAATCAAGTCCTTGACCTAAATCAAACTTGATGGACATGTTCCATGGGTGTTATAGGGTGTATTGAATCATGTCCTAAGGTTTGGGAGCATGCCTGGGTCAAAAGTCAAAGGCACAGTTGACTTTTCCCGCGAAACCCTAATTGTGGTTCTGATGAATTTAAAACTTATTGATCAAGCTTCTTGGATCAATCTATTGTTGCAAATGGATCAATGTAGTGTGTTAGAGACCCTCAAATGCTCTCTTGAGGTCTTGGCTCATGTTTTGTCCCAAAAGTCAACTTAGGGGTGAATTAGGTTAAGAAACCCTAATTCCTGATTTTTTATGAATGCATCCCCTGAGGCTAAATTGACTTGATGATTGGGTTTATGATGTCCCTTGGAGCATCTTAGGTTATGCTTTGAAGCTTTTGGCTCATGTCCAGAGGAAAATTTCCATCTGGAGGCCCCAGTCGACCAAAACCCTAATTTGGTGACACTGGTGGTCTTGGGATTTAATCCACTTGGAATGTTGCAACTTTGTGCTTGATTCTTGAGGTGGGAGTCCTCTTGATCCATTGTGGATGTTTGAGAGGTTTAGACAAGTTGAAGATCATGTCATTCCTTGATTGATCCTTTGTCTAAGAGCTCTGAGAGGGCTTGAAATCCTAAGTTTGATTGTAGTGGATGCTCACCCATCTTTGGGGAGACTAATGAGGTATAATGGTCCATCCATATTGTGATGATGATTTGCACAATGATGGGGAATCTTAGTGGTCAAAATTTGGTGTATGACAGGGAGTTGAACTACAAAATACTTCATTCACTTTCAAACAACTTTTCTGCTATTTCACTTCTCTTTTCTCTTTTTATTCTATTCTTTTTTTTCTTTCTCAGAAGGAAATTGTATTGATATGCTTTTTTTTCTTTTTCCATTTTTTTTATATATTTTTTTCTTTTTTTCAATAATTCTTTTCACCAACCTATGAAACATCACAACTATATTTTTCAACCCCACCCAACTCCATACAAGGTTCTTTCAACTCTTTGAATATGTGATAACACTGTTTTTTGCTTTTCGACTTGTAATGAGTTTAAATAAAAAAATGGGATAAACATGCTCAAATGGGTTTCCAAACAAGGGGTAATATTTGCAGGGTTGACTTTTTGGCTAACTGACTAAAAATAAAACAAAACAACATGCCTTTATCATATCAGTGTGCACAAGTAAAACAAAAAGCTTCAACAATAGTCAATTCAAGTTCTAGAGACTTATTAAACATGGGTGAAACATACAAGAAAGAAAAAGATGGATTTTTGAATGTTATCCATTAAAAGACTCAAAATCTCACAAGGTTAATGATCTACCATAAATGATGCACAATCTAGAGGTTAATCCTACTTAACATGCCAAGAATGCACCAAAAAAATTCAATAACATCACACCACAATTCTTTAATCAATAGAACAGGGAATTTACTCACAGACAATTTACAACTCAAAAACCAAAGAAATGGTTCCCTCCACCACACTTAAAACATACATTGTCCTCAATGAAAGAACATAAATATAAAATAAGAGTGAGAGAAAAGAAAAGGTGTTCCCTGTTCAAGTTGCAGAGTAGGTGGGCATTTCCAAAGAAAGCTCTTCAATGGTTGCATCTTCAGGCGCCGAGCTTTCATGGAATAGCTTCAGGCGCTACCCATTAAACTTAAAAACCTTGTAGGTACATTCACTTTTAATCTCTACTGCACCATGAGGGAAAACATTAGTAACAACAAAAGGGACAATCCACTTCGATCGATCAAAGTTTCTCAGCCATAATTTTAAGACGGAAGTTAAACAATAAAACTTTTTAACCTATGGAGAACTTCTTCCTAGAAATCATCTTATCATGGAAGTGCCTAGTTTTCTCCTTATAAATCATAGAGTTTTCATAAGCTTCTAGCCTAAGCTCTTCAAGATGTTGTAATTAGAGTTTTCTTTCTATAACTACTTGTTGCATCTCCAAATTACAAATTTTTATCGCCCAATAAGCACAGTGCTCTAACTCTACAGGGAGGTGACATGCCTTATCAAATACAAGTCTATAGGGAGACATCCCTATTGGTGTCTTGAAAGCAGTTCTTTAAGCCCAAAGTGCTTCTTCTAGACAGCGGCTCTAGTCCTTCCTATTTGGCTGAACCATTTTTTCCAAGATTTGCTTAATTTCCCTGTTTGAGATCTCAGCTTGCCCATTAGTTTGTGGGTGATATGAAGTAGAGACCATGTGCATAACTTGATACTTTCTAAGCAAAGCTTCCATGGTACGGTTACAGAAATGAGTGTCTTGGTCACTTATGATAGCTCGGGGGTATTCCAACCGTGCAAAAAATATTGTACCTGACAAAATCTACAACAACTCTAGAATCATTAGTCCTAGTGGGGATAGCTTCCACCCACTTTGAAACATAATCAACAACAAGTAAAATATAAAGAAAACCAAAAGATACAAGAAAAGGACCCATGAAGTCAATTCCCTATACATCAAACACCTCACAGAAAAGCATAGGTTGCTGAGGCATTTCACTCTTATGAGTGATGGTTGTACCTGGTATATTACATTCTTTACAAGTTCGGTGTATCTCATACGCATCTTTAAAGATGGTAGGCCATTAGAAACCCGAGTCTAGGACTTTCCTTGTTGTCATTTGAGGCCCAAAGTGTCCGCTTACTTGAGAGGCATGAGAAAAATGGAAGATAAACTTAATCTCATAGTCGGGGACACACCTCCTAATAACCTGATCACTACCAAATTTTCATAGATATGGATCATACCACACATAATATTTTGCATCACTTTTGAGTTTGTGAATTTGTGTCCTAGATGAACCTGCAGGAAAAACACCAGCAACAAGATAATTAACAATATCAGCAAACCAAGGAGTTACCCCATGCAAGTGTAAAAGTTGCTTATCGGGAAAGTCATTCGGAATGGGAGAAGGATCTCCATCCTGCTCTATTCTTCTCAAGTGGTCATCTACTAGACTCTCAGCTCCACTTTTGTCCTTTATCTCCACATTGAACTCTTAGAGCAACAAAATCCACCAAATTAATCTCAGTTTTTCTTCTAGTTTCTTTAAAAGATACTTTAAAGTTGCATGGTCAGTAAAAACAACAACCATGGAACCTAGCAAATATGATCTAAACTTATCAAGAGTAAAAACGATAGCTAAAATTTTATGTAGTGAAGGTCCGGATGACGGGGTAGAAGTGATGACAGCCTGTGAAGGGTTTTGCGGTGGTGGTAACATCAATTGTTGGCTAGGTTGTTGTGGATTCCCGTACCAAAGGTTGGGATGGTTTCTCCAATTGGGGTGGTACCAGTTAGTGGATAGGTTGGGAGTGTTGTACTTGTTCTTAGGGGTGTTCATTGGTTCGGGCAAATCCGAACCAAACCGGAATCCAAACCAAACCAATGTGTTTAGGTTGGGCATTTTTCCAGTTCGGGCAAAAACCGAACCAAACCAATTAAAACCAATGTTAATTGGTTCGGGCAACGGATTTCTAATTTACTACCCGTAAACCCGAACCAAACCAATAACAATCAACATAATTAACCCATATAATAAATTATTAATTTTAATTAAGTTATTACTTATTTATTGAATGAAGATAAAATTTGTTATAGTAGTTATCAAGTACAAACCATAATGAAAGAAACAAAAAGGTATAGTCTCTAGACATTTTCAATGAAAAACGGAACGACATCTTTCAAATTATTACAAGCATATCAATCAACGATGAAATATAGAGAAATCAAACATCACAACCATTATAAATCAAACTCACAAATTGAAAACTACCAGTATCCGCAAAACACACCCTTATTCTTAAATCGCAAAACCTCAAATCATGAGTATCTGTAAACTGCAAACCTTTAATTTTATACTAATGAATTATTTAAAAATATGTGTGTAATTAATGTGTTCAATATTTATTTTTCATATTTTAGTGTGTAAACAAATAATTTTAAAAAAATATTTTTGTATATTTATATTTAATTTATCCGATCAATCCAATCCAAACCAATCCATTATTTTTCGAATCGGTTTGATTTGGGTTTTATTGCAAAAATATAGAAATCCAATCCAAACCAATCCATTTATTTTGCATTGGTTCAGGTATCGGATTCTCTTAAAATCGAACTAAACTGGCCCGCGAACACCCCTACTTGTTCTGATTGTTACCTTGATTATAAAGGGTTGCTGCATATGCTTGAGGCAACTCAGTGATCGAATCATCTTGCAGAATAGGACATGTATCGGTCGGGCGGTCAGGAGAAGTAAAAATACCACATAACTTTGTTATTGTTTGAGCTTTACCAACTTCCATCTGTTTCACTAAAGAAGTAAGCTCGTCGATTTTGGTTTCTAGAGCTTTGTTGGAAGAAGAAACTTGAATCTCATTCACTCCTTTTATTTGGACAAAATTGGTTCTAGTTGTGAACTGTTGAGAGTTTAGTGACATATTTTCAATCAGGGCCTTGGTAGCAGCTGTAGTCTTATCAACAAGTGCTCCAACACTTGAAGCATCTAAAATGTTTTTATCCATTAGTAGTAATCCCTCGTAGAAATATTGAATAAGTAACTGCTCAGTAATCTGGTGCTGAGGACAACTAGATACTAACTGTTTGAATCTCCCCCAATATTTAGCCAATGATTCCATGTTAAGTTGTATAATACCACATATATCTTTTCTGATTGATGATACTCTGGAGGCAAAAAAGTATCTCTCTATGAATACTTTCTTCAAATCATTCTAGGTTGTGACAGAATTTGACTCAAGATAGTATAAACAATCTTTGGCATCACCCTGTAATGAAAACAAGAAAGCTCTCAGCTTGATGTGATCTTCTGTTATTCCTTTAAGCCTCAATGGTGTAGAACAAACAACCTAGAATTCCTTCAGATGCATATGCGGATCCTTACCTGCAAGACCACTAAATCTTGGCAACAAGTGTATTAAACCAGATTTCAATTCAAAAGGAACGGTAACATCAGTATATTCAATACATAAACCATTGTAATTAACATCACGAGCATCAAGCTCTCTTAATTTTCTTTGTTCAACCATGTTATTATCAAAAGCAAGTTCAAAATCACAATCAAATAGGCTATACGAAAACAAAGAATCAAAATCACAATCGTTAATGGGTGGTGAACTAGTTCTAGCCTGATTATCTCTAAGGTGCGCGTGCAAGGCTCTCTCTACCTCAAGATCAAAATAAAAAATATCAGAACAAGCAGACCCAGTAGCCAGGACTAATGCAACAATGTTACAACAAATGCGAAAATGCCAACAATATCCCTATATTAGGCAGAAACAAAACCAACGAAGAATTATTATTAAAATAAATTCAGAAAAATACAAAAATACAAAATTTAACCTAATTAAGTAAAATAAGAATTTTGAGAATTTTTATGGAATTTTCTGAAAACCGGGTTTTTGGACCAGGTCGGACGTCCAGACGGGAATCGACCAAAACAACAAATTGAAGGGTCCAAAACACAACAATCAACACCTATGACTCAATTAACGGTTAAAAATAACAAGAGTTCCCGACAACGGCGCCAATTTGATCCGTCGTCGCACATGGGTAAAAAACGAGTTTAAAAAAAGTAGTAACGGGAAGCGACACTCGAATGTCGTATCAGAAGAACTCTTGGTAAAATTAACCGACTAAATAAACTATTTAGGGGGTTTTAGTTTCGGTTTCATTAACTAATCGGCTGTTCATTCTCCAACTTATCATCGATCACATAATTCCCAAGCCCTAAGCGGATTCCATTCCCTTTCGATTACAATAACAATAACAAGCGTGATTGAGACTAATATATGATTTATGTTCCTAAATCTGTATTAAGCAAACAGATAACGCAAACATGAATTAAGCAAATGTGGTTACGATTACAGAACATACATCAATCGAATTAAATCAATCATAGTCTATAAAATATGCAATTGAATTAAGCAAGCAACGTCAATTGAATAAAGCAGTCAGAATTATAGATAGAATTGAAATTACTTGGAAATTATATTAACTTCAAAGTTAACGAAGATACGGTTACAGCAGATCGACCCTTTGGAATTAGTTCTCCATAATTTTGTAAAAAGCATAGAAATAATTCGTGAGCAGTGAGTAATAGATAGTGAATAGTATCGCGGCTGCTAGGTATAGGAAAGCATCAAATTCGGGTTCTAACCCAACCGAGTCAAAAAACATAAAAAATCTGGCCCAAAACTAAATATTTCTTAAGTCTGAAACTTCAATGAATTATTTGAAACTTCTGAACTCCGAATCACCTTTTGGCTTTAACATGAAACTTGCAGCTCTTTCTCTTAGCTCTCCAACGCCTATCAGAACACATCAATCTGATTCTCTTAGCTCAAGTTATGGTCTGCACAGTGAACATATATCAAATAAATGTTAATGCTGAAAATAAAATACGAATTTAAATTAAAGGCAAAAATAAACTTAAATCGATTAACATAATAAAATAGTAAAATTAATAAAATAAACTAGAGAAATGCCTAACTACAATAGTAGAAGAATGTGCATCAAAATGCACTGATCAACCAATCAAATTCAATTTTCCGCCTTAAGGCATTCAAAACCTTTCAAAAAGGACATGTTATTTCCATTCTACAACAATACAAACAATGCTTAAACCTCCCATGGGCGAGTAAACTAACAATGTTTAACTGTTAGAACATGAACATTAACATTGTTCAGTAAAAACAGCCAACAAACACTTATTTTTTACTCCACGAACTATGGAGCTCTGATTTTCTCAATTCACTATGGGAATACGTAGCTACAAGACTTCAAAATCTAGGTGAGCATATTAATTAAAAACTTATTTTTCCTCTTAATTAAAACTAATCACAAGTAACATTTAGATAATAACACTCATCCGCACAAAGAACAATCATAATGGCTCCTGTTCTGGACTGGGCAAGCCCTTGGCCCACAGCAGGGCAAGGCTTCATCCAGTCCAGCTCTTGGCAAGGCCCAATAGCCAAAACTAGCCGTTTGGCACCATTAGCCGTTGGGCACAATATGACCGTTGGGGACATGCCCCTCACACGCTTGATGGTTCACGTGACCAACTGTTTCCCCAGATCTCACAGAAACACTTGGACCAGGTCAAAGGGTCACGCTCCTGACCCTCCACCTGGCAGTCTCCCATTGGTCGACTAGATATTTCGGCCACATGGGAGATCCTGGCCCCGCGTTTGGGGTTACTTCTATAAATGCCCTCTCACTTGAGAGGGGCAGGTTTGATCACTATTCAATACTCAAAATCACACCTTAACGCTTTGTGCTTGCTTACTCAATTTTGCTCAAGTACTTACTTTGGCATTGGAGTACCTTGCAGGTACACCCCCTTCTCTCCTACAAGCATCCTCATCTGTCCTACACGAAGGCCACAACGATCCAGTCTGATCACCTCAGATTAGTTGCACCGTCTGTGGGAACACTGTTTCCCTGTCTTTTTTATTCAAGATTCCTTATCTTTTTCACCCAAAAGACCAAAGCTCTCTCCAAACTTCATTTGATCATCATGGCCACCAACAGGAATGATGATGCCCGTCAAGAACCTACCATCGCTGTTATCGCTGATAACGTTGATCACCTCGTCCCCGGAGCTACGTTCCCGGAGATAGATCATCGGGATGGAAAGACCGCCTCTCCTACCCCCGATGATGTGAAGCCGCGCGCACAAGCTACTGGTCCCGTTTTTTAGCCTATACCTATGCCTCAAAATGCAGACCCAATCACTGCTGCCTTCATCGCCTCCCTCAACAGGTCCAACTTCCTGATCTTCCAACAGGGCGAAAAGATCAGCATGCTCGAGCACGCCCTTCAAAAGCAGCGTCCCTCGCAGAAGCCCAGCAGTCCTTCTCCACAGCCGTAGTCTCCTTCTTAGAAGCGTAGGCGAGACAGATCCAAAAGTCTTTCTCCCGCCTGGAGACGGTCAAGGTTGGAGGAACCTGATTCAGAAGTCGCCAGGCGACGACACCAATCTCCCCTGCGGAGATCCAGACGCTCTCCTACTCCGAAGAGGACCAGACCTTCGAGGAACCATCACGAGCACTGCAAGTCGCGTAGACATTCTCCCCGATGCAGCAGAAGCCGCGGGCGCAGCAATTCCCCCTGTCGGTCATCCAGCGTAAGCAGTGACGACGATGTCCATAGGCCCTTATCTCAGGAGATCATGGACACGCTCATTCCTCGCGGATTGGAGAAGCCACCTCCTCTGGCCACTTACGACGCAACCACCGACCCAAGCGAGGATATAGAAAATATCGAAGCCATGCTCCACTATCATAACATAAGCGGGGCTATTAAATGCAGGTTGTTCCCTATCACTCTCAGGAAGAGGGCTATGGCCTGGTTCAAGCGACTTCCCCGAGGTTCGGTGACGTCCTGTAAGGATCTAAAGAGCCAGTTTGCCTGCCTTTTACCGCCTCCCGACGACATCCCAAGTCGGAGGCCACGCTGGAAGCCATTATGCAGGGCAAGATGAGCCCTTGTGTGCATATATCGAGCGTTTCAACAAGGAGGCTGTTAAGGTTCGTACGACGGACTATATGAAGAAGTATCTCCTCGAAAAGGGGTTGAGACTGAAGAGCGAATTCCGCAGGGCGGTGGGCATATATCCTCCTCACACCCTGGCCAAGTTACTCCGTAAAGCTCAATCGTATATACAATAAGAGGAGAAAGAGACGGTATACAAAGCCCGGGACTCTTGGGATCAAGAAAGTTCCCGGGCAACAAAAAAGACGAATCAGAGGCCCCCAGGCGCGATAAAGAGAGACGACGAGACGATCGTCCTCGTGAAGGCAAGGGACCCGCTGGTCGTTTTACAAAATATACCCTGCTGACATCTCCCCGCGAGCGCATTCTCTCTGAATGCATCAATGCAGAGTTCAAGCAGGGAGGTGTCCGGTTCCCCAAACAAGCATCGTCCAAGGGCAACACGGATAAGAGTAAATATTGCCGCTTCCATCGCAGCCACGGCCACGTGACCATAGACTGCGTGCACCTGAAGGACGCCATTGAAATACTCATTAAGGAGGGTCACCTAAAGCAATATACAAAGAAGGGTGAATCCTCTCGACGAGAGACTTTGGAGACCAAGAAGGAAGCATAGTCTACGCCGCCCGGTCCTCCCCCTCAGGTCGCTATGTCCATCACGCGGCCAGAGGACTTCATCATCCCCGACCATATTAAGGATCCTCCTCAGATATCCACGCGTAACACTTGGGAGACCTTCCCAATGGCCATGGTTATCTCGTGTGGGGGATACAGCGAGCTCACAGTAGGGTCGGTCAAGAGAAAATTCGACCAGCTCATCGACTGCAGTCCCGACCAACTATCCACGCTCGAGAAAGTTCGAGGACATTCCCATCCAATCACGTTCTACCATGAGGAGCTTCCTGGGGACTCCCCGAACTCGCACATTCATTTGCTCATCAGAGCGAGACTTGCCAACACTGACGTCCGACGGATCTTGGTCGACCAGGGCAGCTTTGTGGACATCATGTACACCGAATTATTTAGATCCTTGAAGCTGAACCAGAAGAACCTGTCGCCATACTTAGGATCTGACCTGCATGGATTCAATGGAGCCACCGCCAGACCCTAGGGATACATGGAGCTTCCAGTTACTTTCGGGGAAGTGTCATACCCCAAATTTGTCCTACCTGTGTATTTTCCATCTGTACATCCACCCACTGACAATTATTCAGAAAAATCTAAAAAATATGTTGTCTTCAGCTTCATCCCTCTTTTATTTTTTATCCATTTTCATTTTAAGTCATATCTATCTTTTAATCTTTTTTATCCATTTTTTATATCAATATCCATTTAAAACCAATTTCATCCCAATATCCATTATTCATTATCCAATTCAAGTCTATCTATTATCCACTCACAAACCACTTTCTTAATCCATTTCTATTATATTCTATCCATTTTATTTTTATTGTTATCAAGACCATTTACTATTTATTTATTTATATTATCCATTACTATATTCCTCAAAAACCATTTTATTCAAAATTAGATTTCAATATCCAAACCAAGTAATCCATGTCCAAGTTACAAGGCCCAAGTTCAATTTCCAAATACGAAAAAGAGTAAAAATCCCATCTGGTCAAATGCACCCTGCGCTACAATCTGAACCATCACAAGCATCTAAAACTTTACAACAAAACCATACAGCTTGCCAAGTCTGCTATCAAACGTACATCCTGCTACATGGACAAAAACAATAGCAACGCTTCACAAAAGATATACACCAAAATGGATTAAAAATTCTACAATTTCTAAAAGACTTCCTGCAAACTGCATCTGCACATGAAAATTTCACAATACTGCTCCCAAGTCCTGCTATGTTACACACAACAACCAACAACAGTCTGTCATGAAAAAGATAACACTAAAAAACTCAAAAAAAAGAGAAGTTTTGGTTTTAAAAGGAGGGAGAAAACAAATAAAAGAGGGAGGAAACCATTACCTTTGAACCCTAAAAAACACCCTTCAAGCATACCATAACACCATGAAATAACCCCACATATCAGTGTCATTTCACCTTTAACCACCAATTTCAATCGCCACTGTTCCTCTTCAAACTCTCTCAACCTTCCAAATTTCCGATCGCACTCGACGGTACAACAATAACCACGCACCACTGTGACTACTCACAAACTTTCATCCACAAACCTCTGCCAAATCTTCTCCCCAAACTTCTTCTTCTTCCTAAATAAATCTTCAATTCTTCACTCAACCCTCACGACCATTTCACCACTTTCATCAAGAACCATTCTTCAACACGAATCCAACCCACACGCTCTTCAAACCAAAACCAGTTCCGAAAGGAAAAGAAGAAGATGAATCGATTCAGAACCAGAAAAAGGAGATGAAGAGAGATTCGATGGATTAACCCAAATCGTGGACTGAGCAGAGAAATAGATCGAACCTGAATCGGAAGCAAGGTTTAACGATTGAAACTGCGAATATGTTTTGGAGCCGTCAATTTGCTTCACATCAATGTTCCGCTATTCTTTTTCTTCGATTTTGCGTACCCTGATTTTTTTTACTCATTTGATACTGATGTTGTTAGTATGCGTGAAGCTTGTTACGCTTTGCTTGACTTTTTCCTGAAAAGTGGCTTGGGTAACCGTGTTTTCTCATTTTTTTTTATCTCATATAATAACCTGGATCTTGCTGGGATCCGTGTGGTTTGGGGGATGGGCCGTGGAGCTCATGTTCCTCTTATTTCCCTTTCATTTCCTGCTAGTATTGGGCTTAGGCCTGTTTAAGCTTTGCACCACCCTATTTTTTAAGATATCGGATTTGTCACAATAAGATGATGATGGGCTTGGTACTGGCCCATCTAATTTCTCATCGCATGTATCCCCTTTGTTGGTCTTTTTTTTCTTTGTAATTTGTTTTTGTTGAAACTTTTGTTTTTATTAAGTTTTTAGGTTTTAAATAGTTTTGATTTCTTAAGTCGGGTTTTAATTTTCTATTTCATTTCACATTAGCTTCTTCTATTTTTTTTCTTTTTATCTTTGGTCGATGATATCAAATATGATCATAGATTTGTCGATTTGTCGACTTTAAATCCTGATTAAGATGAGACCAATTTTATTTCTATTTGAATCTTGATTTTTCATTATCTTATGTCTTTTCATTTTTGGTCCATGAAATTCAAAAATCGTTGATTATCGATTTGTCGATTAAATCTTGATTAAGACGAGACCAACTTTATTTTATGTCAACTTTAATTACTTGTCAATATTATCTTGATTATTATCTTGCTCATATTCCTATATTCTTATCATATTGTCCATATCATATTCATATCATGTTTATCTAACCATTTCATTTGTTCATATCTTAATCAAACACACTAACAATTATCGAAACGCTTAAACACTTAATTTTTTATTAAAATACTTAACACACCTAATCAATCATTTTTCTTAATTAAATTGCGAAAGAATTGGATTCTTGAGGTCTAGCACTTCTTGGATTCTTGAGTGACCGCTATTGAGGCGCACGCCTTAGGTGGTGATCACTCGACCTTTCGTTTCTAAAACACTCGTCTTAACTATATGGACAAAGGAATGCCATTGGAGTCTAGCATTCCACGTGGTACTTTCGTCGTCCAACAAACAATATTTCGTAAATCAATCGAATGAAAAAGGTATCGTTGGGATCTAGCATCCCAATAATGCCCCGATTAATTGGTTGCAAGGCCGACGTCTCGTTTATCGAATAATCGTCATTCTCCCTAAAATACTTAACAAATCAAACCATTTCCAAACCAATTCTCGACTCGTCGTCGAGCCACTCTTTAAAACATTCTCGTAAGTCAAGTTCCTTTTGCCTCGTCGTCAAATGCACACTTGCACATTTCGTAGGATTTGTTACTAGGAGCACCCCTAGGGACTAGTATCGATCCTCACCTCTTTTCGTAACCTATCCAATTCGATCTTTTTCAAACATTTTTCTTAATCAACTTACAAAAGGAGGAGATTCTTGGAATCTAGCATTCCTTGGATCTTCGAATGAATGGCTCTTGAGGCACGCCCCTTAGGTTGTTATTCATTCACCCTTTCGTCTTAAAACACTTAATCCCTATCAAACATTTTCGCAATCAACTCACGAAAGAACTAAATTCTTGGAGTCTAGCATTCCTTGGATTCTTGAGTGACTGTTCTCGAGGCACGCCCTTGGGTTGTATGTCATTCAATCTTTCGCCTCCTAAAATTCAAACCCTAACCCCTTTTCGTGGGCGTACCATGAACTACGACTGCTCTGATTCTTTATTCTCGTCCGAGTAAAGATACGTAGGCACAAGATTGCAATGATCTTGGCGAGCTACCTTCCCTCCATCTTCCGTCTTCCCTCTATCCCTTCCCGTAGTCGAACTACGATTGCTCTGATTCCTCATTCTCGTCCGAATGACCATACGTAGGCCCGAGGTCGCGATGATCTTGCCGAGCAACCTATCCTAAAACCACCCCATTTCCCCTTAGTATCTTTTCCCTTTATCTTATCGTTTCGCGTTTACCATTGAGAAGAAAACAAACAAGCTTAGATAACGTTCATCACAATTCGAACTAAGAGGTTCCCGTTGAGTACAACAGACGTGAGGGGGTGCGCGTACCTTCCTCTCACGTAACCGACTCCCGAACCCAGAACGTGGTTGCAACGACCATGTTCTTACCCCTCCTTAAAGGTTTTCTCGATATTTTCCTTTCCCTATTTTTGGGATAAATAAAGTTCGGTGGCAGCTCTGTCGAACTGTTTTCCGCGCCTTTCGCGCGAAGGGTCGTGTCTTCGATTTAAGCGATTTTTCGAGGTGCGACAGATGGCGACTTTGCCGGGGAAGTTTGCTCCATGCAAGAGAGAGTCAAGCCTAACTTAGTGCGATTTTGTGAGGAGTGTTATCTTTGTTTGCTTTTTTTTCTTCTCGTTTACGTATTTGTTCTCTTATGGCTTTTATATGCTCATTATTATGCTTATCTGTTGGATCTGGGGATGATATCATGAGTAAAGCTCTACACCCGAGCTTTGGTAAAAGCATAGAGAACACATAGTTTAGAATTGGATGTCGAGTAGTGTTAGTCCCCAAGGACTCGCTCCTTGCGTGCCTAGCATGAAAGCTCCCCTAGAGTAGACCTTTTCGTAGATCCTGTTGTAACACAACTAGCCTATCGCACGACTTGATTCATTAAGGGTCTGTGACTCTATGAACCACTCTTAGAACCAAGTTCTATATTGGTGGTCGTGTAGTGTTAGTCTCCAAGGACTCACTCCTTGTGCGCCTAGCATGAAGACCCTGCCCAGGGGAGACCTTGTCGTTATTCTCGTCATAATGCAGCTAGCCTGTTACGCGACGTTGATGCCATTAGTGTCTGTAATCCTGGGAACCTTATCCATCAACGTAGAAACTATCCCATGAGTGGGTTTGTGGGTAAAGAACCTAGAACTTTCCTCATAGAGCCTACCTATAGGGTTTCTTTGATCAGAGACTTTGGTCATTTACCCGTGAACGGCCAACCTCAGAAATGTTTGAACCTGTGATCTGCGATCCTGGATCTTGCATCTTGCATTGCATACATGTTATTGCATTGCATTGCATCTGTTATGCATATTGCATTGCATTTTCAACCTCAGAATCTCACTTCAACTTCCTTCCTTCTCCAGTAAATCAAGTTGATTCCTCGACACCAGTACGCAACTCGAGCCAACACAAGAAGAACGATGGAGCAGATTCAGCAAGAGCAAGCTGCCTTCAGAGAGGAGTTGGACTCTATGAAGGGAAAGATTGATCAGATTCTTGAAGCCATCATGATGGCCAGAAGAGAAGAAGAACTGCGTGAAGCCGCTGCTGCCAACAACACTGTGCCTGTGCAAGGGTCACCCTCAAGGCTCTCAGTTCCTGTTCCCAACCCTATCAATTATGGGATACCAATGAACTCCACTCCTGCCACTGAAGGAGCCACTACTCAACCACTTCCAACATCTGGAGTTGCTGTTGGAGATATTCCGCAAGCCCAACCTGTTGTCACTCAGATTCATATTCCTCATGTTGAGGAAAATCTGGTAGATCAGTATGATGAGGTCCAAAACTATCATGCTGCTATCCCAATTATCAATCCTACTGCTGCTCAGGATTCTGAAGCCATCAAGATGTGTCGTGATCTAGCTGAGAAACTCTGAGTCATGGAGGGACGCAACTCAACTTCTTTGAATGCTCTGGATATGTGCTTGGTGCCAGATGTTGTCATTCCTCCCAAATTTAAAGTGCAAGAATTCCCAAAGTATAAAGGTTTCAGTTGTCCTCACATCCATCTGAAGACGTACTGCCACAAGATGGCTGCCTATGCCAAAGACGAAAAGCTAATGATCCATTGCTTCCAAGACAGCTTGTCTGGGGCATCTCTTGAGTGGTATATGCAGCTGAAGCGTACCAATGTGTGCACTTGGGATGATCTAGCTGATGCATTTGTCAAGCAATACAAATACAACACTGACCTTGCTCCAAATCGTACTCAACTTCAGAGTATGGCTCAAAAGGACAACGAATCCTTTAAGGAGTACGTGCAACACTGGAGAGAGCTAGCTGCAAGAGTGCATCCACCTCTGGTTGACCTTGAACTGATTGACATCTTCATGGGTACTTTGCAAGGCCAATACTATGAGAAGCTGATTGGTAGTGTTTCTGCTGGATTCTCTTATTTGGTAATCGTCGATGAGAGAATCGAAAAAGGTCTAAAGAGCGGAAGGATCCAAGGAGGATCTAGCAGTCAGTCTTAAGCTAAGAAGCCCTTCAATGGATACAAAAAGAAAGAGAGCGAAGCAAATGTTGTCTCTGCTCAGAAAGGGCAAGCTCCACAAGCTCCCGCTCCAATGCCTTTTCAAATACCATACTTTCAGTATTCGTATGTTGTTGCTGCGCAATACGCTCCAATGCCTTATCAGCCAACTGTTCAAGTTGTTCAAGCTCCAATGCCTCAGCAACAGGCTCCTCAGCAACTATCCTACAATCAGAAAGGGTATCAATATCCTCCTCAACATCAACAACAGAGAGCTGCTCAACAACGCCAGCCTAATTAATAGAGGACAAGGAGGTCTGATAGAGACTTTGATCGCCTACCGACGTCATATGCTCAGATCTTTGCTCAATTAATGGAGAAGAGGGCCATTACTCCGAGAGACTTGGCTCCTCCAACTGTCATTCCCCCAGATTATGATGTTAATGCTTACTGCGAGTATCATAAGGGCGCTCCAGGACATACGATCGAAGACTGCAGAGCTTTCAAACACAAAGTTCAAGACATGATCGACTCAAAGTTTCTCACGTTCAATGGGAGGGCTCCAAACATCATCAAAAACCCTATGCCGCCGCCAAACTAGTGCCAGCTTCAAGTCAAATCAAGTCAAGTCAAGTTCAAGTTTCCCCGAAGAAGGCAGTCATTGTTGCCATCCCGTCATTTGCATTCTTGTATTTTCGTCCTTATTTGTTTAAGTACTGTATGCTTTGAACATTGCCGTTTGTATTTCGTTTTCTTAATGTATTGACTATGCATGTTTTGAATCAGTTATGTCGTATTCACTCATCTTTTCCATTTACTGCAAAACACCGACACATTTATCCATTTCACTTTCTATATCAAACTGTTGTTAGCAATGATTGGAGGAAGGATGATGACAACGAAATACCCATAATTGCAAAATGTATGCTTTCGGATAGAACCCCTCCGATGATGTACAGGCATTATTTCAACCCCCAAACACTGGAGAGATGAGGAGATAATCCCTAGTTAACCACTTCGAGCCAAGAAGTGGTAAGTTTCCTTCGGATATTCAAACCCTTACACTCAACCTGGGGCAGGGTAGTGTTCAGTTAACTACGCACTCAAATCACAAAGACAAAATCCAAAAGACATGTCCGTTGTTCATCAATACACATGACTTGGTAGTCACAATCCTCCAACAACAAAATCAAAAACAAAAAAGAATCAAAAGCCTGCTAAGTCGAACACCTCAAAGGAGACTTAGGTAAAAATCAAGACAACCCTGATGGACTCGAAAAGCGAAATCAGTCCATGCAAAAGATAGGGATCAAAAGCAAAATCAAAAGAGGCCCTCAAATCCTCACCAAAAACAAAATAAGATTCAGTGACCACCATCTCAAAGGGTCACTGACATCCATAAAAAACAAAACAAGGTGACTGTCATGTCGAGCATACCTTGAATTATCACTCTTATACCATCAACCCTTTTGGAATACAAACACATGCAGAATTAACTGAACGTAGGGCTGGAGATCATCACGAAAAAGGGGTGGGTACAAATCATACTTTGAGCCTAATATCCTTTGTTTCATAAACCGTAAACCAGACCACTTTACAACCCTCGAAAGACCTAATTGAGGCGAGGTTTATTCTGAAAGCATACTTTGCAAGGTTGCATAAACTGACTCCCCATATTTGTTAATCTTTAGAATTGGTGACATTCTCCTTGCTATATCTTTCGCATCATCGAAATCAGCACATGTTTGGGCTAACGGTCCATTCGTCTCACTTTCACGACACTCCAATAAACAACCCTTTTTCAAAACTTGTATGAGCATTGCATTAAGATTACCATTTGTGAATGTACAATTTTAATTGCAAATCAGTGCTAGACATCCAAGATATTCCAACAAGAGGCAATCAAAGAGGAATTTGAATTTTCAGTGGTGTCAACCCGAAGCAAGACTACCTCAACAGCTCAATCAGAAGGCAAAATCTTCAACAGCTCAATCAGGGGCAAGCTAGCTCAAAGCACATCAAAGTTCATCTTCCAAAGATCAGACCACTTCAGAACTGGTTAATCAGGGGCAGACCATTACCATGTTCAGACTGGGGCAAGCCTTGTTGCAGAAGGTCATCCTAACCGACAAGCACAAAAACAAGTGGTCAAACTCAGAGCTTCAAGAGCATCTTCGTCTGCTTCAATCATGGCGTCTTCAATGAACTAAGTGTCGAGGAAATCAAATCCCTCCAACCGCCCAAAAGTTCAATCCTCATTGGCAACTACCAAAAATCCACCACGCTGACACCTTCCCAAACATATCCAATCACCCGTCTGCAATCATATGCATCATACGCATCACATCATAAACATCATATGCATCATATGCATACCAAAAACTATCCAATCATACTTCCCCAGCACTTGCATCTCCGCGCGTCAGCGTTTGCATTTTCATTTCCATTCGATATGGAACATCATTACAAAATCAAGCATTCACATATGCATAGTCAAGATCCAGGATCAATCTCAAGACGAGCTCAAGACGATCTTCAGCCCAGCCAGGGGCATCTTCTGCAAATCCGTGGGCGTTCCTCACGAAGTTGTATCAACCTTTTATTGGTCAAGATAAAATTTCAAAGCAATCTTCAGCCCAGTCAGGGGCATCTTCCTCAAGTTCATGGGCGTTCCTCATGAAAGTCTTCAACCTTTTGTTGATGTCTCAAAATAAAGGCCTCACTCATCACATCCCCAGCAAACTTGACCTTCTGTCAATTACCTTACTATCATCCTTTTGGTGATAGCCGAACCCTGTCAACTCAACTTAACCTGCATCCTTTTGGTGTTGGTCCTCGCAAGTGGGAAGTTCTTATCATCCTTTTGGTGGTAGTAGCTTGTATTGATCCGTCATCCTTTTGGTGTCGCCGATCCGTGAACCTTTTGGTCTGTGTATCATCCTTTTGGTGAATGACATTCTCAGATATCCAGTGTGTGCCCTATTATCCCTTTGGTAATAGCAGGCTTTGACCTCATTTCCATCCTTTTGGTGGAAGGGTCTGTGTGCGTGTATGACCTATTATCCTTTTGGTAATAGCAGGCTTTGACCTCATTTCCATCCTTTTGGTGGAAGGGTCTGTGTGCGTGTGTTCCCTATTATCCTTTTGGTAATAGCGGGCTTTGACCTCATTTTCATCCTTTTGGTGGAAGGGTCTGTGTGCGTGTGTGCCCTATTATCCTTTTGGTAATAGCAGGCTTTGACCTCATTTTCATCCTTTTGGTGGAAGGGTCTGTGTGCATGTGTGCCCCATTTTCGTTTTAAGTCATATCTATCTTTTAATATTTGTTATCCATTTTTTATATCAATATCCATTTAAAACCAATTTCATCCCAATATCCATTATTCATTATCCAATTCAAGTCCATCTATTATCCATTCACAAACCACTTTCTTAATCCATTTCTATTATATTCTATCCATTTTATTTTTATTGTTATCAAGACCATTTACTATTTATTTATTTATTTATATTATCCATTACTATATTCCACAAAAACCATTTTATTCAAAATTAGATTTCAATATCCAAACCAAGTAATTCATGTCCAAGTTACAAGGCCCAAGTCCAATTTCCAAATAAAAAAAAGAGTAAAAATCCCATCTGGTCAAATGGACCCTGCGCTACAATCTGAACCATCACAAGCATCCAAAACTTTGCAACAAAACCATACACCTTGCCAAGTCTGCTATCAAACGTACAGCCTGCTACATGGACAAAAACAACAGCAACGCTTCACAAAAGATATACACCAAAATGGATTAAAAATTCTACAATTTCCAAAAGACTTCCTGCAAACTGCATCTGCACATGAAAATTGTACAATACTGCTCCCAAGTCCTGCTATGTTACACACAACAACCAACAACAGTTTGTCATGAAAAAGACAACACTAAATAATTCAAAAAAAATAAGTTTTAGTTTTAAAAGGAGGGAGAGAACGAATAAAAGAGGGAGGAAACCATTACCTTTGAACCTTAAAAACCACCCTTCAAGAATACCATAACACCATGAAACAACCCCACATATCAATGTCATCTCACCTTTAACCACCAGTTTCAATCGCCACTGTTCCTCTTCAAACTCTCTCAACCTTCCAAATTTTCAATCGCACTCGACGGTACAACAATAACCACGCACCACTGTGACTACTCACAAACTTTAATTCACAAACCTCTGCCAAATCTTCTCCCCAAACTTCTTCTTCTTCCTAAATAAATCTTCAATTCTTCACTCAACCCTCACGACTATTTCACCAATTTCATCAAGAACCATTCTTCAACACAAATCTAACCCACACGCTCTTCAAACCAAAACCAGTTCCGAAAGGAAAAGAAGAAGATGAACCAATTCAGAACTAGAAAAAGGAGATGAAGAGAGGTTCGATGGATTAACCCAAATCGTGGACTGAGCAGAGAAATAGATCGAACCTGAATCGGAAGCAAGGTTGAACGATTGAAACTACGAATATGTTTTGGAGCCGTCGATTTGCTTCACGTCAATGTTCCGCTATTCTTTTTCTTCGATTTTGCGTACCCTGATTTTTTTTACTCATTTGTTACTGATGTTGTTAGTATGCGTGAAGCTTGTTACGCTTTGCTTGACTTTTTCCTGAAAAGTGGCTTGGGTAACCGTGTTTTCTCATTTTTTTTTATCTCATATAATAACCTGGATCTTGCTGGGATCCGTGTGGTTTGGGGGATGGGTCGTGGAGCTCATGTTCCTCTTATTTCCCTTTCATTTCCTGCTAGTATTGGGCTTAGGCCCGTTTAAGCTTTGCACCACCCTATTTTTTAAGATACCGGATTTGTCATAATAAGATGATGATGGGCTTGGTGCTGGCCCATCTAATTTCTCATCGCATGTATCCCATTTGTTGGTCTTTTTTTTGCTTTGTAATTTTTTTTTGTTGAAACTTTTGTTTTTATTAAGTTTTTAGGTTTTAGATGGTTTTGATTTCTTAAGTCGGGTTTTAATTTTCTATTTCATTTCACATTAGCTTCTTCTATTTTTTTTCTTTTTATCTTTGGTCGATGATATCAAATATGATCATAGATTTATTGATTTGTCTATTTGTCGACTTTAAATCCTGATTAAGACGAGACCGATTTTATTTCTATTTGGATTTTGATTTTTCATTATCTTATGTCTTTTCATTTTTGGTCCATGAAAGTCAAAAATCGTTGATTATCGATTTGTCAATTAAATCGTGATTAAGACGAGACCAACTTTATTTTATGTCAACTTTTATTACTTGTCAATATTATCTTGATTATTATCTTGCTCATATTCCTATATTCTTATCATATTGTCCATATCATATTCATATCATGTTTATCTAACCATTTCATTTGTTCATATCTTAATCAAACACACTAACAATTATCGAAACGCTGAAACACTTAATTTTTGATTAAAATACTTAACACACCTAATCAATCATTTTTCTTAATTAAATTGCGAAAGAATTGGATTCTTGAGGTCTAGCACTTCTTGGATTCTTGAGTGACCGCTATTGAGGCGCACGCCTTAGGTGGTGATCACTCGACCTTTCATTTCTAAAACACTCGTCTTAACTATATGGACAAAGGAATGCCATTGGAGTCTAGCATTCCACGTGGTACTTTCGTCGTCTAACAAACAATATTTCGTAAATCAATCGAATAAAAAAGGTGTCGTTGGGATCTAGCATCCCAATAATGCCCCGATTAATTGGTTGCGAGGCCGACGTCTCATTTATCGAATAATCGTCATTCTCCCTAAAATACTTAACAAATCAAACCATTTCCAAACCAATTCTCGACTCGTCGTCGAGCCACTCTTCAAAACATTCTCGTAAGTCAAGTTCCTTTTGCCTCGTCGTCAAATGCACACTTGCACATTTCGTAGGATTTGTTACTAGGAGCACCCCTAGGGACTAGTATCGATCCTCGCCTCTTTTCGTAACCTATCTAATTCGATCTTTTTCAAACGTTTTTCTTAATCAACTTACGAAAGGAGGAGATTCTTGGAATCTAGCACTCCTTGGATCTTCGAATGAATGACTCTTGA
This sequence comes from Lathyrus tuberosus, assembly GCA_022829125.1. Taxonomy (NCBI): domain Eukaryota; kingdom Viridiplantae; phylum Streptophyta; class Magnoliopsida; order Fabales; family Fabaceae; genus Lathyrus; species Lathyrus tuberosus. The sequence goes on along the minus strand of JALAZF010000812.1, from coordinate 600,435 downwards.
GGCACACCCCTTAGGTTATTATTCATTCACCCTTTCGTCTTAAAACACTTAATCCCTATCAAACATTTTCGCAATCAACTCATGAAAGAACTGAATTCTTGGAGTCTAGTATTCCTTGGATTCTTGAGTGACTGTTCTCGAGGCACGCCCTTGGGTTGTATGTCATTCAATCTTTCACCTCCTAAAATTCAAACCCTAACCCCTTTTCGTGGGCGTACCACAAACTACGACTGCTCTGATTCTTTATTCTCGTCCGAGTAAGATACGTAGGCACAAGATTGCAATGATCTTGGTGAGCTACCTTCCCTCCATCTTCCGTCTTCCCTCTATCCCTTCCCGTAGTCGAACTACGATTGCTCTGATTCCTCATTCTCGTCCGAAGAGCATACGTAGGCCCGAGGTCGCGATGATCTTGCCGAGCAACCTATCCTAAAACCACCCCATTTCCCCTTAGTATCTTTTCCCTTTATCTTATCGTTTCATGTTTACCATTGAGAAGAAAACAAACAAGCTTAGATAACGTTCATCATAATTTGAACTAAGAGGTTCCCGTTGAGTACAACGGACGTGAGGGGGTGCGCGTACCTTCCTCTCACGTAACCGACTCCCGAACCCAGAACGTGGTTGCGACGACCATGTTCTTACCCCTCCTTAAAGGTTTTCTCGATATTTTCCTTTCCCTATTTTTGGGATAAATAAAGTTTGGTGGTGGCTCTGTCGAACCGTTTTCCGCGCCTTTCGCGCGAAGGGTCGTGTCTTCGATTTAAGCGATTTTTCGAGGTGCGACAGGAAGAGGAGGCTTCGAAGTCGATCAAGACTCAGTTTCTGGTAATTGACTGTCCTTCACTGTACCAATGCATCCTGGGTAGACCAACCTTAGCAGAGCTGATCGCTGTTCCTTCAACCGTTCATCTCAAGATGAAGTACTATACGAAGAAGGGCCACGTCACGACCTTGTACGGGGATATAGAAGCTGCGAGGAGGTGCTTTCAAGCAGCTACCCGAGGACAAAGCTCGATCGGTGCAGCACCTAAGGCCGCCAAGCGGGCGAGGGAGGAATACCATCTCGACGAGGAAAGCCAGCCTGATAAGAAACCCGCTCTCCCTGTGCACATCATCGACCTCGACAGCCGGATTTTTAAAGAAGGTGAGGACTGTGGTGAAGGCACATCAACTGGGACAGGCAGTTCCTCTGTAATGAACATCATGCGCCTTGTGCCAGATGAGGAGTTCGAGGTCATCACCTTCGGAGCCAACCCAAACAGAGGATGAAGATAGGCACAGGGTTGCCCGACGAGATAAAGCAGCAGTTGAATACATGCCTGGAGGACAATGCTGATTTGTTTGCATGGAGTGTTGCAGACATGCTCGGCCTGGACCCTGAGACCGCATGCCATCAACTGACCATTGACCCAGCTACTCGAGCCGTCGCACAACGCAGGCAAAAGCAATCCGATGAGAAGGCACAGGCTACCAAAAAACTTGTACAAGACCTCTTAGAGGCAAAATTTATCTCGGGGGCAAGGTATATAACTTGGTTGTCTAATATTGTACTTGTCAAGAAACATAGTGGAAAATGGCGCATGTGCATTGATTATACTGATCTCAATTGGGCTTGCCCGAAAGATGCTTATCCTCTGCCTAGCATAGATAAGCTCGTAGACAATTCTGCAGGTTTTAAGCTCTTGTCCTTCATGGACGCCTATTCGGCGTACAATCAAATCCCCATGGCCGAAAAGGACAAGAAGTATAGCGTGTTCATGACCTCGTCGGGGAACTATTACTACAACATAATGCCCTTTGGTCTGAAGAACGTTGGTGCCACATACCAGCGCATGATGAACAAAGTCTTCCGATCAGAAATCGGAGACATGGTCGAAGTTTACATGGACGACATGATGGTGAAGTCCCGTGAGGAATCCGATCACACGACCCATTTGCAAAAGGTTTTCAACTAGGCAAGAAAATGCAAAATGCGTTTTAACCTAGAGAAATGCACCATCGGCGTCCGGGCAGGGAAATTCCTCAGCTTCCACCTCACCGAGATGGGGATAGAGGCCAACCCTGACAAATGTCGGGTATTCGCTGAATTTACCACACCCAGGTCGAAGAAGTCCATACAGTCCCTCAACGGGATACTCACGTCACTTTCTCGCTTCGTGGACAAGTCTTCCCAGCACGCTTTGCCATTCTTTAAACTCCTCAGAAAGGAGGCCACGTTCGAGTGGACTGAGGAATGTGAGCAGGCTCTGACCCACCTCAAGCGAGCCTTGTCCGAAACCCCCCCCCCCCCCTTGCTTTCACGACCAGAGTGCGGGGAGACATTGTACCTGTACCTCTCCATCACCAGCGAAGCCATTAACGTCACCCTCATCCGTGACACAACGGACGGGCAAAAACCCAATTACTTCACAAGTAAGGCCTTACAAGGGCCAGAAATTAGATACGCGCAGATAAAGAAGGTCGCTATCACCCTCGTCAACGTCACAAGAAGGTTCAGGCATTACTTCCTGGCCTATACCATAGTAGTACGCACGGACCAACCCATAAGACAACTGCTCTGTCGACCAGATATGGTCGGCAGAATGCTCAAATAGTCTTTGGAGCTGTCAGAGTTTGACATCCACTATGAGGGTAGGAAGGCCCTCAAGGTACAACTCCTGGCCGATTTCGTGGCGGAGATGACGCCGCCATCATCCCGACCAAGCGGAACGCATAGATGGACCATCTACGTGGACGGGGCATCCAGTTCCACGGGTAGTGGCGCAGACATCATCCTCGAGAACGAGGAGGGAATCTTAATCGAAGTATCTTTAGTTATGTCCTTCCCTACGTCTAACAACCAAGCCGAGTACGAAGCTTTCCTTGCAGGATTACGGCTGGCCGAAGACTTGGGCACCAAGGAGGTAAAGATTTTCACCGATTCCCAGCTCGTAGCATCTCAAGTACGAGGAGAGTATCAGGCGAAAAATGATCAGCTGGTCGAATATCTGACCTGGTGATGGAAAAAATTACTAAGTTCGACGCATGGGAAGTCCAGCACATTCCTCACGAACAAAACACACGGGCAGTTGTCTTGTCAAAACTGGCTAGCACCCAAAAGAAAGGCGGTAACAAATCCGTCATATAAGAGATACTCGCTCGGCAAGTATTGAGAAGCTGTCAGAGCTGCTTGACATTAACGCCATTGGAGACAGCAGCTGCTGGATGACCCCAGTGTACAATTACCTCACCACGGGGGAACTGTCCGAGGACAGCAAGGAGGCCAACGTGACTAAACGAAGAGCCTGCTCGTACGTGCTGGTCGAAGACAAACTCTATCGACGGGGATTCTCCATCCCCCTCTTGAAATGCGTTAAAGAGGACAAGGTCCTCGAAATTCTCCAAGAAATTCATGAAGGCATCAAGGCGCAACACTTGGGAGGGAGATCATTGGCACGAAAGACCCTGCGGGCAGGATACTATTGGCCGACCATGCAGCACGATGCTAAGGATCATGTCCAAAAATGTGACCGATGCTAGCGCCACGGGGACATGCACTTGGTGCCCCTAACGAGTTGAAGACTCTATCCTCGCGTTGGCCCTTCGCCTGGTGGGGGATGGATATACTCGGCCCCTTCACAATGGGGTCTTATCAAAACAAATTTCTGATTGTGGTCGTCGATTACTTTACGAAATGGATCAAAGCCGAAGCTCTCGCCAAGATCACAACCTTCAACATACTTCATTTCTACAAAAGGAAAGTCCTCGCACGATTCAGAGTACCCCAGGCCCTTGTGACCGACAATGGAACCCAGTTCATGGACAAGAAGTTCTAAGACTTCGTCGCCAAACTAGGCACGAAGCAACACTTCACTTCCGTTGAGAACCCCCAGACTAACGGGCAAGCAGAGGCCGCGAACAGGGTAATCCTTCGGGGTCTAAAATGAAGGCTAGGCGAAGCCAAGAAGAGGTGGGTCGAGGAGTTACACAGCATGCTCTGGGCCTACCAAACAACCCCACACTCCACCACCGGAGAAACCCCTTTCTGACTAGCTTACGGAACCGAGGCAATGATACCGGTGGAGATCAGAGAACCTTCCAGACGAACGGAAGCTCCTCTCGACGAGGAGATAAACGACGAGGCTTTAAGAGAAGAGCTCAACCTGGTTGAAAAAATACGGTTAGGAGTAGCTCTCCGCGAGGCTTCGCTAAAACAAAAAATTACCTTGCGCCACGACGCTAAGGCCATAAAGCACGACTTCCCCGTTGGTAGCTTGGTCCTACACAGAAACCAGAAGGATTCGCGAGAGGGCAAGCTGGTCGCGAACTGGGAAGAACCCTATAGGGTCAAATCAAAACCAGGCACTGGAGCCTACTACCTAGAAACTCTGAACGGAGAACCATTTGCTCGACCATGGAACGCTGAAAAGCTCAAACAATATTACAGTTAGGACCAGCCACTAGGTTGTACTAACTACCGACGAGATCACCCCCAACGGGGAGACGACTCGGCCACAGGACCGTGCCCCGGTGCAAGCACGACCCCTCACCTTACAACGTCGGCCAGTTTCTGCTCATGGGACGAGTAAACTCTGCGCACAACGGGGATACCTCAATCGAGCTCCTCCGTTGCCGCACCAACAAGGTAGGACACCCAGCTCGCGATGGGAATAGTCCAAGCCTATGGGATTAGTACCTCGACCGAGATCCTAGTCCCAGCACCGGCGAAACTACTTCGCCTCCTCGACGAGTCTCCCAAACTGTCGAGCATAACTAGAGCAAGTCGAGCAAAGCGTCTGTACTTAGCATTTAAACGTTAAAGGATACACAAATAAATTCAACGAAGATAATGCTAAACGCAAAATATTTATATAATTTCTGCCACAAGGCCAGAATAAGACAATAGTAGAAGAAAAAGGTTGTGCCCGACAAAAGGTTACATATCAAAAAGGCACGCAGACCCACAAAATACAAGTACAACTTCAAAACAAAAACTAAACTGCATCGCCAGGAACCTCTGGGGGAACCACCTCGTCGTTGACAACCACATTGAGAACGCCCATCCCCTCGGTCAGCAGCTAGACGTCGAAGTTGAGGGCTTTCAACTGCTCCAAAGCAGCGTTGAAACCAAACTCAACTGCCCCCAAATTATCCTGCTCAAGAAGACGGATCCTCTCGACCAGGTCCTTCCGTGTCTTCAGAGTCTTCTCGTCGTCGGTCTCATCCTGACCAACCACCGACGATCCCTCCAGTTCGACTATCCTCGCCTTCGAGCGGGAATTCTCATCATTTACTTTGGTCACCTCTCCCTTCTTCTGGGTTACTTCCTTCTGAAGTTCTATCTTAGCCTCCAGATTGCCTTGAAGCTTCTTCAGATTGTTGTAAATTTCTGTGTTTTCCAGCTCCAGGTCAGAGATCTTAGCTTTCGCCCTCTTAAGGTCGGCAAGTGGAACCATCTCCGTGTCCCCGAGGGCCAAAGCCGCCTCTAGTACTCTGATCATAGCCGTCGCGTCCTGACAAAGAAGCTTCCTCCGACGAGGGTCAGAGGATAGGATGGCCGAAGCATCAAGTTCGAGAACAGCGATAGAGCTCTCCGCGTCAAAAAATTTCCCCTAAAGATAGCACGGAGGCAACATGAATCTCCCTCTGACGAAACCGCCCGAGCAACCAGCCGACGAAGAGCCAACATTATCCCGTTTCCTCTTATGGGTCGTGTCCGGGGTTAGAGGGGTTGAAGTGGTCCCCGGGGCAGAGCCAGTGCCGCCTACAAACTTTTCCAATGTTACTTGCTGCTTCGCAGCACCAGTCTTCGGCACTTTGGGCACCTTTTTTAGGTTCTTGGCTGCCTGGGACCTCACCAGATGCTCCCTCATGTCCTACATTTTCCTTGCAAACATAAAAGAGGAGATTAGTACGATTGGGATAAATTTTAAACCTGGGCAAAGGAACAAGTTATATCGAGGAGCTGGAACGCAACATCGTCGGTTTCGCACTCAAGAAGGGCCCTAGTGTTAATATAACGAGCTGCCCGAGCAGGCTCTCCGTCTTCCTCAAACAACTCTTTTCTATCCCTATCTACCACAAAGGCAGGACTGAAAGTCTCCATGTATGCATGCAAAACCCGATAGGAATCCTTGTCCCCGTCACAAAGCTGCTCGTGCTTGACGAGGAATTGATCGGTCCTATATTTAAAATGGGCATACACCCACTCCAAAGGGAACTTGGACACAACCTTCTCAACTTATTGACCATCAACCTCCATGATCTCAAGCGTATAAATGGATTTCCTAGCCACTTCAGAGACAGGTTTCACGACCAAGAACCTGTCCATGAAATGTCGTACAGATTCTGAGTACGGCCAGAAGAGCCTGCTCTGCTGCTTGAATGACACCCAGCTTTGCTTCGGGCCCGCTGTGCTCCATTGTATTTGGAAAATGCAAAAGAAAAGGTCCACGGTCGCCCCGACCTTCAAGTAACGGCACACTAGCTCAAAAGCACGAATAAACGCCAGTGCGTTCGAATGTAGTTGGGCGGGGCACAACTCTAAGCGACAAAAGATGGCCTCCTGGAAATCGGTAAAGGGCGGGCGATACCTCGCCTCCACAAAGGCAAACTCATACATGGGGAATCGCATCCCCGAACACACCGAACAGATTTGGTTGTTTTATGTCGGGCAAATAGCTCTCCAATGTGCAGGCGCACCCTCATCCCGATCTTCAAGGTAGGGAAACTCCAGAGCTTCTTCTTCAGTAAACATCGACCTCCTCGACAGAGGTTCCTGGGCGATCCACTTGAGGTCCCCCTCAGCTACGTGGACGTTGGCATAATCTACGGGTTGCTTCGCCTCCTTGTGCGTAGCCCCAACGTCGGGTACTATCCCTTCACGTTGTTCAGCCATTTCACATGAAAAGCAGAGGAAGAAAAAGCGAATTCGAAGACAAAGATCAAATCCACCATTCCACCACTAATCAAGTGAAAGGGCAAGGAATAATTCAAGGATAACCTCGAGCCCTAGTCGACCACGACAGAATACGGCGACTTCACTTTCCCCCACAATGAGGACAAGTCTTCGTGACTTTACGAAGACTCTGAGGAGGAGCTTACTCGACAAAATAAGCTCGTCACGCGAAAGCCAATATTTCACGTCGAACATGCCTAATGCCCGACTACAAACCTAAAACTAATCCTAACCAGAATTTAGGAAGATCTACATAATCCTACGTCATATTCATGGACATTCATCCTATGTTCTTCATGTTCTTCATGAGTTTTCCAGAAATTCATGTGTTTATCGAAGAACACATGAACATTCATAAAAAAGTTCATAACTCACCGAAAAACTCATGAGAATTTCCAGAAATGAAGAACGCCATAAAAAATCCTAAAGAGAGATGAAAAACTTACTTGATAAGTACAGAAGTAAAAGATGAAGATCGACGGTGGCGCTGTAACTCCGGCGAGAGCACAAGTTGCAGAGCAAAGAGGTTTGGGGAAAAGAATTTGAGTGAAGTGTTCAAATGAATCCTCTTTCCCCCTTTTTATAAGCACTTCCTCGCTTGGGAAGTGCAAAGGCCTGACAAGAATTGAATGCACCACCACGTGTCAAAAAGGGAATCTTCGTTACGCATTCCCAAAGCTAGACGGTACAATCGCCCAAGTCCTCCATAGCCCCCACGAGCACATCTTCCTCGACCATAGACACAAGTCATATCCTCATCAGGGCTCATCGACATAAAAAACACAGGTTTCGTGTAACACTCACTTACCCGAACAAACAAATAATTAATATTCAATACGAAAATAATCAGAGTTCCCTTAATAAGTGGGATGTCACACCAAGAAAACATAACCTGAATTTCACTATTAACTTTATTCACTTCTTGTTTCTCAAAAGAAATCGTTTAAAACAGCGGAATGAAATATTCAACCCAAAAAAAATATATAACATGGCCCTTAGCCAACGAGATCATGGTCCACCTAAACACGTGGTTCACCATGTTTTAAGATGAGTAATGATACATAACACTATTCACAATATATACAACAAAAGATGAAATTCCCATTATCCTGTGTTACGTATCAGAGCGACTCCTAAGACTCGATCAGGCAAAACGCACTCCATGCACTACTCAAGTACCTGGATTATCTGTACTTCCAAAGAAGCACAGACACAAGAAACAACAAAGGGGTGAGAACTACATTCAATAATTAACAGTGTAAAATACAGGCTAAGAAATAGAATTCAAGCAATCACACACAATGTGCACACATTCACAACACACTTGTCATTATCCCTCATAACCCAACAAAGACATAATAATAAAGCAATGTGACTTAATGACACAATGCAATGCAAGTGGCACCAACACACCATGGTTCATTCAATTGAACCCGGATAAATCACATACACCCCTACTTGGCAATGATTTATCCCCACCACACTCCACAATGGAGTTCGGATGAATCACATACACTCCTCCTGAGCAATGATCCATCACCATCGACACCATGATATGCACGACAACAATATGCATACAACACACATGTATAGTAAAATTACACATTCTCATGATCCTCCTGATCACAAATTCAATAATTATTCATCACAACACACCCACCACCGGGCATCCCTCACTTGACGTCATTTAGTTAAATATCTAATTAATTCACTAAAATTACTAAACTAATTATTTCCATCACCAATTACACATTTCTCAGGGTCTGACATCTATTCCCAACCTCTCAAACCAAAAGAAACCGCCTCGGACGCGAAAATGGGAAAGAAATTGCGAAAACGGCAAAATTCTGCATTCTCGCTGGTCATACGCGTATTGCCCTGGGCCATACGCGTATTGCCCAGCTCGCTCGCCCATCCATATGCGTATTGCCCAATGTGCTACGCGTATGAGCAGAGACTGAATTCTCTCAACAATTCCACTTCCAGATCTCCGTATGCGTATTTCCCTACCTAATACGCGTACTGTCTGCCCCATACGCGTGTCATTATGCATTTCAGCAGAGGGCCGTGAAAAATGGGTTCCATACGCGTATTGCCCTACCCAATACGCGTATTGTCTTGCCCATTACGCGTATGGCCTTGCCCAATACGCGTATGGGCAGCGAAAACCCAGAATTTTCTGGTTTCACACCAGTCCATTTTCTGCTCAATTTTAACACACAAATCTGCAATACTAGAATCATATAGCAGCAGCAACATAGTGTTTACACATATTAAGACATAATGGATCGATTTACACACTTTCCATCACAATTTCAAATATTCAACAACAATTCCACAACAACATAATTATACATACAATTCCTATGAGGAGAAAGAATCCTCACTACCCTCTAATGTTATCAACACCTATATTGAAATCCATTCTCCCCCTTACCTCGAATTATCGATTCAATTCTGGTGAAAATTGTTGATGCCAAACTTAGTTCTTCTTCTCCAACTTTCTCTTGGTGAACACATGTGGTTTTTTCTTCCCAATTTCTTAATCCTCCCCCTTTTCCCTTATTTTACTACTACTAATTATATTATTACTAAAATTCTAATTTTATTTACTAATAACCATATTAATAGTAATAATAATGCAAATAACAATAATAAGAATAATAATAATAATATTGGACATAAAAATAATAATACTCCTCTTTCTACTATTATTAAATATGTCTCCACATTATTCATTAATACCTTATTATTATTCCAACATCTCTATTTCCCCGTTCCGTTAGGGACCCTACACTCTAAACAAGGCCAAACAAAAGAAATAACACACGACGATTAAATAAATTAAAATGGGGTGTTACAACCCTCCCCCACTTAAAATATTTTGGTCCTCGAAAATGTACCTGATGGAAACAATTCTGGATACGACTCTCGCATCTTGCTTTCCAATTCCCAGGTCACACTTCCTCCAGCAGCTCCTCCCCAAGCCACTCTTACTAGGGGAATCTCTTTTCCTCTAAGTTGTTTCATCTTCTGATCCTCAATCCTTATCGGCATCGCTTCCACAGTAAGATTATCTCGAATCTGTACCTCATCCCTCTGGATAACATGAGATGGATCCGACACATACTTCCGAAATTACGATACATGAAATACGTCATGCAATTTCGAAAGTTCTGGCGGCAACACCACCCTGTAAGCAACTGCACCCACTCTTTGCAAGATCTGATACGGTCCAATGAATTTAGGATCCAACTTCTTCGATTTCAATGCACGTCCAACACATGTCACAGGGTTGACTCTCAAGAATACATGGTCACCTTCGCTGAATTCCAAATCTTTCTTCCGATTATCGTGATAACTTTTCTGTCTACTCTGAGACGCTTTCATCTTTTCACGGATCATCTAAATTGTCTCAGTAGTTTGTTGCATGATTTCAGGCCCAAGCACAACATTCTCACCAGTTTCATACCAACACAGAGGCGTTCTACATCTCCTACCATACAAAGCTTCAAAAGGTGCCATACCAATACTATAATGGTGACTATTATTATACGTGAACTCAATCAATGGCAAATGAGTATCCCACGCACCACCTTTCTCTAACACACAGGTTCTCAACAAATCTTCTAACGACTGAATAGTCCTCTCCGACTGACCATCGGTCTGTGGATGATAAGCCGAACTCAACTTCAGTTTAGAACCTAAAGCCTCCTGCAAACTCTTCCAAAATTCTGAAGTAAACCTCGGATCTCTATCCGACAATATACTCGACAAAACACCATGCAGTTTCACAATTATTCTGATATAAATCTCCGTCAGCTTTGTTAACGGAAAACTGATATTAATTGGTATAAAATGTAAGGATTTTGTAAGCCGATCCACCACCACCCAAATAACATCAAAGCCTCTCGCCGTATTTGGAAAACCAGTAACAAAATCCATAGCAATACTATCCGACTTCCATTTTGGGATCTCTAAACGTTGCATCAACCCCGAAGGTTTCTGATGCTCCACTTTTGACTTCTGACATGTCAAACAAGCATAAACGAACTTAGCTATATCTCTTTTCATACCGGACCACCAAAACAACTTCTTCAAGTCTTGATAGATTTTCGTGGCTCCCGGATGAATACTCAAGCTACTCCGATGACTCTCCTCTAAGATTGCCTTCCTCACTTCTTCATTATCTGGTACACAAATTCTGCCTCGGAATCTCAATACCCCAACATTGTCCACTTTAAAATCACTATCAGGATCATTTACTCCCGAAGGCATCAAGTCCACTAGCTTCACATCAAGCCTCTGATTTTCCTTAATTATGTCCTGAAAGTTATTATTCACCTTAAGCATACCCAATCTAACACTTTCCGGTGTAGTTTCACAAACCATACTCAAGTCCCTGAACTGTTCAATTAATTCCATTTCTTTTATCATCAATGCTGACATGTGTATTGCCTTCCAACTTAGAGCATCCGCAACAACATTAGCTTTCCCCGGATGGTAACTCAAATTAAAATCATAGTCCTTCAAGAACTCTAACCATCTTCTCTGCCTCATATTCAATTCCTTCTGATCGAACAAATATTTCAGACTCTTATGGTCACTGAACACTTCAAATCTCGATCCATACAAATAATGTCTCCAAATTTTCAATACAAAAACCACTGCGGCTAATTCAAGGTCATGAGTAGGATAATTTCTTTCATGCACTCTCAATTGCCGTGAAGTATATGCCACTACCTTGCCATCTTGCATTAACACTCCGCCTAATCCCATCTTAGACGCATCACAATATACTAGAAAAGGTTCGCTTGGATTCGGTAGAATCAATACTGGTGTTGTAGTCAATTTCTTTTTCAGTTCTTCGAAACTTTCTTCACACGCCGCATCCCAAACAAAAGCTTGACTCTTTCTAGTTAACTGAGTCAACGGTAACGCCAAATTAGAAAATCCTTCGATAAATCTTCGGTAATAACCTGCCAAACCCAAGAAGCTTCTAATTTCCGTTACAGACTTCGGGGGTTCCCACTAAAGCACTGCACTTACTTTAGATGGATCCACTGCTATGCCATCACCAAAAATAACATGACCCAAGAAACTCATAGTATTCAACCAAAATTCACATTTTGAGAACTTTACAAATAATTTATTATCCTTCAACACCTGCAATGCAATCCTCAAGTGTTCTGTATGATCCTCTTCAGATTTAGAGTAAACTAATATATCATCAATGAATACCAGAATCAACTGATCCAGATAAGAATGAAAGATACAGTTCATATATTCCATAAACACACCCGGCGCATTAGACACTCTGAAAGGCATCACTGCATATTCGTAATGTCCATATCGAGTTCTGAATACAGTCTTCTGAATATCACCTTCCTTCACTCTAATCTGATGGTAACCCGACCTCAAATCAATTTAACTTAAAATACGAGCCCCCACAAGCTGATCCATTAAGTCATCAATCCTTGAAGTGGATACTTATTCTTAATGGTCACCTTATTCAACTGACAATAATCGATGCACAGACGCATACTACCATCCTTCTTTTTCACCAACAACACTGGAGCCCCCCACGGCGACACACTTGGCCGAATAAACTCTTTATCAAGCAATTCTCCAATTTGAAATTTCAACTCCACCAATTCTGATGCAGACATCCTGTATGGTGCCATAGATATAGGTTTGGTACCAGGAACAAGATCAATAGTAAATTCAATTTCCCTCGCCGGAGGCAATTCGGTAATATCCTCAGGAAACACTTCAGGAAATTCACTTACCACCGGTAACTCGTTAACTGAGGTATTGCTTTCAACTGATAACCGGCAACCACCACAAACATCTTAGCTTCATCTTCTAACAAGGTTCTCAATTCCTTAGTAGACAAACAATTAGCCAACATCTCTTCTTCAGGAGTAAGGAACAACAACCTCTTCCTAAAGCAATCAATATAAACTCGGTTGAATTGTAACCAGTTTATTCCCAGAATAATATCCAGATTACTGAGTGGCAAACAAATCAAGTCCACGCCGAATTTTCTACCAAAAATAGTCAACGGACAATTCAAATATGCCAAAGAAGTAACCACCGAACCAATAGAGGGGGTGTCAATAGTCATCCTCTGTTCCAAGGTAGACGACACAATCCCTAATTTATTCACACAATCAACATAAATGAACGAGTGGGTTGCACCCGTGTCAATGATATCAATCAGAGGAATGTCATTAATAAAACAAGTACCTTTGATGGAACGCTCACCATTGGTGGACTGGGCTCCTACCAAGGCAAACACCTTTCCACTAGCCTGAGATTTCTTTGGATTCTCATAGTGAGTGCTGATGTGACCCTTCTCTCCACAGTTATAACAGGTAGGCTTAATGGCCTTACAATCTGCTATAACATGACCTGGTCGCCAACACTTGAAGCACTTCTTCACCTCATTCGGATAATTAATAGCACGGTGACCCATGCCACCACATCTGAAACACTTGAGAGTATCAGGAACAACTCCTCCTTCTTTTGATTTCTTTCCCACATCAGCTTTATGTTTTCCTTTATCAGGTGGAGCACTATAAGGCGTACCCCCATACCTCTGCCTACCCTTCCGGCCACTCAAGGCTTTGTAATGAGCAATCCGGGCCCTGTTATCATTATCATAAATCTGGCTTCTACTTACCAGCTTCGGATAACTCCGTATCTTCTGACAAGCAATGGCCTGTTTGATCTCGGGACGTAACCCGTTCTCAAACTTCAAGCATTTTGAAGTCATGACCTCATCGGTATTGTAGTGAGCACAATATTGCACCAACTCCTCAAACTGAGCAGCATACTCAATAACAGTCATGCTACCCTGTTTCAGTTCCAGAAACTCAATCTCTCTCGCACTGCGAATATCTTCCGGGAAATACTTTTCCAGAAACTCACCCTGAAACACTACCCAAGTAACAAGAGTACCCGCATCTTCCAACCTCTGACGACTATTATCCCACCAGGCTTCAGCTTCACCTTCTAGCATATGAGTGCCAAACTGTACTTTCTGAGCTTCATTACATCCCATGGTCCTGAAGATCTTCTCAATAGCCTTCAGCCACTTTTGTGCCGCTTCAGGATCAAGAATACCACCCTCGAAGGTAGGCGGCTTATTGCTCTGAAACCTTTCTAAGTTACGGAACTGCGCCTCCTTGACAATCTGATTGTTGTTCTGCACTGCCTGCGCCATAGTTTGCAGCGCCGCAGCAAGAGCAACGTCATTCCTCCCTACCATACTGTTCAACAATCACAACACGGTTAGAAGAACACACAAGTATACTCCTATTCTAAGGACAGACTCTACTACCACATCTGGCCGGACGGACCGACCTACTCTGATACCAATTGTAACACCCACTTACCCGAACAAACAAATAATTAATATTCAATACGAAAATAATCAGAGTTCCCTTAATAAGTGGGATGTCACACCAAGAAAACATAACCTGAATTTCACTATTAACTTCATTCACTTCTTGTTTCTCAAAAGAAATCGTTTAAAACAGCGGAATGAAATATTCAACCCAAAAAAATATATAACATGGCCCTTAGCCAACGAGATCATGGTCCACCTAAACACGTGGTTCACCATGTTTTAAGATGAGTAATGACACATAACACTATTCACAATATATACAACAAAAGATGAAATTCCCATTATCCCGTGTTACGTATCAGAGCGACTCCTAAGACTCGATCAGGCAACACGCACTCCATGCACTACTCAAGTACCTGGATTATCTGTACTTCCAAAGAAGCACAGACACAAGAAACAACAAAGGGGTGAGAACTACATTCAATAATTAACGGTGTAAAATACATGCTAAGAAATAGAATTCAAGCAATCACACACAATGTGCACACATTCACAATACACTTGTCACTATCACTCATAACCCAACAAAGACATAATAATAAAGCAATGTGACTCAATGACACAATGCAATGCAAGTGGTACCAACACACCATGCTTCATTCAATTGAACCCGGATAAATCACATACACCTCTACTTGGCAATGATTTATCCCCACCACACTCAATGGAGTTCGGATGAATCACATACACTCCTCCTGAGCAAAGATCCATCACCACCGACACCATGATATGCACGACAACAATATGCATACAACACACATGTATAGTAAAATTACACATTCTCACGATCCTCCTGATCACACATTCAATAATTATTCATCACAACACACCCCACCATCGGGCATCCCTCACTTGACGTCATTTAGTTAAATATCTAATTAATTCACTAAAATTACTAATTTAATTATTTCCATCACCAATTACACATTTCTCAGGGTCTGACATCTATTCCCAACCTCTCAAACCAAAAGAAATCGCGAAAACGGGAAAGAAATCGCGAAAATGGCAAAATTCTGCACTCTCGCTGGTCATACACGTATTGCCCTAGGCCATACGCGTATTGTACAGCTCGCTCGTCCATCCATACGCGTATTACCCAACGTGCTACGCGTATGAGCAGAGACTGAATTTTCTCAACAATTCCACTTCCAGATCTCCGTACGCGAATTGCCCTACCTAATACGCGTACTGCCCCGCCCCATACGCATATCATTACACATTTCAGCAGAGGGCTGTGAAAAATGGGTTCCATACGCGTAGTACCCTACCCAATACGCGTATTGCCTTGCCCATTACGCGTATGGCCTTGCCCAATACGCGTATGGGCAGCGAAAACTCAGAATTTTCTGGTTTCACACCAGTCCATTTTCTGCTCATTTTTAACACCCAAATCTGCAATACCATAATCATATAGCAGCAGCAACTTAGTGTTTACACATATTAAGACAGAATGGATCGATTTACACACTTTCCATCATAATTTCAAATATTCAACAACAATTCCACAACAACATAATTATACATACAATTCCTATGAGGAGAAAGAACCCTTACTACCCTCTAATGTTATCAACACCTATATTGAAATCCATTCTCCCCCTTACCTCGAATTATCGATTCAATTCTGGTGAAAATTGATGATGCCAAACTTAGTTCTTCTTCTCCAACTTTCTCTTGGTGAACACATGTGGTTTTTTCTTCCCAATCTCTTAATCCTCCCCCTTTTCCCTTATTTTACTACTACTAATTATATTATTACTAAAATTCTAATTTTATTTACTAATAACCATATTAATAGTAATAATAATGCTAATAACAATAATAAGAATAATAATAATAATAATAATAATAATAATAATAATAATAATATTGGACATAAAAATAATAATACTCCTCTTTCTACTATTATTAAATATGTCTCCACATTATTCATTAATACCTTATTATTATTCCAACATCTCTATTTCCCCGTTCCGTTAGGGACCCTACACTCTAAACAAGGCCAAACAAAAGAAATAACACACGACGATTAAATAAATTAAAATGGGGTGTTACATTTCGCGAGCACGTTTCCTAAACCTGGTCGACAGAAAAACACCGTTTTCGCGAGGACATTTTCCAAATATGGTCGACATAAATACGCCACTTCTGCTGGCACGTCCTCGCATACGAAAGGTTGTCGGGCTGCTAAGCAACTAGCGTCGACCACATTAACCACCGAATAAATGAGGGAATGCCCTTGAACATTGTCACCCAAAGGTAGCAGTCCACGAGGCTATCTCAAGTCATCACTCTTCCTCAGAGCAAAGACTTGGGGGGCTCCTGTTCTAGACTGGGCAGGCGCTTGGCCACAACAAGGCAAGGCCGAATCCAGTCCAGCTCTTGGCAAGGCCCAATAGCCAAAACTAGCCGTTGGGCACAACTAGCCGTTAGGCACAATATGATCGTTGAGGACATGCCCCTCACGCGCTTGACGATTCATGCGACCAACTATTTCCCCGGATCTCACGGAAACACTTGGACCAGGTCAGAGGGTCACACACCTGACCCTCCACCTGGCAGTCTCCCATTGGTCGACCAGATATTTCGGCCACATGGAAGACCTTGGCCCCGCGCTGGGGGTTACTTCTATAAATACCCTCTCACTTGAGAGGGGCAGGTTTGATCACTATTCAATACTTAAAATCACACCTTAACGCTTTGTGCTTGCTTACTCTCTTTTGCTCAAGTACTTACTTTGGCATCGGAGTACCTTGCAGGTACACCCCCTCCTCTCCTACAAGCATCCTCATTTGTCCTACACGAAGGCCACGACAATCCATTCTGATCACCTCATATCAGTTCCCATTAAGTACAACGAATGTAAGAGGTGTTAATAACTTCTCATTGCATAACCGACTTCCAAAGCCAAATTTGGTTGCAACGACCATCTTCTTTCATTTTTAGGGGTTTTATCGATATTTTCCCTTTTCTTTGGAATAAATAAAGTTCGTTGGAAACTCATTATTTTTCATGGTGAGACAATATGATGTACGTCTTAGTTGTATAAGTTCAACAAGTTGCAATTCTTATTATGAAATTTAGATCTTACATTTCAAATTAAGTGTTTCTTGAAGCAAACCTATTTTTAAATTGGTTGGCATTCTTTTAGATATGGGCACTCCTTATGAATCTCCTACCATTATGAAAGTTGTTGATGACAAAGTTGACAATGTACCTTGTATTTCTCATTGAAGGGAAATCGTGATCCAAAACGCAACGGAAATTAAAATTTTCCCTTTAGTGATCCTTACGAATGGGCATGATCTGTGATAGAAATGGTTACATCTTAAGGCGATAAAACCTTTGCTGCTGAATCGAAGAAGTGATCACGAGCGTTGAATGATGAATAATGCCTCTATTCAATCCACATGAACAGATTCCTTTAGTCTCAGTGTTATCTACTATGGTTGAAGGCTTTGAGTGAGAGAGAGAGAGAAAGAAACATACGGTTAAGGTTTCACAAACCGAATTTTCATCAAGTGTAAATGCTTCTGCGCAAGGGTTCTATTTATAGAACCACTTGTGCGGGCTGCAAGCTAAAAAGCCCACTTAAGTGCACGTACACCATATCTTATGGTGTACAGTATATCACTTAAGTGCGTGGTACCTTACCACATTCCGTATTCTACTTAAGTGCACCGAACCTTACGGTGTTCTACATTTACTTAAGTGCATCATACCTTATGGTGTTCATTATTTACTCCACCTCTTATCAATTTGCCCTTATGTGTTTGACCCTGTAGGTTTTCGCGATATTGACAATTATATTAAATCACACATTTAACATAATAAATAATGAGCGGTATCTAGCAACACATCACTATTACGCAAGTCACGAAAATGTCATGTGATCTAACAAAACATTTTGTGATAATACTTGTGTGTATAATTACCCTTTTTCCCTTATGTCTACATTAAACACAAGACATATACCATGTCATCCTTGTCCAGTTCAATATTGGGCCCTTAGATATTTATCCTGTTACGTAGGATAGGAAATTTTCATCTAGGTCACTCAAGTACCTCATCATGCTTTGTGGAGTACCCATCAACTGTCTTTATGGTCATCCAATTACAGACAATGTTTGATCAGTAATAAAGTACTCGACTCTACATCTAAGGTCCATAGTGGTTTCAGGTCGAAGGGTGGTGTACACCACTATCACCATGAGAGTAACTTATGACACTTTGCATAACATTCTATGTAGTGCTTTCATAGCGGGTCAATCCAGTATGAATATTACTCCTAATAATCATGCCTATGTTAAGACTTGATAACTCCTTATCCGTTATCCATGAATGTGATCATTAGTCTATCTACATAATAGTCTTAATGCTTTAAGGTTATCCCACTCACAGTAAAACTTGACTACGAATACTTTAAGAATAATGTCCTTATGTTTAATGAGATCTGATGATTAAATCACACTTAATATTTCATTAAACAGATTAGCTATTCTAGGGACTTTATTATTTTGGAAAAAAAAACATAATAAAGAAATGCCTTTTATTATTAATAAATAATTCGATATAAGTACCAAAAGTATTGGCCTCTAGGGCTTACACCAACACTCAAAAAGTACAAAGTATGTGTGTTCCCTCTACAAGGACAAGTGAACTCATAGGTTTTTGTAACTGTATTACAATTTGGGTAGTAAGGGCTTGATCACAGCGGCGAGAAGCCCTGCATGGTGGTTTTTAAGGCTGTTTGAGGGACCAACTTACGTGAGGTGAGAGGCCATGCTGGTGGCCAGCGCTGCTGGGTTGTAGGATGATGGTTAGGTTGCTGGTGTGTTAAGGTTACTAGGAGCGTAGTGTTATCTGAGTAGTAGTAAATGCGTATGACTTAAGAATCACCTTTCTCTCCTTAAGGGATACAATATTTATACGAGTCTCAACCGCTTAGGATTTTTACCTCCTATACGTGGTCTTAACCGCTCCCCTCTTACTAGGGGAGGTTGTTGGTGGCCTATCTTCTTGGAGTCGGCACAATTGTTAGTCGAGGGCTTCTTAAAGGATCCACACCATTGAATATAACATTCAAGGCTTTGGAGTTTTCAAGAGCTTCTTCATCTTCAACATTAGACAACTTAGCTTCTGGCTTTAAGATTGATGTTCCATCTTAGAGGTACTCACAAGGTGTTTCTAACCTTTTAGTATAGCCTTCCATGTTTTGTTGTCCATGGAATTAAGAAAAGCGATCATTTTAGTTATCCAATAACCATAGTTGGTCCATCAAAGACAGATGGTCTATTGACTGATCCTCCTTCCTTAGTATTGTCCATTTGAATATAATATATATTCCCTATAGCTCACGCAAACAGAACAGGGTGCCAGCTCTGATACCAATTGAAATTCTTGTTCACAAGACAGATGTTAGACACAATGTTTGGAACAATGTGTATAACGTTCTTATAACAAATTAACATATAATGGGATATAAATCATAAAGCAATAAAGAACACAAAGGATTGATAACCCAGCTCAGTGCAACGTCACCTACGTCTGGGGGGCTTCCAAACTAAGAAAGGAAATCCACTCTCAGTAGTATTAACACAAATAGTATTAGATGAACAACCCTTGTTCAATGCCTCTCTTCCTAATACTACCTGTGTCTTCCTATTTAGGACTCCCCCTTAAATATGAGAACCCATATCAATTTCTCTCAATCACTAACCTTAGTAATCAATATATACAATAAGTTTAAAGAATGTTGATTTACAACTCAACTAACAAAACAACCTATATGCGTTTGATATGGAAGTTAGACTCTATAGAGGTTCACAAATAACAACAAGTACAAATACTCAAATATCAAATCCTAACACACTACATCTTCAATTCTAGCACACACCTTCTTGTTAGGAATGGGTCTTCTTATATAGAAAAATATTTGTTGCGCCTGGGCATCTGAATTAAAAATAAATAGAATTAATTTTGATGCAGATTTTATTTTGAAACATATTTGTTTTGCTATACATTAATGTCCACCAAGATATTTGATCTCATTTAATTTGATTTGGTCTTGGACAATCTTTTTAGCCAATCTTCCTTAAAACATATTGCTAAAAGATACAACTGATAAATGACAAATTTCCTTAGAACCAATCAAACACACGCACAGGTTTACTCATGTAATCTGGCTTATAGAATGAGGCCAGATGCTGCACCTCGTGCTGGAACATCTTGTCTCACATGATGCCTCTTCATAATTTACATCTTGTTGCTCATGTTGTTTTACCTAAAACGGCCAACCAAAGAACAAAAAACTCATTCTTGATACATGAAGGTTAGAAAGAGCTCGTTATAATTAGATATACCGATGCTAGCTTCGAGATTGATAAAAAATACTTCAGATTGCAATATGGTTATGTGTTTTGCTTAAATGGTGGCGCTGTGAGTTGGAAAAGTTCAAAGTAGGATACAATTGCTAATTCTATAACAGAGGCTGAGTATATTATTTCCTCAAATGCAGCAAAGGAAGTTGTTTGGTGATAAGTGCAAAATGTACCTATTTTTGTATATGATTTTTGTTGCACTTATCGTTGCTTTTTGTTAAATATCATACGAATAAACCCTGTTTTGTTTATAAATGCGTATAGTTTACATTTTAGTGTATATATTGCGTTTCGTGTATATATCATTGAGTTTAATTGATTTTATCTCATTTTTGTAGGTATTCAAGCAGTGGAATTTTCCCATTGTTGTACAGAGCATTGAATAAGCTTTCCAACGCTTCGAACTGGGCGAAAAACAGAATTACAGTTCAAAAGTTATGAAGAAAGTAAGCTTTGGATTTTCAAGCATGCTTGGAGCGTGCTGAGCGCGCTCCTAGCCCACGGAAGGAGCAAATTCCAGCGAGTAGTGCGCTGAGCGCGCTCCGAGCCCGCTTAGCGCGCTTTTAAGGCGGTTTAACAATTTTTTAGGGCGCGCTTAGCGCGGTCTGCAACTTTGACAGTCCATAAATTGTGGAAAAACAGATTTTTTAGGGGATGGTTTGGGTATTTTTTGCTCCCACTCCATCAAACTTCATTTCTTCATTGGATTTGCTTAGAAAACATCATGGAAGCTTGCATTTGGAAGATCCGGGGTGGATTTCTCATCGATCGGCTCTGACAATCCGTGAAGTGTTTGGTTCATTTCTGATTTTTTTCATGTCTTTCTTCTTTGTTGGGTTTGTATATGTTTTTACTTTGATCTTATGTACATTTGTCGCCCATGGCGTTATATTTAATTTGCTTTACAAATCTCTGTTGGTGATTGTTCTTGATTTTTGCTTAAATGCTCGGGGTTTGGGTCGTGTTAGAGATAAACATCACAAACTTTGATTAAGGATAATTATCTGTTAGTTTCTGGATGCTAGAGATAGATTTAGGGCTAATAATCCGTATGGGTGTCGGAACTTAAATGCCTTCCGTATTTCGAGGCTTCGTGCGCGAGAGCGACGAAGAGAGTGATACAGTTGTTTCTCAGCTCGGTGTGTTAGAGATGAACACTATTGTGAGCGATACCAGGTGATATTGAGGAGTATTGTAAGTTGAGTGCAACTGGTCGATAAGTTTAAGTCTGTGATGAGTGGAATATATACATGCTTGATAAGTATTTTCTCTCTGATGAATGAATTTTCTTATGTTCTTATTTACTTTTCCGCATTTACGCTTTAAACCATTTAAACCCAAACTCATTAACAATTAAATTGTCGAAGGGCAATTCAATCTCTGTGGACACGATAATTCCCGGAAAAATACTTCCAAAACTTTTGTTGCTTGCCCTATACTGCAACCAACAAAATGGCGTCGTTGTCGGGGATTGGTGTTTTTATTGGATCGCATTGCGATAGTTTCTTTGCTTTTGAGTTTTGTAGATATCGTATATATTGTCTATTTTCACTTGTTTATATTGATACTTGTATATGTTTACCATATTTGTGAATTTTACATGTTTTGTATACTTGTAAATTTGGTGTATATGTTTGTTTCTCTTCACGTTTGCTAAGCGTTTAGTTAGGTTTCGTCGTCGGTGAGCACTAACCGTGTAAAGAGGCAACTTGGAGAAGTGTGTATAAATAATATGCGTCGAGCTTACGACGTAAAACAAGCATGTTTTATCATTTTTTTGTTCCGTTATTACTTTTTCATTATGAGATTTTGTATACGAGATTGTGTAGGTGTTAAGTGGAGGCCTACACCAGAACCTTGTTGCTGTACTGGTTTTTCTGGTTCTGGTGTAGCGCACTTAGCGCAGGCCTACGCGCTTAGCGCGCTCTGCTGTGCTGAGCCAGTGGATTCTTTTAATTGTTCACTTGGCTCCCCCTTTTTCCCACTTCCACCAAGGCCTTATATATTAGTAATTATTAGTAATTTTTCTAATTCTTTTGTTGATTGTTTGGACTCAAATTTTGGTTCGATTGATTGAAGTCGCATTTGGTGTTTTTTCCGATTTTGAGTGTTTTAACTTGCGAATGCGTGGTAATGATAGTGTTTAACATTTGGTACGCGTCCAAGGTATGTGTTTATCGCTTTCTTGACTTTAGCATATTCATGATACTTAGCCATTTTACAAACTTCTATGCCATTCATTCTCTTATATACTTGTTCGTATGTGAATCACTTTAGTTCCCACCCTTTTTGTGAGGAAACCTTCCATTGTTCATATATGCTCGGAGTTCTAACATTCTTGTTCTAACTGGATTTTATTATGTTTAATCTTTTGTTTGTGTTGATTATTTGAAAGCATGAAAAAGATCAAGGCATTTGTTTCATTTTGAGCACAACCACCCTAGCCAAATAGTCAATTCACCTTGTGAGTGTGTGAGAATTTGTAACCCCTTTGAGCTTTTTGATCCATGTTTTTATTTGAACTTAATGCTTGTCTATGAGTATTTAGTTCACTTATTTTTGATGGATTTTGTTTTTTCTTGGACCTCAACTTTGTGTTGTTGTATGGATTTTTTCCTTGCCTTTGAAAGTAGGGAGTATTCACATGATGATGTGGTTGAATTCAAGTTGGGGAGAGAATGATTGTGTACTCATTGGTTGGATTCTATGAGGATTGAAAAAGAAAAGAAAAAAGAGAAAAAATGTGACAAAGAAAAGGAAAGAAAAAAAAAAGGAGAAAAAGAAAATCCTTGAAAAAGGAAATAAAAAGAGTTTTAATAATTGTGCTAAATAAGTAGTGTTGTTGTGTAGCACTAGGGTTTGTGGAAGAAGTTGGTTGTAATTTTGTGTTTGGATCTTTGTGAGTTGATCACTCCCTTAGGTTTAGGTAAGTTTTTATTTCAATTACCTTTAGAAATTGCCCTTGTTTGTTTACCCGACCACGTTACAACCTTGAAAGTCCTTGTGATTCTTGCCTTTATATGTTCAATGTGAATTTTTGGATGATTGCATAATTTAGTCTTTTGTTTGCAAGTTTGTTGTGTGAGTGAAAAATCCCTTATTTTATGTTTTTCATCTACCGATGATTGTTTTTGCTAGGTGTGATTCACATTTGAACTTGTGTTGTTTTAGAATGTTTGGCATGATTTTTGTATTTTGCATTTGTTTCGTGACTATGTTGTCGTCGTAGTTTAGTGGTAAGTATTTACTCCGTGTGTACCATTTTCGATTGAACCATTACATTTGTTTTTGTTTGTAAAAACTTGTTGTTGCGTGATTTCTTGGATTTCGCTTTTGTTCCTTTAGTTGTTGGCTTTGTTTGAGGACAAACAATTATGTAAGTTGGGGAGAGTTTGATAAGTGCAAAATGTACCTATTTTTGTATATGATTTTTGTTGCACTTATCGTTGCTTTTTGTTAAATATCATACGAATAAACTCTGTTTTGTTTATAAATGCGTATAGTTTACATTTTAGTGTATATATTGCGTTTCGTGTATATATCATTGAGTTTAATTGATTTTATCTCATTTTTGTAGGTATTCAAGCAGTGGTATTTTGCCATTGTGGTATAGAGCATTTAATAAGCTTTCCAACGCTTCGAACCGGGCGAAAACGGAATTACGGTTCAAAAGTTATGAAGAAAGTAAGCTTTGGATTTTCAAGCATGCTTGGAGCGCGCTCCTAGCCCACGGAAGGAGCAAATTCCAGCGAGTAGCGCGCTGAGCGCGCTCCGAGCCCGCTTAGCGCGCTTTTAAGGCGGTTTAACAATTTTTAGGGCGTGCTTAGCGCCATAGCGCGCTTAGTGCCATAGTGCGCTTAGCGCGGTCTGCAACTTTGACAGTCCATAAATTGTGGAAAAACAAATTTTTTAGGGGATGGTTTGAGTATTTTTTGCTCCCACTCCATCAAACTTCATTTCTTCATTGGATTTGCTTAGAAAACATCATGGAAGCTTGCATTTGGATGATCCGGGGTGGATTTCTCATCGATCGGCTCTGACAATCCGTGAAGTGTTTGGTTCATTTCTGATTTTTTTTTCATGTCTTTCTTCTTTGTTGGGTTTTTATATGTTTTTACTTTGATCTTATGTACATTTGTCGCCCATGGCGTTATATTTAATTTGCTTTACAAATCTCTGTTGGTGATTATTCTTGATTTTTGCTTAAATGCTCGGGGTTTGGGTCGTGTTAGAGATAAACGTCACAAACTTTGATTAAGGATAATTATCTGTTAGTTTCTGGATGCTAGAGATAGATTTAGGGCTAACAATCCGTATGGGTGTCGGAACTTAAATGCCTTCCGTATTTCGAGGCTTCGTGCGCGAGAGTGACAAAGAGAGTGATACGGTTGTTTCTCAGCTCGGCGTGTCAGAGATGAACACTATTGTGAGCGATACCGAGTGATATTGAGGAGTATTGTAAGTTGAGTGCAACTGGTCGATAAGTTTAAGTCTGTGACGAGTGGAATATATACATGCTTGATAAGTCTTTTCTCTCTGATGAATGAATTTTCTTATGTTCTTATTTACTTTTTCGCATTTACGCTTTAAACCATTTAAACCCAAACTCATTAACAATTAAATTGTCGAATGGCAATTCAGTAGCACCGATCTCTGTGGACACGATAATTCCCGAAAAAATACTTCCAAAACTTTTGTTGCTTGCCCTATACTGCAACCAACATTTGGATCAAAAAGTTGATTAGTGAACTTGGCATAGTCTTTACCAATATGGATCCCAATGATCTATATTGTGATAACGATGGTGCTATCGCACAAGATAAGGAACCTAAATATCACCATCAATCCAAACACATACTTAGGCGGTATCACCTCACTTAAGAGATAATAGATATAGGAAATGTGAATATATACAGAGTACCAACACTTGACAATGTCGTAGACCCATTGATAAAACCTTTTGTGCAATAGAAGCATGATGTCATACTAAATCTATGGATATTAGGTGTATGCCTTATTGACTCTAGTGCTAGTGGAAGACTTTTGGTGTAACCTTAGAGTCCAATAGTTTTGGTACTTGTATCAAATTATTTATTAATAATAAAAGGCATTTCTTTGTTATGTTTGTTTTCACAAAATAATAAAGTCCCTAGAACAACTAGTTTGTTTAATAAAACATTAAGTGCGACTTAATCATGAGATCCCATTAAACATAAGGACAATATTCCTAAAGTATCCATATTCAAGCTTTATTTTGAAATGAGATAATATATAAGCATTGAGACTATTATGTGGATAGGATGACGATCACATCTTATAGATAATGGATAAAGAGTTATTAAGTCTTCAAATAGGTATGAATATTAGGAAAAATAATTATATTGGATTGCCTCATCGCGAGAATACTATATGGAATGTTATGCAATTTTCATAAGTTATTCTAAATGTGATAGTGGTGTATACCACTATTCTACTTGAAAGCACTATGAACCCTAGAGGCGGAGTCAAGTACTTTATTACTAATCAAACATTGTTCGTAACAGGATGACTATAAAGATGGTTGATGAGTACTCCAAAAATCATGCTGAGGGACTTGAGTGACCTAGATGAAATTTGGCCATCCCGTGTAATAAGATATATGTCTAAGAACCCAATATTGAATTGGACATGGATGGCATGATCTATGTCTTGTGTATAATTTCCACAGACAGGGTTACACAGATAAGGACAAATTGTTGAGAGATAGAGTTAATAAGCGAAATAAAAAACATCATAAGGTACAATGTACTTAAGAGGATTATAGAACACCGTAAAGTACAATTCACTTAAGTGAATTGTAGAACGCTGTAAGGTATAATGCACTTAGGTGTACAAAATATTGTAAGTATCGTGTAATTAAGTGAAATGCAATACATTGTAAAGTACGATGCACTTAAGTGAATTATAGAACACCGTAAGGTACGATACACTTAGGTGGAGTACAAAATACGGTAAGGTACGATGCACTTAAGTGAAATATAATACATCTTAAGGCACGATTAGCTTAAGTGGGCTTTTCAGCTTGCAGCCCATACATGCGGTTCTATAAATTGAACCATTGTACATAAACTTGCAAACTTGATGAAATTCGGTTATGAACCCTAGTAGTATTCTCTCTCTCTCTCTCTCTCTCTCTCTCTCTCTCTCTCTCTCTCTCTCTCTCTCTCTCTCTCTCTCTCAAGATCTTCATTCGTGTCGGCTAGCACTGAGACTAAATACACTATGTTCATGTGGATTTAGTAAAGGTGTTGTTATTTATTCAACGCTTCTGATCATTCGTCTGATTCAACATCAAAGGTGTTAATCATCACAAGTGATAATTATTTCTATCACTGATCATGACCATTCATAAGGATCGATTTAAAAAAAATTTGTTTTACACTGCGCACACAATATCTACTATTGTACTCGCTAGACTAAAAAAAAATCAATATTACATATAAGACAAAATATTAATAATTAATTTTTACAAATATTTATGATTTTGTCACAAGTCTAATATTGTAGTTCATATATTCTATGATCATTTTTTAAAATTAAAATTATTTACTTAATAGTATTAATAAAGATTTTTATAGTTATTTAAACTTATATAACTATTTATATAATTTTTATAATTTTTTTGTTAACATAACATTTTAAAGTATAATATATATATATATATATATATATATATATATATATATATATATATATAAAACTGTTCATTGGGGTGTAAGTAGATCAGAAAAAATCAATTAAACTAATAAATCAAACTAAATTAAATCAAATCGAATTGATTATTTTTTGTTCGGTCCTCGGTTTTAGTTTTTAAAAATCGATGAACCAAACCGATGACTATAAATATAAATTTTTTATTTATCCCATGATTAAACCCAAATTCTGTACTGATCCAACTCTTCTCCATGTTTGTTTACACTTTCCTTCTTTAAACAAAATATGCAGGTAAAACCAAACTCTTAACATAATAATATAGAAATCATAAGCTATACAAATTTGTTCTCACCAAAATGCTGCTCTAGCTACTAACCACCACTATTTCTCTCGCCAAGTTCATTCTTATAGGTTATGATTGATCTCAGAATTTAGGTTAAGTCTAACTCATCCCTACAAAATCTATTTGTAAGGTAATAATTGCCCCATTTATAAACACACCACATGTCATATCTCTAAGCAATGTGGGACTAAATCCATTCCTTCAAAGCTAATACAATGAAGTTGTTAGGGGCTGCAATGACGCAAGTCAAAGTGCCACAATAGATCTAGGATAGGCTCTGATACCATCTTAGAATTTGGGTTCGGCCTAACTCATCTCTACAAAAATGGCTTGTAAGGTGAGGATTGTCCCCATTTATAAATATAACACAATCCATATCTCTAAGCAATGTGAGACTAAATCAATTCCTTCAAAGCTAATACAATGAAGGTGTTAGGGGCTGGAATGAGGCAAACCAAAGTGCCGCAATTAAGGCGACTAGGGGAGGACCGCAATTAAGGCGGAAAGTCCAACAATTGCCTTATTCATGTTCAAGTTCTCTTTGTTAGTTTTCATCTTTTTTTTTTTTTTTACCTTTTTTTTCTTCTTCAACGAATTTCCTTCTAGTCTTGTTACAAAATAGTTTTAATGTGTGTTAGAGATGTGAAACGTGTTAATTATGTGTATTAAAACATTTTTGTTTTTATTGCTGTGTTTTATTTGTAATGCTTTCAAATCTCTTTCCAACTTTCGCATGTCAAGTGTCAATTTTTGTATTCGATAGTGAATTTATTTCACGATGTAATGAAAATTTTGGTAATGATTCACATGGATTAAGAACAACTTGTAAGTTGTTTGAAAAGTAGAGCATGAAATATATTATATGAAATGTATTATTTGAAAAAATAATCGCATACAATACATTGAAAAACATGATAGTATAGAATATACAAATGAATATAATGTTTAAAAAAAGTGTTGTAAACCGATCAACCAAACCAAACTAAACCGAATCAAATTGATTAATTTGGTCTGGTTCTATTTTTAAACACTAAAAACCAAACCAATTGATTTAGTTTTATTCTATTTTTAAAAAACACTAAAAACGGAATTAAATTAAAGTGATGGGGCTATCATCCGATTCAAACAATTTTTTAACCAAAACCCAATCCAAACCGAATAGATTACACCTTAAGTATTCATAAAGAATAACTTTGCAATTAAAATCCCCCCTTAAAAAGTTCTCCTAACTTCCCAAAAAAGTTAATAACCCATATTTTTTGAACTTCTCAAACTAATTCGAATTGTACTACAAACAAGCAAAGTTAACCCATTTTTTAACTCATTTAAGCATAGAACCTTTTTCTTAATAATCTTTATCAATAACCATAGCATCTTTTCAACTTCCAACAAAAGCAATAAAATAATAAAAACTAGTCCTTTTCCTTGGTTTCTTTTTTTGCTTCACTTACTAAAAGACAAAGAATCCACCTTTACTAAAACCCTTTAATGGGTTGAAATATTCAGAAAAACCAAAACCAAGTTTTGAACAATGTGGTTTAAGTTTGTTCTTCTCTTTGCAACAATCTCATTTTCCTTTTTCAGCTCAGCAGTTTCTCTAAACCGTAGCAGTTTTCCATCTGATTTCCTGTTTGGAACAGCCTCTTCAGCTTACCAGGTTTTTGTTCTGTCCTATGTTGTTTGTTTTTGTTTTTGTCTTTGCATCTGTATATGTAAAGTGTCGGTTAGATCTTATTTGTATTTTTCGTGTTTGTTGTTTGAAGTATGAAGGTGCAGCACATGAAGGTGGCAAAGGACCAAGCATATGGGACACGTTCACTCATAGCCACCCAGGTTTGAATATTTTGTTTCTCTTTTCTGTGTGTTTCTGTTAAAGTAATCACAAGCGTCTGTGTTGGTTTCAAACACCGAAAATGACATAAAGATACTTTTTTTCAGAAGTGTCGGGGATATATAGATTGTTAGCGGTTCTTTTTCATTTGCTAAGTGTATGTTTGGTTTAGCTTTTGGAAGAGCCAAAAGCAATTCTAGAGGTGTAAAATTAATTTTGGAATGATTTTTAAATGTTTGGTTCTTCTACGGTACAATTGATTCCGTCTTTAACCAGTTTAAAACAGAATCAGTTCATTCAAAATCGGTGTATGCAACTGTGCTTAAAGTTTTAACAGAACGAACTTAGATATGCTTTGATGATTTGTTGGTTCTACAGATAGAATCGCAGACCGCAGTAATGGGGATGTTGCCGTTGATTCATACCACCGCTACAAGGTACTTTCATTCTCTTAACTTGAGTTTATAGAATAAGATGAATTTTTCTAATATTGAGATTTTATTCGATCGAAATTGATGATATTGTTCACAACTTGAATAAAAAACCAGGAAGATGTGGCTATGATGAGGGATATTGGATTTAACGCCTACCGGTTTTCCATTGCGTGGTCTAGAATACTTCCTCGTAAGTAACTTTCTAGTCATCTTTTACGTATACTCAAATTCTCGAGAAACTATGAAGTTTTGAAACTTAAATTGAACATAGATATTGGTGTTGTTTCATAATGAAATTAAGCTCGAACTTTTTTTGTTTTTTAGGTGGAAATCTAAAGGGAGGGATTAACCAAGAAGGCGTCATATATTACAACAATCTCATAAATGAACTGATAACAAATGGTCGGTATAAAACTCGATTCTCGTTTTCTCTTGCTCTTTTTTTCTTCTTCCTATGATGTATCAAAATAAACTAAACATTATTTTGATGTAACTTTTTGCTTGTAGGACAACAGCCTTTTATAACTCTATTTCACTCTGATCTCCCTGAAGCTCTTGAAGACGAATATGGTGGTTTTTTGAGTCCCAAAATCGAGTAAGCAATAGCGGTTTTATAAGTTTATAACCCTTTTCTAGCAATACATTCTCCGACACTCTATTTCCAACACTCTTTCTATAATTAGTTGAAATTTTCACGTGGATCCCACTAAACGTGCATAAATTTGTGGGATCTACGTGAACTTCAACCAGTAATCAATTGTGTTAGAAAGAGATGTTAGAGAACGCATTACTAAGACTTCTCGTCTTCCTGTTCTCTCCCGAGTTTTGGAAAATTGACATTTTTGTTTTGTAATCAGGCAAGATTTCGCGGATTATGCCGAAGTATGCTTTAGAGAATTTGGCGACAGAGTGAAGCATTGGATTACATTAAATGAGCCATTGCTTTATAGCACGGGAGGTTATGGAAATGGAGGTTCCCCACCCTCGAGGTGCTCTAAATGGGTAGCTAACTGCAATGCCGGAGATTCTAGTACCGAGCCGTATGTAGTTACGCACCACCTCATTCTTGCTCATGCCGCAGCCGTGAAAGCCTATAGGGCAAAGTTTCAGGTTGCTGCGTAATTTCATTTTATAACAAGATAAAATAAATGCAAACCTTTTTTATATAAGCTATAAGTTATTTTCATAAGCTATCTTGAAGAGCTTATAAAAATGTCATAACTGCGAATGATTCGATCACAGAATACTCAGAAGGGTCAAATTGGAGTAACACTAAATTCTGCATGGCTTGTGCCACTGTCGCAATCAAAAGCGGACAGAGATGCAGTATCTCGCGGTCTTGATTTTATGTATGGATGGTAAGTCTCTCTATCTTTCCCGCTAACAAGGTCTAGCGTTTGATTTCTGCTGCTAACAAATTCTCACTAATCATTTTGTGTTTTTCAAGGTTCATGGAACCTCTGAACTCTGGTACATATCCTGCTACAATAGTTAACAAAGTCAAGGAACGTTTGCCGAGGTTTTCGAGAAGTCAATCCTTAATGGTCAAAGGATCCTTCGATTTCGTAGGTTTAAACTATTACACTTCAACTTATGCAACCAATATACCTTGCCAGGGTGGAAAGCCGTCGGTTTTTACCGACAGTTGTGTTAGATTTACTAGTAAGTAATTCTATATAAACCTTGTTTAACAATTCATTAAAGTTTCTTCGTAATTTTGATACTTATTACCCTTTTTTTCCTTCACTTACATCAGGTGTAAGAAACGGACTTCTCATCGGTCCAAAGGTACTTGCAAATGGAAATAAG
This sequence comes from Lathyrus tuberosus, assembly GCA_022829125.1. Lineage (NCBI taxonomy): Eukaryota > Viridiplantae > Streptophyta > Magnoliopsida > Fabales > Fabaceae > Lathyrus > Lathyrus tuberosus. Next base: position 568,591 of record JALAZF010000812.1, on the reverse strand, counting down.
TTGTTAAATTTTACTTGGACTCTATTTGGATAAGTGCTTGTGTATAATCTATTTCTATAATAAAATGTATTCTCACTTCAGAGAATTATTGAGCAAAGTAAGATATCTCAGTTGTTGACGAGAAATGATTCTTTCATCAACAATTAAGATCCTTACTTTACTCTTCGAAATGATCAACTCACTTTCGACGAGCTAAATCATTTATCGTTCTCACCACCGAGACTTTTTCGGAAAGGAGTTAAGAAGTTAGTAATGTTTGCAGGCTGCTTCGGATTGGCTCTACGTCTATCCACCGGGAATTCAAGGACTATTACAATACACTAAGGAGAAATTCAACAATCCGGTTATTTACATAACAGAAAATGGTAAGATTAACTCAAATTATCGCGTTTTTCCTTAACGCTGCATTTTTACCGTGTTACAATACTAATGTTTCGATCGTTTGAATCAAATCGTTCAAACATTTGTAGGAATTGACGAGGTTGATGATGGAAAAAGGTCACTTAATGATAGAGCGAGGATAGACTATATTAGTCACCATCTATTGTATCTCCAAAAAGCCATAATGTGAGTTTAAAATGAAAATTTTGTATAACAAACCATTATCGTCTATGATATGCGATGGACAAGATTGCACATACAATCTTTGATTTTGTTTTGGACTCAACAATTGAAACTTTGAATTTGGTAGGAATGGTGTGAGGGTGAAGGGATACTTTGCATGGTCGTTGTTGGACAATTTCGAATGGAATTCTGGCTACACGCTCCGGTTTGGACTCGTGTATGTAGATTACAAAAACGGACTGCGAAGACACCGTAAAAGGTCTGCCTTGTGGTTCAAGTTATTTCTCCGCAAATGAATTGGTGAAAAGGTGATTGTAATGCAATGTTTCCTTCTTAATCATAGCCAAGTCACAGTTTAAGGCATTGTAAACATTGATTTGATGATTTCTGATAACTGACCAAGATGAGTCTTCATTATCTGTTGTTGTTCTAACTTATGACACGAGATTAGAGTATTGAAAAATTATCCTACTGGTGATCCGCCTACAAACCCTCCAAACTACCCGGCCGACTCGAATCAGACCAGCCCCACCACAAACCAACATAACAATTCACCATGTGATAGCAACCGAATGACCAATAGAATCCTCCAATTGGAAAACATGAATCCAAACTTATTCATCTATAACACCTAGAGTTGAACTTGGATTCAAACACCACCATGTTATGTTGAAATTCAGTTCCTTTGTCTTTACTTTCAGCCACTTCCAAGCATCTATTTTTTACCTTTTCTACCGGATTTTCTATATCAATGTTCTTGTTTAGAAATAACTTATCGTTTATTGATTTTCAAATATTCCACACACGCAAACCAAATTACTTGAGCTTTTTTTTTATCTATTTTACTGTCTCCACTAAGTAACCCTTCGAATTACTTCAGATGCGAAAAGTTGTCGTTATGCATCGCCGAGGAAATGTTTAACCATCGACAAATGACATACTAAACACCCGCATAGACTGGACACAAAAAAATGAGACACAGACTCTTCTTTAACGCACTCCCTACGCACACACCAGAACTGTTATTAATTACTCCTTTCCATATCAAATTATCTCTAGTATCAATTCTATTTTAAAAGATTCTCTACACTAAGCACGCAACTTTTGCCAGGAAAATTTTGTGCACGCTTTGGCCCAGTCCGTGTTCGCTGGATTACCAGCTTGAGTCAGTAGCCCCTTTTACGTTTCCTTAACCGAGTAAAATGGCTCTTGAAACCACTCCCCAAAGTTAAGATTCAGAATACATTTCCACCAAATAGAGCAATCTCTACCTCCACCTACTGTTCCATCATCTCTCACCCCATATCGATTAACTAAGGCCTTGAACCATAAACCTCTTCTCTCAAAGATAGTTTTCCATTCCCATTTTTCCAATAATGCCAAATTAAAATCCCTCAAGTTTCTGATACCTAAACCCTCTTCATCAACTGGCCTACACACTTTATCCCAATGAACCTAATTTATTTTTCTCTCACCCTCACTAAAACACTTTTATGATAATTCATCTTTAACTCCGACATGACTTCGAACAGTAGCAGGTTTGCTTTGATAATCCTGACAGTAAACCAACTTTTTTCACCTATGATCAATGTATCATCTTCATATTGTAAGTGAGTGAAACGTTCTTCTCCGTTTTCGAATTTGAATCCATACAGCAGCCCCGCCTAGTAGATCCTTTCATCAACATGTTAAAACCTTCTGCCACTAATAAGAATAAAAACGGAGACAATGGATCTCCTTGCCTTAGAGCGCGAGACATTTTAAATTCTTTCGTGGGACTTCTATTTATGAGAACCGAAATACGAGACAATTTGAGACATTCTGAAATCTGTTGGTGTACAAGGTGAAAATAATGATGAAAAGAAGATAATATATTATATTGAGAATGACGGCTACAAATGATAAGGATACAATAATGGAATGACATCTACACTACCTTATTTATAAGCTAAAAACTAGGGCTACAAAGCAACAATAAAATACTAAAATACCCTCTAACAAACTTGGTCACCAAGTTTGTGAATATTAATTAAAATATAAATTATTAATTCTAATACCATCCCTTAATTTATATTTCCTCAAAACTAACAACACCAATTTCATCCCTGAAGCGAAGGAATTGATCAGTCTTGATAGCCTTCGTCAGTACATCTGCCAACTGTTTCTGGGTGCTACAGTGCAGAACTTCTAACACTCCACTCTGAACTTGACTGCTCAGATAGTGATACTTTGTCTCAATATGCTTGCTTCTCCCATGCAACACTGGGTTTCTGGCAAGATTGATTGCAGACTTGTTATCAATCATCAGCTTCAGAGGTTTGTCAACTTTGATCTTCAGATCCTCCAGCAAGTTCAGAATCCACACAGCTTGGCATGCAGTAACAACGCCTGCAATATATTCAGCTTCACAGGTTGACAACGCAACAACAGGTTGCTTCTTAGAACTCCAAGAAATAGGACCTCCCAGAAACTTAAACAAGTATCCAGAAGTACTTCTTCTGTCAACTCTGTCTCCACACCAATCAGAATCTGAATAACTCAGAAGTTCTGATTCACTCTTTCTTCCAGAAGGGAACAACACTCCATACTTCAGAGTTCCCTTGATATACCTCAGAATCCTGACAGCAGCTTGGTAATGAGACCACTTGGGTTTACTCATGAATCTACTAACCATTCCAACTGCATAGCAAATATCAGGTCTGGTATTACACAAATACCTCAGAGAACCAACCAACTGTTTGAAGGTTGTAGCATCCACATCCTCACCATCAGAATCAGAATCTAGTTTCTGATTCGTATCTGCAGGTGTGATAGCAGCCTTACAATTCTGCAACTTAAATCTCTTTAGAAGTTCTCGTTCATACTTCAATTGATGCAAAATGATACCTTTCTCAGAATGTCTGAACTCCATCCCTGGAAAGTATGTCATTTTCCCGAGATCAGTCATTTCAAACTCATTCATCAGCACCTTCTTGAACTTAGCTAGTTCTTGTTCAGAACTTCCGGTCAGCAATATGTCATCAACGTACAAACACACCAGAATCATATTGCCTTCAGAAATATGCTGAACATAAACACCGTATTCCATCTGCTTCTTGAAAAATGAATTAATCTTCTGATTCCAAGCTCTGGGCGCTTGCTTCAATCCATACAAAGCTTTATGTAGTCTGTACACCATCCCTTCCTTATTCTCTTTCACAAATCCAGGAGGTTGTGACACATAAACTTCTTCTTCTAATGGACCGTTCAGAAATGCAGATTTCACATCTAAATGCATCAGAGGCCAATTCCTGTTAGCAACTATTGCAATCACCAATCAGATTGTTTCATGTCTCGCTATAGGTGCAAACACTTCAGAATAATCCAGCCCAGGTTTATGCAGAAATCCTCTTGCTACCAACCTCGCTTTGTGTTTGCTAATTGATCCATCTGGCTTTAGCTTCTGCTTGAAAACCCATCTGACGCTGATGGCTTTCTTGTCCTTTGGACGTTCTGTCAGCTTCCAAGTCTTGTTTCTCTCTATGGCATCAAGTTCTTCTTTCATGGCCTTTAGCCAGAACTTCTGCTTGAGAGCCTCTTCTGTACTCACTGGTTCAGAGTCTACTAACATGGCACACTGAATAATCTCTCCCTCAGAATCTACTTCAGTGTCTTGCAACATGTCAAACTCTTCAAATCTTCTTGGAATGTTTCTGATTCTCTGTGGCCTCTGACCTCGTTCAGAATCTTCTTCAGATGCTTGAACCCCAGAAGTTTTGTCCTCAGAAGTTTCTCCTTCAGAAGCTCTTGCTCCAGAAGGTTGACTTCCTCCAGAACCTTGACCACCTTCAGAGTCTGGCATATTCTCAGAGTCTGAATCACCACCAGAATCTTGATCATCATCGGAATCTGGATCATCAGAATCACCTTCATCTTCTGAGTCTCCTTCAGAGTCAGAATCACCATCAGTTTCAGAAACTCTTATTTCTAACCTTCAGAAGTTCTCACATCAGAATCAGATTGAGACTTATCCCAATTCCAAACTTCTGATTCCTTCACAATAACGTCTCTGCTGAACTCAACTTTATTAGTTTCTGGACAATAAAGCTTGTACGCACCTGTACTGTGGTACCCCACCAGTAACATTACTTTGTTTCTATCATCCAACTTCTGTCTTCTAGCTTCTGGAACATGTTTGTAACAAACAGAACCAAACACCTTTAGATGACTAACACTTTGCTTTTCTCCCGTCCACTTCTGAATAGAAACTATTTCCTTCAGCTTCTTCGTTGGACATCTGTTGAGCACATATGCTGCGGTGGCAACAACTTCTTCCCAGAAGTTCTGAGGAAGCTTCTTCTCCTTCAGTATGCTTCTCACCATATCAAGCAAAGTACGATTTCTTCTTTCAGCAAGACCATTGTGTTGAGGAGTGTAAGGAGCAGTAACCTCATGCTCAATTCCATTCTCCTCACAGAACTTCTGAAACTCTTTGGAGTTATACTCACCCCCACCATCGGTTCTGAGAATTTTCAGATTCTGACCACTCTGATTCTGAACCTTCATTCGGAACTTCTTGAATTCAGCAAACACCTCGTGTTTGAACTTAATAAGGGATACCCATGTCATTCTTGTGAACTCATCAACAAATGACACAAAGTATTTGTTCCCTCCAATCGATGCTACTGGAAATGGACCACACACATCAGAATGTACTACTCCCAAGGCATGTTTTGCTCTTGGAGCAACTTCTGACGCAAATGGCAATCTTGGTTGCTTTCCTTCCATGCACACTTTGCATGACTTCTCAGGCTTCTTAATTGTAGGAATTCCATGTACCAGCTTCTTCGAATTCAGATGTTCTAAGCTTCTGAAATTCAGATGACCAAATCTTCTGTGCCACAACTCACTTTCTTTCACAACACTTGTTGCACTAAAGACATTCAGAGTCAGAAGTTCTGACATTCACCTTGAATGTTCTATTCCTTCCCTGTTCTGACTCCATAATCAACTTCTGATTACAATCATACAGCTTTAGAAGATTGTCCTTCATGGTAACTGAAAAATCTTTCTCAATTAATTGTCCCACGCTCATCAGATTGCTTTTTATGCCAGGTACATACAACACTTTCTGAATCAATGCTGTTTCCCATTGTTCAGAACAACTTTGACATCTCCCATACCTTCAGCGTTAAGATATTTGTCATCAGCACATCTGATCTTTGTCCTCTTCTCAGAATCAAAATCAACCAGACAGTTCTTATTTCCAGTAGGATGATTTGAGCAACCAGTGTCCATATACCACCAGTCTGTCAAATTTGTATCATCAGATTCAGAAGCCATCAGTAGCACAGATTCATCATCAGAACTTCTGGCTATATTTGCTTCTTCTGACTTCCTTTCTTTGTTTGACCAACAATCTCTAGCAAAGTGACCAAACTTCTTGCAACAGTAACATTGGATCTTCTTCTTGTCATACTTCTCTTTTCCCTTCTGAGCATTCTTTTGCCTATCAGAAGTTGAGGTTTCTGACTTCTGACCACCATCAGATCTTCTCTGCTTCTGATGCTTCTTATCAAAAACTGCTTTCAGAGTCTGCTGCTCTACTTCCCTTTCAGAAGTTCTCTCAGTCAGACGCAACTCTTGCGCTTCTAGACTGCTTTGCAGCTCTTCAATTCTCATGGTGCTCAGATCTTTAGAATGTTCTATTGCTACCACAATGTAATCAAACTGAGGAGTAAGGGATCTCAATACCTTCTCAATGATTACTTGTTCAGAAAGAGTTTCTCCACATGCCTTCATCTCATTAGTGATCAGAATCACTCTGGAGATGTACTCAGAAACTTTCTCATTGTTCTTCATGTTGAGATTCTCGTACTGCTTACGTAGAGACTGAAGCTTCACCTTCTTCACTGATGCGTCACCACCGTAACATCTGACCAGTGTGTCCCACGCCGCCTTTGCCGTCGTTGAATCTGCAATCTTCTCAAACACATTCGCATCCACACACTGATGGATGTAGAACAATGCTTTCTGATCTTTCTTCCTTGTATCCTTCTGCGCGTTCTTCTGCTCCTCTGTCGCATCTACTGCTACCGGAACATAACCTTCAGTGACAAGATCTAGAACATCTTGAGCACCGAACAGTACACGCATCTGAATCATCCAACGATTCCAGTTTTTACCATCAAATACTGGAAGCTTGGTGTTCATGCCGCCGTTGCCGTTCATCATCTTCAACCTTGTACAATACACTCAGAACTTACCCCACACAGTGTTTTCCAACCCACAGAATCAAAAAATTATGATTTTGATCAGAATTTTGTTCTAGATTCAACACGAATCAAGAACCAAAAATTCAATCACACAAGAATCCTCACGTTTTCACTCGTGTTTTCCGTGTTTTCCCATTGATCCTAACCGGAGCTCTAGATACCAATTGTTGGTGTACAAGGTGAAAATAATGATGAAAAAAAGAGAATATATTATATTGAGAATGACGACTACAAATGATAAGGATACAATAATGGAATGACATCTACACTACCCTATTTATAAGCTAAAAACTAGGGCTACAAAGCAACAATAAAATACTAAAATACCCTCTAACAAACTTGGTCACCAAGTATGTGAATATTAATTAAAATATAAATTATTAATTCTAATAAAATCCAGCTTATCCACTTTTTGTGAAATCCCATATTTGACATCACAAAAATAAAAAAGTTTCAATCTACGGAATCGTATGTTTTCTCAAAATCCACCTTAAACATTATAACTTCTTTTTTCTTTCATTTTGCATCATCTGCTATTTTATCCAGAATTTATCTTCCAGTACTGAAGGTCGATTGCGATTCTGGGATGACTGATTCAATCATTAAGACTCACAATGTGATATTTAGCCGTTTTTTTAATTAGTTGACACGTGAGTGAAGTGGTTTCACACATCAGAATTCAGTTTCAGCATGGTAAATATCATACTATGTCATTATGATTCTAAATGTTAGCAAAAATGTTGAGGTTACATAACAAGTGTTTAGAAATATTTCTTTGAGAAGCTTGGTGATGTTTATATATATATACAACAAAGAGTCAAAGAAAGTATACTCCATTAAAGGAGTACCATAGATATATTTTAAAGCGAAAACAACTCATTACAATCCGTAAGTCATTACACACTAGATGTATACTATGTAGGACTATTTAAAGTTTTCACTAGATAAACCGTTAAGTGTTTCGATATGTGAGTTTTGCTCACCAAATAACTTACTGATAAGTATCTTGGTATGTTTTATAGATATGGAAATCTATCTTCTATGCGATAAAAATCAGTTATGTATAGATACCACTAATACATTTTTATTTATACAGAAATTTGATACATGAAAAGGGGTAATAAGGTGGACTAAGGAGATTGAAATCAAATATATAGTGATTGTCGTCATTATACGATAAGATATCGACACAAGAAAAAGAGAAAATAATGTGGACTAAGGAGGTTGAAATTAGATATATAGTGATTATCGTCATTACATGATAAGATATTGACACATGAAAAAGAGAAAAAAACAACAAATTATTATTAGGTTGTGATAGAGGTGACAAGTACAAGAAAGCTGATATTGCAATAAAAAGTACTAATAAAAAATGTGGTTGTCAATTCAAATTCAAATGAATAGTGTTTAAAGATGGTTTAAAATGAAGGATTGATGTAAAATGTAGATTTTATATCCATAGTTTACTTGATAAATTTGAAGGTCATATGTTTGTTAGACGTTTAAGTGCAGATGGCAAAAACATGTTGATTTGACAATCCATCATGTTCCACCCAAACATATACTTCTGTCATTGCAAGAGTGAGATCTTGAGAATGTCACTCAAATTACACAAATATATAAATATAAGAGTATGTGGCAAAATGAGATCAGATGTCCTAGAATTGAGATATAACGTTTATTTAATCTAACAGAAGATGTAAATTATGTTTATTGGAGTAGAAGAATACATGATTTAGATGTTGGGAGAAATTTTTTGCGGCCCACCCAGATTCAATAAAGTTGTCGAGTATTTTTTCTATTATGTTGACTATGGACAACACATAGAAGACAAACAAATATAGACAACTTTTATTTAAAAGTGTTGGTGTGACGTCAGCTGGGTTGACACTTTGTGTTGCATTTGTCTATATGGAAGATGAACAGATGAGGAATTTTTGTTGGGTATTAGACAATTTTTTTATTAAGGAAGAGTTGTGTCCACAAGTAATTTTGAATGATTGAGATCTTGTTTTGATGAAAGTAATTGAAGTCGAGTTTTCAAGTAGGGTTAATTCGATTTGGCCTTAACAAAAAATGTTAGTTAAAAATGCAAGCAATTTATTGTGAATGATAATCGCGATGCGATAAACGCACTATGGATTGATCTTGTATAGGTCAATTATGATGTGGAGTAATATCAACACTTACATCAACTTGAGTAAACATGTGTTGATTGTAATCAACTTATTGATTATAAGAAAGACACATGTTGACTCCTCATGGATATAAATTATTTGGAGCATGAATCATTTGAGTATTGCATTTGAGCAACACCGCGACTAATATGTATGATTATCATTGGAAATTAAAGATGTTAGAGAATAATATAAGTGACTTGTACAAATGTTAAGAGAGTATGAATAACAACATGAAATTACAATTAAACAACATTAGAGTTTTTTTAAAAATTTTCAAGAGTTTTTATGAAGTTCAACAGATATACACATAGTAGTCCATTTTATGGAAAATTGCATGGATCGGTGTCAAAAGCTACTTTGAGACGCATTGCCGAATAGTTCTAGAGAGTTGAGCATTTGGGAATCAACACCCAAATTTGTGTTTGTAGTCTTATAATATCGTATGGGTTGTCTTGTGCTTGTGAGTTGGGAAGATATGCATTGAGTGGTGATTATATACCAATATATTCTTCACATTCACCGGAGAAAATTAAGCATGAAAGGTCAATAAGAGGTAAACACAGTTAATGAATCAGAGGTGGACATGAGTAATGCAATTAAAGTATTATGGAGAAGGTTCAGGTCACTAGATGAAGTAGGGAAAGAGAATTATAAAGTAAAGTATGTGAAATTATTTACCTCACTATGAGTTCAATGCCCCCACCTCAAAAAATAAAAATGGAAAAAGAAGTGAAAAAAGGAAAAAAACCAACAGGATATGATGTGTATCGAGACCCTTCATATCATGAATATGTTGACCAAGCATATTGTGATTCTCAAAGATCGTTAAAGAGGTCATGTAAACAACTCTTGCCTTGCTTACCAACAATTAGAAAATACTGTGAATCCAACACAAATTACAATATTAATAATATCAATAATAATATAATATTAAATAAATAAATAAATAAATAAATAAGAAAAATAGATGGCATTTTGCTAACTCTAATATTTGGTCAATTGGTGTTAGATGACAAAATATCAATTGGAGATATTTTATAAAATTATATAATATTATATATTAAATATGTATTATATATATTTGGTGGAAAAGAAAAATAGAAAGAAGAAGAAATTTGGTAAGCTGAAAGAAGAAAAGAGGAAGAAGAGAAGAGAAAAGGGGAAGAAGAAGAGGAAGTTCTCAATCATCATCAAGGTCATGGGTTCATCATCATTTCATCCCACTTTCTTCATCAAAGGTGAGTTCCATTAGTTAGTATAACATTGGGGAAAGAAAATGAAAACATTGGTGGGTTAGTTTTTGTGTTGAAGTTGAATTAAATATTGTGTTCATGATGTTTTGATGGAATGCATGCTTAATCATGTTGTACTATGTTTATGTGAATGTTTGGATGCTAAGACATATGGGTTTTAGGTAGAAACTTAAAATCATGGAAGTTAGTGTTTTCTAGATTGTTAGAAAGTTTAAGAAGATCGTGTTAGTGAATTATTGTTCTTGCACCCATGAATTTCTATGAATGATGTTGATTGTATTTTCATGACTTATGGTAGTTCATGTGTTAAAATGTTGTTCTAATGTTTCATAATTGTTGGAGAAAGATACAAGAGATTACAAGTGGTAATAAGGGAGTTTAGAAGTGAGTTTCCATGAAAATAGCAGGTGCAAATCAATTGGTTCCTGAACATTTTTAATGCAAATCGATTGTTGTCCATTACAGAAGCGAAATCTCGAATTTTTAGCTGTGCAAATCGATTGTTGTTTTATGCAAATCGATTTCTGTCTGTTTTAGAAGTGAAATTTTACACTGTGCAATCAATTGTTGTTTTATGCAAATCAATTGTTGTCTACTATTTTTCTAAAAATGTGATTTTTCATGCTTCTAATCATATTGTAATACCTTTTTAATTACTTGCCATGATATATATGCATTGATAAAAGTGACAATATGGATATAGATGTTTGGTTGATAGTATAACATTGGATTGAAATTGATTGTGGAATAACATGTGAAAAATGTGGTTTTGTTCCCACCATAATTCATGAATCGGAGATCCGATTGATATGGGACTTGAAACATTGAAAGGGTAATCCAATGGGCTATTAAATGGTGATGTGAGATCATGAACTAACCTAAAATGCTTGGTAGAGGATAGTAGTGGCTTGTGTGCCTTATTATGTATATGAACTACTATGTTGGTTATGTTTGACATGTTGTAAGATTTTCGAACTAGTGATTGTTGAGTTTATGGACTCAAGTGGCATGTTTCCATACATCGCAAATTATGTGAACTTAAGTCTTACTCTTTTCCCTTTTTGACTTGAGATAAAAATTGACTAGAACCTTGTAGAGCCGAGTGAACCCATAAGATAGAGGAACTCACTTAGATTATTATCTCACCCCATTATTGTTGTTGTTTTTCAGGTATTGTTTGCAGATTTAGTTTACAAGTGGAGCTATGCATGGATGTTTTAAGAGAAGCTTAGCTTATGTTTTCTTCTGTGTATTTTGTATCATGTACAATGATGGATATTGTACTAAGATCTTATATGTTTATTGTTTGACACTTTCCATATCTTGTACCATTGTTGTTCTTTTATGTTTTGTAAAATGGTAAAGTATGTAAATTATGCCAATAGGCACTTATAATGGTGTTAGTACCAGATAATAACTCTTGTATGATATTATTCTAAATATATATATTATACAGGGCATTACGGTTGGTATCAGAATAGGTCGTATCATCGACCTAGCCTTGAAACATCATAAGTAAATACATTCTTGCCCCATAAGTGTGTCTTGCCAACATGGTTCTTAATATCATATTATGTAATGTTGGGCCTTATCAACCTAATACTATGTATGTCATAGGTAGGACCATGGTTGAGCGACCACGAGGACTCTAAAATGTTAGTGGAACTTGTGCCTTGAGGGTAGGCTCAAGCTAAGAGTTAGCAAGTAAAGAGTTTTGATCAGCTCAGTTGAGGTCTTAGTAGAAGTTGTGCTTCTGGTTGCATGGGATTAAAGGGAAGTGTGTGGTTCAAGCAATCTGATAGTGCTGATGGAATCAGAAAGTTGAGGATTTATGTCGGGTGAATTGTTGAAGTTTGAAGAATATGCGGATTGGCTAGTGAAACTGGATTGACCATTGATGTGGACAAGACTTTCAAGTAATTTTGTTCAGTAAGGAATAAATGATGTTTTGTTGAGCGTACGACGTGAAATCGGGAAATGAGGTAGTTGTTAGTGTTTCAGTTCTAAAGTCACTATGGCACCTTGGAAGAACGTGGTATTGCTGAGAGTATGTTCAGAATGGTATCTTCAAGTAGTTGAAAGATTGAGAGTTAAGGATGTTCGACTTTTGTTGGGAACCTAAGGTAGTAGTGTAGTCTAAAAAGAGACACGAGGACACGACTGTATATTCCAAGTATAGCATGTATATGTCAGACGAGGAGTGAAGGATAAATTCAGGAATATTCAGTCCTAGAGGAGGATCAGATTCGAAATAATAAGCCAGGGATTTAGTATCATTAAGAGACTAATTTGGAGATTTTAAGTTACCCAAGGAACATTTATAAGATATTGGGTCGGAGAAAGAACGAGCATTGTATAGTAACAGAGGGTGTAGTGGTATGGGCCGGAGGAGTTTTATGTTGAGAGATAGAGCAAATGATTTGGATTCAAGGAAACTCTATTAAGATGGTTTTATAATTGGGACTAAGAGATATACCATAGGAGGAGAAGCAAACGCAGAATAGAAAACAGTATCAACGTTGCAATATGAAGGGGTAACGAGATGTAATTTAGACGAATGTATAATGAGGTTATCAATATTTTGTCGAAGCTAAGTAAGGATTTGTAATAAATGGTTATTCACTCATGAAGACTTTTGAAAAGTGAAGTTGAGTGGAAGAAGTTACACCACGGTATTATGAGACACGTGGTAGTAGCATTATGGTCACAAGTGTACGTGATGGATTTCTAGTCTTGAGACGGATGCGAAGTACCACACTCTTTGTTGAGCAGTGAGGATTTTGTTCTAAGAAGTGAGATTGTGGGAAAACAACGAGGAGAAAACCAATATTTAATACGGACTAAGTGTAAATCATGAAATGGACTATATCGGGTGGTCTTGTAGGTAGTTGACAAGAATTGTCGGTTACAAGTCATTCAATAAGTGGTTTCGATGTAGTGAAGTGTTCAATGGATATTGGGTGGGAAGAGAATCCCAATCCATAAGCATGCGAGAGATGTCAAGGTTCTTCAGGAGGAGGTATTATCTTGGTTGTCAAGAGTGGGAGAATTTTCATAATTGTGGACGATCTAAGTGTTCTGAATCTACCTTTTGTTGGACTAAGGAAGTTTGTTGCCTTGATTATCACCAGGGAATTATAGCAAGAGTATGAGGTTGTGTGCTTGATATTATATGTTCATAACTAATTGTGAGGGCAAGGTGTCTCTCTCATTTGAGCTTTATTTTAATGATGTCAAAATGTATACTAGCTAGTAATTTGTAATTTGGACGGTATCATCTCATTAGTGTCGGCAATCTAATTCTGCATTGCATAATCATGAGTCTAAACATATGGTGGAGTCTTGCATATTCCTTACATGTGTGTGATCATGGTATTAGTATTAGGCATGCATAAACTGTGCCTAAATAGATGAAAACGTGTCGAAAAACTAATTTTTGAGAGTTTTTGAAGCTTGAGTCGACCTAAGCTGAGGTCCGGTCGACTCATGAAGTGTTGACAGTGTGTGTGTTTTTCTCGGGTAAGCGCACGCCTACCCTGTGGTCGACGCATGCTACTGGCATTTCTGATTATGCATTTTTCTTAGCCATGCATCGACACATGGCCCCTGTAGTGGTCGACGCATGGTCTTCCAACATGCGCATATTGCCCCACGGGTCAGCGCAGGCTGACCCTCTTTAATGGTTGGTCGACCGCTCGCTGTTAGTAACTAATTTTTCTGATTTTTTCTATGTTCAAAATGCTGTTATGATTGGTTATTAATCCTTGCATCATATAAATACATGGTTCTTCATTTTTTACATGAAGAACAAAAACAAGTGAAAGAAATACATTGAAACTTTTCTCTCATCACCTTCATCTTCATCTTGCACCTTTCTCAACAAATACACAATCATTTTTGTTGATTTTCTGCATCATGAAGTGATAATGTCTAAAGCATTGAGTTGTATTTTGGTTTAGGATGAGTGTTTCAGTGGGTTTGTTCTTGAATAAAACCTCTAGGGTTTTGTCCTCCAAGATTAATTGGATTTGGGGGTTTTTGGATCAGATCTTGTGTGCATTGAATTCAGCCGAGTGAAGGTGATCGAAGAACGGTGGATTTTTTCGATCTAGTAGCGTTAACCAGAGGATTGTGCAACAAGGTTTGAGGATCAAACTGTGTGTGGATCAGAATCAGCCGAGTGAAGGTGATTGAAGACCTGAGTGTTCTTGCAATCTAGTAACGGTAAACGGAGGTTCTTCCAACAAGTTTGAGGTACTTGATTCAACTCGAATCAAGGGAAGAGAAGATAAAGTATCTGCATCGACGAAGTTTCTTGAGTGTGGGATATCTATGTTTTCTCTTGTAAAACATTTGCAAACAAGTTATAGATATCTCAATTCTAGTTTTAGAATTGAGGGCAGACGTACCCGAAGCGAGGACGAAAGGGGAACTGCCTAATCAAACCTGATGTCGTTTCTCTTTCCTTATCTCATTTATATTTCGAATTGTTTACGCTTGTAATTGTTCAATTGATCGATAAAAATTCTGGTATAGTTTTGTGCAGAAAATTAATTTGAAAACCATTGCACAATCATTTTTGAATTGTGCTTAGTGAAAATTATGCATCAACTATCATAGAAGGTTTAGCTTGGAGTTTTATGCACTCCAAGTGCTTGATAAATTGAACGCTTGCTAGGTGTTTGATATATTGTCAAGTTTGGTTTAATTTTTGACTGCTCATTGGAGATTGCACCATATTAAGTGCTTTTTGAAAATTGATTAATTGTTAAGTTGCGATTCTATTTTTCTCTTCGAGCCTTTCGTTCCATTTGGCTTACGTATATCCGATCCTCTCAGTAACTCGGTTCGTGTAGACGAATTATCCTCGGCCGCTTCCGCAAAATATTTTAAAAACAAATTTTAGCGCCGACTCGCATTTAAAAAGAAGTGATATATTCAACCCCTCATTCTAGATCAATTGCCTTCATCTAACAAGTGGTATTAGAGTCACCGGTTAATTTTAGTGCTTCAAGTATAACTTTTTTAAAAATGGTAAACGAACTGAAAGGGGCTTGTAATAGAGCACCTGTTTTTAATGGTGAGAATTATAGTTACTGGAAGGATTGTATGCGTGTTCACATCAACTCTATTGATAGGAAGGTATAGAGCGTTATACAAAACGGTCCAATGGAAATAACCATGACCGATGCGAATAACGTGGTAGTACCTAAGCCTGAAGCACAATGGAATGAAGAAGACGAGAAAAAGTACAACTACAATTGGAAGGCTAGAAATATTTTGATCTCCTCATTGGGAGTTGACGAATATTATAGAGTTTCACATTGTACGAGTGCTAAAGCTATGTAGGACGCGTTACAAATTGCCCATGAGGGTATTAACGACGTCAAGCTAGCTAGAATCAATACATTGACTCAAGAGTTCGACCTCTTTCACATGAAGCAAGGGGAAACCATTGCCGACAAGCAAAAGAGGTTCACTCATTTAATCAATAGACTTAACTCACTTGGCAGGCCAATCTCCAATGACGTTGCTACTAACAAAATCTTGAGGTGTCTTACTAGGGATTGGTGTAGCGCGATTTTTGTGGTTTCGAATCACTATCGCTTTGGTACTACAGTTCGATTCATTTTTTATCCTGTGAAGCTGATTAAGGAAGGGAAATATATGTCTCCAATTAACCCTGCTTGCATACTGAGGTTAAACAGTCAAAACTGTTGGTTTACAGATGCTATCAAAATAGGGGGTCTGTCTTTAGGTTTATTTTGTTTAAGAACGGAGTGTCGTGACTGTATAGGAGACTTTTGGTAAGGTACTAGGTCTGATGTTTTTGATGGATGTGTGAAGGTGCTGGACTTTGAGTTTTTGATTAGTATGCTCGCTAAGATTTTGCAATCTTATGCCTACGTATTCCCGTTAACGAAACAGGGAAATCAGAGTGATCGTAGTTCCTCTTATTCTATGGGAGGAAAGAGATGTTTTGGTGTCTTGTTCAAAGCCCAAGATTGAAGCTAAAGGTGATTTGTATCTTGTTCAAAGCCCAAGATGTGAAGCTAAAGGGTTTGACTGAGAGAGAACTTGTCATCTCTAAAGAGGGATTGGGCTTCCTCTGAGGGAATTGTTGATTTTTGTGTGCCCTGATCAAAGCACAAGTTTGATGCTAAGATGTTGATTGACTCAACCGGGGGTTTCTTTATACAAAGCCTACGAGGAGGCTGGAAGTTTGACTTTTCTGGGGAAAATGTTCTTTCTGTCTTGTACAAAGCCCAAGATTGAGGCTAAAAGGGATTTTGACTCCATTGGGGAGAATGTATCTTGTGTAAAGCCCAAGATGGAGGCTGAAAGGGTTTGACTCAACAAGAGAGTACTTTTATCTGCCCTGTATAAAGCCCAAGACAAAGGCTAAAAAGGTTGACTCAATAAGAGAGTCTTGAACAGGTGATTGACTCAACAAGAGAGTCTGAAGGTTGATTGACTCAACAAGAGAGTCTTTTATACTCAACAAGAGAGTGTTTTTCTATCTCGTACGAAGCCCGAGATTAAGGCTAAAAGGAGATTGACTCAACAAGAGAGTCTTTTATACTCAACAAGAGTGTTTTTTACATGTCTTGTACAAAGCCCAAGACGGAGGCTAAAAGTGGTTGACTCAACAAGAGAGTCGGAAAAGGTTAGCTCCAATGGGGAGAATCATTTGTACAAAGCCCAAGAGGAGGCTAACTTACTGATGAGGATTATTGAGATCCTAAAGCGGGTTCAAGTGTGGGGAACTCTCACGAGAGGGACTGGGTTTCTGATGAAGATTGATCCAGTGTGATTGGTGTTTTTTCCTATGTTTGAAAGGAACTTGAGAATGTCTTTGAGAATCAAGCGGTTTAGACTATCCAAGTCTAGAGTTTTATCTTTTGTACAATCCCCAAGAGGAGGCGCGGGCATTAAGAGATGAGTATCAACCCAAAAATGGCTGGAGTTTTGACGCTGGAAAGACTGCTCTAGCAAAGGATGACTAAGTTCTGTCTTATACCTTTAAGAGGTTGTCATGGTCCTTGTATTAAGCCCAAGAGAAGGCATGAGAACTTCTAAGAAGCCGAAGGGTCCTTGTACAACGTCCAAGAGGAGGCGAGGATGCTTTTAGGAAGCCTGTGGGTCCCCAAACCAAGAGAAGTTCAAGAAATGCAATTCACAGAGAAGAGATCATTCTAGGAAATTTTGAGAATTTGGAAGAAACCCAAGAGATGCCATTCACAGAGAAAAGATCATCTCTGGGGAGTTAGAGTTTCTTTGACAATTTCTAAGGGTGACAGTATGAGAAAAGGTTCACCGAGAATACTGCCTTTCTCTTTGTTCCGTATTGTTTAACCCCAAAAGAAGGGAAGACTGTATCTGGAAATCCTATGAGGATCTAGTTTTGTTTGTATTTAAAGAGTGACCAACGGGGCTTTACCTAGTTCTAGACGTAGTTGCCGGGAAAAACTCTAAATAACTATACTAGTATTACACAGTGGATATGTGACAAGTATATAAAAGGATGTGAAAGAAGACTTACAGTGAAACAACCCCACAATACAGTTATATACGTATGAAAGTGGTAAATGAAAGCGGATAAACACTTACCCGTTGTAGAGCTTCCATGCTGTTTTGTTAGTTGTTCAACAAAGAAATTAAAGAAAGTTTTGATAACAACATATATTTGAATTCAAGATCAAAGGAGAAAGTGCTTTGAAAAGATTGTTGGGGCTTACAGCTCGAGGAGAGGCCCAAGTTTTAACGATGATCGCACCGTTGTCTTGAAAACTGTACAGAGGGACTTATACAATATGTGAGGCCCAAAAAGTTTTTATGTACAAGGGGATGGGTCTTACACTCTATTAGAGGCCCCAAAGATTTATTTTTGTACAAGAGACGGGACTTACAACTCAAGGAGAAGCCCGAGGTTATTTGTTTGGCAACGGCGATCGCGCTGAGGTTTTTGAAAACACAGTGGGTCTTATACAATATCTGAGGCCCAAATCATTTTGGTTTCAAAAAGGGGTTGGGTCTTACACTCTATTAGAGGCCCAAAGAGTTTGAAAATGAATAAAGATGGATCTTATAGCTCAAGGAGAAGCCCAGTTGATTTTGTTAGGCGACGATCGCGCCGAACGTTTGAAAATATACAGAGGGACTTATACAATGTCTGAGGCCCAAAAAGTTTTATTTACAAAGGGGTTGGGTCTTACACTCTATTAGAGGCCCATGAGTGTTTGAAAATGATTGATGAGGGTTGAATTAATCAAAACCCTAATTTTGTTTGAAAAAGGAATTAATCTTGTTAAAAAAATTAATAAAAAGTATTGAAAACATGTGAAAAATGAGTGGTGATCTTGGATCAACGTTTCAAAAATCATGTTTATATCCACAAAATGATTGGAAACCAATTAGATTTGGAAAATCAAGGAGGAAAAAATATTTTAAATGTTAAAAAACAAATAAAAGATTAATTCTTTGCAAAAATATCAAGTACATGAAATAAATAATATTTTTGGAAATTTTTGGAAAAATAAAATATTTTAACATTTTTGTGAATTATTAAAAAAAGAATCAACTCAAAATCATTAAATCTCAGAGAGAAATTAATTTTTGAATCAATTAAATAAAATCACAAAATTCAAATATTCAAATTTGTGAAAAAGGCGCCAAGAACACGCGGGAAGGGAGTTTTGCTCAGATTTGCATTTTCTATCCAATCTCACTGAATACTTGATGAAATCACACAATCCACATATTAATATGCTCGTTTTCACCTCACGATCATGTCTATGGTCTTTAATTTCATTTATTTTAAGCATGGAATAAGAAATTAAGACAAAACCTCAAGAACCCTAAAATTTGCATGAAGGCTGAGAATTTTGATACACGATTCAAACAAAGCAATTAATTGAGGGGAAATATTCTATGCATGATTATGAATATTTGGCAAAAGTATTGTGCGAGGAAATATGCATAGATTAAGAGATGACCAAGTTTATGCTTACTTGAAGGTCGTGACAGCAAGAGCAATGTGATTTTTGAGTTGGAGGTGTTACAGATGAGTTGTGATGATCTGAACAACTTCCCTACACCATATGGAGCGTGTTTGAATGCTTGGACTTGATTGGAAATGCCTGGATCACTTCATGGCATCTCATCTGCAACTTGGTTGAAAAACATGAGCAACTGGCTGGTGATTATGAGAAATCAGTGTTACAGTTGGGTGTTTAGTGTTTGATCAGCTCACATATGATGTTTATGAGGTGTTAGAGCAATTGGTTTGAGTGGAATTGCTCTCTACTGAAAAATTCGATAGTGACTTGCTAAGAAAGGCATTTTTTAGAGTGAGAAGATGATTTTGAGAAAGGAAAGTGTTGTAGGCCATTGGTGTACTTAAACTGAGCACAAATGAGATCTATTTATAGTAGAGCAAGTTTGTTTTGCAAGCAATAGTGAATGGCAACTGCAACAGCTCATTGTCTAATTGCATCACTTTGGAATCTTAAGTCTCCTCTAGCCATTGAATAGAGGTTAGAGCACATGCCTTTGGTTCCCTAGTTCAGAGATCATCCTTGACTCATTCAGTTGGAAAAGGCTCAGTTCATGCCACCTTGGTGCATCCATTAAATGCTCCAAAACAAAATTGGAGTCTTGTCCCCCTTTTAGGAATTTTTAGGTTTGGCATGCTACTTTTAGTTCCAAAGACTTGGGAGGCTGATGGATCAGTGTTTGTTCCTCCTTAGTCTCCCTATGAGGTGTTCAGATGGATAAACTTGTTTGTCATTTGCACAATTTGATCAAATCGAGCAAAATGCACAAATCTGCCTTGTCGTGACACTTTTTGGATCTAAGTGAAAAATGCCCTTACATTTTGAAAAAAGTGAAACAGATTCTGACTTAGTGAAAATTTCGCTAAGTGTTGGAAAAAGTGGCATTTTCATGTTTTTGTCATTTTGGTCACTCTATAACTAAAAATCCATGAAGAATTGGAGTGAGGTGTAGTTGACACTTTTAAATTATGCCATGAGATCTACAAATCCATCTTTGGATAAGCCAAAATGGTTGCTTGGATCACAAGTTATGATCCTTGGAAGTTGGTACCCTAGCCACTTTGTTCTATAACTTAGAAAATTTCTAAGTTTTTTATGGTTACCCCTTTTACAAGTTATCCCACTTTTCTTGATTTTTCTTGATGAATGATGATCCAAATCACACATTAACATCATTTTGGGGTTAGGGAACCATAATTGATCAAAAAATCAAAAGTCAAACTTTGACTTTTGGGCACAGTTGACTTTTTATCAGATGAATTCTAAACTGTGCGATCCTCTATGAAATCAAGTCCTTGACCTAAATCAAACTTGATGGATTGATTTCATAGGTGTTATAGGGTGTATTGAATCATGTCCCAAGGTTTGGGAGCATGTCCTGGTCAAAAGTCAATGGCACAATTGACTTTTTTTGCGAAACCCTAACTGTGGTTCTGATGAACTTGAAACTTGTGAATCAAGCTTCTTGGATCAATCCATTGTTGCAAATGGATCAATGTAGTGTATTAGGGACCCTCAAATCATGTCTTGAGGTTTTGGCTCATGCTTTGACCCAAAAGTCAACTTAGGGGTGAATTAGGTCAAGAAACCCTAATTCTTGATTTTTTATGAATGCATCCCCTGAGGCTAAATTGACTTGATGATTAAGTCCATGAGGTCCCTTAGAGTATTTTGGGTTGTGCTTTGAAGCATTGGCTCATGCCCAGAGGAAAAATTCCATCTGGAGGCCCTGGTCGACCAAAACCCTAATTTGGTGACACCGACGATCTTGAGGCTTAATCCACTTGGAATGTTGCAGCCTAGTGCTTGATCCATGATGTGGGAGTCCTCTTGATCCATTATGGATGTTTGAGAGGTTTAGAAAAGTTGAAGATCATGTCATTCCTTGATTGATCCTTTGTCTAAGAGCTCTGAGAGGGCTTGAAACCCTAAGTTTGATTGTAGTGGAGGCTCACCCATCTTTGGGGAGACTAATGAGGTATGATGGTTCATCTATATTGTGATGATGGTTTGCACAATGATGGGGAATCTTAGTGGTCAAAATTTGGGGTATGACAGATGCCCCTATTTAATCTTCTTGGACCCGAAGGTGTGAATGGCGAAGGTATTCGGGTGTCGCACCTCGAAAAAATCGCTTAATCGAAGACACGACCCTTCGCGCGAAAGGCGCGAAAAACGGTTCGACAGAGTCGCCACCGAACTTTATTTATCCCAAAAGAGGGAAAGGAAAATATCGAGAAAACCTTTGAGGGAAAGAACATGGTCGTCGCAACCACATTCTGGGTTCGGGAGTCGGTTACGTGAGAGGAAGGTACGCGCACCCCCTCACGTCCGTTGTACTCAACGGGAACCTCTTAGTTCGAATTGTGAGGAAATGTTATCTAAGCTTGTCTAGTTTCTTCTCTATAAATGCTTAAAAGGGAACGATGAAAGGGAAAGATGCTAAGGGAAAGGGGTTGGTTTAAGGATAGAGTGCTCGGCAAGGTCATCGTGACCTCGGGCCTACGTATGCTCATTCAGACGAGAATGAGAAATCAGAGCAATCGTAGTTCGACTACGGGAGAGGATAGGGGAAAACGGAAAATGGAGGGAAGGTAGAAAAAGGTGTGGACGCAAACGGGGGAAAAAGAAAAAGTGTGGACGCAAACGGGGGAAAAAGAAAAAGTGTGCTCGCCAATATTATCGCAGTCTTGTGCCTACGTATCTTTATTCGGACGAGAATAAAGAATCAGAGCAGTCGTAGTTCGTGGTACGCCCACGAAAAGAGGGTTAGGTGTCATACCCCAAATTTTGACCACTAAAAGTTTCCCATCATTGTGCAAATCATCATCACAATATGGATGAATCATCATGCCTCATCAATCTCCTCAGGAAATTGTTGAGCATTGACTACAATCAGAACTAGGGTTTCAAGCCCTCTCAGAGCCTTAGACAAAAGATCAATCAAGGAATGACTTGATCTTCAACTTGTCTAACCTCTCAAACATCCACAATGGATCAAAAGGACTCCCACTTCAAGGATTAAGCACAATGCTGCTCCCTTCTAGGTGGATCAAGCCTCCAGATCGACCGTGTCACCAAATTAGGGTTTTGATCGCCCAGGGCCTCCAGATGAAATTTTTCATCTGGGAACAAGCCAATGATCCAAAACATAACCTAATACATTTCATGGAACCTCATGAACCCAATCATCAAGTCAATTTTGCCTCAGGGGATGCATACATAAAAAATCAGGAATTAGGGTTTCTTGACCTAATTCACCCCTAAGTTAACTTTTGGGAGAAACCATGAGCCAAGACCTCAAGACATGATTTGAGGGTCTTTGATATACCATATTGATCCATTTGGAACAATGGATTGATCCAAGAAGCTTGAGCAACAAGTTTCAACTTCATCTGCACCACAATTAGGGTTTCGCGAGAAAAGTCAACTGTAACTTTGACTTTTGACCTGGACATGCTCCCAAGCCCTAAGACTTGATTCAATATACCCTATGACACCCATGGAACATGTCCATCAAGTTTGATTTAGGTCGAGGACATGATTTCCTGAAGAATTGCACAGTTTGGAATTCATCTGATAAAAAGTCAACTGTGCACAAAAAGTCAACTTTGACTTTTTGAGATTTTTCACCAAAATGGATTTTTAACCCTAAAATGATGTTAGTGTATGATTTGAATCATCATTCATCAAGAAAAATCAAGAAAAGTGGGATAACTTGTAAAAGGGGTAATCATAAAAACTTAGAAAAATTCTAAGTTAAAAAATAAAGTGGCTAGGGTACCAACTTTGGAGGACCATAACTCCTAAACCACAAGGCCAATTTTTTCCATCCAAAGCTTGATTTGTAGACCTCATTATCATCTACAAAAGCTTCAACTACAAGTCATTCCAATTCCTTAAGGATTTTGAGTTATGGAGTGATCAAAGTGGCTGAAAAGTGAAAATGTCACTTTTTCCAACACTTAGTGAAATTTTCACTAAGTCAGAATTTGCCTTCACTTTTTGCCAAATGTAGGGACATTTTTCACTTGGAATCAAAAGAGATCAAAACCAAAGTTGTTCAAACAGTTGTTGTATCATGTAAGGGCTTTCCAAAATGGCCAAGAACATTGCCAAATTCAACTTAATCATGAGATACAACATTGGCAAGTTGCCTTGCTGA
This sequence comes from Lathyrus tuberosus, assembly GCA_022829125.1. NCBI lineage: Eukaryota > Viridiplantae > Streptophyta > Magnoliopsida > Fabales > Fabaceae > Lathyrus > Lathyrus tuberosus. The sequence continues at coordinate 545,119 of JALAZF010000812.1, read as the reverse complement.
AATCTGCCAAAGCAAGGCAGAATTTGCATTTTGGCTCGATTTGCTAAAATCAGCCAATTTCAATTGCTCCAATCCACTTGGACACCTCTGAGGATTGAATCCAAAGGGGACAATCACTGAGTCAAGCCTCCAAGGTCCAAGGAACAAGGAATAACATGTTGAACCTAGAGTTGCCAAAATAGGGACAAGACTCCAAATTTGGAATGAGGCATTCAATGGAACCATCAAGGTGGCATGGACTGAGCCATTCTCATCTGAAATCAGTCAAGACTTATCCAAGACCAAGGGAACCACAGCCCTGTGCCCTAACCTCTAGTCAATGGCTAGAGGAGACTTGCATTTTCATTGGCCAACATTGAGGAAACACCTGCTGCAGTTGCCATTCACTATTGCAGCCAAAACAAACTTGCTCTACTATAAATAGAGCTCACTTGTGTTCAGTTTAAGTACACCAAAGCCATCAAATAGATGTTTTCCTCAAAATCTCTTCTTTCACTCCAATTTTGCCTTCAAAGGCAAGCCACTATCGGGTTTTGAGTTTGAGAGCAATTCCAACCAAACCAATCACTCACACACCTCACATACATCATATAGAAGTGATCCAAACACTCACATAACATCTAAAACACTGATTTCACAAAATCACCAGCTGGTTGCTCAAATTTTCAATCAAGTTGCAGCTGAGGTACCACAGAGTGATCCAGCCAATTTCAATCAGGTCCAAGCATTCAAACACACTCCATAGGGTGTAAGGAAGCTGTTCAGATCATCACAACTCATCTGTAACACCTCCAACCCAGAAATAAATTTGCTCTTGCTGTCACGACTTGGAGGTAAGCCTAAGCTTGGTCATCTCTCAATCTATGCATATTTCCTCGCACAATAATTTGGCCATATGTTCATAATCATGCATGGAATGTTTTCCCTCAATTAATTGCATTGTTTGAATCGTGTATAAAAAATCCTAGCCTTCATGCAGAAATTAGGGTTCTTGAGGTTTCTTCGTGATTTTTTGTTGTATGTTTAATTTAAATGAAATTAAAGTACATAGACATGATCGTGAGGTTGAGACGAGCATAATGATATGTGGATTGCATGATATGATTACGTATTCAGTGAGATTGGATAGAAAATGCAAATCTGGGCAAACTGAAAAACGCGCGTGTTCTTCAGCTGTTCTTGGCGCCATATTTCCAAATTTGAATATTTGAATTTTGTGATTTTTGTTTAATTGATTCAAAAATTAATTTCTCTCTGAGTTTTAATGATTTTGAGTTGATTCTTTTTTTAATAATTCACAAAAATGTTAAAATATTTTATTTTACCAAAAAATCCCAAAAATATTATTTATTTTATATAATTGATATTTTTGAAAAGAATTAATATTTTAATTGTTTTTAACATTTGAAATATTATTTCCACATTGATTTTGCAACTTTTAATGCTTTCTATTTATTTTGTAGGTCAATACTTAATTTTTGAAGCATTAATCCAAGATCACAATTTGTTTCCCATATGTTAAACAATTTTTGATCATTTTTAATTGAATTTTTATTCGATTAAATACATTTTGGAAATAATTTAGGGTTTTGGATTAATTCAACCCTCATAAATCATTTTCAAAACACTTTGGGCCTCTAATAAAGTGTAAGACCCAATCCTTTTTGACCAAATCGTTTTTTGGGCCTCACTTATTGTATAAGTCCCGATACCGTAAAAAACAAACGGCGCGATCGTCGCCTTTTCAAAAAATCATCTGGGCATCTCCTTGAGCTATAAGACCCATTCAAAACACTTTGGGCCTCTATTAGAGTGTAAGACCCAACCCCCTTTTAACCAAAAACATTTTGGGCCTCACTTATTGTATAAGTCCCTCTGCGTTAAAAGAAAACCTCGGCGCGATCGCCATTTTGAACGAAAAGTCATCTGGGCCTACCCTCGTGTTATAAGCCCCACTCTTTTTCTTTAAAACTTTTTGGGCCTCTTGAGAGAGTGTAAGACCCACCCCTTTGTACAGAAAAACCTTTTTGAGCCACAGTCACTTGTGTAAGACCCTCTGTACAAATTCAACGGTAAAACCCTAGGCCTCTCCTTGAGCTATAAGCCCCAAATCTTTCTTTTTCAAAGCACTTTCTCCTTTGATTTTGAATATACTGTTGTTTTCAATCTTTCTTTGTTGAACAACTAACCAAACAGCATGGAAGCTCAACAACCGAGTAAGTGCTTATCGCTTTCATTTACTGCTTTCATATATATATATAACTGTATTATGGGGCTGCTCACTGTAAGTCTCCTTTCATAAACTCATATCAACTGTGTAATAATAGTATAGATATTTCGAGTTTCCCCGGCAACTACGTCTAGAACTAGGTGACGCCGTCTTGTTTATTCGTAGAAATAGACGCCTAGATCCCCAATAGGAGCACCAGATACAGTCTTCTCTTCGGCTGTCCTCCTTAGGAATCATCAAGAAACTCTACTCCCCAAGGTGAATGTATTCTCCGTGAATGGCATCTTTGAGTTTCTTCCAAATTCTCGAACGTTCCTGACTCGATCTATTCCTTGTGAATAGCTTTCCTTGAATGTCTCGGGGTTTGGGAACCTACTACGGTCATAATCTTGGACCTTAACTAAGGAACCCTCTTTAAAAGTTAAAAGTCGCTAGATAGTAAACCTCGCACGTTTACCAGTGGTTTTTGTCTTCAAAAGAGTCATCTCTCCGAATGGAAAGGAGATGATGGACCCACGGGCTTCTTAAAAGCATCGGCCTCCTCTTGGGCATTACACAAGGACCCGTCGGCTTCTTAGAAGTATTGACAGCCTCCTCTTAGGCTTCGTATAATGATCTCTTCCTCCGGGAATGATAGCCTACTCTTAGGCTTCGTACAAGGACCGATCGGCTTCTTAAAAGTTTCCAGCCTCCTCTTGGGCTTCGTACAAATTGTCCCGACGACCTCCTAGAGGTATTGGAACAGAACTTAGTAATCTACATAGAGCAGTCCTTTCCAGAGTCTACTACTATTTCTCAAAGCATAGTACAAAAGATAAAAATCTAGACTTGGACAGTCTATTTTCCTTGAGTCTCAAAGACATTCTCGAGTGACCTTTTCGTTAGATAGGAAGAAACCCGTAGACTCGGACAATCTCAATACCCTTCGGATTTCCCCGTTTCCTTAAAGAATAGGGAATAATCCCGATCCTCAGATCAAACCCATGAGTACAGTATTGTTCATATAAGAACTGATTTTCTCTTTAAAAAATCAGTATACTGGACCTGTCACTTAACTAAAACAGTCACCAGCAGATCGCCTCCTCTTAGGCTTCGTATAATGATCCTTCTTATCCTCAGCATAAGTTAGCCTCCTCTTGGGCTTTGTACAAATGATGCTCCCCAGCGTAGCAAACCTTTCGCCTCCATCTCGGGCTTTGTACGAGATACAAAAAACACTGTCTTGTTGAGTATAAAAGACTCCCCTGTAGAGTCAAAACCTTTTAGCCTCTCTCTCAGGCTTTGTATGAGACACACAAAGGACTCCCTCGTTGAGTCCATCATCCTTTTGCCTCCATCTCGGGCTTCATACGATATACAAATTCCCTTTAAGCAAGAGTCAAACTCTTTTTTTAGCCTCCATCTCGGGCTTCATACGAGCTATAAAAGATTCTCCAGCTGAGTAAACTCTTTTAGCCTCCTCTTAGGCTTTGTATAATGATATCCCCCATTGGGTCGAACCCTTTTAGCCTCTTTCTCGGGCTTTGTACGAGACACAAAATAGCCTCCTCTTAGGCTTTGTATAATGATTTTCCCTAGCGGAAATTAGCCTCCTCTTAGGCTTTGTATAAGAAAACCACTGGTTGATCCAATCAACCTTTTAGCATCAAACCTGTGCCTCGTTCACAGTACTCAAACATCAACAACTCCTTCCCTTTCATCTAATCGCTGTAAGCGGTAAGCCTCTGGATCATCTACATCCATGCCACTGTCCTTCTTTTAGCATGAGGAATTCCTAAGGAAAGATGGCGTTGCTCTATACACAGAGTTAAAGTCTTCTCCTTCAGGTTAAAACCCCTTCTTCGGAAATTATGGCATTGCTAGGATCCGCGTATCCCAGTTAAAGTAATTCTACTTCTCCCCTCTTTAGAGATGACAAATTCTCTCTAAAGTTGAGACCTTTCATCTTCACATCTTGGGCTTTGAACAAGATACAGACGACCTTTCAGCTTCACATCTTGGGCTTTGAACAAGATACAAACAACCTTTCGCTTCACGTCTTGGGCTTTGAACAAGACACCAAAAACCAATTTCCTCCCATAGAATAGGAGGAACTACGAACGCTCTGATTTCCCTGTTTCGGTAAACGGGAATACGTAGGCATAAGATCGAAAGAAAAGATCTTAGCGAGCACACTCAACAAAAAACCCAAATCCCATTTCGAAAGCAGTATTTCAAAAACAACATTCCTAACATCCTACACATCTCATTGAACAGATAACCTGAGTAAGACCCCGAATCTTTGAAGCATCTGTAACCGAACAGACCGCTGTTCAAACTCAGTATGCAAGCAGGGTTAGTTGGAGACATCTATTTCCCTTCCTTCATCATCTTTAATAGGATAAAAAATGAATCGAGCTGTAGTAGTAAAACACCGGAAGAGCGGTTGTGCCTCGCAAGCACGTCTAAAAATCGCTCGCTACATTGGGGTTTGAATTTTAGGAGACGAAAGATTGAATGACATGCAACCCAAGGGGCGTGCCTCGAGAGCAGTCACTCGAGAATCCAAGGAATGCTAGACTCCAAAAACTCAGTTCTTTCGTGATTGATTGCGAAAATGTTCGATAAAGATTAAATGCTTTAAGACGAAAGGTTGAATGAACAACAACCCAAGGGCGTGCCTCGAGAGCCATTCGTTCGAAGACCCAAGGAATGATGGATTCCAAGAATCTCCTTCTTTCGTAAGTTGATTAAGAAAAACGTTTGAAAAAGATCGAATCGGATTGGTTGAGAAAAGAGGTGAGGATCGATACTAGTCCCTAGGGGTGCTCCTAGTAACAAAACCCCGAGATGTGCGGGTTTGCGTTTTGACGACGAGGCGAAAGGCACTCGACTTACAATTGGGTTTTAAAGAGTGGCTCGACGACGAGTCGAGGATTGGTTTGGAAAAGATTTGGTTTGTTAAATGTTTTAGCGAGAATGACGATTATTCGATAAACGAGACGTCGGCCTCGCAACTAATTAATCGGGGCATTATTGGGATGCTAGATCCCAACGACACCTTTTTCATTCGATTGATTTACAAAATATTGTTTGATGACCAACGAAAGTACCATATGGAATGCTAGACTCCAATGGAATTCCTTTGTCCAAATAGTTAAGACGAGTGATTTAGGAGCGAAAGGTCGAGTGATCACCACCTAAGGCGTGCGCCCCAATGGTGGTCACTCAAGAACCCAAGAGGTGCTAGACCTCAAGAATTCAGTTCTTTCGCGATTTGATTAAGAAAAATGGTTTGAATATGTGTTGAGTATTTTAATCGGGAAGTAAGCGTTTGAACAAATGAAAATGGTTAGATAATCATGAATATGAATATGATATGGATATGAATAAGAATGAACGATAATATAATCGAGATAATATTCGACGGAAAATAAACAAGATAATGGTTAATCGGGTGGATCGGTAAATAAAAGGTGACGACCTCGTCTTAATCACAAACTTTCGTCGATCAATTGAAGGTAACCTATCACGATCTCAAAGTATAGAAAGAGATCTCGATGATCCCTCGCTACAGATTTGAAATAATGAAGGTTAATCGCTTCAACCACCAACATTCGTGAACGAAAAGACTTCATCGATCGAAGATGAAAAAGAAGATACAAAAAGATACGAAATGAAGTTGAAATGGAAATAGAAAATAAATCAAAGTGGTCTCGTCTTAATCAAGATTTAATCGAGAAATCGATAATTGACGATATTTGAATTTCATTGACCAAAAATGAAAATAAGAAATGAAATGGAAATCGAAAAGGGATCGAAAATAAGAAAGGTCTCATCTTTACCAAGATCTTAAATCGAAAAATCGATAATCTCTTGTATTTGATTTTCATTGACCAAAAAAAAAATAAAAAAAAAGGTGGCCTCATATAAATCAAGATTTTGAGTTATTTTAATAAATCAACTTAATCAAGATTTTTTTTATATCATCGGCCATAAAATCAAATCGAAAGTGGGAAATTAAAAGGAAATGGAAATCTAAAATTGAAATTTAAAAATAGTTAGAAAAAATAAAACACAAGAATTAATCATTTACAATTTAAAACAAAAATGCTTTCTAAACATTTTAAAGCTAGTCCAAATAAAGGAGAGGGGGTATAGCGTAAAAAAAAAAAATATGGAAACAGGTGGAATCATTTGGGCTTTACAAGCCCATCATCCACCCTTAAAGCGATCCCGGTTGGACTAAGAAAGAGTGGTGTAACAATAAAAATGAGACAAGTTGTATCCAGTCTATGTATTTTATTAAGAGCAAACAAGAAATAGGGTGGAAATGGCACCGTTCTCAACGCATCATCCACAAACCCTTTTAAAAATCAAGGTTGTGGTATCAAAATAAAAAAGAAAAAAAAAGCGTTCAGAATGACAACAACAGTGACGCGGCCATGCGAATAAGGCTAAGAGCGAAACAAAGCCAATAGACCCACTACCTTCTTCTTCCAACTTCGCCTACGTATTTCTCCTTTTGTCTCAATCGCTCGGTTTGGATTTATGTTCAGGTTTGTATTTTGTGCGATTTACTCAATCTCTCTTCATCTCCTTCCTTCTCTTTGCTTCTGGTTCGATCTCTAGTTTGTGGGTTTTGAAATGGGTCTTTGAATGGGTTGTTATTATTTGAGTTGATTTATGGTTGGCTGTTTTCTGGTGAGGAAAAAGGGGGATCGCTGGTCGTACGGTTTAAGCTGAGATAGATGAGACTCGATGGAGGTGTTGTGTTGTTCGATCTGCGTAGTGTGCTTGTGGTGAAGGGTGAACGAATGAGTTTTGAGGTGATGATGTTGCGATGAAATATTCTGGGTTTAAGGGTTTGAGAAAGAAGGGTAAAGGTGTGAGATCCGGAGAATGTTGAGGATGAATTTGGCCGAGTTTTGTGGCGGCTAGGTTTTTTGTGAGAAAGAAGAGGGATCTGTTGTGTGAGAGAAGGAGAGGGGTTTGAAGATCGAATGATGGTTGTTGAGTGGTGGAAGTTGGCCGCGTATGGGGAAGATGGGTGGAACAAGGTGGTCGATGCTTTATTTGTGGTGGAGGAATTCACAGGGGGCTATGCGACTGAAGCTTTTTCTAAAAGGTTTTGATCTAAAATTTCAAAGATTTTTCCCTCTTTTTTCGGTTTTTTCCAATTTTTCTCTGATTCCAAAAACTGCCCCCCTGAACTCATGAACACACATGGTTTTATAGTGGGAAATTAGGGTTTTTCATTGCGTTTGATTTGCTGAAGAATCTTCACCTTTGCAATGTCTGTTAACACTTTTCTTGATGCCAAGATATGTTTTTCCTGAACTGTGAAACTCTCCATACTGTACTTTCTGAACTTTCTGCACTTTTTGTCTCTTTCAATGCAGGATTGTTATACAGGTTTTGTTGGTTGTTGGTTTTGCAGGTGGGGCCGGTTTGCGTTACGTTGTGGCTGGAGATGAATTGTTTTGGTGAAGGCTGCTGCGTGAGCTGCGTAGTTGTCTTGGTGAACAACATTACTCTTGGAAATTTTTGTAATTATTTGAGATGGGCCAGGCGACTTGGGCTTTGTTATTTTGTGTAGATTCATGATATTCTTGCATGGACTTTGTAACATGAAAATGAATGTGTGGTTTTTTTTTTAATATTATAGACTTTTGGCTTGGTAGAATGGTAACAGATGTGTTTTTTGGATATCTAGATTGTTGACCTTTGAAAGTTAATTGGAAAAAAGTAAAAATATGAACATGGATTATCGAATTAAAGTTGAAAAAAAAAAGAATGGATTGAAATTGGGTATTAGATTTTGAAATAGATAATTGGTTTATGGAATTGGATATTGGAATTTGGTAAGAAAAATGGATATGGTGAATAAAAGGAGAATTGAGAATATGGTATAAATGGATTTTGGAATTGAATTTGAAATATGGAAATTGGTTAGAAAATAGGAAAGATAATTTAAAAATAGTTATGGACATAAATGGATTATAGATTTATGGATTAATAGAAAGAATAATGGATAATGGATAAAGATGGATAATGAAAACTTGGATATAGGCAACAAGGAAACAACATATTATTATTTTGTTTGGATTTTCTGAATAATGGTTTGTGGACGGATATACAGATGAAAATTATACACGGGTAGGACAAATTTGGGGTATGACAGATGCCCCTATCTAATTGGCTTAAACTGAGTTAGATGAACTGCTACGACGTTCGGTTTTTCGAGGTATAAGACAATTAGATATGAAGAATACCACAAATTTGTCTGAAAGAAAGAAAAGGGATTGGTAAGTTGAAATACAAGAAATTTGACACCAAAAGGATGACAGACCTATCACCAAAAGGATGATAGTGACCACACACACACAAAGACCCTTCCACCAAAAGGATGAAAATGAGGTCACATCCTGCTATTACCAACAGGATAATAGGGCACACACGCACACAGACCCTTTCACCAAAGGGATGGAAATAAGGTCAAAGCCTGTTATTACCGACGAGATAATAGGGCACACACACCCACAGACCCTTCCACCAAAAGGATGGAAATGAGGTCAAAGCCTGCTATTACCAAAAGGATAATAGGACACACACACACACAGACCCTTCCACCAAAAGGATGGAAATGAGGTCAAAGCTTGCTATTACCGACGAGATAATAGGGCACACACACACAACCTGCTATTACCGACGAGATAATAGGGCATACAACACAGCCTGCTATTACCAAAAGGATAATAGGGCACACACACACACAGACCCTTCCACCAAAAGGATGAAAGTGAGGTCAAAGCCTGCTATTACCAAAAGGATAATAGGGCACACACGCACACAGACCCTTCCACCAAAAGGATGAAAAAGAGGTCAACGCCTGATATTACCGACGAGATAATAGGGCACACACATACACAGACCCTTCCACCAAAAGGATGGAAATGAGGTCAAAGCCTGCTATTACCAAAAGGATAATAGGGCACACAACACATCCTGCTACTACCAAAAGGATAATATGGCACACAACACAGCCTGCTACTACCAAAAGGATAGTATAGCACACAACACAGCCTGCTACTACCAAAAAGATAGTATGGCACACACACACAGCCTGCTATTACCAAAAGGATAATAGGGCACACACACAACATAGACTGTTATTACCAAAAGGATAATAGGGCACACACACACAACCTGCTATTACTGAAAGGATAATAGGGCACACACACACAACCTGCTACTACCAAAAGGATAGTATGTCACACAACACAACCTGCTATTACCAAAAGGATAATAGGGAACACACACAAAGGCTGTCGCTCACCAAAAGGATGACACACAGACCAAGGGTTTACGGATCGGCGACACCAAAAGGATGACAGATCAAAAACAAGCTACTACCACCCAAAGGATGATAGGAACTTCCCACTTGTGAGGACCAACACCAAAAGGATGAAGGTTAAGTTGAAAAAACGAACGGCTACCACCAAAAGGATGATAGGAAATTTATGATTTGAGGGGTACCAACACCAAAAGGATGAAGGTTAAATTGAGTTGACTGGGTTTGACTACCACCAAAAGGATGATAGTAAGGCAATTGAAAAAAGGTCAAGTTTGCTGGGGATATTATGAGTGAGGATTATTTGGAGACATCAACAACAGGTTGAAGTAAAGAAATCAATGAGGAAAGCCCACGAAAAGGAAAGGGAAACCGTGAAAAAAGGAGAAGGTAACCCGCCAAGATCTACGTAATCTTGTGCCTACGTATCTTTACTCGGACGAGAATAAAGAATCAGGGCAGTCGTAGTTCGACTTGAAGAAAAGATTCAATGAGGAACGCCCACTGATTCGGAGGAACGTTTATTGGTTGGGATGAGGATGATGACCTCAGCAAAAAAAAGGTTGAGGAACACAACTCAATGAGGAACGCCCACTGGCTTGCTTGGAGATCACAACTTTATCAACAAAAGGTTGAATAACTTCCTGAGGAACACCCATGAACTTGAAGAAGATGCCCCTGACTGGGCAGAAGGTTGCTTTGAGATCTTGTCTTGATCAACAAAAGGTTGAACCAACTTCGTGAGGAACGCCCACGGACTTGCAGGAGATGCCCTTTGCTGGGCTGAAGATCGTCTCGGAATAACTTTGTGAAGAACGTCCACGGATTTGATAAAAATGATGCCCCTAGCTGGGCTGAAGATCGTCTCGAAATAACTTTGTGAAGAACGTCCATGGATTTGATGAAGATGCCCCTGCCTGGGCCGAAAATCATCTTGCAGTCTCGAGATTGATCCTGGATCTTAACATGCATATGTGAATGCTTGATTTTGTAATGATGTTCCATGACGAATGGAAATGCAATGCAAATGCTGACGCGCGGAGATGCAAGTGCTAGGGAAGTATGATTTGGTTTTTTGGGATGCATATGATGCTTATGACGTCAAATGTGATGCATATGATGTCGAATGCAATGCATATGATTGCAGACGGGTGATTGGATATGTTTGGAGAGGTGCCAACGTGGTGGACTTTTGGGTAGTTGCCAATGAGGATTGGGCTTTTTGGGCGGTGGGAGGGATTTGATTTCCTCGACACTCAATTCGTTGAAGACGCCATGATTGAAGCAGACGAAGATGCTCTTGAAGCTCTGAGCTTGATTGCTAGATGATAAGTCATTTCTGAGAAGACTATGAATCTGTGCTTAAGGGTCAAGATGACTTGATGACTTGATGGTGATCAGCTCATGAAGATTATGCTCTTGCTCTGTACTGCTTAAAAGTACAGACAGGATATGCCTGCTGCAATGAGTCTTTCCCCAATCTTAACATAGTAATAGTTTGCCCCTGATTAACCAGTTCTGAAGTGATTTGATCTTCGAATGTTGAACTTTGATATGATTTGCGATGTCTTGCCCCTGATTGAGCTGTTGAAGGGTTTGCCCCAAATTGAGTTGTTGAATGATTTACCCCAGATTGAGCTATTGAGGTAGTCTTGCTTCGAGTCGGCCCCACTGAAAGTTCAAGTTTCTCTTCGATTGCCCCTTGTTGGAATTGCTTTGATGTCTAGCACTGATTTGCAGTTAAAACTATACATTCACAAATGGTAATCTTAATGCAATGCTCATGCAAGTTTTGAAAAAGAGTCCTTTATTGGGGTGTAGTGATAGTGAGACAAATGGACCGTTAGCCCAAACGTGTGCTGATTTTGATGGTGTGAAAGATATAGCAAGGAGAATGACACCAATGCTGAAGATTAGCAAATATGGGGAGTCAGTTTACGCAACCTTGCGATAGTATGCTTTTAGAATAAACCTCGCCTCAATTAGGTCTTTCGAGGGTTGTAACGTGGTCTGGTTTACGGTTTATGAAACAAAGGATATTAGGCTCAAAGTATGATTTGTACCCACCCCTTCTTCGTGATGATCTCCAGTCCTACATTCAGTTAATTCTGCACACATTTGTCTTTCAAAAGGGTTGATGGTTCAGGGTAAGCTTGAAATGACAGTCACTTTATTTTGATTTGGTGGAAGTCAGTGACCCTTTGATTTTGATTTGATGGTCACTAAAACTTATTTTTGTTGAGGGTTCGAGGGCCTCTTTTGATTTTTGATCCCTATCTTTTGCGTGGATTGATTTCGCTTTTCGAGTCCATCAGGGATTGCCTTTTTTGCCTAAGTCTCCTTTGAGATACTCGACTTAGCAGGCTTTTGATTTTTTGTTTTTGGTTTTTTTTTCTTTATTGGAGGATTGTGACTGTCAAGTCATGGGTATTGATGTACAACCGACATGTCTTTTGGATTTCGTCTTGTGATTTAAGTGTGTAGTTGGATTAACTGAACACTACCCTGCCCCAGGTTGAGTGTAAGGTTTAGTATATTCGAAGGAAACTGCTACTTCTAGGCTCGAAGTGGTTTACTAGGGATTAACTCCTTGTCTCTCCAGTGTTTAGGGGGATCGAAATAATGCCTGTACATCATCGGCGGGATTCTATCCGAAAGCATACATTTGCAATTATGGGTATTTTGTTGTCATCATCCTCCCTCCAATCATTGCTAAGCGACAGTTGATATAGAGACTGAAGTGGAAATAAATGTGCCTGTGTTTTGCAGTAAATGGAAAAAATGAGTAAATACGACACAACTGATTCAAAACATGCATAATCATTACATTAAGAAAACCAAATACAAATGACAATGTTTAAAGCATACAGTACTTAAACAAATAAAGACAAAAAAACAAGAATGCAAATGATAGGATGGCAACATGACTGCCTTCTTTGGGGAATAAACTTGACTTGACTTGACTTGATGCTAGCGCTAGTTTAGCGGAGGCCGAGGGTTTTTGATGAAGTTTGGAGCCCTCCCATTGAATGTGAGATACTTTGAGTCGATCATGTCTTGAACCTTGTGCTTGAAAGCTCTGCAGTCCTCGATCTGGTGTCTTGGAGCGCCTTTATGATACTCGCAATGAGCATTAGCATCATAGTCTGGAGGGATGCCAGTTGGAGGAGCTAGGTCCCTCAAAGCGATTGCCTTCTTCTCCATCAATTGAGCAAAAATCTGAGCATATGTCATTGGCAGACGATCAAAGTCTCTATCAGACCTCCTTGTCCTTTGTTGATTAGGATGACGTTGTTGAACAACTCTCTGTTGTTGATGTTGAGGAGGATACTGATACCCTTGCTGGTTGTATGACTGTTGCTGAGGAGCCTGTTGCCGAGGTATTGGAGCTTGAACAGCTTGAACTGTTGGATGATAAGGCATTGGTGCATATTGCGCAGCAGCACTATATAGATACTGGAAGTATGGCATTTGATAAGGCATTGGAGCTGGAGCTTGTGGAGCTTGCCCCTTCTGAGCATATACAACATTTATTTTGCCCTCTTTCTTTTTGAATCCATTGAAGGGCTTCTTGACTATACACTGACTGCTATAACCTCCTTGGATCTTTCCACTCTTCAGACCCTCTTCGATTCTCTCACCGAAAATCACCAAATCAGAGAATCCGGCAGAAACATTACCAATCAACTTCTCATAGTATTAGCCTTGCAAAGTACCCATGGAGATGTCAATCAGTTCACGGTCAACCAGAGGTGGATGCACTCTTGCAGCTAACTCTGCTTAGCGTTGCGCGTACTCCTTAAAGGATTCATTGTCCTTTTGCGCCATACTCTGAAGTTGGGTACGATTCGGAGCAAGGTCAGTGTTGTACTTGTATTGCTTGACAAATTCATCAGCTAAATCATCCTAAGTGCGCACATTGCTATGCTCCATCTGTATATACCATTCGAGTGATGCCCCTGACAAGCTATCTTGGAAGCTATGGATCATCAGCTTTTCATCTTTAGCATGGGCAGCCATCTTGCAGCAGTACATCCTTAGATGCATGTGGGGACAACTGAGGCCTTTTTACTTCAGGAATTCCTGTACCTTGAACTTGGGAGGAATGACAACATCTGGCACCAAGCACATTTCCAGAGCGTTCAGAGACTTTGAGTTGCGCCCCTCCATGACTCGGAATTTCTCAGCTAGATCACGACACATTTTCATGGCTTCAGAATCCTGAGCAGCAGTAGGATTGACAATTGGGGTAGCAGCATGGTAATTTTGTACCTCATCATACTGATCTACCAGGTTTTCTTTAGCATGAGGAATAGGAATCTGAGTGACAACAGGTTGGGCTTGCGGAATAGCTCCAACAGTAACTCTAGGGGTTGGAAGTGGTTGAGTGGTGGCTCCTTCAGTGGCAGGAGTGAAGTTCATTGGTATCCCATAAGTGATGGGGTTGGGAACAGGAGCTGAGAGCCTTGAGGGTGACCCTTGAACCTGTGCATTGTTGTTGGCAGCAGCGGCTTCACGCAGTTCTTCTTCTCTTCTGGCCGCCATGATGGCTTCAAGAATCTGATCAATCTTTCCCTTCATAGAGTCCAACTCCTCTCTGAAGACCGTTTGGTTTTGCCGGAGCTGCTCCATCGTTCTTCTTGTGTTGGCTCGAGTTGCGTACTGGTGTCGAGGAATCAGCTTGATTTACTGGAGAAGGAAGGAAGGTGAAGTGAGATTCTGAGGTTGAAAATGCAATGCAAGATGCATAACAGATGCAATGCAATGCAATGATATGAGATGCAATGCAAGATGCAATATCCAGAATCACAGGATCAAACAGCTTCAAACAATTCTGAGGTTGGCCATTCACGGGTAAATGACCAAAGTCTCTGATCAAAGAAACCCTATAGGTAGGCTCTATGAGGAAAGTTCTAGATTTTTTACCCACAAACCCACTCACGGGATAGTTTCTACGTTTACGGATAAGGTTCCCAGGATTACGGACACTAATCGCATCAACGTCACGCAACAGGCTAGCTGCATTACGACGATAATGATGACAAGGTCTCCCCTGAGCGGGATCTTCATGATAGGCGCACAAGGAGCGAGTCCTTGGAGACTAACACTACACGAACACCAATATAGAACTTGGTTCTAAGAGTGGTTCATAGAGTCACAGACCCTTCATGAATCAAGTCGTGCGACAGGCTAGCTGTGTTACAACAAGATATACGAAAAGGTCTACTCTAGGGGAGCTTTCATGCTAGGCACACAAGGAGCGAATCCTTGGGGACTAACACTACTCGACATCCAATTCTAAACCATGTGTTCTCTCTGCTTTTACCAAAGCTCGGGTATAGAGCTTTATTCATGATATTATCCCAAGATCCAACAGATAAGAACAATAGGAGAAAGCAATAAGAGAACAAATACGTAAACGAGAAAAAAACATGCAAACAAAGATAACGCTCCTCACAAATCACTCTAAGATAGGCTTGACTCTCTCTTGCCTGGAGAAAACGATCCCCAGCAGAGTCGCCAGCTGCCGCACCTCGAAAAAATTGCTTAATCGAAGACACGACCCTTCGCGCGAAAGGCGCGAAAAACGGTTCGACAGAGTCACCACCGAACTTTATTTATCCCAAAAGAGGGAAAGGAAAATATCGAGAAAACCTTTGAGGGAAAGAACATGGTCGTCGCAACCACATTCTGGGTTCGGGAGTCGGTTACGTGAGAGGAAGGTACGCGCACCCCCTCACGTCCGTTGTACTCAACGAGAACCTCTTAGTTCGAATTGTGAGGAAATGTTATCTAAGCTTGTCTATTTTCTTCTCTATAAATGCTTAAAAGGGAACGATGAAAGGGAAAGATGCTGAAATTCTGGTACATGTACAGAATTCAGATGTCCTATAACATGCCATTCGACATCTGGTCTGACATGAACACACATGGCAAGGTATATAACAATGATCACGGTACTGAAAAGATAAAAACAAGACACACAGAATTGTTAACCCAGTTCGATTTAACACACCTACTCTGGGGGCTACCAAGCCAGCGATGAAGTCCACTATCAGAAGTATCAATTCAAAGCTAAACTCTCTGTTTACAACTTATCACTTAATCACTACCCAATGACCCTTCTATCTAGATCCTATCTAGCTATGAGAAACTCTTCTCACTCCCAATCATCACAATGATGTCTAGCAGTTAACACTCCGCCACTGCATCAACGAATCTTTACCTATACAACAATTCAACAAGGAAGACACACTTCTAAGACACAACTTAGAGTTACTTAAAAGCTTCCTCCAAGAACAATACTCCTCTTACTTAACAGCTTCGAGGATCACACTAACAAACTGTCCAACTCACATGTCGAGTGGTACATGAACCAACCCTAATAACAAAACTTTTACATCTTTGGTTCAGTTTTTACTCTAGGTTACACTGCATATATATATAACCTATTCCAACTGGATTTGGGCCTTCACAAACACAGCAAATAAGCTGCTACAAATCAGCAGAAACTTCTGCTACATAATACGACTTCAATCTTTAACTTCCTAAAATATCTCCATATTTAGAAAGTGTATATTTTTCAATATTCTTCTCAATTTGAATCTTCAGACTTTTTAATTCAGCGCCACATAGCATTTGCATATTATTCCCTGAATATTCTGCATCTGTTAAGACATAACAAAATCTTTAATTCACTTCAGTTCTGGCGCGATGTCGAATGAACCTTCATGGGACATCTGAATACGACATGTTGTTCCAGATGTTGAATCCACTTCAACTCAACATGTTCCATTGCACAATGTCGCTCCCGGGATTTTTATCCTAGTACAAACGCGAAAGTGGCACCGAAACAGAGTCGCCAGCAATGTGTATTTATCCCAAGAGAGGGAAAGGAAACACTGCATAAACCTGAAGGAAAGGAAAGAGCATGGTCTCGCGACCAAGAGAACTGGGTTCGGGAGTCGGTTACGCGAGAGGAAGGTATTAGCACCCCCTCGCGTCCATCGTACCCGATGGGATCCACGCTTGCTGTTTCGATCAAAGGGTGTAAAGAAAGGATACTGGAAAAGGAACTAAAAGAAAGAAAGGAGAAAGAAAAGAAAAGGAACGGGAAACAAATGTAGGGAAAATAAAAGAAGTGCTCGCATGGGCCCTACCCCACTGCCTACGTATCTCATCGGGAGCATGAGAATCAGAGCGACGTAGTTCCCCTCACTAGGGATGGATTGTTTGTGTTTTTTAAGGAACGGCTGACGTTCTAGCTCAGGTGTTGCAGGCTCACTGGTCCGAGTGCGTTACCATCTTGCAAGAGAACGAGTAGGAGCACGTTCATACGTTGAGAGTGAATGAGGTGAGAAAAGAATTCCCGAAGGAAAGACGTTATTGTTTGTTTTTGTCTTTTAGAAGTTTTTTCATTTGTTTGCATATGATAGTGTATCTGAATCTTAGTCATTGGAATGTGTACATTCTCACATTCCAAGATGGAATGGGTAAGAAAGCACACTAAGAGTGAAGAAGACCCTCACACTTAGTTCCAATTATCAAGGTTCAAACACACTAGCATACTTGTATTTATTAAGTGTTTGTGTTGATTAAGAGATGAAGAAGTGTTTTTCTTTATGTCTTCAACAAGTATTGCATTTAAGTCCCTCATACAAGATCAAATGTTTAACACATTGACCCAAGATGGGCTATATGCTCACATTTTAAGATTATAAGAGAAGACCCCTTATAATCTTTTCTTTATATGAAAGGCCTAAATGCAATAAATGCCTACCTTTATTAGATATTTTGTATTTTTTTGTTATAAGAAGATGAAAGACTCAAGAACGGAGAGAAAGGTAAAAATCTATGTGAACTAAGGCTCAATCCTAATTGATTAGTTAAGGGAGTGATCCTAATGGTTTGTGTGGTATGAGAAAACTATCCTAAAAAGGAGAAGAACATAAGAAGCAACTTACTTCCAAGATGGAAGTTAAGTTGATCTTAAAGAGGGATGAAGAAAAATTAAGTAAGCAGAGAAACATTTAATCAGGTAAACAGAAATTAATCAACAATTAATCCAAAAATAGGCAATTAAAATCATGGTCAAAAATAACCAAGCTAGATTTAAAAATGCTAAGTAAAAAACAAGATTAAAATCTAAGAAGAAAAGTTAATCTAAAATTAGAAAATTAATTCCAAAATTAGTTCAAGTTAATTCTAAACTAATTCTAAAAACAATTAGTCCTAAAATTAATACTAATATTAAAACTACTATTAATCCTAAAATTGATTCCCAATTAAATTCTAATTAAACCTATTTCTAAAAAATCTAACTAGAAGAAATCTAACTCTAATCCTAATTCTAAAAAAAAGTTTAATTCTAAAATTGAAACTAAATACAAGATTACTCTAATTATTATTAGGATTGATTAATAAAACAAAAACTAAATGAAAATATAAAGGGGGGGTGCAAACAGGATCTATGGTGGTGTAATTAGCAAGCTGGCGTTGGGTTTGGCAATTAACGGCCCAAGCAGCTCTTTCTTCAGTCAAGGGTGTGTGGAGTAAAAACAGGGTTGTGGATAGTAGCTTATGGCGTGTGGGCCTTTGTGTTAGGTTCAAAGATTTTCTTCGGCCAAGAGAAGGGGGGGTGTGCTAGCGAAAACGGAGGTGTGCATGAAAAAAAAGGGAAACAGGCTCAAACCCGGCCCAAGCAATGAGCAATAAGAGTCTAAAAAAAAACCCTAAATCTGCAACAGGCCTAACTCAGTCTCCTCTTTCCTTGTTTCACTCACACATGCCGCCGTCCTCACCATCATCCTCGCGAAACTCCCTCCGTCCGTCGCCAGAAAACAAACCAAAACAACACCTGAGACCTCCTTCCTCCGTCTTCATCGTGTTCACCCTTTTGGCGTCATCTCTCACAAAATCACCGCCGAAAAACATCACCGCGTCTTCTTCTTCTCCGTTCAAATCGCCGGTGTCTTCTCACTCATCTTCCAATCACGATTCTCGTTTCAGCCCTCCTCTTCTTCACAATATATTTCTCCACACAAGATTCCCCTATCTCTCCGTCACTCTCAAACTCTCACTAATCGAATCACAGCAAAACGATCAAGAAACAACAAGAAAAAAGAGAGATTCGGAGTGGCTTACCTACCGGAGAACCGTCCGGTGCGTCTTCCGATCGTAGAATACAAAGAGAATACCAGAGGTAAATTTAACTTCACTTTGCTTCTGAGTATTTCGCGAATCTTATTCTTACTTCCACTCCTCGATCTTCTTTTTCAGGTCGATTACGACATCACCATACGATTCGCACAAGTTGTTGATGTTGATGAACGCGGAGAGCCAATAATCATGAAGACGAGCTAATTGCTGGAGCTGTTACAACACCTTCTTAGGTTTTCTTCCGCGACTCTGAATCTTCCGATTGCTGTTAATTGTTGAGTATTGATGCGTTTTTTAGGCTTCAAATCAGTGCGACATCACGACTCGCCGTGTTATGACTCAATGCTTGAGGTAAGATTCTTAACTACTCTCGCATTCTCCTCCTGATAATTCGTCTCCATCTTCTTGATTCCGCCGCGAATTGCTGAACGTTGAGTCGTTATTCCATGGTGTTCTGCAGGTTACAATGGAGTAATCGCAGAGTTGTTGAGAAATGGAGGTGAAGATGAAGTGCAAAAGATTGAAGATGAAGAGAAAAGATGGAGAGATTGAAGGTAGTTGCAGAATGGAAATTGAAGATTGGTGATACAGAAATGTGTAGAATCACGAAGAGACTTGAAGAATGAAGGTAGTGTCGGTTTTATAGAGAATTCGGATGAGGGAAAATTGGTATTTACACACTGAAATGCAGTTAGAGTTTGTTAGAGGTTTTTGAATCAGTTAGTTTTTCTGTTTTTTCTGTTATTGTTGATTAGAGTTTGGTTAGGAAATATTAGAAGAGTGTTAGGGATGATAATGGAGAGTTTGTAGACGTTAGAATGAAGTTCTGGTGTTTCTGTTATCAGTTTCGTTAGTTTCTTGATGGAATTTATTAAAACGAATTAATAAAATCTGAACTGCATCAATGAAATTAATGGATAAGATGAAGAATTGTGTAGAAAAATGAATAGAGGTTGTTTTATTCCCACAAGGAATTAAAGACTGCATAATTTCGCCTTCATCTTAATAGGTTTGCATAACCTTAATAATTGCAATGTTTTCATTTGTTCCAGGTGGAGGAGTGTGCAACAGCTCTTCAAGCTTAAGTTCCCCTAACTGGCCAACAATTGCTCCAAGTCCCATGCTTCGCATTAAACTCTTAGCGTTTACCAACTTAAAGGCAGACTTTCTACTCTTGGTGGTTGTACTTTCTTGCACGGACATTAAAAAGTGTAGCACTAAAGAACTCTGCCTTACTGCCACATAATTGTTTGTGAATTAGATCAAAATTGAATATGGATTTAAAATTGGATTTGTATGGATATGACATAAAATGGACTTTAAATGGATAAATTGGAAATTGGATTTGAAATGAAAATGGATACGAGAGGTTAAATGGATTGCCGAGAAAGGATAATGGTTTAAAATGGCTTGTATTTCAATTTCCAAGTAATCCATACAACTAATTTTGACATGTCCAATTCCAAACAAACTTCCAATCACACCAAACTTCTCTCCTCAATGAATTCTCAAAATATCAATCAGTAAGGTCACTAGACTGTGATTTACCGTTCTCCGGATCAATTTGCCACTGCTTTGTCCTAATAACCACTGATATCCTTGATAGGAACCCCTAACCTCACAATCTTCAATTAATGACTGTCTACAAACTCAACCAAGAAGGAGAAACCATGACCCTTGTTGATATACACCCTGAAACCAGGTAAACCTCTGAATACAATAACTCTGGATCTTGACGAACCTCTGAATAAATGAACCCTAATAGTAAGAAAATTCCTTGATCCCATGTCTTAGAAGCCCAATGCAAATGAATGAATGAGTTATGACCTAGTGGATATGCACATGGATGTGAAACAAAAGCCAGAAAAAGGTAGGGCAAATTTTGGGGTGCTACAGCTGCCCGTATTCAATCAACTTGGACCTGAAAGGATGATAGCAACTGCTTTCAGACATTCAAGGTACAAGGTGATTGAATACAAAAAGAACCGCAAAATTTGCACTCTGTGGAGAAGAACCAATAGAACTAGAGCCCAGTCACACTTTGCAAAGGAATCTGACGGAAAGACAACATACCCAGAGAACCACATCGTTAAAGGGGTTTAATGGGAAGAAAAATGGAACCAGACTGAAAGGACACATTGTCATAGGGATAATGACAAGAAGACTCAATTGAAGGAACACATTGCCATAGGGATGACAGGAAGAATACCTAACTTAGGGATCACATTGTCATAGGGATGACAGGAAGAAGACTCAATTGAAGGAACACATTGTCATAGGGATGACAGGAAGACGACTCGGCCAAACGAAACACATTGTCATAGGGATAACGACAAGAATACCTGACTTAGGAGCACATCGTCAAAAGGTAGACGGGAAGAAGATTCCACCGTAGGAACACATCGTCATGGGGATGACGGAAAGAAAATCTGCAAAGATAACACATCGTCATGGGGATGACGGAAAGAAAACTGAACATATCCGAAGGTACGAAACCTGAACTCGGAACACATCGTCAAAGGGTTGACGGAAAGAAATTGAAAATATCCGAAGGTACGAAACCTGAGCTCGGAACACATCGTCAAAGGGTTGACGGAAAGAAATTGAAAATATCCGAAGGTACGAAACCTGAGCTCGGAACACATCGTCAAAGGGTTGACGGGAAGAAAACTCAACCAAAGGAGACACATTGTCATAGGGATAATGACAAGAATACCTGACTTAGGGATCACATTGTCATAGGGATGACAGAAAGAAAACCATACGCAGAAACACATCATCAAAGGGGTTTGATGAAAAGGAAACCTGACCGAAATGCCATCATCAAGGGGTTGATGGACAATGACTGGTCGAGGGTAAGATCGACGTATGATCTACGACCCAAAAGAAAGGTAACCGGCTGGGTTGATTGTAATGTCTGGTGGGATATGTCATCGTCTTGATTGGGAGTTAATTCGGGCATTCGCGCAAGGTACCCAATCTGGCTTATGCTTCGCACGCATATGTTGGAATTTTCTTTCTATGGCGTAATGCTCCATAAAAAATGGAAATGCTACGCGATTTGAGGATGCAATGATAACTATATGCAAGAATGCCGACGCATGCTCGGGCAACCGGGAAAAGAAGGATGTGCCAAGTATAATTGGACTTTGCTGGCAAGGACAGGTGAAACCTGATGGTGATTGTTTTTTCAAAGGCGAAATCTTTCTGGGTGCCAATGGGGATTGGATTTTGTATGAAGTGCCAATAGGGATTGGACTTCAGGTTTGAAGGAAACGCCAATAGGGATAGGGTTTCAGGTTTTTTGAAATATGCCAGTAAAGTGGGTTGAGGAAGGATGCCGAGCAAGGTTGGGCTACGGATTTGCTGTTTGGTTTTACAAGGATTCAAGAAATGCTATGCTGATGATTATGCAATGACAATGATTATGCAATGATATTTATGATATGCAACAGGATCACTACAGCAAAATAAATGCTGAAGAGATGAGGCCAACTCTGCTGGGGGACAACAAACTGAAACACCTTCAGTGTCATAACTGCTCGAGATCCCAACGAAACATTCATTCGGAAGGAAAGCATGAATAACAAACGTCAGCTGGAGAAACATCTCAGGAATCCGCTGAAGAAAAGTGCCAATGACAATCGATCTTTGAGTTGCTGGGGAACATCCACCACCACCACTAACAAATCTGCTTGGGGAACAATGGTTGACGATATCATCTCTGCTAGGGGGACAACATCAGACTTACTCCTTCGTCAGAGATTTACATTCTGCTCTTACTCTGTTGGGGAGATGGAAACAACTTTACCACAAACTGGTGAAGCATAAACCCAACACTTTGTACCGGAATATGAAATCTTGTTGAAAAGCAACAAACTTCACCAACCTGGCTAGGGGAGAGCGAACTCATGAACCCTTGCTGAGGAGAATAATTCACAATCTTCATAATGCTCTGCTGAGTGATAAAATTCCAGCTATCTCTGCTAGGGAGAGAGACTCTACTGGGGTCATCACGTGTCAGCTATCAACATGGGCCTTGTAGACGTGATATGATAAAAGGAAGTGTCCGGATGAAGTATAACCCATAAAGGAACCCATGAATAGACATGTCTTCAGGATATCTCGTGAAGATCCGACATATATTGCCCCAGACTGTGATTTACCGTTCTCCGGAGAGAATAACTTCCTGGTCTTTGGGGTGGTCTTCCCCAGCTTTGAAATGATTTGTGCCCCTGTCTAGCTGATCTGTGGAGGAATACCTTTAACTGACCTTCGAGAGATTTGTTGAATCTCGAATTGATTGCCCCAGATTAACTGAATCTTGGAATGGATCGCCCATTTGATATGACTTGCCCCGGCTCAACGGAGTACTCAGGCACTTTGCATCTTAGATTGATAAATCTTCTCATTGCAGAAACTTTCCTGATCAAGCACTTACTCGCAAGTAAAACAATTTGTTTTGAAAAGATAATTTTAATGCAATGTATATGACAGTTTTGAAATCCAAGTTTGTTCACTGGAAAAATGTTGTGACATATAGTGAACGAATCACTTATTAGAATGTCACATCGATACCAACATGAATGGTAATAAAGTCCTTTTAGGAGTCAGAACTGACGCGATTTTAACCGAAGTATGCTTTCGAAACAACCCTGCTTCAATTAGGTCTTTTGAAGGTTGTAACGTGGCCTGGATTGCGGTTTAAGAAAGAAAGGATATAAGGCTCAAAGTTTTGTTTTAACCCACCCAGTCTCCTTGATGTTCTCAAGTCCTACGTTCAGCTTACTTGACACAAGCGCTCACCTTTCAAAAAGGTTAATGAATGGTAGGAGGATAGCAAGACTCACACAGTTTTTGGAGTGACAATTACCTCTTTTGTCCTTGGTGTGTGTAGTCACACGACTTGTTCTTTGCTCGAGGATTTTTTCTTTTGTAATCCTTTTGTTTTTCATTCTTTTGTTTTTGATATCCCTGATTTTTGCCTGGACTGATTCTTTTGAATTTTTCGATTTTGAAGTCCAGCGGGATGCCCTAACTTTTGCCTAAGTCACTTGTTTTCAAGTCTTGACTTAGCGGGCTTTTTCTCTTTTTTTTTTTCTTTTGATTCTTTTTTTTTGAACTAATCGTGTGACACAGGTTTGTCTTGACTGGTAAAGGGTTGCGACCGTCTCACTCTTTGGTTGGTGAGGGATAACCATGGATGTAATTGATCCTCGAATGGGACACTCCTTTTGAAATTTGGACGCACGGTCAAATTAGCTGACACCTACCCAGCCCCAGGTTAAGATTGAGGGTTTTTCATTTTTAGAAATAAACTCCTACTACTAGGCTCAACGGGGTTGACAAGGGATTATCTTCCTTATGTCTCCGGTGTTTGGGAATTGAAACAATGCCTGTACATCATCAGCAGGGTTTTGTCCCAAAAGCATACAATTGGAAGTTCTGCGTCTTTGAATTTCATCATCCTCCCTCGGATCCTGCTTAAACAAGCATATGATATCTATAAAAAGTATGAGTGAACACGACTGGATTTAATCAAAACATGCATATTCATTTCATTATCATTATCGATTAAAAACAGACAAGTTTTACAAATGAGTCTGCACTTTAACAGAAAAGAAACTACAAATGCAAAGAAATGACATGATCTAAATGGTTGCCAGCTTTAGGGAACTAGGCTTTCCAAGCTTGATTTGCTAATGAGATAGCCATCTTCAGAATTGCTCATCGAAGTCAGTCTGATAATCATTTGCACCACTGCTCTCAGTGACTTCTTCCATAACCTGGACTGATGAACCCACATAACTGGACGAAGGAGAGTCGTGGATCTGAATACCCTGAGGCGTGAATGAGAACATGTTAGAGTCAAGCAATGTCTGAACCTTACTCTTGAGCACCTTACAGTCTTCAGTTGAATGCCCCTGTGCCCCAACATGGTAGTCACAACGGGCGTTGGCATCAAAACCTGGTGGGTACGGAAAAGGCACTGGCTTCAATTCCTTCGGCACTATCAATCCACCTTTGATCAAATCTGGCAACATCTGACTGTACGACATTGGCAACTGAGCGAAATGCCTCTCTGGCTTCTTTGGCCTTTGTCGGGCGTGCTGACGCGGCTGGCGGCGATATGACCGTTGATTCTGAGAAGGTCTCTGATTTGCAGAAGAATATTGTCCTTGATATGAAGACCCATAAGATCGTTGACTCTGGACAGTTGATATGTCAGAACACTGAGAACGAGGTGGTAGAGATTCCTGAACGGAACTATTTTCTTCCTCGAATTCTTCCTGAGAACTGACAACTGATTCATTTTCATTAGCTTGGAAGTTCGAGATGCCTTGGAGCTTTCCACAATTGAGCAATCTCTCAATACGTTCTCCCACCATCACGAGGTCAGAAAATTTTGTTGCCCTATTTACAATCATCTTTCCCAAGTACGGCCCTTGCAAGGTATCTATGAACAAATCAACCAATTCTCTATCCGAAAGTAGCGGTTGAACACGAGCGGCTAACTCTCTCCATCTCTGAGCATACTCTCGGAATGATTCATTATCTGCTTGAGACAAGTCTTGCAAATGCATCCGGCTAGGAGCCATGTCAAGATTATAATCGTACTGCTTCACAAAGGCGTTGGCTAGATCTGTCCATGATCGGATGCTACCACTTTCCAACTGCATATACCAATTCAAAGATGCCCTACTCAGACTGTCTTGGAAACAGTGGATCATGAGCTTGTCATTGTCGACATGTGAGGTCATTCTTCTGCAGAACATCACCAAATGTAGTTTTGGGCAGCTATCCCCTTTGTATTGCTCAAACTTCGGCATTTTAAACTTTGGAGGCATCACAAGGCCAGGTACCAGACACATGCTCGAAGCATTCAAATCAAGAGTATCACACCTCTCCAAGGCTTTAATTTTCTCGTCCAACACACGGTATCTTTCATCATCAACAGATCGTGGGTCATCAGGGTTCATCCTCGGAACTACCCCTTGGACATTTGGCATAGAGAAGGCAAAGCTCTAATAATCTGTGGCATCAAGAGAAGATGAATGTCTGTCTCGGAAGATGGTACGCTCGTGTATAGCATGATTCTCAACCGGGATCTGCACAGGCTGAGCTTGAGCAACATTGTTCACCAGAGGTGGAATAACAGTCTCATTTCTTTGAACATTGGCCTCTCCCCTTGTCATGGCGGCCATAGCTTCCATAAGTTGGTCCAACTGATGCTTCATCAATTCAACATCGGCCCTAGTCACAAACTGATTATGTTCCCCAGTGTTCATGATTCTTTCAGAAGCTGATTCAAATCCAATACGAAAGTCGGGAAATCCAACTGCAGTTCAGACAAAGGATGGATGAGCTCACTAGTCTGGCCTGGAGAAAGGATATGCAAAAATGACGCAAGATGCAAATGCAATGCAATAGTATGAATGAAATAAGACATGGGATCAAAGCTTCCACATAGTCTGAATAATCACTGTGTTGTGCTGATGACTGAATAGGTTCATGAGTCTGTTCTGAAGAGAATACCGGAATACCAGAATACCGGATGATCAGAATACCGGGTATGTTGAAAGTCAAGGTTACCTGCAAACCTGTAAACAACCCGCCCCTCTCACATGTGGGTACTAGGATGTTCAGTATCCCGGGCTCTCAGGTCGAGGAATGATGATACGTTCACCATTTCTGGTTTGGCATCATCATCAATCGAGGAGGCCTCAACTGATTCTCCAAAACGAAAGGTCCTCAGCTTCTGGCACTGAGGTCGAGAAGCAATAGTACATTCATCCCTCGGGGTACTGTAATATCGCCAATCGAGGAGTGCCTCCACTGATTCTCTTTCAAAAAGGATAACCTATAGCGAGTTCCCAGCATTGGGTCCTCGGATCGAGAATGTGCAATGGGTTTGCCACAGAATGTGGTCTGCCACTGTCACATCTCGGGAGGAATGCCGCAACTGAGTCCTCGGGAATGGTCACCAGAGTCGACAGCTCTCTAGATCGACATCCTGGAATACGCAAGATGCGTACGCCATGATGGGTCCCAAGATAGCCTCGTCTAGCTGTGAATTTCGTGATTACCCAACGCACTCCAGACGGCACGTAGGTCCCACTACTCTCCACTCTAATCCTAAGTGTATACTCAAGCCTGTGTACTGGGCTCATCTCTCAGAAATCCCATCCCGCCAAACAGAAAATAGCACAGTCCAACACAACAGTAATAATATGATATGTAATGCTAAAAAGCAGTAAATACAGTAATGTACAGTAAAGCAGTAAATAACCATACAATAAAACGGTAAATATAGCACAACAGTAAACACCCAATGAAAGAAAAACAGACAAGCGCTAGGATTGACTTGCTTAGGATGGACCAGCAATAGGTCAACCTGTCCCCAGCAGAGTCGCCAGCTGTCGCTCCCGGGATTTTTATCCTAGTACAAACGCGAAAGTGGCACCGAAACAGAGTCGCCAGCAATGTGTATTTATCCCAAGAGAGGGAAAGGAAACACTGCATAAACCTGAAGGAAAGGAAAGAGCATGGTCTCGCGACCAAGAGAACTGGGTTCGGGAGTCGGTTACGCGAGAGGAAGGTATTAGCACCCCCTCGCGTCCATCATACCCGATGGGATCCACGCTTGCTGTTTCGATCAAAGGGTGTAAAGAAAGGATACCGGAAAAGGAACTGAAAGAAAGAAAGGAGAAAGAAAAGAAAAGGAACGGGAAACAAATGTAGGGAAAATAAAAGAAGTGCTCGCATGGGCCCTACCCCACTGCCTACGTATCTCATCGGGAGCATGAGAATCAGAGCGACGTAGTTCCCCTCACTAGGGATGGATTGTTTGTGTTTTTTAAGGAACGGCTGACGTTCTAGCTCAGGTGTTGCAGGCTCGCTGGTCCGAGTGCGTTACCATCTTGCAAGAGAACGAGTAGGAGCACGTTCATACGTTGAGAGTGAATGAGGTGAGAAAAGAATTCCCGAAGGAAAGACGTTATTGTTTGTTTTTGTCTTTTAGAAGTTTTTTCATTTGTTTGCATATGATAGTGTATCTGAATCTTAGTCATTGGAATGTGTACATTCTCACATTCCAAGATGGAATGGGTAAGAAAGCACACTAAGAGTGAAGAAGACCCTCACACTTAGTTCCAATTATCAAGGTTCAAACACACTAGCATACTTGTATTTATTAAGTGTTTTTGTTGATTAAGAGATGAAGAAGTGTTTTTCTTTATGTCTTCAACAAGTATTGCATTTAAGTCCCTCATACAAGATCAAATGTTTAACACATTGACCCAAGATGGGCTATATGCTCACATTTTAAGATTATAAGAGAAGACCCCTTATAATCTTTTCTTTATATGAAAGGCCTAAATGCAATAAATGCCTACCTTTATTAGATATTTTGTATTTTTTTGTTATAAGAAGATGAAAGACTCAAGAACGGAGAGAAAGGTAAAAATCTATGTGAACTAAGGCTCAATCCTAATTGATTAGTTAAGGGAGTGATCCTAATGGTTTGTGTGGTATGAGAAAACTATCCTAAAAAGGAGAAGAACATAAGAAGCAACTTACTTCCAAGATGGAAGTTAAGTTGATCTTAAAGAGGGATGAAGAAAAATTAAGTAAGCAGAGAAACATTTAATCAGGTAAACAGAAATTAATCAACAATTAATCCAAAAATAGGCAATTAAAATCATGGTCAAAAATAACCAAGCTAGATTTAAAAATGCTAAGTAAAAAACAAGATTAAAATCTAAGAAGAAAAGTTAATCTAAAATTAGAAAATTAATTCCAAAATTAGTTCAAGTTAATTCTAAACTAATTCTAAAAACAATTAGTCCTAAAATTAATACTAATATTAAAACTACTATTAATCCTAAAATTGATTCCCAATTAAATTCTAATTAAACCTATTTCTAAAAAATCTAACTAGAAGAAATCTAACTCTAATCCTAATTCTAAAAAAAAGTTTAATTCTAAAATTGAAACTAAATACAAGATTACTCTAATTATTATTAGGATTGATTAATAAAACAAAAACTAAATGAAAATATAAAGGGGGGGTGCAAACAGGATCTATGGTGGTGTAATTAGCAAGCTGGCGTTGGGTTTGGCAATTAACGGCCCAAGCAGCTCTTTCTTCAGTCAAGGGTGTGTGGAGTAAAAACAGGGTTGTGGATAGTAGCTTATGGCGTGTGGGCCTTTGTGTTAGGTTCAAAGATTTTCTTCGGCCAAGAGAAGGGGGGGTGTGCTAGCGAAAACGGAGGTGTGCATGAAAAAAAAGGGAAACAGGCTCAAACCCGGCCCAAGCAATGAGCAATAAGAGTCTAAAAAAAAACCCTAAATCTGCAACAGGCCTAACTCAGTCTCCTCTTTCCTTGTTTCACTCACACATGCCGCCGTCCTCACCATCATCCTCGCGAAACTCCCTCCGTCCGTCGCCAGAAAACAAACCAAAATAACACCTGAGACCTCCTTCCTCCGTCTTCATCGTGTTCACCCTTTCGGCGTCATCTCTCACAAAATCACCGCCGGAAAACATCACCGCGTCTTCTTCTTCTCCGTTCAAATCGCCGGTGTCTTCTCACTCATCTTCCAATCACGATTCTCGTTTCATCCCTCCTCTTCTTCATAATATATTTCTCCACACAAGATTCCCCTATCTCTCCGTCACTCTCAAACTCTCACTAATCGAATCACAGCAAAACGATCAAGAAACAACAAGAAAAAAGAGAGATTCGGAGTGGCTTACCTACCGGAGAACCGTCCGGTGCGTCTTCCGATCGTAGAATACAAAGAGAATACCAGAGGTAAATTTAACTTCACTTTGCTTCTGAGTATTTCGCGAATCTTATTCTTACTTCCACTCCTCGATCTTCTTTTTCAGGTCGATTACGACATCACCATACGATTCGCACAAGTTGTTGATGTTGATGAACGCGGAGAGCCAATAATCATGAAGACGAGCTAATTGCTGGAGCTGTTACAACACCTTCTTCGGTTTTCTTCCGCGACTCTGAATCTTCCGATTGCTGTTAATTGTTGAGTATTGATGCGTTTTTTAGGCTTCAAATCAGTGCGACATCACGACTCGCCGTGTTATGACTCAATGCTTGAGGTAAGATTCTTAACTACTCTCGCATTCTCCTCCTGATAATTCGTCTCCATCTTCTTGATTCCGCCGCGAATTGCTGAACGTTGAGTCGTTATTCCATGGTGTTCTGCAGGTTACAATGGAGTAATCGCAGAGTTGTTGAGAAATGGAGGTGAAGATGAAGTGCAAAAGATTGAAGATGAAGAGAAAAGATGGAGAGATTGAAGGTAGTTGCAGAATGGAAATTGAAGATTGGTGATACAGAAATGTGTAGAATCACGAAGAGACTTGAAGAATGAAGGTAGTGTCGGTTTTATAGAGAATTCGGATGAGGGAAAATTGGTATTTACACACTGAAATGCAGTTAGAGTTTGTTAGAGGTTTTTGAATCAGTTAGTTTTTCTGTTTTTTCTGTTATTGTTGATTAGAGTTTGGTTAGGAAATATTAGAAGAGTGTTAGGGATGATAATGGAGAGTTTGTAGACGTTAGAATGAAGTTCTGGTGTTTCTGTTATCAGTTTCGTTAGTTTCTTGATGGAATTTATTAAAACGAATTAATAAAATCTGAACTGCATCAATGAAATTAATGGATAAGATGAAGAATTGTGTAGAAAAATGAATAGAGGTTGTTTTATTCCCACAAGGAATTAAAGACTGCATAATTTCGCCTTCATCTTAATAGGTTTGCATAACCTTAATAATTGCAATGTTTTCATTTGTTCCAGGTGGAGGAGTGTGCAACAGCTCTTCAAGCTTAAGTTCCCCTAACTGGCCAACAATTGCTCCAAGTCCCATGCTTCGCATTAAACTCTCAGCGTTTACCAACTTAAAGGCAGACTTTCTACTCTTGGTGGTTGTACTTTCTTGCACGGACATTAAAAAGTGTAGCACTAAAGAACTCTGCCTTACTGCCACATAATTGTTTGTGAATTAGATCAAAATTGAATATGGATTTAAAATTGGATTTGTATGGATATGACATAAAATGGACTTTAAATGGATAAATTGGAAATTGGATTTGAAATGAAAATGGATACGAGAGGTTAAATGGATTGCCGAGAAAGGATAATGGTTTAAAATGGCTTGTATTTCAATTTCCAAGTAATCCATACAACTAATTTTGACATGTCCAATTCCAAACAAACTTCCAATCACACCAAACTTCTCTCCTCAATGAATTCTCAAAATATCAATCAGTAAGGTCACTAGACTGTGATTTACCGTTCTCCGGATCAATTTGCCACTGCTTTGTCCTAATAACCACTGATATCCTTGATAGGAACCCCTAACCTCACAATCTTCAATTAATGACTGTCTACAAACTCAACCAAGAAGGAGAAACCATGACCCTTGTTGATATACACCCTGAAACCAGGTAAACCTCTGAATACAATAACTCTGGATCTTGACGAACCTCTGAATAAATGAAACCTAATAGTAAGAAAATTCCTTGATCCCATGTCTTAGAAGCCCAATGCAAATGAATGAATGAGTTATGACCTAGTGGATATGCACATGGATGTGAAACAAAAGCCAGAAAAAGGTAGGGCAAATTTTGGGGTGCTACACACAATAGGACTTCTTGCTCAACCTGTTCTTCTTTAGCAAGATAAAATATCCTATCAAACATATTGCTTCTATTATTTGTTTTACAAAATTAATGCCAACCCTAAAAATTAAAGAACTAACATTATCTCCCTTTGGCAAATTTTTGCTAAAACAAATATATAAACATTACAACTTAGATAACAGCAGCAATTACAACCCTACACTACTGTCAGTAGTCATCAGCAACTACTGAGCCTAACAGTAACCATCAGTAGCTACTGTGCACAACAACCATGGAGAACCATCTTCTTGAGAAATCTTGAATGATGTTAGGACATCATGTTTGACAACTCTTTTCAGCAAATTCTATGAGCTCCATAACAACACCACCGGGCACCACAGCACAACAACTTCAGGCAGCACATTAGGACCTAAGATGTAGAAAGTCTTGAAGTCATTTGGTGCACTTTAGGAAGAAGATATCAGACACTCCCCCTCAATACAACACATTTCTTTTTCCTTCCAGGACAGACCCAGAACAATTGTAGAAGACTCCTCCAGAAAAGAAACGTCTGTCTTGACATAAAGGACCAATGGTGGCATAAGAGATTTCTGCACACCTTAATTGATCAGACGCCCCTAGTCGACCTGTGGCATAAGATGAAACTTAAGAAGTACCAATCTACCAACCCAGGTAACTCAGAACACAAGTCACAATTGTGTTCATAACTCAGGACACAAGTCACAAAGACTCAACACCAACTCAAGGAAAGGACACCCTCTTCGACATTTCTGTACACATTTGGAACTGCAGACTCCAGACATGGCATCTGCGCAAACCATTTCGCACACCCTTTCTCCCCCTTTTTTGCCAAAAATTGGCAAAGAAAGCCCTTATAGAACCAAACCCAAGTGATGCTCACCCAAATACGAACAAACGCCATATGACTTATGAAACAAGAACACTCACTGGGTGAAGGAGAAGAGAACAACCCCTATAAATAGCTGACCAGTTACTTTGGAATTAACGAGCTTTGAATATGTCAAGGTTCTCGGTCAAAGAAATGCTATTTTAGGTACCAAAAACTCCATTCAAATTCAATGTCTACCTTCCAAAACAGTCTTGACTGCCTTTATTGTTTCTCAACTGAATCTTACCATAAATTAAGCCAATAACGTTCCATGCATAGGTAGAGACACGTGTTTCACCTTATCCTTACACTACCGACCAGAATAATTCCTTGTTTGGCTCAAGAAAAACATGTCATGTACCATGTTCTGACATCTTACCAAACAATTGTCTGCTTGCTCACAAAATTATCAACCCAAGACTCCACAGAAAATTATACATGCCAAAACACAAGCACATCTTCTTTTCTGTTGGATTCTGAGACGACTTCTATCGATCAGTACAACTCACAATCCCCTCTAGATTCCTTCAGAACAGCAGAGAAAAATAAATTCTCCCAGATACAACAATTCTGCTTTTCAGACTCCTTCTGCATAAGCACCAGCTTGACGCAGCTAGGATATCACACCGGCCTTAGGAACACCCAACCATACTTAGCAGTACATGTCCCATCATGTTGTTTGACATCGCTCTGCACAAACTTAAACAACACGCAAGCTACACACAAGTCTGCACACTTGCAGTAATAGACCATAGACATCAGCCTTAACTCCCCCTGACATGAACAACCAATGATAGCACAAAGGTATTTCCATATTCTCAACACTTAAGAAGTGCCACTTCATGTATTTGTTGAGCAAGATCTCACCATGGTCTGCCAAGTCCAATATAAGAGCCCAATTGATTTGGAATTTCTCACATATTCCATAACAGATGTCTTTAGATTACTTGCAACACAAGTAAGGACTGCCACCACCTTTTACTTGTATTAGAAGGAACCTCCTTATCTTCAGCCATTCTGATCAGATCACACCACTGACAACAACCTCA
Organism: Lathyrus tuberosus; assembly: GCA_022829125.1. Taxonomy (NCBI): domain Eukaryota; kingdom Viridiplantae; phylum Streptophyta; class Magnoliopsida; order Fabales; family Fabaceae; genus Lathyrus; species Lathyrus tuberosus. Next base: position 511,788 of record JALAZF010000812.1, on the reverse strand, counting down.
TGTCCTTACATTCACAAGCACCTAATGAAGTCTTCATCATGAAAATAGTCATGTATTGCCAGACCAAACTACTTAACATCAAGATCAGAATCTGCCCATTCTAATCCACATTATGTCAGAACTGCCACTTCAGACAATAAAGCTGCTTCAAGCACAATCCCAGACCTTCCTCCAGGATACACAACAAACACTGATGTTGTAACAATATGTAGGACATCAACAAGAGATAAAAGAACACACCTTCTACATTTTATTTAGGTAATCATAACCACCTGGTCACAACCAGCATCAGCAGCTGTACCGAAAACAAACTCTCAGACTTTTCCTCGCCATTATGTGTCCGTTGGCATGAGTGCCAAAGGATCCTTCATGAATCTCCTTCATCAACATGTTTGCTTCTGGTCTGTCTACACATCGGAGCAAGACCATGTCAAAATTTCTCTTATAGAGTGTATCACCGCTCAGGAAGAAGATTCCAGCCAGTCTTCTAAAGGTCTTTCTGTCTTTTCTGGATGCCCCAGGTGGGTACTCTTGTTTTTGAAGGAAGCATTTGATATCGTGATACCAAGGTTTGTCGTCTATGACAGCTTCAATCGTGAAGATGTAAGCGGACCGTTCAAGGCGCATTATGTCAATCTTAGGTAAGTCGTTCCATTGACCTATGCTAATCATGGAAGAGAGAGTGGTTAATGCATCAGTCATGTGATTCTCTTCACGAGGGATATGGTGAAACTCAATTCTGTTGAAGAATGCTAACAACCTTCTCGCATAGTCTTTGTAAGGAATCAGTCCTGATTGGTATGTGTTCCAATCTCCTTTGATCTGATTGATAACCAGGGTTGAGTCGCCATATACATCCAAGTTCTTAATTCTCAAGTCGATCGCTTCTTCGAGACCCATGATAGAAGCTATTTATTCGGCCTCGTTGTTTGTACACTTGAATGTCAGTTGGGCGGTGAAAGGAATATGGGTACCCTGAGGTGTTATGATGATTGCCCCAATTCCGTTTCCATAATGATTGACAGCTCCATAAAGATAAGTCCCCATTGGGAACCTGGTTCTGGCCCTTCACTGGGTAGCGGTTCATCACAATCTTTCATTTTCAAGTACATGACATCTTCGTCTGGGAAGTCAAATCCGAATGATTCCTGATCGTCAATCGGTTGATGAGCCAAATGATCGGCTAAAACGCTTCCTTTTACGGCTTTCTGAGCATGGTACTCGATGTCGTATTCTGATAACAACATCTGCCAACGGGCGATCCTTCCCGTGAGAGCAGGCTTTTCAAATACATACTTGATTGGATCCATTTCGGAGATTAACCAAGTAGTATGACGAATCATATACTGGCGAAGACGTTTGGCTGCCTGTCGCGGTGAAAATTGGATACCATAGCTATTGGTTAACTAGGATCACATTTCTTTTATGTCACCACCATCTTTGATTTTATCCAAGGGAAGGGAGAAAGACCGAATACCCACAATGCAATGCAAATGCACTAAGATTCTAAGTTCGGGGGTTGGTTATACCTAGGGAAGGTGTTAGCATCCTAGATATCTGTAGTACTCTCCAGGAACCTCTTGATTCATTTTATGTTATCTGTTATCTGTTTTGCTAAAGGTTTAAGGGCAGGTGATTTATTATTATTATATATATTTTTTAACCTAAGTGTGCTCGACAAGATATCGCATCTTATGCCTACATATCCTGTCAGGAGGGAATCAGAGCACTTATAGTTCCTTATTAAGGATACTAAATTTGTTTAAAGGTTTAGGAGAGGAGACGAGTCATCATCTTAAGAAAACCGCCGCAGTTTTGAAAATGTTTGTATTTTGTGGGGTATGGGATTGTATGTCCCTTTCTTTGAGATGATCAACATCTAATTCTATTGTGTGGAGAATAAGGTGGGCTAAAGTTTGATTAAAGAATCAAAATTGTGGGGGGACTAATCTAGGAAATCTATCCTAAGTTATCTAATTGACTTATCTTAGGGTGTCGATTATGATGCAAATGATATGCACCATGCACAATAACATGGTTATCATGCATGGGATTTCCCTTGGATATTAATGCGATTAATTATTGTTATTTAGGCGAGGGTGCTAGCAAAGTGATGCTAGACTTGTATCTTGTGATCGGTAGGTCGAATGCGATGCCCTAAGGCGATCGACTTACATGGGTAGAAAAGTGGACTCGACGTTGGATCGAGATTTTTATAAGTTTGAAAAGGTATTGAAGCAACAAGAGCATGCATACATCACATACAATAATACACACAAAGGCAAAAAGCAAGGCATAATATCAACTAAATAGTTCTAATCTACGTCACTCAAACATACGATTTATCACGAGGGATTCTAATAGGGAACGGTTCGTTAAGAGAGAGTTGATTTTTTTTATTTATTTGTGAGAATTTTATTAAGGATCACTTTTAAATTAGAGTTTTCTTAATAAAAAAAAGTTTTAATTGTTTTAAAGGTTTTCCACTATGTTGATAAAATTAATAAAAGAAAAGTCTTCCTAATAAAAGTTTTAATAATTAAAAGGTTAATGAATAAAAGATTTATTATTTATTTTATTATGTTAAAGGTTACTATTAGTTTTTTAAAAGAAAAGGAAAGAAAGTTAAAGGTTTATTTTATTAAGAAATATTAATTTTAAAAATTGAAAAAAGTTTTATTTTATTGTGAAAGAAGTTATGTTTATTAACACAAAAGATATTTTAATTAATTTTTTTTTTTATATTAATAAAAAAGTTTTTAATATTTTAAAGATGTTTTATTATTTAAAAGAGAAAAGTTTTATTAATTAAAAAAGGTTTTACTAAAAGTTTATAATTAGTTTTTTTATGTCATATTTAGATAAAAAAGAAAATGATATTTTAAATATAAAAAGAAGTTATATTATAATTATTAAAAAAACTAATATCTTAATAAAAAGTTATTTAAGAAAGAAAAGGATTTTAATCTTATTTTAAAGAAAAAAACTACTATTAAGAAAATTATTTAAAAAAAACTAGTCCTAAATTATTTGTCTTTATTTAAATTGTTAAATTATGAAATTTTTTTTTAGGAGTTTTCTTAAAAAAAAAAAGAAAAGAAACCACAATGTTATAAAAACAAAGAGTCAAACGATGAAGGAGGGTCCACCTTGGACTCTCAGTTTCCAACCAAGTGATCAAGCTGTGATCTAAATCTCACGCTAGGTACGCGAGGGTGCACGATAAGATCGTGTGGGTGTGTGTATGTGATTAAAACGTTAGAAAGAAAGAACAAACGAGAAAACGCAACGTCTCTCTCGTCCTCTCCTATCAACCCTCTCGTCCCTTCTCAATTGAGTTTCATAAAACCCTAGTTCCCAAAACTCGTCACTCTCATCTTCGTCATTTCTCAATCTCTCCGTTCTCTCTCGATCACGATCGAACATCAACAACAATAAAAAACCTAGCCCCTAGGATCCCAGCCCCGATGTTCTCATTAATAGATCGATTACATATTACAGCGATTTGCAATGGGAAATGAACGAAAAGCGATAAAGAGAACAGAAAACGATGAACAACGACCAAGGTCCCAAACGTATTCGTCTACAGATAAGTCCAGGATTCTTCTCCTCCTTTTTTGACTCTCCGCTTGTTATTGTTGGTCGAACATCTTGTAGAATTTTGTTCTTGTGATGAATCGTTGTGGATTGATGATTGGTACTGTGTATGTGTGTTTACGATTCTGCTTCCTCTGATGTGTATGTGTTCTCTGTGCGGTTTTTACCGATTTTGGGTTTGACTTCGCTTTTTCCGTCTCCTCCCTGCGTGTTGTGTATGCTTTGGTCAATTTTGTGTACTGCTAATTCCAGTTGTTGACATTGTCGTGGATTCTTCCCCGTGAATGTGCTTGTGTGATGGTTGTTTACTGCTGTGAGTATGTTTGTATGGTGGTTTTTCTTTTGTAATTTGTATGATGCTGATGTGGGATTTCTGGAGTATTAGGTTTTATAAGGATTTGGTGTTTAGTTTGATAAGTTCTGATGTGAACGAATCTTTTTATCTGATGTTCTGAACTGGCTTTGAATTGTGGTATCTGTTACTGTAGAGATGTGGATTCCCCCTTTCTGAAATGTGTTGTCTCCCAATATATAGGCTCAAAGGAAATAAACTTCATGATTTTGGATTGAATGACATTGATCATGTTTAATGTTTCTTGTCTTGGCAAAAATCATATGGTTGATCTTGTGATAAATTCGCACCAATGTATTTCCTTTTCTGTTTGATCCCGTTTGGACATATTGGAACTATTTTGGAAATTCTGATATACACATTTTCCGTTTTTCAAAACGAAATATTTGATCCTGTATTGAAAGGATTCAAAACTTTCCGTTTTCGTTTCCACTGAACATGATCGTAATTATTCCTTCCATTTCCTTTTGATTATGATTGATTGTTGTCTGAGACAAGTTCACGACATACTTAATTCTTGCAAAAACTTTCTGTGAATATCCGCCTTTATTTAGAGATTTGATCCTGCCATTAACTTTGATGAAAATTGATTGTATTAGAATATGGACCAACTAACGATTATTGTCTGATTTTTCCGTAATTGATGATGTTGATTTTATCTTGATTTCTTACTATCTCATGTGATTACCGTCATAACCATGGGGTTCAAAACCTTCCTTTTCAATTCAGACATTATTGGAATATTTTGAATGATTTTCCATTTTCCTTCACCTGTCATAACCATGGCACTATCTGATGCAAAACTGTTAATCTGCTGACATTAATTTGCAGGATGATAACTTTCCTTTTGCAAACAGATAATTTCGAGTACCATTGAGTTCAACTTTTGCTGCACGGTACATATTCACCTGTAAGCGCTTCATAGTTTTCAACACTAGCATCTTCATCGGTCGTACTAACGTGAATCTTATGGCCAGTATTCTTGCAGGCTTATGACATGAGTTTGAGCAGCTATGTGTATGAAACAGTTTCTGATTGGCAAGTTGGGATTTCCGAGCAATTCAATTTGCATGCTCACAGGTACTTTTTGTTCAGTTTTTTTATGACATTATATTACTAATGCAGATTTACGTATATATATCTAACATTAACACCATTTATGTAACCCGCAGATGATTCGGAGGAGAAAAACGCGCTCCCGACAAAAGTAACATGCGAATGGCCATGAGGTGGTTGGTCGAGGGCTGCAACCAGGAGATTCGTTGGTGTTTTACTTCCGTGAACATGGATCAAGGGTTAGAGATCGTAACAGGGAAGAGACTGACGGGTATGATGAAGCAATATGTCTTGCTGATTATGAGCACGAGGGGATGATACTTGACGATGAAATCAATGCTACAATTGTTAGGCCTCTACCTCATGGTGACAAACTTCATGCCCTTGTTGATGCATCAGGTGTTAAATTGGTTTGGGGTTTGTAGTCTTAAAGGTTCTATTATGCTTTAGGTATTTTTTAGAGCCTTTGATCACCGTTCGTTAATTCGTCATTCTGATGTTAACAGGAAGATCTGGGATCAAGAACAGTTTTGCATCAGATGAAACAATTGTACGACTCATCTTTACCGGGGAGCACGGAGTGGAAGCAAGATAGTGCCATGGAACTCAATCTTAAGAATTCCGAATTTTGCAGCGGGATTAGTTACTCTAGGGAGGAACATATCAACAACAATAACATGTGGCTACTGCTAAAACATTAGTTCTTCGTCAGGGTCTTGCCTAAATCTATTAGTCTCGAAGAAATGACGGAGCTCTGGTGTGGTCACTTGAAAACAAGGCAGTGAGGACCCGTGTGGAAATAGATTTGTTGAGAATCAAACATTTGTAGATTTTAATGTACTTCCCTTTTTCCTTTTACTGTATTTCCAACTTTGGTAGTGTAATGAACTCTTGAACGTTATACCTTTGGGAAAGGATCTTTGGAGCGTACTTATGGAAGAAAAGTACAAGTGACGTGAAAGTATGGATGAAGACAAACAAGTAGCTTGGAGAGTTGAAGAAATGGGAATAGATGGCTCGTGGATCATTGTATCCAGCTCATGGAATTTGTAAAAACAAGATAGCAGGTTAGGAACTTAGGATTACACGTCAACCATTGACCAAACGAATATGTAGTCTTGACTCATGCACTTTAGAATTTGAGAACTTGGAATGACGCCTTTATTTGTAATAAATCTTGGAATAAACCAAATTATGAATTCAAAACAAAGCTTGATTTCATCTTGAACTGTATCTTCTTATACTTTTTGCATTTATATGAACTTGAATCTTAAAATATGAAATCCTCCAATGGAATTTTGAATCTTGAAATAATGTCATGAATTTGAAATTTGATGAAAACCACATGAAACTCTCTTGTGACTTGAATTATTGAGTTTGAACTTTGAAGGGGAAATAATAACTTGAATTCGAACTTTGATAATTTTGAAAAGATGAACTTAAAATGGTGAAGTTTAGTATTCTTGAATAATGTTTGTTACTTGAATTTCATGAAAGTCACACAAACCTCTTGAATAAAAGCTTAAGAAACTTATGCCCTTTGGCCATTCTTGAACCAATGAACCCATTAACATTGTTCTTCAATCCGATCACAAGAGAAATCAAATCCACGTCTAAACCAAACATTAATATATTCACTTAACGACAGTCCCAACAATCCTTCAGAGGGTGAAGATCGTAGCATGAGAGCCATGCCCAGAGCCTGCTCAAATACTCATGAAAGAGGAAACCCTAACCATCCTTGTATATTGAGGTTCTTGAGGAATCTGAAGGAATAAAGGCTTGGCGGTGGCTTAGGGGCCAGAAAGGGTGAAGGCACAATCACGCAGGAGTCCAAACATATCTTACAAAGACCAGAGAACCTCCACAAACACACACATAACACATCCTTTAAGATCTTGAACCTTCTACAACATCACCTGTCCTTAAAAAGAAACAAACAGACAAAGCTAGATAAAGCGGTTAGTTATGCGCGAATGATTGACCTAATATGTTATGAAAAAACAAGGCGGGGATCTTAGGGTCGAAAATTAGGGTGCGACACTATCCAAGCCAAAGCACAACAAGTTTTCTCAAGCACAGTGTACCGAGTCTCACAGTCAGTGAACTTCTTACTCAAATAGTAAATGGCAGACTCTTTCCTTTTGGTTTTGTCTTGTTGGCCAAGTACACAACCCATTGAGTCTTCCAGGACTGTTAAGTAGATGATCAGTGGTCTTCCCTCCACTGGAGGTGACAGGATAGGTGGATTCAACAGGTACTCTTTGATATTGTCGAAGGCAGTTTGTCAGTCTTCTGTCCAAACGCAGTCCTGATTCTTTTTGAGTAATTTGAAGATTGGCACACACGTCGCAGTCATGAGGAATATAAATATGGAAATGTAGTTCAGACGTCCCAGGAACCCCCTGACTTGTTTTTCAGTCCTCGGAGAAGGCATTTCTTGAATGGCCTTGACCTTGTCAGGATCAATCTCAATTGCTTTCTGGCTGACGATGAACCCAAGAAGTTTCCCTGAACGGACGCCGAAGGTGCACTTGTTGGGATTCTAACGGAGTCTGTAATTTCTCAAATGCTCGAATATTTTTGATAGGTGGGTCACATACTCCTCTTCTGTCTTAGATTTTGCACTCATATCATCGACATATACCTCGATTTCTTTGTGTATCATGTCATGAAAAAGAGTAGACATGGCCCTTTGATAGGTTGCCCCAGCGTTCTACAAATCGAACGACATTACCTTGTAACAAAAGATGCCCCATGGGGTGATAAACGAAGTTTCCTCCATATCTTCTGGTGCCATTTTTATCTGGTTATAGCCCGAGAATCCATCCATGAAGGAGAATACTTTGAACTTTGCTGTACTGTCTAACAACATGTCAATGTGCGGTAAGGTAAAGTCATCCTTTGGACTGGCTTTGTTCAGATCCCTGTAGTCTACACACATTCTGACCTTTCTGTCCTTTTTCAGAACGGGTACTATGTTGGCTAACCATTGAGGATATTATGACGTGGCAGGGAAACCCGCGTCAATCTGTTTCTGTACTTCCTCTTTGATTTTGATGGCCATATCCGGATGAGTCCGTCTCAACCTTTGTTTTACTGGCAGACATTCTGATCTTAACGGTAGATGATGTTCCACGATGCTGGTATCCAACCCTGGCATGTCCTGATAGGACCAAGCGAATACATCGGGAAACTCTTTGAGACGCTTTGTCAAAATTTCTTTGATAGTTGAACTGAGTAGTGCCCCAATCTTGACCTCTTTTCTCTCTTCCTCTGAACCCAAGTTGACTGTTTCCAACGGCTCTTTGTGAGGCTTGATGGACGTTTCCTCTTGTCTGAGTAATCGCGAGATCTCTTCTGGAATTTCTTCGTCATCTTCTTCTTCAGCCTCAAATACCGGGAATTCAAAGTTGGGAGAAGGCATTGGATCGTATGTTTCAATGGGGTTTAAAACAAGCAATCTGCATGACGTGATGATTGTTTTTAGAAGAGATAGAGAAAATGCAAGAGTGTGTGCAGTGTACTTTATGAAAACTTCTTATTTTTATTATTTGTTGTGTTTTAGGATTACCATTTTTTGAAAAAGCGAAAAGAGAAAATAGCAATTAATGCGGAAATTACAGAACGACGTTATTTTATTTATGATTTAGTCGATTCTTGAAACTACAGCCCTATAAAACAAAACTCTGTCGCTTTAGGCGAAGCGAAGAGGTATTTACAGAAAAGTGAGCCCTATTAAAACATCCGTTTCACTTGGGCCGGGTGAAAGGTTAAGATAAAGACGACAATTACTTAGACTTAGGAATGAACTTCGGAACATCGACAGTAACTCATTGGCGGCGAACTCCTCGGTGAATCACAAAGTCTGGTACCTTCCTTGATTTGTCTTCAGAAATAACGCTGATTTCTGGTAGAGCATGATCATTGGAATCTGTCTCCCAGGAAGAGTTGTCATAGGAGGATTCCTCAGTTGTATTTTGCATAGTGTTTGTGCTCTCAGGTAAATCTCCCCATCCAGTTGGCTGGATGTCCTTGAGCCTGATACGAGAGCTTTCTGGAGCGGTACACTTGACCATGAAGTCGTATTTACCACTTGGTTGTCCCAGGGTGTTCCACACTTCTTTGGAACTGGAGGAGTCATCTCTCTCGATGACATTGACCTCGGGAAAAGCGTAGTTGATGAATTCTAGTCTGGCAAGCTTCGCCAATTCATCGTCGTGCTGGATGTTTTCTGAATGCCCTGAGTAATGATCCCATGACATGGTGGGTGTAATACCCTAAATTTTGACCACTAAGATTTCCCATCATTGTGCAAATCATCATCACAATATGGATGAACCATTAGTCTCCCCAAAGATGGGTGAGCATCCACTACAATCAGAATTAGGGTTTCAAGCCCTCTCAGAGCTCTTAGACAAAGGATCAATCAAGGAGTGACTTGATCTTCAAATTGTCTAATCTCTCAAACATCCACAAAGGATCAAAAGGACTCCCACTTCAAGGATTAAGCACAAGGTTGCTCCCTTCTAGGTGGATCAAGTCTCAAGATCGCCAGTATCACCAAATTAGGGTTTTGGTCGACCAGGGCCTCCAGATGGGAAATTTCATCTGGGCACAAGCCAATGATCCAAAACATAACCTACTATACTCCATGGAATCTCATGGACCCAATCATCAAGTCAATTTTGCCTCAGGGGATGCATACATCAAAAATCAGGAATTAGGGTTTCTTGACCTAATTCACCCCTAAGTTGACTTTTAGGACAAACCATGAGCCAAGACCTCAAGACATGATTTGAGGGTCTCCAACATACCACATTGATCCATTTGGAACAATTGATTAACCCAAGAAGCTTGAGTAACAAGTCTCAACTTCATCTGCACCACAATTAGGGTTTCGCGAGAAAAGTCAACTGTAACTTTGACTTTTGACCTGGACATGCTCCCAAACCCTAGGACATGAATAAATATACCATATGACACCCATGGAACATGTACATCAAGTTTGATTTAGGTCAAGGACATGATTTCCTGAAGAATGACACAGTTTGGAATTCATCTGATAAAAAGTCAACTGTGCACAAAAGTCAACTTTGACTTTTTGAGATTTTTCACCAAAATGGATTTTTAACCCTAAAATGATGTTAATGTATGATTTGAATCATCATTCATCAAGAAAAATCAAGAAAAGTTGGATAACTTGTAAAAGGGGTAACCATAAAAACTTAGAAATTTTCTAAGTTAAAAAATAAAGTGGCAAGGGTACCAACTTTGGAGGATCATAACTCCTAAACCACATGGCCATTTTTTTCTCATCCAAAGATGGATTTGTAGCCCTCATTACCCTCTACAAAAACTTCAACTAGGCCTAACTCCATTTCATTGTGGATTTTGAGTTATGGAGTGATCAAAGTGGCTGAAAAGTGAAAATGTCACTTTTTCCAACACTTAGTGAAATTTTCACTAAGTCCAAATCTGTCTTCACTTTTTGCCAAATGTAGGGGGATTTTTCACTTGGAATCAAAAGAGATCAAAACCAAACTTGTTCAAACAGTTGTTGTATCATGTAAGGGCTTTCCAAAATGGCCAAGAACATTGACAAATTCCACTTACACCATGAGATATGACATTGTCAAGTTGCCTTGCTGAAATCTGTCAAAGGCAAGGCAGAATTTGCAACTTTGCTCGATTTGCCAAAATCAGCCAATTTCAATTGCTCCTATCCACTTGGACACATCTGAGGATTGAATCTAAAGGGGACAATCACTGAGCCAAGCCTCCAAAGTCATGGGAACAAGAAATAGCATGTTGAACCTAGAATGGCCAAAATAGGGACAAGACTTCAATTTTGGAATGAGGCATTCAATGGAACCATCAAGGTGGCATGGACTCAGCCATTCTCATCTGAAATCAGTCAAGACTTATCCAAAACCAAGGGGACCAGAGCTCTGTGCCCTAACCTCTAGTCAATGGCTAGAGGAGACTTGCATTTCCATTGGCCAACATTGAGGAAACACCTGCTGCAGTTGCCATTCACTATTGCAGCCAAAACAAACTTGCTCTACTATAAATAGAGCTCAATTGTGATCAGTTTGAGTACACCAAAGCCATCTAACAGATGCTTTCCTCAAAATCTCTTTCTCTTGGCAAAAATGCCTTTCTTAGCAAGGTAGCTATCGGGTTTTGAGTTTGAGAGCTTTTCCAATCAAACCAATCACTCACACACCTCACATACATCATATAGAAGTGATCCAAACACTCAAACAACATCTGGAACACAGATTTCACAAAATCACCAGCCAATTGCTCAAGTTCTTGACAGTTTTGCAGTTGAGGTGCCATCTTCAACTCCAAACCATTTCAATCCATTCCAAGCACTCAGACACATCACTTGGCACCTAGGGAAGCTATCCAGATCATTGGAACCTAGCTGTAACACCTCCAACACAAATCACGATCACCAGCTGCAAGTGGTAAGTATGAGCTCTTCTAACTCTATGATCCACACAATTTTTGTTGCACAATAATTTGGCCATATGTTCATAATCATGCATGGAATGTTTACCCTCAATTAATTGCATTGTTTGAATCGTGTATCAAAAATCCTAGCCTTCATGCAGAAATTAGGGTTCTTGAGGATTTTTCATGATTTCTTGTTGTATGCTTAATTTAAATGAAATTAATGGACATAGACATGATCGTGAGGTTGAGACGAGCATAATGATATGTGGATTGCATGTTATAATCAAGTATTCAGTGAGATTGGAGAGAAAATGCAAATCTAGGCAAACCCAGAACACGCGCGTGTTCTTGGGTGTTCTTGGCGCCTTTTTTCAAATAGTTGAATATTTGAATTTTTGTGGTTTTATTTAATTGATTCAAAAATTAATTTCTCTCTGAGTTTTAATGATTTTGAGTTGATTCTTTTTTTAATAATTCACAAAAATGTTAAAATATTTTATTTTAACAAAAAATCCCAAAAATATTATTTATTTTATATAATTGATATTTTTTCAAAGAATTAATGTTTTAATTGTTTTTGACATTTAAAATATTTTTTCCATCTTGATTTTGCACCTTTTAATGCTTTCTAACTATTTTGTAGGTCAATACTTAATTTTTGAAGCATTAATCCAAGATCACAATTTGTTTTCCATGTGTTAAACAATTTTGATAATTTTAATTGAATTTTTATTCAATTAAATACATTTTTGGAAATAAATTAGGGTTTTGGATTAATTCAACCCTCATAAATCATTTTCAAAACTCTTTTGGGTCTCTAATAGAGTGTAAGACCCAATCCTTTTTTGACCAAATCATTTTGGGCCTCACTTATTGTATAAGTCCCGATACCGTCAAAAAACAAACGGCGCGATCGTCGCCTTTTCAAAAATCATCTGGGCCTACCCTCGAGTAGTAAGACCCATTTCTTTTTCTTTAAACACTTTTGGGCCTCTAATAGAGTGTAAGACCCAACCCTTTGTAAATACAACCTATTTTTGGGCCTCACTTATTGTATAAGTCCCGTTGTGTTTCAAAAAAATTCGACGCGATCATCATCCGTTGAAAAACCATCTGGGCCTCTCCTTGAGCTATAAGACCCATTCAAAACTTTTGGGCCTCTATTAGAGTGTAAGACCCAACCCCCTTTTAACCAAAACCTTTTTGGGCCTCACTTATTGTATAAGTCCCTCTGCGTTAAAAGAAAACCTCGGCGCGATCGCCATTTTAAACGAAAAGTCATCTGGGCCTACCCTCGTGTTATAAGCCCCACTATTTTTCTTTAAAACTTCTTGGGCCTCTTGAGAGAGTGTAAGACCCATCCCTTTGTACAGAAAACCTTTTTTGGGCCACAGTCACTTGTATAAGACCCTCTGTACAAATTCAACAGTGCACTCACTGATAAAACCCTGGGCCTCTCCTTGAGCTGTAAGCCCCAAATCTTTCTTCTTCAAAGCAATTTCTCCTTTGATTTTGAATATACTATTGTTTTAAATCTTTCTTTGTTGAACAACTAACCAAACAGCATGGAAGCTCTACAACCGAGTAAGTGGTTATACGCTTTCATTTACTGCTTTCATATATATAACTGTATTGTGGGGCTGCTCACTGTAAGTCTCATTTCAAAAACTCATATATATATATATATATAACTGTATTGTGGGGCTGCTCACTGTAAGTCTCCTTTCATAAACTCATATCGACTGTGTAATAATAGTATAGATATTAGATTTTCCCCGGCAACTACGTCTAGCACTAGGTAAAGCCGTTTCGTTTATTCGTAGAAATAGACAACTAGATCCCCAATAGGATCACCAGATACAGTCTTCTCTTCGGCTGTCCTCATTAGGAATCGTCAAGAAACTCTACTCCCAAAGATGAATGTATTCTCCGTGAATGGCATCTTTGAGTTTCTTCCAAATTCTCGGACTTTCCTGACTTTGATCTATTCTCGGTGAATAGCATTGCCTTGAATTTCTCGAGGTTTGGGGACCCACGGGCTTCTTAAAAGCATCGACCTCCTCTTGGGCATCGTACAAGGACCCACAGGCTTCCTAAAAGCAACCCCGCCTCCTCTTGGGCTTAGTACAAGGACCCGTCGGCTTCTTAGAAGTATTGACAGCCTCCTCTTAGGCTTCGTATAATGATCTCTTCCTCTGGGAATGATAACCTCCTCTTGGGCTTCGTACAAGGACCGATCAGCTTCCTAAAAGCTTCCAGCCTCCTCTTGGGCTTCGTACATATTGTCCCGACGACCTCCTAGAGGTATAGGAACAGAACTTAGTAATCTTCATAGAACAGTCCTTTCAAGAGTCTACTACTGTTTCTCAAAGCATAGTACAAAAGATAAAACTCTGTGACTTGGACAGTCTCATTTCCTTGAGTCTCAAAGACATTCTCAAGTGGCCCTTTCGTTAGATAGGAAGAAAACCCGTAGACTCGAACAGTCTCAATACCCTTCGGATTTCCCCGTTTCCTTAAATAACAGGGAATAACCCCGATCCTCAGATCAAACCCATGAGTACAATGTTGCTCATATAAGAACTGATTTTCTCTTTCAAAATCAGTATACTGGATCTGTCACTCAACTAAAACAGTCACCATAGATAGCCTCCTCTTAGGCCTTGTATAACGATATCCCTAAAAGAGTCGGTCTCCTTTTCGCCTCCTCTTAGGCTTCGTATAATGATCCTTCTTTTCCTCAGCATAAGTTAGCCTCCTCTTGGGCTTTGTACAAATGATTCTCCCCAGCGGAGCAAACCTTTCGCCTCCATCTCGGGCTTTATACGAGACACAAAAAGGTTCTTATTGAGCCAAACAAATCTTCGCCTCCATCTCAGGCTTTGTACGAGATACAAAAACTCTCTTGTTGAGTCAATTAGCCTCCATCTCGGGCGTTATACGAGATACAAAAAGATTTCCTCGTTAAGTCAAATAACTTTTAGCCTCTCTCTCAGGCTTTGTATGAGACACATAAAAAACTCCCTCGTCGAGTCAATCACCCTTTCGCCTCCATCTCGGGCTTCGTACGAGATACAAATTCCCTTAAAGCAAGAGTCGAACTCTTTTTCAGCCTCCATCTCGGGCTTCATACGAGCTATAAAAGATTCTCCAGCTGAGTCCACTCTTTTTTTAGCCTCCTCTTAGGCTTTGTATAATGAAATCCCCCGCTGAGTCGAACCCTTTTAGCCTCTCTCTCGGGCTTTGTACGAGACACATATTAGCCTCCTCTTAGGCTTTGTATAAGAAAACCACTGGTTGATCCAATCAACCTTTTAGCATCAAATCTGTGCCTCGTTCACAGTACACAAACATCAACAACTCCTTCCCTTTCATCTAATCGTTGTAAGCGGCAAGCCTCTGGATCATCTATATCCATGCCACTGTCCTTTTAGCATGAGGAATTCCTAAGGAAAGATAGCATTGCTCTACACTGAGTTAAAGTCTTCTCCTTCAGGTTAAAAACCCCTTCTTCGGAAATGATGGCATTGCTAGGATCCGCGTATCCCGGTTAAAGTAATTCTCCTTTACCCCTCTTTAGAGACGACAAATTCTCTCTAAAGTCGAGACCTTTCAGCTTCACATCTTGGGCTTTGAACAAGATAAAAACAACCTTTTGCTTCACGTCTTGGGCTTTGAACAAGACACCAAAACACCATTTCCTCCCATAGAATAGGAGGAACTACGAACGCTCTGATTTCCCTGTTTCGGTAAACGGGAATACGTAGGCATAAGATCGAAAGAAAAGATCTTAGCGAGCACACTAAACAAAAACCCAAAATCCCATACTTTCGCACATCAATCAAAAAACGTCCTAACATCAAAACATCTCATCGAACAAAATAACCTGAGACAATCCCCGAATCTTTGAAGTATCTGTAAACCAACAGTTTTGACTGTTTAACCTCAGTATGCAAGCAGGGTTAGTTGGAGACATCTATTTCCCTTCCTTCCTCAGCTTTAATAGGATAAAAAATGAATCGAGCTGTAGTAATACCAAAGAGCGATTGTGCTTCGCAACCACGTCCAAAAATCGATCGCTAAAGAAAAAATGGCGACTCTACTGGGGACTACCGTTGATGATCTATTGTCTCCTAGGTAGAAACCTTCGCTGAGATGAGACTTTTTGACTCTATTAGGATCTTAGGTCAAAACCTTCAATTGTGTAGAAACTACAGAATGGTGACTCCGCTGGGGAGCCATTCCTGTCAGGAACTTAAGATTCTTAGTTTTTAAAGTCTAGGACATTAGGATAAATATATATACTGCTTTTCCTAATTTCTATACGTGTTTATTTTTCTGCTACTGGGAATGCGGGTGATGCCGTATGTGGAAATATGGAGTATACACCTAGGAAGCCAACCCTTTTGTAGTGCGAAATCTATCGGAAATAGTTGTTACGCGATACTACCCTCATTTGAGGCTGGTGATCTATTCTCGGTGAATAGCACTTACTCTAAGATTGCTTTACAACTGGCTGGCGATCCGCTTGTTGTTTTGCTTTCCTGGGAGGAGCTGATGATAATGAGTACAGGTAAAAAAATCACCTTAGTAAACCTTTGAGGATGGGTAGAGCCTTGACTTCATGACAACGACCCTCTGAACCCATGTTTTTTCTATGTTCTTGTGTGCTGCATTCATGCATTCATCTAAAAAACATTAAAACATTCAAAAAAATTTCTCTTCTAGTCTCTCTGTTTTTCAAAATAAACTAAGACTGTGATTGTAAATATCAGAGAAAAAGATTGCGTTAATGGATTTTGGTAGAAGGGGAACTCACCAGTATACCTTCAAGGTTCCAAAGCTAGAGGATTTGAGAAGCTTAGCAAGGATGATCATTAACCCAGAGGCTTTCAGAGCCAAGCACGATGGTTTTCTACCACTGTTAAGAGTCCATGTGATTGAGGGAATCATGGACGCGCTCGTTCAATTCTATGATCCGGTTTATCACTGTTTCACATTCCCGGATTACCAGCTAGCACCAACGCTGGAGGAGTATTCTCATCTGATTGATTTACATATCAATGATCGAGCTCCATTTTCTGGACTGGAAGAAATTCCAAAGAATCGGACTATTGCAAGAGCAATTCATTTGGACGAGTCTGAGGTCAGGACTCACATGACTACCAAGGGTGGCATACATGGTTTGCCAGCCCAGTTCTTGACAAAGAAGGCTCTTTACTTCTCCAGTATAGGAAACGTGACTGCTTTTGAAAGCATCTTTGTCTTGCTCACATACGAATTATTTTTGTTTCCCAACATTAATAACTTCGTCGATATCAACGCTATTAAGGTTTTTCTCATTGGAAACCCTGTGCCGACTTTGCTCGCGGATGCGTATCATTCTGTACACTTAGGAAATTTGTACAGCGGAGGGGAGATCACATGTTGTGTACCTTTGCTTTACAAATGGTTTATCTCCCATTTGCCTAAGTCTGCTGCTTTTTGGGATTGCAAGAGCGCCTTACGCTGGTCGCAGAAAATCATGTCTCTCACCAACTCTGACATTGATTGGTGCAATAGGATTTATGATAGGATCAGGATCATTGATCGTTGTGGAAACTTCCCCAACGTACCCCTCATAGGAACTAAATGGGGAATCAACTACCATCCGGTATTGGTTCTTCGTCAATTTGGATACCCGATGAGGCTTGTTCCGCAGAACGCTCATCTAGAAGGTCTTTTCTTCAAAGAAGGAGAAAACGACAGAGCACTAAAGATGGAAATAGTGCACGCTTGGAAGCACGTTCATAAGAAAGGACGGGAGTCTCTAGGAAAACCGGATTGTGTCTCGGTGGAGCCTTATCTCCACTGGGTACAAACTAGAGCTCTCAAGCTAAAAATGCCTTATCCTTGTCACAGAATTCTTCCGCCGAGGGAATCTGTCATGTACTTCATGACGGAAACTGAAAAACTTCAGGTTACTCTCAATAAAGTTCAACGGGAGAGAAGGTCTTGGAAGAACAAGTACCGTACCCTCAACATAGAGTGTATCCAAATGCAGCAATTACTGAAAGAGAAAGATGCTCTGATCGAGATTTTGGAGCAACATGCTGTAGAGAATCAAGATGACCAAAGGAATTTGCTCGCTCCTTTTACCTGGCAAAGGAATGACAACCCGACAACGGCTCAAGAGCCCCGGTCAAATAAAAGGAAGATACCAGAATCAACACCCGATTTCTCTTCAGAGAGGACTCGGGACCCATTAGCTTAGGTTTCTGTTTCTGCACCTTGTAATCTACTGTATTTCCATTTCCGCAATCTTTGAATTTCAATAAAAAGGGGTTTCCCCACTGTTTGATATTTGCAATCTAATTGTCGAAGTTTATTTTGATTAAACCAACAAACAATTAATATAATCATTGCATTTTATCATTCTCACATCGCGTATTCTTCTTACCTACGAATCTCACGTTTGTGTCTCGGTTCTAGAGTCAAACTGTCTCATTCGTACAATACTCGGGCCAATCGTCAAAAAAAGATGGATGATCTTGAGGAAGAGAACAGAGAGTTGAAAGAAGAGATCGACGCTCTGAGAGAGGATATGAGAAAGCTTCGTAACGACATGCAAGCCATGGTAGAAGCTCAGCTACAAAGGACTGTGATCTCAGAGATCACCTCAGCGCCCGTAGTGGAAAAGTATGATCCTAGGTATCAGATGCCGAAAGATCGTCCCTGGGGCATGCCTGTGAACTATATCCCGGAAGGATATGTTCCGCCGATCGTTGAAGATCAGGGAATCACAACAGATACCGCTGGTCCTGAAGGTTACAGACTTCGGGAAAGCGAAGATGCCAGAGGCATACTAAAAACTCCTGAAGGTTACAAACTTCGGGAAATGCCAAGATTCACCGCCGTAGTTACGGTACCACCCCCTGTGGTACACACTGTCCCGGAAGGACAGATTCCACAAATACCTTCTGGTAAGAAGGAGATTATGTTTGACCGAATGGATGAATTCCAGGAACAGTTCTTGGAAATGCAGAAAAAACTGCAAGCCATTCGTGGTCAGGATCTTTTTGGAAAGGACGCCGCAGACCTTTGTCTGGTCCCCAAGGTGAAAGTTCCGCACAAGTTCCAAGTGCCCGACTTTGAAAAATACAAGGGTAACTCTTGCCCTCAAAGTCACTTGACAATGTACGCTCGACGAATGTCAGCTCAGACGGAGAATCAGGACCTGCTGATTCATTACTTTCAGGATAGTTTAATCGGTGCCGCATTAAAATAGTACATGGGTTTAAACCGTGCCTCGATCAGTACATTCAGGGATCTTGGCAAAGCCTTCGTTCAACATTACAAATACAATATGGACATGGCACCCGACAGAGATCAACTCAGATCGATGTCGCAAAAGGACAAGGAAACCTTTAAGGAGTACGCCCAGAGATGGCGCGAAATTGCCGCTCAAATTTGTCCACCTCTTGAGGAAAAGGAGATGACAAAGATCTTCTTAAAGACCTTGAGCTCATTTTACTATGACCGAATGGTCGCCAGTGCGCCCAGTGATTTCACCGAAATGGTCGGCATGGGTGTACGTCTTGAGGAAGCCATCCGAGAAGGACATTTGGTAAAAGACACTGGATCGACGAGCGGTACTAAAAAATACGGTAGTGCTCTCCCTAAGAAAAAAGAGCAGGATATTGGGAATATCTCTCTCGAAAAGCAAAGGCGACGTTATCAACCAGTAGCAGCGGTAACTCTTGCTATTGGCCCCGCGCCTGTTCCTACGTATCAACCTCAGGTTGCGCAGAGCTAACCTAATCAGGAAAGGACACAACAGCCTCTTCAGCAGGCTTGCCCTCAGTACAATAACAACCGTACAACGCGACCATCAGGGTTTGATCCTATACCCATGTTGTATGCAGAACTATTTTCGTTACTACTGGCTAAGGGGCACATTCAGACTAAGTCTCCTCTTACAGTACCGGAAAATCCGCCTTTCTGGTTTAAGGTGGATCAGACATGCCCTTATCATCAAGGAGGATCGGGGCATAACATAGAGAGTTGCCTCAATTTCAAGTCCGACGTACAAAAGCTTGTTAGGAGCGGGCTTTTATCTTTCAAAGATACGAATCCTAATGTTCTCACGAACCCGCTGCCTCAACATGAGAAAGCTGCAGTCAATTTGATAGAAGGAGAGACTAACGACGTCTATCAAATTCACGATGTACTCTTATTGAGGACCAATCTGGTCAAGATGCATTGTAGACAGAGTGGATATGACCATGTGCCACCTCATAACTATCACTAGTGTGATATCTGCTCTAAAAACAATCAGGAATGTTTGGTAGTGCAAGCAGCTCTACAGGAACAGGTGGATCTCGGATGGATCCAAGAGCACAGAGTTCGTGGATTTAACATGGTCTACACGAATTCTAACATCATTCAGAACCACGATATCCGTGTGATGAATGTCAACTTGGTGGTGATGCACTCAAGGCAAAGCCAGTATCATAATCTGCCGCGGCACGATTACAGTTCCTGTCTGACTTGCTCGGTAAACAAACAGGGATGCTCTTTCATACAAGAGGCCCTCCAGCGTCAGATGGATCTTGGATGGATCCAAGACTACCATGATAGGAACCCCTATCAAATCAACATGGTTCAGATTTTTGATATCCACGTGATGAATACCAACCTGGTAGAGTTACATGCTGAGCAGGTCCGACTCGGATTCTTAATATCACACGACTATGAAAGTTGTAAAGCGGGTTGCGAAAATGATCGGGGGTTGTACCCTTGTCCAGGAGGCACTTCAGCACTTGTTAAATCACTGGTGGATGCCAATCTATATGGATGAAGATACTCAGCAAATTAGTATCAGTAACAGAAATCCCACTCGGCGTCAGAGTCAGGATGTCCGATCTGTGGAGACTAACCTAGTGAGGTTACATTGTATCCAAAGTGGGCGTGGCCAGGTGCCACCACACAACTATGACAGTTGTGGCGTCTGTTCGGAAAGTAACCAAGGATGTTACCTTGTGAGAGCAGCTCTTCAGGGTCAGGTCGATCGTGGAGAAATTCGTCCATATCCGGGTGATGGACCCATCGACTGGACGCCGAACTACCTTGTCGAGCAAGTTGAGGATGTTGTCACGATCTCTGGTCATCACAGGACCAGGGATGTTTTTGACATCATCCCTCTACTTGAAGAATCTAAAGTTCCCAACCGGGAACAGAACGAGATTACTTATGATGGTCAGAAAAACCAAAAGGTTCCCATAGTCACCTATCTACCGGGACCACTACCGTATGAATCAACTAAGGCTATCCCTTACAAATACGGTGCAACAACAGTTGAAAATGGAAAGGAAATTCCATTACCCTCCGTCGTGAATATTGCAGACATCAGTCGTGTAACACGGAGCGGACGAATCTTCAATAGAGGAGTTGGAGAATCCAACAAAGAAAAGGAATTTCAGACAGAAGTTCCCGATCCACCAGTCGGTCAGTCTAGTAATCCCGACCTTTTGAAAAACAAAGATGAGATGCTGAAGCTCATCCAGAGGAGTGAATACAACATTGTTGATCAACTGTTACAAACTCCTTCAAAGATCTCGGTATTATCACTGTTACACAGTTCAGAAGCGCACAGGGAGGCTCTACAGAAAGTCTTGGAGAAAGCCTTTGTGCAACAGGATGTAACAATCAGACAGTTCGATAGTATCGTCTCTAACATCACTTCCTGCAATAATTTGGGATTTAGTGATGAGGAATTACCCGAAGAGGGTCGTCATCATAACATGGCGCTCAATATCACAGTCAACTGCCAGGACGATGCTTTAGCCAGCATACTGGTAGACACAGGGTCAGCCCTGAATGTTATGCCGAAGTCCACTTTGATGCAATTATCATTCAAAGGCCCTCCGATGAGAATCAGTGAGGTCGTCGTCAAAGCATTCGACGGATCCAGAAAAGCAGTTATCGGCGAAGTTGATCTTCCCATAACCATCGGTCCTCACACTTTCCAAGTCACTTTCCAGGTCATGGACATCCGAGCAACATACAGTTGTTTATTAGGAAGACCTTGGATACATTAGGCTGGAGCGGTTACCTCAACCCTCCACCAAAAGCTAAAGTTCGTTCAGAACGATCAACTTGTCACGGTCTGTGGGGAACAGGCCTTGCTCCCGAGTAACTTGTCATCATCTACTGGTATAGAACCCGAGGAGGTTATTAGGACGCAGTTCCAAGCACTATCGGTGAGCAAGAACAATCAATCCGGAGGAGGAACCTCGATTTCCTCATACAACGATGCTATCAAAGCGGTCGAGAGTACTGATACCAAAGGATGGGGACAGCTTGTCATTCCTATTGACAATAAAACAAAGAAGGGTCTTGGTTTTTTTTGCAACCTGTACCCAGACAGCTGCCAGCGATGAAAGTCTTCATCCCATTCAGAACTTCTTCCATAGTGGAGGTTTCCTCTAACCAGTGACTCAAGTAGTCCATGCTATCAATGAGGAAGATCCCTTTGACACAAAGGAAGAGTGGAAATCCTATCTTAACAAGGACAGTTATATGTCGCAGGACGAAACGCAAATTCCATTTTGCTATCCCGCACAGAGTCCGAGGTTTATACCAAGGTCAGACGTCGAAACGATATATGGAGGTTGTGATCCGGAAGGATGCCGTGCTCCACCAAATTCATTAGAGGAGGACACTCTGATGAAAGACAATTTTGACTACACCTATTATGGCCCGATGGATGGTCTGCCAATGTGGCAACCTTACCCAGGAGACTTGAGGCCAGAGAGTCAGCCGAATACCTGTGTCCCCACCATGTCATGGGATCAACACTCAGGTCATTCGGATACCTGTGTCCCCACCATGTCATGGGATCAACACTCAGGTCATTCGGAAATTACTCAACATGACGATGAATTCTCAACGTTCGCGGGACTTGAATGCATTAATTATGCGTTTCCCGAGGTCAACGTCATCGAGAGAGATGACTCCTCCAGTTCCAAAGAAGTTTGGGACACTCTGGGAGAACCAAGTGGAAAATTCGACTATATGGTCAAGTACACCGCTCCCGAAAGCTCTCGTATCAGGCTCGAAGATATCCAGCCAACTGGATGGGAAGATGCACCTGAGAGCACAAATACTATGCAAAATGCAACTGAAGAATCCTCCTACGGCAACTCTGCCTGGGAGACAGATTCCAATGATCCTGCTCCACCAGAAATCAACGTCATTTCTGAAGACAAATCAAGGAAGGTGCCAGACTTTGTGATTCACCGAGGAGTTCACCGCCAATGGGTTGCCGTCGATGTTCCGAAGGTCGTTCACCAGTCAAAGTAATTACCATCTTAAACCTTTCACCCTGCCCAGGTGAAACGAATGTTTTGATAGGGCTCACTTTCTGTAAATTTCCCTCTTCGCTTTGCCCGAAGCGACAGATTTTTGTTTTATAGGGCTGTAGTTTCAAGATTCGACTTGTTCATTAATAAAATAACGTCGTTCTGTAATTTCCGCAGTTATTGCTGTTTTCTCTTTTTGCTTTTTTCAGAAAATAGTAATCCTAAAAAAAAACATTCAATAATAAAAACAAGCAGTAAAATCAAAACACTGCACACACTTGCATTTTCTCTATCTCTTCTAAACACGAATCATCACGTCATGCAGTTTGCTTGTTTTACACCCCGTTGAAACATACGATCCGATGCCTTCTCCCGACTTTGAGTTCCCGATATTTGGGGCTGAAGAAGAAGTTGACAACGAAATTCCAGAAGAGATCTCCCGATTACTCAGACAAGAGGAAAGGTCTATTGAACCTTACAAAGAGCCGTTGGAAACGGTAAACTTGGGTTCAGAAAAAGAGAGAAAAGAAATCAGGATTGGGGCACTGCTCAGTCCAACTGCCAGAGAGGGTTTGATAAAGCTTCTCCGAGAATTTCCCGATGTGTTCACTTGGTCCTATCAGGACATGCCTGGGTTGGATACCAGCATCGTGGAACATCATTTACCATTGAGATCGGAATGTCCGCCAGTAAAGCAAAGGTTGAGACTGACTCACCCAGACATGGCCATCAAAATCAAGGAGGGAGTACAGAAACAGATCGATGCAGGTTTCCTCGCTACATCTGAATATCCTCAATGGTTAGCCAACATCATACCCGTTCCTAAAAAGGACGGAAAGGTCAGAATGTGTGTCGATTACAGAGATCTGAACAACGCTAGTCCAAAGGACGACTTCCCTTTACTACACATTGACATGCTGGTAGACAGTACAATAAAGTTCAAAGTTTTCTCCTTCATGGATGGATTCTCGGGCTATAACCAGATCAAAATGGCGCCGAAAGACATGGAGAAAACTTCGGTCATTACCCCATGGGGTACCTTTTGTTACAAGGTAATGTCGTTCGGTTTGAAGAATGTCGGGGAAACCTATCAAAGGGCCATGACTACTCTGTTTCATGACATGATACACAAAGAAATCGAGGTATATGTCGATGATATGATTGCAAAGTCAAAAATAGAGAGTGAGCACGTTGAACATCTGTCAAAATTGTTCGAACGTTTAAGAAAATTTAAGCTCCACTTGAATCCAAACAAGTGCACCTTCGGTGTCCGTTCAGGGAAACTACTAGGGTTCATCGTCAGCCAGAAAGGAATTAAGGTTGATCCTGACAAGGTCAAGGCCATTCGAGAAATGCCTTCTCCGAAAACTGAAAAACAAGTCAGAGGATTCTTGGGACGTTTGAACTACATCTCCAGATTCATATTCCTTATGACCGTCACGTGTGCGCCGATTTTCAAATTACTAAAAAAAGAACCAGGATTGCGTTTGGTCAGAAGATTGCCAAACTGCCTTCGACAGTATTAAGGAATATCTGTTGAATCCGCCGATTCTATCACCTCCAGTGGAAGGAAGACCACTGATCATTTACCTCACAGTCCTAGAGGACTCAATGGGATGTATACTTGGCCAGCAAGACGAAACCAAACGGAAAGAGTCTGCCATTTACTATTTGAGCAAGAAATTCACCGACTGCGAAACTCGGTACACGATGCTCGAGAAAACTTGTTGCGCTTTGGCTTGGGCAGCCAAACGTCTTCGCCAATACATGATTCGTCATACTACTTGGCTGGTATCCGAGATGGATCCAATCAAGTATGTCTTTGAAAAGCCTGCTCTCACAGGAAGAATTGCCCGTTGACAGATGTTATTATCGGAATATGAAAAAGAGTACCACGCTCAGAAAGCCGTTAAGGGAAGTATTTTAGCCAATCATTTGGCTCATCAACCGATTGACGATTAGGAATCAATCGGGTTTGACTTCCCAGATGAAGATGTCATGTATCTAAAAATGAAAGACTGCGATGAACCACTACCCAGTGAAGGGCCAGAATCGGGTTCCCAATGGTGACTTATCTTTGACGGAGCAGTTAATCATTACGGAAACGGAATTGGGGCAATCATTGTTACCCCTCAGGGTACCCAAATTCCTTTCACTGCCAGACTTACGTTCAAATGTACGAACAACGAGGCCGAATACGAAGCTTGTATTATGGGTCTCGAAGAAGCGATTGATTTAAGGATCAAAAACTTGGACGTATACGGCGATTCAACCTTGGTTATCAATCAGATAAAAGGAGATTGGAACACATACTAATCAAGATTGATTCCTTACAAAGACTATGCAAGAAGGTTGTTACCCTTCTTCAACAGAGTTGAGTTTCATAACATTCCTCGTGGTGAGAATCACATGGCTGATGCATTAGCCACTCTCTCTTCCATGATTAGCGTAGGTCGATGGAATGACCTACCTAAGATTGACGTATTGCGCCTTTAACGGCCCGCCTACATCTTCGCGATCGAAGCAGTCATAGACAATAAACCTTGGTATCACGATATCAAATGCTTCCTTCAGAAAACAAGAGTACCCACTTGGGGCACTCAGAAAAGACAGGAAAACCCTCAGAAGGCTATCTGGATGCTTCTTCCTGAGCGGTGACTCTCTTTATAAGAGGAATTTTGACATGGTCTTGCTCCGATGTGTGGACAGACCAGAAGCATACATGCTTATGAAGGAAATTCATGAAGGATCCTTTGGCACTCATGCCAACGGACATACAATGGCGAGAAAAATTCTCAGGGCAGGGTACTACTGGTTGACCATGGAATCCGACTGCTACAAGTACATGAGGAGGTGTCACAAGTGTCAGATGTACTCCGACAAAATTCATGTACCGCCATCGCATCTCAAAGTTCTCTCTTCCCCGTGGTCTTTTCCATGTGGGGAATCGACATAATCGGCTTGATTGAACCTAAGGCTTCAAACGGACATCGGTTCATTCTGGTAGCCATTGATTACTTCACTAAGTGGGTCGAAGCAGCGTCGTACGCTAATGTAACCCGACAAGTGGTGGTCCGATTTATCAAAAACAATATCATCTGCCGTTATGGTGTTCCAAGCCAGATCATTACGGATAATGGATCTAACTTGAACAATAAGATGATGAAAGAGTTGTGCACAGAGTTCAAGATCGAACACCATAACTCATCTCCCTACCGACCCAAGATGAACGGAGCGGTAGAAGCGGCTAACAAGAACATCAAGAAGATTGTTCAAAAGATGGTTGTAACCTACAAAGACTGGCACGAGATGCTACCCTTTGCTCTTCACGGTTATCGAACATCTGTTCGCACTTTAACAGGGGCTACCCCTTTCTCTCTAGTGTATGGCATGGAAGCAGTGCTCCCCATAGAAGTAAAGATCCCATCAATCCGGGTATTGATGGAAGCTAAGCTCACCGAAGCTGAGTGGTGTCAAAGTCGACACGAAGAATTGAACCTGATCGAAGAGAAGCGAATCACGACACTATGCCACAGTCAGTTGTATTAGCAAAGAATGAAGAGGGCGTTCGACAAAAAGGTCAGACCTCGCGTCTTTAGAAGAGGAGACCTTGTGCTCAAGAAGATACAATCATTTCTCACTGATACTCGGGGCAAATGGACCCCAAATTATGATGGCCCCTATATGGTCACGAAAGCTTTCTCAGGCGGCGCCTTGAGACTTGCAACCATGGACGGAGAGGAATTTGCCTACCCGACGAATGTTGATGTAGTCAAGAAATACTTCGCCTAAACTAAAAAAAAAAGAAAAACGTCTCGGTGGACTGAAAACCCGAAAGGGCGATCCAGGCAAAAGTTAGAGACAAAATGAAAAAAAATCATCCCGGTGGATTGGAAACATCATAGTACAATCCAGGCAAAAATTAGGCATAATGGCAAGTAACTATGTTCAACAGAGGCAAGTCCCTTAGCAGCAGTTACATCATCCATCGGAGGAAAACTCCAGTCAACGATCATCTTCGACAGAAGCTCAGGATGTCCCAAACTCAAAGTTGGTAGAAGGATAGTGGTCGTTATGTTTCAACGTAGCCCTTTTCTCTGTAAATTACCATTTTATGAATTTTGTAAATACTCTTTGGAATCACGCGTTTGGCTGATCTCCATTTTATCAATAAAATTTGAGCCCTTGTGCTTTTGTTTGTAATTCTTACTTGTTTTAGCTTTACAGAACGACGTTGTTTAACTTAATTAATGACTCTTGAAATAAAACAAAATGAATTTACTTGTTAAAACTTTTTCTGCTTTTAAATTAAAGATGGTATTTCTTTTGACTGTTGAACATCAGAAGAACATCGATCGCTTCTCCAGAAGTAAGCGAACTTCAAAGTGCAGAATCAAAGTACTCCTTCTAAACCAGTATGCCTGAATGAAGGATCAACTGTGTCAGAGACCTTGTTTCATCTGACACCCTCGGCCGAGTTCTCATCTCCTAAGCCCGATCAACATAGCTCCCAACAGGGACTATCTCTCCTAGGCAAGGTAGAATTGCTATTATTGAACCAGTGGTACTTTTTTCGTCCCCAGCAGTGGCCGAGTATCCCACCGTGTTCATCCATTAGTCTGTATGTCGCGTCTGTTTTGTCAGCATAAACATACATACATCATGCATTTTATTTGCATTCGCATTTCATATTGCATCGCTATCACTCTAGTCGGTCTTGTCCCCTAGTGATAACCGTCTTCTCTATCGAGTTGTCAGCCCCTGTCCTCGTCAGGAAGTGTTGCGTCTGAACAATCTCGCCACCAGTGTATCTCTAGATCAGAGTCGGCACTCGACCACTTTGATAACTTGAACCTCTGAAAGACCAGAGAACCTTCAACAGATGTCACTCTTCGCCCTTGAAGATGATATCCTTGCTTTCCCGGATTAAGGAAAATCCCCAGAGAAAGCCTCTTAAACAGAGATTCGGCAGTACATCAGTGTTTCTCCGAAAATCCGCTGATGAAAAGGTCATCGGCACCTCAAAATTGGATCCCATCATATGGCATTTCTCTGGGAAGATCCCAAGAAAAGTATGATGCAAGACCCCAAGCGGAAGCAGTCTCTCAGGAGACTCGCTTTCCCCAGTAGAAACAAATGGCGTCTCAAACAGAGAAGTTTGTGCAACTCTACAACTCAGACGACTGGATTCCCCAGCAAGTCTGATATCAAAACTTTTTCCGTCAAATGGCATCTCCCCAGGAAAATTCGGCGAGAAGTTTGAGGGAAAACCGCTACTAATAGCGTCCCTTGTCAATAAAGTTTATTGACAAAAGAAACTAAGACCAGTTCCTTGGTAGGAAACCAGGATCGAGGGGAAGTTTACATCAGAAACTAAGACCAGTTCCTTGGTAGGAAACCAGGATCGAGGGGAAGTTTATTCCAGAAACTAAGACCAATTCCTTGGTAGGAAACCAGGATCGAGGGGAAGTTTAAATCAGAAACTGAGACCAGTTCCTTGGTAGGAAACCAGGATCGAGGGGAAGTTTATTTCAGAAACTGAGACTAGTTCCTTGGTAGAAAACCAGGATCGAGGGGAAGTTTACCTTTTCTAAGCATCATTGCTTAGCAAAAGAAGATGGATGCGCAAGCTGGCATTCATAGCCATCAAAATTTTGGGTATTCTGATATTTAATCCTCTTGCACCACGAATGCCCGAATACCTTCGTCATTCGCACCTTCGGGTCCAAGAAGATTAAATATGGGCATCTGTAATACCCCAAATTTTGACCACTAATATTTCCCATCATTGTGCAAATCATCATCACAATATGGATGAACCATTAGTCTCCCCAAAGATGGGTGAGCATCCACTACAATCAGAATTAGGGTTTCAAGCCCTCTCAGAGCTCTTAGACAAAGGATCAATCAAGGAATGACTTGATCTTCAACTTGTCTAATCTCTCAAACATCCACAAAGGATCAAAAGGACTCCCACTTCAAGGATTAAGCACAAGGCTTCTCCCTTCTAGGTGGATCAAGTCTCAAGATCGCCAGTATCACCAAATTAGGGTTTTGGTCGACCAGGGCCTCCAGATGGGAAATTTCATCTGGGCATAAGCCAATGATCCAAAACATAACCTACTATACTCCATGGAACCTCATGGACCCAATCATCAAGTCAATTTTGCCTCAGGGGATGCATACATCAAAAATCAGGAATTAGGGTTTCGTGACCTAATTCACCCCTAAGTTGACTTTTGGGACAAACCATGAGCCAAGACCTCAAGACATGATTTGAGGGTCTCCAACATACCACATTGATCCATTTGGAACAATGGATTAACCCAAGAAGCTTGAGTAACAAGTCTCAACTTCATCTGCACCACAATTAAGGTTTCGCGAGAAAAGTCAACTGTAACTTTGACTTTTTACCTGGACATGCTCCCAAACCCTAGGACATGAATAAATATACCCTATGACACCCATGGAACATGTCCATCAAGTTTGATTTAGGTCAAGGACATGATTTCCTGAAGAATGGCACAGTTTGGAATTCATCTGATAAAAAGTCAACTGTGCACAAAAGTCAACTTTGACTTTTTGAGATTTTTCACCAAAATGGATTTTTAACCCTAAAATGATGTTAATGTATGATTTGAATCATCATTCATCAAGAAAAATCAAGAAAAGTTGGATAACTTGTAAAAGGGGTAACCATAAAATCTTAGAAATTTTCTAAGTTAAAAAATAAAGTGGCAAGGGTACCAACTTTGGAGGATCATAACTCCTAAACCACATGGCCATTTTTTCTCATCCAAAGATGGATTTGTAGCCCTCATTACCCTCTACAAAAACTTTAACTAGGCCTAACTCCAATTCATTGTGGATTTTGAGTTATGGAGTGATCAAAGTGGCTGAAAAGTGAAAATGACACTTTTTCCAACACTTAGTGAAATTTTCACTAAGTCCAAATCTGTCTTCACTTTTTGCCAAATGTAGGGGGATTTTTCACTTGGAATCAAAAGAGATCAAAACCAAACTTGTTCAAACAGTTGTTGTATCATGTAAGGGCTTTCCAAAATGGCCAAGAACATTGCCAAATTCCACTTACACCATGAGATATGACATTGTCAAGTTGCCTTACTGAAATCTGTCAAAGGCAAGGCAGAATTTGCAACTTTGCTCGATTTGCCAAAATCAGCCAATTTCAATTGCTCCTATCCACTTGGACACATCTGAGGATTGAATCTAAAGGGGACAATCACTGAGCCAAGCCTCCAAAGTCATGGGAACAAGAAATAGCATGTTGAACCTAGAATGGCCAAAATAGGGACAAGACTTCAATTTTGGAATGAGGCATTCAATGGAACCATCAAGGTGGCATGGACTCAGCCATTCTCATCTGAAATCAGTCAAGACTTATCCAAGACCAAGGGGACCAGAGCTCTGTGCCCTAACCTCTAGTCAATGGCTAGAGGAGACTTGCATTTCCATTGGCCAACATTGAGGAAACACCTGCTGCAGTTGCCATTCACTATTGCAGCCAAAACAAACTTGCTCTACTATAAATAGAGCTCAATTGTGATCAGTTTGAGTACACCAAAGCCATCTAACAGATGTTTTCCTCAAAATCTCTTTCTCTTGGCAAAAATGCCTTTCTTAGCAAGGTAGCTATCGGGTTTTGAGTTTGAGAGCTTTTCCAATCAAACCAATCACTCACACACCTCACATACATCATATAGAAGTGATCCAAACACTCAAACAACATCTGGAACACAGATTTCACAAAATCACCAGCCAATTGCTCAAGTTCTTGACAGTTTTGCAGTTGAGGTGCCATCTTCAACTCCAAACCATTTCAATCCATTCCAAGCACTCAGACACATCACTTGGCACCTAGGGAAGCTATCCAAATCATTGGAACCTAGCTGTAACACCTCCAACACAAATCACGATCACCAGCTACAAGTGGTAAGCATGAGCTCTTCTAACTTTATGATCCACACAATTTTTGCTGCACAATAATTTGGCCATATGTTCATAATCATGCATGGAATGTTTCCCCCCAATTAATTGCATTGTTTGAATCGTGTATCAAAAATCCTAGCCTTCATGCAGAAATTAGGGTTCTTGAGGATTTTTCATGATTTCTTGTTGTATGCTTAATTTAAATGAAATTAATGGACATAGACATGATCGTGAGGTTGAGACGAGCATAATGATATGTGGATTGCATGTTATAATCAAGTATTCAGTGAGATTGGAGAGAAAATGCAAATCTGGGCAAACCCAGAACACGCGCGTGTTCTTGGGTGTTCTTGGCGCCTTTTTTCAAATATTTGAATATTTGAATTTTTGTGGTTTTATTTAATTGATTCAAAAATTAATTTCTCTATGAGTTTTAATGATTTTGAGTTGATTCTTTTTTTAATAATTCACAAAAATGTTAAAATATTTTATTTTAACAAAAAATCCCAAAAATATTATTTATTTTATATAATTGATATTTTTGCAAAGAATTAATGTTTTAATTGTTTTTGACATTTAAAATATTTTTTCCATCTTGATTTTGCAACTTTTAATGCTTTCTAACTATTTTGTAGGTCAATACTTAATTTTTGAGCATTAATCCAAGATCACAATTTGTTTTCCATGTGTTAAACAATTTTGATAATTTTAATTGAATTTTTATTCAATTAAATACATTTTTGGAAATAAATTAGGGTTTTGGATTAATTCAACCCTCATAAATCATTTTCAAAACACTTTTGGGCCTCTAATAGAGTGTAAGACCCAATCCTTTTTTGAACAAATCATTTTGGGCCTCACTTATTGTATAAGTCCCGATACCGTCAAAAAACAAACGACGCGATCGTCGCCTTTTCAAAAATCATCTGGGCCTACCCTCGAGTAGTAAGACCCATTTCTTTTTCTTTAAACACTTTTGGGCCTCTAATAGAGTGTAAGACCCAACCCTTTGTAAATACAACCTATTTTTGGGCCTCACTTATTGTATAAGTCCCGTTGTGTTTCAAAAAAATTCGACGCGATCATCATCCGTTGAAAAACCATCTGGGCCTCTCCTTGAGCTATAAGACCCATTCAAAACTTTTGGGCCTCTATTAGAGTGTAAGACCCAACCCCCTTTTAACCAAAACCTTTTTGGGCCTCACTTATTGTATAAGTCCCTCTGCGTTAAAAGAAAACCTCGGCGCGATTGCCATTTTAAACGAAAAGTCATCTGGGCCTACCTTCGTGTTATAAGCCCCACTCTTTTTCTTTAAAACTTCTTGGGCCTCTTGAGAGAGTGTAAGACCCATCCCTTTGTACAGAAAACCTTTTTTGGGCCACAGTCACTTGTATAAGACCCTCTGTACAAATTCAACAGTGCACTCACTGATAAAACCCTGGGCCTCTCCTTGAGCTGTAAGCCCCAAATCTTTCTTCTTCAAAGCACTTTCTCCTTTGATTTTGAATATACTGTTGTTTTCAATCTTTCTTTGTTGAACAACTAACCAAACAGCATGGAAGCTCTACAACCGAGTAAGTGGTTATACGCTTTCATTTACTGCTTTCATATATATAACTGTATTGTGGGGCTGCTCACTGTAAGTCTCCTTTCACAAACTCATATATATATATATATATATATATATATATATATATAACTGTATTGTGGGGCTGCTCACTGTAAGTCTCCTTTCATAAACTCATATCGACTGTGTAATAATAGTATAGATATTAGAGTTTCCCCGGCAACTACGTCTAGCACTAGGTAAAGTCGTTTCGTTTATTCGTAGAAATAGACAGCTAGATCCCCAATAGGATCACCAGATACAGTCTTCTCTTCGGCTGTCCTCATTAGGAATCGTCAAGAAACTCTACTCCCAAAGATGAATGTATTCTCCGTGAATGGCATCTTTGAGTTTCTTCAAAATTCTCGGACTTTTCTGACTTTGATCTATTCTCGGTGAATAGCATTACCTTGAATTTCTCGGGGTTTGGGGACCCACGGGCTTTTTAAAAGCATCGGCCTCCTCTTGGGCATCATACAAGGACCCACAGGCTTCCTAAAAGCAACCCCGCCTCCTCTTGGGCTTAGTACAAGGACCCGTCGGCTTCTTAGAAGTATTGACAGCCTCCTCTTAGGCTTCGTATAATGATCTCTTCCTCTGGGAATGATAGCCTCCTCTTGGGCTTCGTACAAGGACCGATCAGCTTCCTAAAAGCTTCCAGCCTCCTCTTGGGCTTCGTACAAATTGTCCCAACGACCTCCTAGAGGTATAGGAACAGAACTTAGTAATCTTCATAGAACAATCCTTTCAAGAGTCTACTACTGTTTCTCAAAGCATAGTACAAAAGATAAAACTCTGTGACTTGGACAGTCTCTTTTCCTTGAGTCTCAAAGACATTCTCAAGTGGCCCTTTCGTTAGATAGGAAGAAAACCTGTAGACTCGAACAGTCTCAACACCCTTCGGATTTCCCCGTTTCCTTAAAGAACAGGGAATAACCCCGATCCTCAGATCAAACCCATGAGTACAGTGTTGCTCATATAAGAACTGATTTTCTCTTTCAAAATCAGTATACTGGATCTGTCACTCAACTAAAACAGTCACCAGCAGATAGCCTCCTCTTAGGCCTTGTATAACGATATTCCTAAAAGAGTCGGTCTCCTTTTCGCCTCCTCTTAGGCTTCGTATAATGATCCTTCTTTTCCTCAGCATAAGTTAGCCTCCTCTTGGGCTTTGTACAAATGATTCTCCCCAGCGGAGCAAACCTTTCGCCTCCATCTCGGGCTTTATACGAGACACAAAAAGGTTCTTATTGAGCCAAACAAATCTTCGCCTCCATCTCGGGCTTTGTAGGAGATACAAAAACTCTCTTGTTGAGTCAATTAGCCTCCATCTCGGGCGTTATACGAGATACAAAAAGACTTCCTCGTTAAGTCAAATAACTTTTAGCCTCTCTCTCAGGCTTTGTATGAGACACATAAAAAACTCCCTCGTCGAGTCAATCACCCTTTCGCCTCCATCTCAGGCTTCGTACGAGATACAAATTCCCTTAAAGCAAGAGTCGAACTCTTTTTCAGCCTCCATCTCGGGCTTCATACGAGCTATAAAAGATTCTCCAGCTGAGTCAACTCTTTTTTTAGCCTCCTCTTAGGCTTTGTATAATGAAATCCCCCGCTGAGTCGAACCCTTTTAGCCTCTTACTCGGGCTTTGTACGAGACACATATTAGCCTCCTCTTAGGCTTTGTATAAGAAAACCACTGGTTGATCCAATCAACCTTTTAGCATCAAATCTGTGCCTCGTTCACAGTACACAAACATCAACAACTCCTTCCCTTTCATCTAATCGC
Organism: Lathyrus tuberosus; assembly: GCA_022829125.1. NCBI lineage: Eukaryota > Viridiplantae > Streptophyta > Magnoliopsida > Fabales > Fabaceae > Lathyrus > Lathyrus tuberosus. The sequence continues at coordinate 477,633 of JALAZF010000812.1, read as the reverse complement.
TGTAAGCGGCAAGCCTCTGGATCATCTATATCCATGCCACTGTCCTTCTTTTAGCATGAGGAATTCCTAAGGAAAGATAGCATTGCTCTACACTGAGTTAAAGTCTTCTCCTTCAGGTTAAAAACCCCTTCTTCGGAAATAATGGCATTGCTAGGATCCGCGTATCCCGGTTAAAGTAATTCTCCTTTACCCCTCTTTAGAGACGACAAATTCTCTCTAAAGTCGAGACCTTTCAGCTTCACATCTTGGGCTTTGAACAAGATAAAAACAACCTTTTGCTTCACGTCTTGGGCTTTGAACAAGACACCAAAACACCATTTCCTCCCATAGAATAGGAGGAACTACGAACGCTCTGATTTCCCTGTTTCGGTAAACGGGAATACGTAGGCATAAGATCGAAAGAAAAGATCTTAGCGAGCACACTAAACAAAAACCCAAAATCCCATACTTTCGCACATCAATCAAAAAACGTCCTAACATAAAAACATCTCATCGAACAAAATAACCTGAGACAATCCCCGAATCTTTGAAGCATCTGTAAACCAACAGTTTTGACTGTTTAACCTTAGTATGCAAGCAGGGTTAGTTGGAGACATCTATTTCCCTTCCTTCATCAGCTTTAATAGGATAAAAAATGAATCGAGCTGTAGTAATACTAAAGACCGATTGTGCTTCGCAACCACGTCCAAAAATTGCTCGCTACAGTGGGGATGTATGTATTCTTTTCAACGATGCTCAGCTGATATGTATCGTTGGGCTGATTCTTTTTCCCCAAGTTTCCCTGGTACGGCTGCCAGATAGGCAGGCCATCCATTGGGCCATAATAGTCATGGTCAAAGTTGTCTTTCATCAGAGTGTCCTCCTATAATGAGTTTGGTGGAGCACGACATCCTTCTGGATCACAATCTCCGTATATCATTTCGACGTCTGACCTTGGTATAAATCTCAGACTCCGTGCGGGATAGCAAAATGGCGTAGGCACCTCTTCCTGAGACATATAACCGTCCTCGTTAAGATAGGGCTTCCATTCCTCATCCGTGTCGGAGGAATCTCCCTCGTTGATGGTATGTACTTCTGGAGACACTAGGTGAAGGAAACCTCCACTATGGAAGAAGTTCTGAATGGGATAAAGACTCTCATCGTTAATAGCAGTCTGGGTACAGGTTGAGGAAAAACCAATACCCTTCTTTTTCTTATTGTCCGTAGGAATGACAAGCTGTCCCCATCCCTTTGCATTATTACTTTTGATCACCTCGAGAGCATCTTTGTATGAGGAGATCGATGTTCCTTTCTCTAATTGATTCTCATTGCATACCGAAAGTGCCTAGAACTAAGTTCCAACAACCTCCTCGGGTTTTACACAAGTGGACAATGAAAGGTTACTCACGATCAAGGCTTGTTCTCCACAGACTGTGACGAGTTGGTCATCCTTGACGAACTTCAGCTTCTGGTGAAGTGTCGAAGTGACTGTCCCAGCCTGGTGTATCCAAGGTCTTCCTAATAAGCAATTGTATGTTGCCCGGATGTCCATGACCTGGAAAATGACTTGGAAGGTGTGAGGACCGATAGTTATGGGAAGGTCGACTTCGCCGATAACTATTTTTTGGGATCCGTCAAATGCTTTGACGACGACCTCACTACCTCTAATCGGAGATCCTTTGAATGATAGTCGCATTAGAGTGGACTTCGGCATAACGTTGAGAGTCGATCTGGTATCTACCAGTACGCTGGCTAAGGCATCGTCCTGGCAGTTAACTGTGATATTAAGTGCCATGTTGTGACTTTTTCCTTCTTCTGGCAATTCCTCATCACTACACCCCAAGTTGTTGCAGGAAGTGATGTTGGAGATGATGTTGTCGAATTGTCTTATTGACACATCCTGTTCCACAAAGGCCTGCTCTATGAATTTCTGTAGAGCCTCTCTGTGGGCTTCAGAACTGAGTAAAAGAGATAACACAGAGATCTTTGAAGGAGTTTGCAACAGCTGATCAACAATGTTGTACTCACTCCTTTGGATGAGCTTCAGTGTAACACCCCATTTCTACCCAGTAAATTATATTAAAATCAGAGTTATAAAATTTTCAACTTTAAAACGGGATATCACATTTTCAACTTTAAAATCAATCTCATAATAGTTAATCATGAAAGATACATAACGATTCGAGGGAACATAAACCAACAATAAACTTCAAATCTATTCAACTTTAGCAAATGCAACGCATCAGATTCATTAACAACTTAGTAGCATCTTTATTCAACATAAAACAACTTCAAATTAAACAACAAAATATTCTTCAGCAATTTCATTAAAAATTCAGCATGTAGATAAATAAACAAAAGACATGCGTCATCCCCCCGAGTGCTACGTATCAGAGCGACAACCACCGACTCGAACTAAGGTAACCGGCTACTCCTCTTGATTACCTGCACGTTGCCAGCGTAGGGACAACATTCAAACAGAAGGGGTGAGTTACCGAATATTATAAACGGAGTATGATAAACAATACATAGATAAGAATCATACAAATATCACCACTTCACATCAACAATCAACAAAATCAACAACCAACAAAGTCAACAACAACTTGATGAAAATGCAACTCTAATGCGACTCGACAATGTTATGCATGTGGTACCATCGGAGTAAAACTCCCAACTTAATATTGCCAGTTTATCGAGGCATCAAGGCATAAGCCTTCAACTTTCAACTTTCAACTTGTGCCAATCTAGGCCAACGTGGTGTGAGCAATGCTCCGACATAAAATGCAATGTATGTTTTATGATATGCACAACTCAACAACGTAGACAACACAACAACGTCAACAACGTAAGCAACTTATACGACATGAGCAACTTAATCAACTTTGGCTATTACGCCTTCAACTTAAAATTCGTCCATATATCGGAACAAAACAACAAAATCAGCTGTACCTGCAAATCAACTTTTACGACAGAATTTCAACAAAACAATTCGACAAAATTCACCTACTAAATTACCCGACTTACCCCGACAGTTTTCGTTAAATTCCGGGCAACTAAATTTTCCGCCTAAACCGACTAAAACTGCACTGTTTTTAACTTCTTTTATTAATACCAGTTCATGGAGAAATTCTGTTTTCTGTTACTACTAATATTACAATCAATTCCAAGCTTCTGTCATAAAAATTCTGTTCAGTTTCTGTTAACACTGCTACTACTACATTTCCAATTTTCTGCTAAGGTTTATTGGCTAATCCTGATTCCAATTGATTGTTCTGCTATAAAAATCTATTAAATTTCAGCTACACATTATTAGTGGCTATAATAATTTTCTGCTATGAAGCCTATTATTAACATCTTGGTTGCAAAAATATTTACGGAGTGCGTCTAAAAATACACGTGAAACTATTATAGTAACTATGCTCAAATCTTACTATACAAAAAGTAACAAGAAAAGTAATAAATCTATTGGCTATAATATGGATACAATATATCTTATGTGTAAAATTGTCTATTTTAAATTGACATATTTATGCAGTATATTACTTAGTACATGAAATATTACAATCTATTTAGCCAGTTATAAGTGAGATATACGTATATTAAAAACTATGATTGTATATTATAAATATTGGCTACAATATAAATATTACAGTACTTGAGTAATTTGAAACACATATTCTTAAGGGTGCAAAAAAAATAAAGTGGAGACCCCACTACATGGGTGGCTTGCGCCACCCTTTGTGAGGGATCATGGCTTGCGCCATGTAGAGATGTGGCTCCCGCCACCTGCTATTTCTTTAATTTTGGGTGGCCTGCGCCACCCCTTTATGTGTGGTGGGTGTTGATGCGGATATAGCGGCAAGCAACAAACATTTTGGAAGTATTTTTCTGGGAATTTATCGTGTCCACAGAGATCGGTTCGAGGGAAAGAATGGCGTTCGACAGTCTCTCGCGTTTATGAGTTTGGGTTTAAATCGTTTAAAGCAATAAAACAGAAAAGTAAGCATTAAAACAAAAAGAACTTCATTCTTCAACAAGAAAAACTCGTCCGGCAATGCATATAATCGACTCCTCACAAACTTAAACTTACCGACTAGTTATACTCCACCTACAGTACTCCTCAAAATCACCCAGCATCGCTCACAACACAGGTTATGTCTAACGCAAAGTTGAGCAAGCAACCATGTCACTCTCTTCGTCACTCTCGCGAGCGAAGCCTCGAAACACGGAAACATGAAGTTCCGACACCCAAACGGAATGTTAGCTCTAAATCTATCTCTAGAGTCCAGAAACTAACCGACAATCGTCCCTAATCGAAGTTTGCGACGGTTATGTCTAACGCAACCCAAACCCCGCGCATAAAGCAAAAATCAGAGACAATTACCAATTAAGATTTGTAAAGCAAGTTTTATACAACACCATGGGCGACAAATATACATGAGTTTGCAGCAAATACATATACACAACCCAACCATAAAGGAAAAAACACAAAGAAGAAGAGAAATGAACCAAACATCTCGCGGTTTGTCGGCGCCGGTCGACGATCAATCCACTCCGGATCATCCGTATGCATGCTCCACAATTGTTTTCTAAGCTAATCCTATGAAGAAATGAAGTTTGATGGAGTTGGAGCAAAAACCCCCAAAACCATAACCTAAAAAATGCTGAAAAATGAAGTTTATAGGCAAAAGTTACTGCCCAGGTTCGCACTGCGAGTGCCCGTTCGCACTGCGAACATACACCGCCTTTCCAACGTCAAAAATTGTGTTTTTTAAGCATTCAGGCACTATTCATTCGCCCCCGGGTTCGAAGTGCGAGTGCGCCAGCGAGTGCTCGCCACGAGGGTTCGCATTGCGAACATGACAGAAAACCAGAATTTGTTTTGATCATAACTCTTGAACCGTAACTCCGATTAACGCACGGTTTGAAGCATTGGAAAGCTTATTCAATGCTCTTTATGAATATGGAAAAATCCCATTGCTGGAACACCTGTAAAAATAAATGAAAATCAATTACTCTCAATGATATTTACACGGTAACGCACTATACACCTAAAACGTAAAGGAAACGTATTTACGAACAAAGCGGGGTTTATTAAACCAATTTTAACACAAAGTAATGATAAGTGCAACAAAAATTATATACAAAAATAGGCACATTTTGCACTTATCAAACTCTCCCTAACTTACATAATTGTTTGTCCCCAAACAAGAATCAAACAAACTTGAAAAAGCACAAGCAATATCCAAAGAATGACGAATCAACAGGTTTTGAAAAATGGAAACGAATGAATGGTTTAAATGAAAACGGTACACACAAAAAGTAAATACTTACCACTAAACTACAAGGACAACATAGTCACGAAACAAATGCAAAATACAAAAAATCATGCCAAAAATTCTAAAACAACACAAGTTCCAAAGTGAATCACACCTAGCAAAAACAATCATCGGTAGATGAAAAACACAAAGTGAGGTTCTTTACACTCACACAACACTCATGCAAACAAAAGACTAAATTATGCATACATCCACAAATTCACATTGAAAATACAAAGGCAAGAATCACAAGGGCTTTTCAAGGTTGTAGCGTGGTCGGGTAAACAAACAAGGGGCAATTTCTAAAGGTAATTGAAACAAAAACTTGCCCAAACCTAAGGGAGTGAAAACTCACAAAGATTCACACACAAAATTTCAACCAACTTCTTCCACAATCCCAAGTGCTACACAACACACAATACTTATTTAACACAATTATTGAAACTCTTTTTGTTTCTTTTTTCAAGGATTTTCTTTTTCTTCTTTTTTTCACTTTTTTCTTTTCTTTTCTTTGTCATATTTTTCTCTTTTTTCTTTTCTTTTTCAATCCTCATAGAATCCAACCAATGAGTATACAATCATCCTCTCCCCAACTTGAATTCAACCGCACCATCATGTGAATACTCCCTACTTTCTAAGGCAAGGCACAAATTCATACAACAACACAAAGTTGAGGTCCAAGAAAAAACAAAATCCATTAAAAAATAAGTGAACTAAATACTCATAGACAAGCATTAAGTTCAAATAGAAACATGGATCAAAAAGCTCAAAAGGGTTACGAATTCTCACACACTCACAAGGTGAATTGACTATTTGGCTAAGGTGTTTGTGCTCAAAATGAAACAATTGCCTTGATCCTTTTCATGCATTCATATAATCAACACAAACGAAAGATTCAACATAATAAAATCCAGTTAGAACAAGAATATTGGTTCTCCGCGCATATATGAACAATGGAAAGCCACCTCACAAAAAGGTTGGGAACTAAAGTGATTCACAATAGAACAAGTATACAAAAGAATGGACGGCATGGAAGTTTGTAAAATGCCTAAGTATCATGAATATGCTACAGTATAGAAAGCGATAAATACATACCTCAGACGTGTACAAAACTTAACAAGATCATTACCATACATCCGCAAGTTGAAACGAACCAACTTGGAAAATCACAAAAGCATCCTCAAATAAGTCAATCAAAATCTGTGAGCAAACAACAACCAAAAACATTCGAAAAGAAAAACTACAAAACATGTTTGTTTTACGTCGTAAGCTCGACGCCTTTACGATGCTTAATTAGAAACTTCCTTCATTCATGCCATGGTGATGCCTCACCGCGCAAACCAAAAGCAAGTGTCCTAACCAAACACTTAAACAAACGTTACGGAACAAAATGTATACAACACTTGAACAAACATAATGGAAAAGGACAATATATACGATATATACAAAACTCAAAAACAAAGAAACTATCGCAATGCGATTCAATATCAAAACCAATCCCCGGCAACGGCGCCATTTTGTTGATGCAGATATAGCGGCAAGCAACAAAAATTTTGGAAGTATTTTTCCGGGAATTTATCGTGTCCACAGATATCGGTTCGAGGGAAAGAATGTCGTTCGACAGTCTCTCACGTTTATGAGTTTGGGTTTAAATCGTTTAAAGCAATAAAACAGAAAAGTAAGCATTAAAACAAAAAGAACTTCATTCTTCAACAAGAAAAACTCGTCCGACAATGCATATAATCGACTCCTCACAAACTTAAACTTACCGACCAGTTATACTCCACCTACAGTACTCCTCAAAATCACCCAGCATCGCTCACAACACAGGTTATGTCTAATGCAAAGTTGAGCAAGCAACCGTGTCACTCTCTTCGTCACTCTCGCGAGCGAAGCCTCGAAACACGGAAACATGAAGTTCCGACACCCAAACAGATTGTTAGCTCTAAATCTATCTCTAGAGTCCAGAAACTAACCGACAATCATCCCTAATCGAAGTTTGCGACGGTTATGTCTAACGCAACCCAAACCCCGCGCATAAAGCAAAAATCAGAGACAATTACCAATTAAGATTTGTAAAGCAAGTTTTATACAACGCCACGGGCGACAAATATACATGATTTTGCAGCAAATACATATACACAACCCAACCATAAAGGAAAAACACAAAGAAGAAGAGAAATGAACCAAACATCTCGCGGTTTATCGGCGCCGGTCGACGATCAATCCACTCCAGATCATCCGTATGCATGCTCCACAGTTGTTTTCTAAGCTAATCCTATGAAGAAATGAAGTTTGATGGAGTTGGAGCAAAAACCCCCAAACCATAACCTAAAAAATGCTGAAAAATGAAGTTTATAGGCAAAAGTTACTGCCCAGGTTCGCACTGCGAGTGCCCGTTCGCACTGCGAACATACGCCGCCTTTCCAACGTCAAAAATTGTGTTTTTTAAGCATTCAGGCACTATTCATTCGCCCCCAGGTTCGCAGTGCGAGTGCGCCAGCGAGTGCTCGCCACGAGGGTTCGCATTGCGAACATGACAGAAAACCAGAATTTGTTTTGATCATAACTCTTGAACCGTAACTCCGATTAACGCACGGTTTGAAGCGTTGGAAAGCTTATTCGATGCTCTTTATGAATATGGAAAAATCCCATTGCTGGAACACCTATAAAAATAAATGAAAATCAATTACTCTCAATGATATTTACACGGTAACGCACTATACACCTAAAACGTAAAGGAAACGTATTTACGAACAAAGCGGGGTTTATTCAACCAATTTTAACACAAAGTAATGATAAGTGCAACAAAAATTATATACAAAAATAGGTACATTTTGCACTTATCAGTGGGTGGCCTGCGCTACCCCTAAAAATGCAATTCCGTCCCAACCAAAAATTTTCCAGAAAACTTAATCTCACTGCAACATTCATAAATCGTCCAACAACAATTTTCACAACAAATCAACACATTAATACTTTCACAGAATCAATCATCATAACCGCATCAATAGCACATCATCAAAAATCAACTTAAATCAACAGCAACATCGGCCAGATTATCAACAACCACACAAAAATCAACAACAATTTATCAGAGAAATCAATTGGGAAAAACAATCATCTAATCCCCAACCCTTATATCATTCATCCTAACCCGGTTATAATAATCGAACCCACCCTTACCTTGGATTGAAGGCAACTCGACAATCGATCGGGTTCCGAAAATTCGACACCGGTAGCAACTTCTCTCTCGCAACCTCTTCTCTCATGTTCTCAACTTCTTCTCTCACGTTCTCAACTTTTTCCTCTAACTGATATCCAAAGCCTCACTAATCTTTCTATTTCCTTTATTTTATTAAAATAATAATATTCTAATATAATATCTAATGGGCCTAAACATACACTCCCTAATTTACTAATTCCGACACGAAACCAAGCCCACTTAATTCGGACACACTCCAACCACGATAATATTACCACTACTATTACTCCACGACTATAATATTATTTCTAATACTATTTCTACGACTTACCAACTTAAAAATTCCGACTTAACGACTTAATTCACCGCAACAGCAAAATCAACCGAATAATTCACAACAATTAAATAAATATCCAATTAAATAAATAATTAAATATTTGGACGTTACATTCAACATCTCATCATCGTTCTTTGAAAGGTTGGGATCACTGGATTGACCGACTGGTGGATTAGGAGCTTCTGTCTGACGTTTCTTTTCTCTGTTAGGTTCTGCAACTCCTCTGTTGAAGATTTGGTCGCTCCGTGTTACTCGACTGATGTCTACAATATTCACGACGGAGGGTAATGGAATTTCCTTTCCATTCTCAATTGTTGTTGCACCGTATTTGTAAGGGATAGCCTTATCAGACTTGTACGACACTGGTCCTGGCAGATAGATAACTACAAGAGCCTTCTGATTTCTATGACTGTCGTAAGTAACTTCAATCAGTTCTTGGTTAAGAACCTTCGATTCGTCAAGTAGAGGGATGATGGTACAAACATCTTTGGTCCTTTCGCGATCAGAGATTACGACAACATCCTTGATCTGGTCAGCGAAATAGTCAGGCATCAAGTTGATGGACCCCGAAACTGGACACGGTTGGATCTCTTCGCGGTCCAACTGGCTCTGAAGGGCTTCTAGCACGAGGTAACATCCTTGGCTATTTTCCGAGCAGACTCTACAGCGCTCGTAGTTATGTGGTGGCACCTGGCCACGTCTACTTTGTATGCAGTGTAACCTCACTAGGTCAGTTCCCATTGATCGAGCATCCTAACTCTGATGCCTAGTAGGGTTCCCATTAATCATACTGACTTGTTGCGTGTCTTCATCCATATAGATTGGAAGCCACTAGTGGTTTAACAAGTGTTGCAAAGTTCTTTGAACGAGAGCGCATCCTTGGTCGCTCTTACGGCATACTGTACAGTTCTGATAATTATGAGAAGTCAGAAAACCGAGCTGGACTTGTGTAGTGTGTAACTCCACAAAGCTGGTATTTATCAAGCGAATATCAAAGATTTGAATCATATTCACTTGATACTGATCTCTCTCGCGGTAATCCTGAATCCATTCAAGATCCATCTGACGCTGAAGGGCCTTTTGTACAAAAGAGCATCCATGTTTGCTTACTGAGCATACCAGACAGGAATTGTAATCATGTCGCGGCAGATTATGATGTTGGCTTTGCCTTAAGTGCATTGCCACTAAGTTGACATTCATTGCACGGATGTCGTGGTTCTGAATGATGTTGGAACTTGCATAAGTCATGTTAACTCCACGAACTCAATACTCTTGGATCCACCCGAGATCCAATTATTCCTGTAGAGCTGATTGCACCACAGAACATCCTTGATTGTCTTTAGAGCAGATATCACACTGGTGATAATTGTGAGGTGGTATATGGCCATACCCGCTCTGTCTGCGATGTATCTTGACCAGATTGGTCCTTAACAAGAGTACATCATGAATTTGATAGGTGTTGTTAGACTCTCCTTCTATCAAATTTACTGCAGCTTTTTCGTGTTGAGGCAGCGGGTTCGTGAGAACATTCGGATTCGTATCTTTGAAAGATAAGAACCCGCTCCTAACAAGCTTTTGCACATCGGATTTGAAACTGAGACAGTTTTCTATGTTATGCCCTGTCCCTCCTTGATGGTAAGGGCAAGTCTGATCCGCTTTAAACCAAAAAGGCGGATTTTCCGGTATTGTAAGAGGAGCCATGGTTTGGACATGCCCCTTGACCAGTAATAACGGAAACAATTATGCGTACAACATTGGTATAGGGTCGAACCATGGTGGTCGCATTGTACGGTTGTTGTTATATGGAGGACGAGCCTGCTGAAGAGGCTGTTGTGCCCTTTGCTGATATTGATGTTGATTCGGTTGGCTCTGAGCAACCCGAGGTTGATACGTAGGAACAGGAACATAGTTGATAGCAGAAGTTACAGCTGCTACTGGTTGGTACCGTCGTCTTTGCTTTCTGAGAGAGATATTGCCAATATCTTGCTCTTTTTTCTTAGGGAGAGCACTACCGTATCTTTTGGTATTGCTTGATGATCTAGTGTCTTTAACTAAACGCCCTTCTCGGACTGCTTCCTCAAGACAAACTTCCATGCCCACCATCTCGGTGAAGTCACTGGGTGCACTGGCGACAATTCTGTTGTAGTAAAATGAGCTCAAGGTCTTTAAGAAGATCTTTGTCATCTCTTTTTCCTCAAGAGGTGGACAAATCTGGGTAGAAATTTCACGCCATCTCTGAGCGTACTCCTTAAAGGTTTCCTTGTCCTTCTGTGACATGGCTCTGAGTTGATTTTTGTCCGGTGCCATGTTCAGATTATACTTATATTGTTGAACGAAAGCAGCGCCAAGATCTCTGAAAGTGACAATCTTAGTGCGGTTTAAACCCATGTACCATTTGAGTGCGGCACCGGTTAAACTATCCTGAAAATAGTGAATAAGTAGCTCTTGGTTCTTTGTCTGAATTGACATTCGCCGAGCATACATCACCAAATGGCTTTGCGGGAAAGAGTTACCCTTGTACTTTTAAAATTCGGGAACTTTGAACTTGTGCGGAACTTTCACATTGGGGACCAAACAAAGGTCCGCGGCGTCCTTTCTAAATAGATCCTAACCGCGAATGGCTTGCAGTTTCTTCTGCATCTCCAGGAACTGTTCCTGGAACTCATTCATTATGTCGAACATGCTGTCGTTTCCACCAGAAAGTGTCTGTGGAATCTGTCCTTCCGGGACAGTGTGTACCAAGGGCGGTGGCATAGTCATTACGGCCGAGACTCTCGGTGCCTCCCGAAGTTTGTAACCTTCATGAGTTGCTGTCATGCCCCTGGCATCTTCGCTTTCCCGAAATTTGTAACCTTCAGGCCCAGCGGCTCCTGCTGCAGTTCCCGGATCTTCCGTGATCGGCGGAATATATCCTTCCGGGATATAGTTGATAGGCATGCCCCAGGGACGATCTTTTGGCATTTTATACCTAGGATCATACTTCTCCACTATGGGCGTTGATGTGATCTCTGAGATCACAGTCCTTTGTTGTTGCATCTAAGCTTCTGCTAGAGCTTGCATGTCGTTATAAAGCTTTCTCAGATCCTCTTTAAGAGTGTCGATCTCTTCCCTCAACTCTCTGTTCTCTTCCTCGAGATCATCCATCTTTTTCTGTCGATTGACCTGAGTATTGTACGAATGAGACAGTTTGACTCTAGAATCGAGACGCAAATATGAAATTCGTAAGGAAGAAGAATGCGTTATGTGAGAATGATGAATGATACGCAATGATTATATTAATTATATATTTTTTTGTTTAATCAAGATAAACTTCGACAATTGGATTGCAAATATCAAACAGTGGGGAAGACCCCGTTTTATTGAATTCAAAGATTGCGGAAATGGAAATACAATAATTTACATAGTGCTGTAAAAGGAAATCTAAAATTATGGGTCCCGAGTCCTCTCTGAGGGGAGCTCAGGTGCTGGTTCTGGTATTTTCCTTTTCTTTGACCGGGGATCTTGAGTCGTTGTCGGGTTGTCATTCCTTTGCCAAGTGAAAGGAGCGAGCAAATTCCTTTGGTCATCTTGATTTTCTACAGCGTGTTGCTCTAAAATCTCAATCAGAGCATCTTTTTCTTTTAACAGTTGTTGTATTTTCTTGCACTCCACATTGAGAATACGGTACTTGTTCTTCCAAAACCTCTTCTCCTGTTGAACCTTGTTGAGAGTCACCTGAAGTTTTTCTGTATCGGACATAAAGTAAAGGTCAGGGTCCCTTAATGGAAGAACTTCCTGACGAGGGTAAGGCATCCTCAGCTTGAGAGCTCTAGTTTGTACCCAGTGGATATAAGATTCCACCGAGACACAGTCTGGTTTTCCTAGAGACTCTCGTCCTTTCCTATGAACGTGTTTCCAGACATGCACTATTTCTGTCTTTAGTGCCCTGTCATTTTATCCTTCCTTGAAGAAAAGACCTTCCAGATGAGCATTACGCGGCACATGCCTCATCGGGTATCCGAGTTGACGACGACCTAAAATTGTATGATAGTTAATTCCTCCTTTAGTTCCTATAAGGGGTACATTAGGGAAGTTTCCACAACGGTCAATGATTCTGATCCCGTCATAGATTCGATTGTACCAATCGATGTCAGAGTTGGTAAGAGACATGATTCTCTGTGACCAACGTAAGGTATTCTCTTGATCCAAAAATGTAGAAGACTTTGGAAAATGAGAAATGAACCATTTGTATAGCAGGGGTACACAGTATGTGATCATTCCTCCGCTGTACAAATTCCTTAAGTGTACAGAATGATAAGCATCTGCGAGCAGAGTCGGTACAGGGTTTCCAATTAGAAAAATCTTAATGGCATTGATATCAACGAAGTTATCAATGTTGGGAAACAAAAATAACCCGTAGGTAAGAAAAACAAAGATGCTTTCGAAAGCGGCCACGTTCCCTATACTAGCAAAGTACAAAGCTTTCTTTATCAAAAACTGGGCTGGCAAACCCTGGATACCACCCTTAATGATCATGTGAGTCCTGAATTCTGACTCGTCCAAATAGATTGCTCTTGCAATGGTTTGGTCCTTTGGAATTTCTTCCAGTCCAGAAAAGGGAGCTTGATCAGTAATGGGTAAATCAGTCAGGTGAGAGTACTCCTCCAGTTTGGTGCTAGTTGATAATCTGGGAATGTGAAGTAGTGTTAGACCGGGTCGTAGAACTGGATTAGTATGGACAGGATTCCTTCAATTACATGGACCTTTAACAGAGACAACAGTCCCCCGTACGTAGCTATGAAAGCCTTAGGGTTGGTTATCATCCTTGCCAACCCTCTTAAATCCTCTAGTTTTGGAACCTTGAAGGTGTACTTATGAGTCTTCCTTCTACCGAAATCCATTAGCAATCTCTTTATCTGACATTTGCAATTATTGTCTTAGTTTAATTTGAAAAGGAGAGGCTAGAAGAGAAGATTTTTCTTTGTTTAAAGTTTTTTAATGAAATGAATGCATGAATGCAGCACACAAAAACATAGAAAAAACATGGGGTCAAAGGGTCGGTGTCATGAAGTCAAGGCTCTACCCATCCCCAAAGGTTATACTGGTGATTTTTGTACCTGTCCTCAAAATCACTGACCCCTTTTGGGATAACGACAGCAAGCGGATCGCCAGCGAGCTGTAGTATCTTAGAGTAATCTCAAATGAGGGTAGTATCGCGTGACAACTATTTTCGATAGCTTCCGCGCTACAAAATGGTTTCAGTCTACTAAAATCCTCAGCTTCTCAGATAACCCAATCGAACAATCTGCTTTCAACAACCGAAGTCGTATATGCATTGAATCCACAAAGGGCATCTCCACTGATTCGATGGTCGACCGGGACCTCTATCTGGGATTCACTCCCCGTTAGATTACCCGTCTAGTTCCATCACTTATCTTAGGCGTATACTCAATCTTTCCACATGCGGCATCACACGCATTCCCATTAGCAGAAAAGTAAACACAAATATCAATTAGGAAATGCAGTATATATATTTGTCCTAACATTCTAGACCTCTATAATCCTATGATCCTATATAGTCAATGACTCCCCAGCAGAGTCGTCATTTCTGTGGTATTTTGTGAGCTTAAAGTTTTCCACCTAATACTGTAAGAAAGAACAGACTCCCACTGTGGTCGCCATTTTTTCTGTAGCGCGATTTTTGTGGTTTTGAATCACTATCGCTTTGGTACTACAGTTCGATTCATTTTTTATCCTGTGAAGCTGATTAAGGAAGGGAAATAGATGTTTCCAATTAACCCTGCTTGCATACTGAGGTTAAACAATCAAAATTGTTGGTTTACAGATGCTATCAAAATAAGGGGGTCTGTCTTTAGGTTTATTTCGTTTAAGAACGAAGTGTCGTGACTGTATAGGAGGCTTTTGGTAAGGTACTAGGTCTGATGTTTTTGATGGATGTGTGAAGGTACTGGACTTTGAGTTTTTGATTAGTATGCTCGCTAAGATTTAGAAATCTTATGCCTACGTATTCCCGTTTAACGAAACAGGGAAATCAGAGCGATCGTAGTTCCTCTTATTCTATGGGAGGAAAGAGATGTTTTGGTGTCTTGTTCAAAGCCCAAGATTGAAGCTAAAGGTGATTTGTATCTTGTTCAAAGCCCAAGATGTGAAGATAAAGGGTTTGATTGAGAGAGAACTTGTCATCTCTAAAGAGGGATTGGACTTCCTCTGAGGGAATTGTTAATTTTTGTGTGCCCTGATCAAAGCACAAGTTTGATGCTAAGAGGTTGATTGACTCAACAGGGGGTTTCTTTATACAAAGCCTACGAGGAGGCTGGAAGTTTGACTTTTCCAGGGAAAATGTTCTTTCTGTCTTGTACAAAGCCCAAGATTGAGGCTAAAAGGGATTTTGACTCCGTTGGGGAGAATGTATCTTTTGTAAAGCCCAAGATGGAGGCTGAAAGGGTTTGACTCAACAAGAGAGTACTTTTATCTGCCCTGTATAAAGCCCAAGACGAAGGCTAAAAAGGTTGACTCAACAAGAGAGTCTTGAACAGGTGATTGACTCAACAAGAGAGTCTGAAGGTTGATTGACTCAACAAGAGAGTCTTTTATACTCAACAAGAGAGTGATTCGCTGTCTCGTACGAAGCCCGAGATTGAGGCTAAAAGGAGATTGACAAAACAAGAGAGTCTTTTATACTCAACAAGAGAGTGTTTTTTACATGTCTTGTACAAGGCCCAAGACGGAGGCTAAAAGTGGTTGACTCAACAAGAGAGTCTGAAAAGGTTAGCTCCGCTGGAGAGAATAATTTGTACAAAGCCCAAGAGGAGGATGACTTACTGCTGAGGATTATTAAGGTCCTGAAGCGGGTACAAGTGTGGGGAACTCTTATGAGAGAGATCGGGTTTCTGCTGGAGATTGATCCAGTGTGATCGGTGTTTTTTCCTATGTTTGAAAGGAACTTGAGAATGTCTTTGAGACTCAAGCGGTTTAGACTGTCCAAGTCTAGAGTTTTATCTTTTGTACAATGCCCAAGAGGAGGCGCGGGCATTAAGGGATGAGTATCAACCCTAAAATGGCCGGAGTTTTGACGCTGGAAAGACTGCTCTAGCAAAGGATGACTAAGTTCTGTCTTATACCTTTAAGAGGTCGTCAGGGTCCTTGTATTAAACCCAAGAGAAGGCATGAGAACTTCTAAGAAGCCGAAGGGTCCTTGTACAACGCCCAAGAGGAGGCGGGGATGCTTTTAGGAAGCCTGTGGGTCCCCAAACCAAGAGAAGTTCAAGAAATGCAATTCACAGAGAAGAGATCATTCCAGGAAAGTTCGAGAATTTGGAAGAAACTCAAGAGATGCCATTCACGGAGAAAAGATCATCTCTGGGGAGTTAGAGTTTCTTTGACAATTTCTAAGGGTGACAGTCTGAGAAAAGATTCACCGAGAATACTGCCTTTCTCTTTGTTCCATATTGTTTAACCCCAAGAGAAGGGAAGACTGTATCTGGAAATCCTATGGGGATCTAGTTTTGTTTGTATTTAAAGAGTGACCAACGGGGCTTTACCTAGTTCTAGACGTAGTTGTCGGGGAAAACTCTAAATAACTATACTAGTATTACACAGTGGATATGTGACAAGTATATAAAAGGATGTGAAAGAAGACTTACAGTGAAACAACCCCACAATATAGTTATATACGCATGGAAGCGATAAATGAAAGCGGATAAACACTTACCCATTGTAGAGCTTCCATGCTGTTTTGGTAGTTGTTCAACAAAGAAATTAAAGACAGTTTTGATAACAACATATATTTGAATTCAAAATCAAAGGAGAAAGTGCTTTGAAAAGATTGTTGGGGCTTACAGCTCGAGGAGAGGCCCAAGTTTTTACGATGATCACACCGTTGTCTTGAAAATTATACAGAGGGACTTATACAATATATGAGGCCCAAAAAGTTTTTATGTACAAGGGAATGGGTCTTACACTCTATTAGAGGCCCCAAAGATTTATTTTTGTACAAGAAATGAGACTTACAACTCAAGGAGAAGCCCAGGGTTATTTGTTTGGCAACGACAATCGCGCCGAGGTTTTTGAAAACACAGTGGGTCTTATACAATATCTGAGGCCCAAATCATTTTGGTTTCAAAAAGGGGTTGGGTCTTACACTCTATTAGAGGCCCAAAGAGTTTGAAAATGAATAAAGATGGGTCTTATAGCTCAAGGAGAAGCCCAGTTGATTTTGTTAAAAAGGCGACGATCACGCCGAATGTTTGAAAATATACAGAGGGACTTATACAATGTCTGAGGCCCAAAAAGTTTTATTTACAAAGGGGTTGGGTCTCACACTCTATTAGAGGCCCATGAGTGTTTGAAAATGATTGATGAGGGTTGAATTAATCAAAACCCTAATTTTGTTTGAAAAAGGAATTAATCTTGTTAAAAAAATAATGAAAAGTATTGAAAACATGTGAAAAATGAGTGGTGATCTTGGATCAACGTTTCAAAAATCATGTTTATATCCACAAAATGATTGGAAACCAATTAGATTTGGAAAATCAAGGAGGAAAAAATATTTTAAATGTTAAAAAACAAATAAAAGATTAATTCTTTGCAAAAATATCAAGTACATGAAATAAATAATATTTTTGGGAATTTTTGGTAAAATAAAATATTTTAACATTTTTGTGAATTATTAAAAAAAGAATCAACTCAAAATCATTAAAACTCATAGAGAAATTAATTTTTGAATCAATTAAATAAAATCACAAAATTCAAATATTCAAATTTGTGAAAAAGGCGCCAAGAACACGTGCGAAGGGAATTTTGCTCAGATTTGCATTTTCTATCCAATCTCACTGAATACTTGATGAAATCACACAAATCACATATCAATCTGCTCGTTTTCACCTCACAATCATGTCTATGGTCTTTAATTTCATTTATTTTAAGCATGGAATAAGAAATAAAGACAAAACCTCAAGAACCCTAAAATTTGCATAAAGGTTGAGAATTTTGATACACGACTCAAACAAAGCAATTAATTAAGGGGAAACATTCTATGCATGATTATGAACATTTGGCAAAAGTATTGTGCGAGGAAATATGCATAGATTAAGAGATGACCAAGTTTAGGCTTACTTGAAGGTCGTGACAGCAAGAGCAATGTGATTTTTGAGTTGGAGGTGTTACAGATGAGTTGTGATGATCTGAACAGCTTCCCTACACCATATGGAGTGTGTTTGAATGCTTGGACTTGATTGGAAATGGTTGGATCACTTCATGGCATCTCATCACCAACTTGGTTGAAAAACATGAGCAACTGGCTGGTGATTCTGAGAAATCAGTGTTACAGTTGGGTGTTTAGTGTTTGATCAGCTCACATATGATGTTTATGAGGTGTTAGAGCAATTGGTTTGAGTGGAATTGCTCTCTACTGAAAAAATCGATTGTGACTTGCTAAGAAATGCATTTTTGAGAGTGAGAAGATGATTTTGAGAAAAGCAAGTGTTGTAGGCCTTTGGTGTACTTAAGCTGAGCACAAATGAACTCTATTTATAGTAGAGCAAGTTTGTTTTGCAAGCAATAGTGAATGGAAACTGCAGCAGCTCATTGTCCAATTGCATCACTTTGGAATCTTAAGTCTCCTCTAGCCATTGACTAGAGGTTAGAGCACAGGCCTTTGGTTCCCTAGTTCAGAGATCATCCTTGACTCATTCAGTTGGAAAAGGCTCAGTTCATGCCACCTTGGTGCATCCATTAAATGCTCCAAAACAAAATTGGAGTCTTGTCTCCCTTTTAGGTATTTTTAGGTTTTGGCATGCTACTTTTAGTTCCAAAGACTTGGGAGGCTGATGGATCAGTGTTTGTTCCTCCTTGGTCTCCCCCTGAGGTGTTCATATGCAAAAACTTGTTTGTCATTTGTACAATTTGATCAAATCAAGCAAAATACACAAATCTGCGTTGCCATGACAGTTGCAGCAAGGCATATTGCCACTGTCATAACTCTTAGCTCAAATGGAATTTGATGGAGTTCTTGGCCATTTTGGAAAGCTCTCATATGATACAACATATGTGTGATCATAGTTTGTCTTGACACTTTTTGGATCTAAGTGAAAAATGCCCTTACATTTTGAAAAAAGTGAAACAGATTCTGACTTAGTGAAAATTTCACTAAGTGTTGGAAAAAGTGACATTTTCATGTTTTTGTCATTTTGGTCACTCTATAACTAAAACTCCATGAAGAATTGGAGTGAGGTATAGTTGAAACTTTTAAATTATGCCATGATATCTACAAATCCATCTTTGGATCAGCCAAAATGGTTGCTTGGATCACAAGTTATGATCCTTGGAAGTTGGTACCCTAGCCACTTTGTTCCATAACTTAGAAAATTTCTAAGTTTTTTATGGTTACCCCTTTTACAAGTTATCCCACTTTTCTCGATTTTTCTTGATGAATGATGATCCCAATCACACATTAACATCATTTTGGGGTTAGGGAACCATAATTGATCAAAAAATCAAAAAGTTAAACTTTGAGTTTTGGGCACAGTTGACTTTTTATCAGATGAATTCCAATTTGTGCGATTCTCTATGAAATCAAGTCCTTGACCTAAATAAAACTTGATGGATTGATTTCATAGGTGTTATAGGGTGTATTGAATCATGTCCCAAGGTTTTGGAGCTTGTCCTGGTCAAAAGTCAAAGGCGCAGTTGACTTTTTCCGCGAAACCTAACTGTGGTTCTGATGAACTTGAAACTTGTGAATCAAGCTTCTTGGATCAATCCATTGTTGCAAATGGATCAATTTAGTGTATTAGGGACCCTCAAATCATGTCTTGAGTTTTTGGCTCATGCTTTGTCCAAAAAGTCAACTTAGGGGTGAATTAGGTCAAGAAACCCTAATTCCTGATATTTTATGAATGCATCCCCTGAGGCTAAATTGACTTGATGATTATGTCCATGAGGTCCCTTAGAGTATTTTGGGTTGTGATTTGAAGCATTGGCTCATGCCCAGAGGAAAAATTCCATTTGGAGGCCCTGGTCGACCAAAACTCTAATTTGGTGACACCGGCGATCTTGAGGCTTAATCCACTTGGAATGTTGCAGCCTAGTGCTTGATCCGTGATGTGGGAGTCCTCTTGATACATTGTGGATGTTTGAGAGGTTTAGACAAGTTGAAGATCATGTCATTCCTTGATTGATCCTTTGTCTAAGAGCTCTGAGAGGGCTTGAAACCCTAAGTTTGATTGTAGTGGATGCTCACCCATCTTTGGGGAGACTAATGAGGTATGATGGTTCATCCATATTGTGATGATGGTTTGCATAATGATGGGGAATATTAGTGGTCAAAATTTGGGGTATGACAATTGGCAACCGAAGGTGACCGCCATCAAAGAAGCCAACGACCTAATGACATTAGACATCACAACATTGTTTGGGAAGCTCTAGGAACATGAGCAAATGCTCATAAGCTTAGACCAATTTGAGAAAAGAGAGAAGAAGGCAAAGAACAAGGACAAAGAAGCGGAAAAGAAGTCGGTAGCTTTAAAGACTTCTAGTTCAAAGTCCTCCGCATACGAATTATGCGAGAGTGATTCCAGTGATGACGAGGAAGAGGATTAGAGTGAAGACATGAGATTATTTGTAAAGTGATACAATCGCTATATCAAGAAAAATGGTATTCAACATTCGGAGAAAAACCTCGTCAACTTTCGTAAACAATCAAAGTTTTCCAAGAATGAAGACAAAAAGAGTGGAAAAACTAAGGGTTCTTGCCATAACTGTGGAAAAGTCGGCCACTATAAGCCGGGTTGTCCATTGTTGAAGAAGGACAAAGGTAAGGACAAAAGCGTCACGGGAAGAAACAATCAAACCTGGAAGAGCCTATATCTCTTGGGAAAGCAATAGTGAATCATCTAGTGCTGAAAGTTCAAGTGACGAAGGAGAATCCGTCAACCTTTGCCTTTCCGCTCGCCAAAGGAAAAAGAACAAAAAGGTAAGACACTCTAAGTACGATAACTCTAATTCAATGTCTTATTCTGAACTACAATGTGCGTTTGATACTCTACACCATGAGGCCAAGGAAGCCTTTAAATGGTTAGTTTCAAATAAACAAATATTTTCTCATTTGGAGCAAAAGATCTCCGATTCCGAAAAGGAATTAGAGGCTCTCAAAAAGTCCATGGTGGAAGTAACAAAGGTAGATGTTGTGGAAGACAAAAGTAAGTGGTTAAATTTTGGTTACGATACTTGTCACATTTGGTAAAAAGAAGTTAGAACTCTTAAGGCCAAGCTTGACAAGGCTCTAGAACCAAAAATGACTTTTGCTATTGATAAATCACACTTTAAGAAAATCATGATTAATCCATATCAAAAATATACTTATGTGATTAGAAATTAACCTAGCAAAAGTGATTCTCATGTTAACCTTACTTGCTTATATTGTTGCAAAAGGGGTCATACCATTGCTAAGTGTCGCTTTAGGAGGTTTTTGGTTCCTAAAGGCGTTTATCAATGGTTGTCCCAATGCAATCCTATTTTCACTCACAACCAAGGACCCAATAAGAATTGGGTACCTATTTCCCTTGATTGACTGTGTAGGTACAACGTCTTGAGACCACAGAAAGAAGATGGGTTCTAGATAGTGGTTGCTCAAGACATATGATAGGAGACATATCTCTTTTCATCGACTTTGTGGTGAAGAAAAAGGGGTTTGTTACCTATGGAGACAACAACAAGGGAAAAATACTTGGAAAAGGTAGTGTAGGTAACCCCTCATCTAGTACTATCTCTGATGTGCTTCTTGTTGAGGGCCTTATACATAACCTTTTAAAAATTAGTCAATTATGTGACAAGGACTATAAAGTATCTTTTTCAAAGGATTGTTGCATAATTGAGAATAGTGATAAAAAGGATGTGTTTAAAGGCTTGAGGGTGAATAACGTATATACGCTAGACTTGAATGAGGTATCGTTGAGTAGCGACAAATGTCTAGTCACCATGAGTGAAGATTCATGGTTATGGCATAGACGATTGGTGCATGTCAATTTTGATTTGCCTAATAAAATAGTTTCTAAAGACCTAGTGATCAGCTTTCCCAAAATCAAATTCACAAATGATCACTTATATGATATGTGTCAAATGGGGAAGCAAACAAGGATCTCGTTTAAATCTAAAAACATTGTTTCAACTACGAGACCCCTTGAGCTCCTCCATATGGACCTCTTTGGACCATCTAGGATTAAAAGCGTAGGTGGTAACTATTATGGTTCTGTGATAGTCGATGACTTTTCTAGGTTTTGCTGGACTATTTTCTTAGCAAGCAAGAGCGATACTTTTTCGGCTTTTGAAAGATTTTCCCAGTTATCCCAAAACAAATTGAACACAAACATTATATCAATTAGAAGTGATCATGGGGGTGAGTTCGAAAATAATCTTTTTGAAGCATTTTGTGAAAGCCATGGGATTGATCATAATTTTTACGCACCACGTACCCCTCAACAAAACGGGGTTGTGGAACGTAAAAATAGAATTTTGGAAGAATTAGGAAGGACTATGATCAATGAGAGTGGACTTCCAAAATACTTTTGGGCCGACGCCATAAGTACGGCTTGTTACATTTTGAATAGGGTACTTATCCGTCCTATTCTAAACAAGACACCGTATGAGCATTTAAAAGGGAGAAAGCCCAATGTATCTCACCTTCACGTTTTTGGTTGTAAGTGTTTCGTGTTGAATGATGGGAAAAAGACACTTGGTAAGTTTGATACTAAGGCCGATGAGGGTATTTTTCTTGGATATTCTCAGTCTAGTAAGGCATATATGGTTTACAAAAAGAGGTTACTTACTGTTGAGGAGTCGGTTCATGTTACTTTTGATGAGTCTTATCCAAAAATGTCGGAAAAGGTAGTTCTTTTCATGGTGCAGGTGTATCTTCTGAAGACATACTCAAGGACACTGATAAAGGGACTGATCAACCTAAAGCAGTGCATGTTGAGGAGGAAAATGATCACCAACCCGTGAAGAGTGAGGAGGATCATCTATCTAATATAGATGACCTTCCTCCAGCTTGGAAGTCTTCCAAAGACCATCCCATCGACAACATTCTCGGTGACATCTCAAAGGGAGTAACAACTCGTTCCAAGCTAAGTAACTTCTGTTATTACTCCGCTTTCGTTTCGCAAGTTGAGCCTAAACACTCAAAAGAGGCCTTACTCGATGAACATTGGCTTTTGTCAATGCAAGAGGAGTTGAATCAATTTAAAAGAAATGAGGTTTGGGACCTTGTCCCTCCTCTGCGAGGCCATCGAGTAATCGGCACCCAATGGGTGTTTAGGAACAAGCTCGACGAAAATGGAGTTATAACTAGAAATAAAGCACGCTTAGTTGCGTAAGGGTATAACCAAGAGGAAGACATAGACTATGAGGAAAGTTGTGTGCTTGTTTCCCGACTCGAGGCTATACACCTTTTGCTTGCTTACGCATGTGCGAAAAACTTCAAATTATTTCAAATGGATGTAAAAAGTGCATTCCTTAATGGTTATATTAATGAAGAGGTTTAAGTTGCCCAACCTCCTGGATTTGAGTCCCATGAGTATCCCGATCACGTTTACAAATTAAAATGTGCTTTGTACGGTCTCAAACAAACCCCTAGACCTTGGTATGAGCGTCTTAGCAAATTTCTACTTGATCAAGGGTACTCTAGAGGAAAGGTTGACACAACTCTTTTCATTAAACGTCAAGGAAAACACCAAATTTTGGTACAAGTATATGTAGACGATATTATATTTGGTTCTACTAACACAAATATGGCCAAGGAGTTTTCTAAGTTAATGCAAAGAGAGTTCGAGATGAGCATGATGGGGGAGCTTAACTATTTTCTCATATTGCAAATCAAGCAACTTGATGAAGGGACATTCATGAGCCAGACGAATTATTGTCTTTAGTTACTCAAGCGCTTCGATATGGCTAGCTCAAAGACTATTGACACTCTGATGCCTACGGGTGTCAACTTTAGTCGAGATGAAAATGGTAAGGATGTAGATGTCAAGAGATATAGAGGTATGATTGGCTCTCTACTCTATCTTACCGCATCACGACCTGATATCATGTTTAGTGTCTGCATGTGTGCTAGGTACCAAACGTGTCCTAAGGAGTCTCATTTAAAAGCTGTCAAGCGCATACTTAGGTACCTATGCGGTACTCCAAAGTATGGGCTTTGGTACTCCAAAGGAAGCGATTCTCTTTGGTTGACTATTCCGATTCCGACTTTTCCGGTTAGAAATTAGATAGGAAAAGTACTAGTGGTACTTGTCACTTTTTCTCGAATTCCTTAGTGAGTTGGTATAGCAAAAAGCAAGTTTCCGTTGCTTTGTCAACAGCCGAGGCGGAATACATTGTGGCCGGTAGTTTTTGCTCTCAAGTCTTGTGGCTTAAGCAACAATTACTCGACTACAATGTTCAACTTGAACATATTCCTATTTTGTGTGATAATACAAGTGCCATTAACCTAACCAAAAACCCGGTATTACATTCTCGCACAAAACATATAGAAGTAAGGCATCATTTTCTTAGGGATCATGTAGAGAAAGGCGATGTGGTATTTGAGCATGTAGATTCTAAGAATCAACTTACAGATATTGTCACTAAACCTCTTGCGACAGAGCTTTTCTTTAATATCCGTAGGGAACTTGGGGTTCTCGATATCTCAGATTGCATTTGATTATATGATTGCATGCTCTATCTGTTTGCTTGTCTTTATTTCTTTTAACTAACAATAAGTGATAAGATTAACCTACATGTGAGGGCATCCATCATCAATCGTCGGAGGTAATATCGTTCCTTCTTAGAATTACTATTCTTGATCAATTATGTTTGTAAACTATTATGGCCAAAATGTGGTTTGAATTGATGTTTAATTCATGATTAAATGTGTTTTTGATCCATTTTTGAGTTTTGCATTTGTACGTGTTGTTATTTATTATTACTTGTTGCATAATTTGCTCAAAATAGGCATTTTTCCATGAATTGTGTGTTTGAGTCGACCAACACATGGCATGGGTAGACTCAAGAAAGGTCAATTTTTATTATATGTGGGCGTGGGTCAGCGCAGGCCGACCTATGGTCGAAGCATCGCGTTAAATTTTTGAAATTGTCAAAATTCGTTCAGCATGCGCCGACGCATGACCTGTTTAGGTCGACGCATCGCTGATGAACCCAAATTCTTTTTCTCCTCGGGAAGACGCGCGCCGCTTCATATAATGAAAATTCTGACCCATTTACTTTGCATGTTTCATTTTCCAACAGCATATCATTATACTTTGATTCTATTGTCTCCTCATTTCTCTCCTCTCCTCTCCTTAAAAACTCTCAAACCCTAAAAACCCATTACCACTAATCTCTTCAAATCCAACAAATTTCACAATTAAAGAAGCGTTCAAAGGGGTTTTCTCTACATAGAACCATGGTCACTCAGTTATTCATCTTTATCATCAAGATTCCATACTGTTTATCATCATCTACAGGGTGAGTACTGTTCATCCGAGTTTACAAGAGAGTTCTTCAATGGCTTCACAAAGGGTTACAGGAAAAAGGACCTCCAGAGCATCAACTTCAAGGGCAGGTACATTGATAATGTCGGTAAATGCTCTTTCCTTACTGTCTGATGATCTAACTGATGTCTTCATCAAAGATTTTTGAAACTGGTCTGTGGTTAAATAATTTGTGTACTATCCATTGAGGGCTGAAGATTATCATCTGTCTGAAATTATTGAAATTCTAAATGTTCAAAAATTTGATGAACTTTTGGAATGTGATACCAAGTATAACGAAGATTTGGTCAAGTTGTTTTACACTGGGATTCTGGGCAAGTTTGAAGGTACTGATATTCAATACATCATTGGTGGTGAAAAGTTCTCTGTCAATGCATCTGTTTGGAACAGTTTGGTTAAACTAGATACAACAAATCTTCCTAAGGTCACAGACTCTGTATTTGTTGACGATTATGAGTTTAAGGTTGCTTTGAAATTAATGTTACGAGACCCTTTCTCGGAGAGCATTGTGAATAGCAACCTATTTCCTAAGACAATCACAACAGGACAGTTGAAACCCATTGATAGAATTCTTCAATGGATTTTTGCTCATATCTTACGACCTAAGAAAGGAGGGTACTCTCGGGTCGATCAAGCAGAAGTTCATTTGATTTATCTGTTGATAAACAAAAAGCGCATTAACTGGCCGAATTACTTCACAAGTCGGATGTTTGCACTCCGTGACTCTACTCGAGGTACGACTTTATGTTATGCCTCTTTTATTCAGTGTCTCTTGAACAAGGCTGAGGTAAAGGTCTCAGGCATTCCTTACGTCACATTTACTACTGATCAAGAGTTTACTCAGAAGACTCTTACCATGATGGGTTACTTTTAGGATACTGAAGACAAGGAATACAAATTTAGGCACCGAGCAACATATCAAGATACTCAGTATGAAGTTGCAGATGAAGAAGAGGATGCAGAAGAGAATGCACAAGAAGGACAAACTGGTAACAACATGCAATTTGAGGTAAATATTGTGGAAGATGACAATGTTGAATGGATGGGATACTCTCCACCTCAAGATCCATATGAAAATCATGGATGGGGTGAATGGTAGCACACCGGATGGACCTCACTTGGTTCATCTTATGTTCCTCCAAATCATGGCTGGCACCAACATTAATAATATGAATGACACCGGCCCAGATATTATATTCCTACACCTACATAGCCACCGCAACAGAACAACGAGGAAATCCTCGACATATTACGATCAATGCAGCTTCAGAAAGAAAGTTTCATGACAACACAAGAAGAGAGGTATACGGCTCTCTCAAACCAGTTTGAGGCACAAAATCAAAACTTCAATAGGTTTGCTACTACTTTCATGACTCGTTTTGACAAGTTGGATACTACTGCTGAAAGTCAGACACGTTGTGTGACTAATGGTATCAACACCCTCAACTGGGATGTATTGGAACTGAATGAGCGGTTGGAAGAACAACCACTCCCTCCACCTCAAGACCAGCATTTCAGAGGACGAGGTCACCACTTTAGGGGAAGGAGACCATGAGAAGTATGATCATAGTTTGATGCATGTTATATCTAATTGTTGCTTATATGACTTTTTATTTGTTGCATTTTGATTATGTGCTTGGTTTGTTTTTGGAATATGTTGACATTTGATCTATTATGGAATGTATTTTGAGTCTCTATGTATGCATTTCTTGTGCCTTATTTATCCATATAAGTTTCGCATTATCATCATTCTATGTGAATGTATGTTGATGTATCTTGTTTGCAAGTTGTTGAGTGTATCCATAAGTATATGATATGAGATTCTTTGACCATAGTCTTTGTCTCTTTTTGATGTTTTCAAAGGGGGAGAAGGACATCCACAAGCAGCAAGGTTGAATCTTATAAGACTTCACACAGTTAGGGGGAGGATGAGATTCAAATTACAAAACAAGCTGAAGATTTTGCCATCATCAAAAAGGGGGAGTATGTGAGGGCAAGGTGTCTCTCTCATTTGAGCTTTATTTTAATGATGTCAAAATTTATAATAGCTAGTAGTTTGTAATTTGGATGGTATCATCTCATTAGTGTCGGCATTCTAATTTTGAATTGCATAATCATAAGTCTAAACATATGGTGGAGTCTTGCATATTCCTTAGATGTAATTTAGACGGATGTATAATGAGGTTATTAAGATTTTGTCGAAGCTAAGTAAGGATGTGCAATCAATGGTTATTCACTCATGAAGACTTTTGAAAAGTGAAGTTGAGTGGAAGAAGTTACACCTCGGTATTATGAGACACGTGGTAGTAGCATTATGGTCACAAGTGTACGTGATGAATTTCTAGTCTTGAGACGGATGCGAAGTACAACACTCTTTGTTGAGCAGTGACGATTGTGTTCTAAGAAGTGAGATTGTGGGAAAACAACGAGGAGAAAACCAATATTTAGTACGGACAAAGTGCAAATCATGAAATGGACTATACCGGGTGGTCTTGTAGGTAGTTGACAAGAATTGTCGGTTACAAGTCATTCAATAAGTGGTTTCGGTGTAGTGAAGTGTTCAATGGATATTGGGTGGGAAGAGAATCCCAATCCATAAGCATGCGAGAGATTTCAAGGTTCTTCGGGAGGAGGTATTATCTTGGTTGTCAAGAGTGGGAGAATTTTCGTAATTGTGGATGATCTAAGTGTCCCGAATCTACCTTTTGTCGGACTAAGGAAGTTTGTTGCCTTAATTCTCACAAGGGAATTCTAGCAAAAGTATGAGGTTGTGTGCTTGATATGATATGTTCATAACAAATTATGAGGGCAAGGTGTCTCTCTCATCTGAGCTTTATTTTAATGATGTCGAAATGTATACTAGCTAGTAGTTTGTAATTTGGACGGTCTCATCTCATTAGTGTCGGCATTCTAATTTTGCATTGCATAATCATGAGTCTAAACATATGGTGGAGTCTTGCATATTCCTTACATGTGTGTGATCATGGTATTAGTATTAGGCATGCATAAAATGTGCCTAAATAGATGAAAACGTGTCGAAAAACCAATTTTTGAGAGTTTTTGAAGCTTGAGTTGCCTAAGCTAAGGTCCGGTCGACTCATGAAGTGTTGACAGTGTGTGTGTTTCGCTCGGGTAAGCGCACGCCTACCCTGCGGTCGACGCATGCTACTGGCATTTTTTATTATGCATTTTTCTCATCCATGCGTCGACGCACGGCCTCTGTAGTGGTCGACGCATGGTCTTCCAACATGCACAGATTGCACCACGGGCCAACGCAGGCTGACCCCCTTTAATGGTTGGTCTACCGCTCGCGGTTAGTAACTAATTTTTCTGATTTTTTCTATGTTCAAAATGCTGTTATGATTGGTTATTGATCCTTGCATCATATAAATACATGGTTCCTCATTTTTTACATGAAAAACAAGAACAAGCGAAAGAAATACATTGAAACTTTTCTCTCACCACCTTCATCTTCATCTTGCACCTTTCTCAACAAATACACATAATCATTTTTGTTGATTTTCTGCATCATGAAGTGATAACGTCCAAAGCATAGAGTTGTATCTTGGTCTGGGGTGAGTGTTTTAGTGGGTTTGTTCTTGAATAAAACCTATAGGGTTTTATCCTCCAAGATCAATTGGATTTGGGGCTTTTTGGATTAGATCTTGTATGCATTGAATTCAACCGAGCAAAGGTGATCAAAGAACGGTGGGTTTTGTCGATCTAGTAGCGTTAACTGGAGGATTGTGCAACAAGGTTTGAGGATCGAACTGTGTGTGGATCAGAATCAGCCGAGTGAAGGTGATTGAAGACCTGTGTGTTCTTGCAATCTAGTAACGGTAAACGGAGGTTCTTCCAACAAGTTCGAGGCACTTCATTCGACTCGAATCAAGGGAAGAGAAGATAAAGTATCTACATCAACAAAGATTCTTGAGTGTGGGATATCTAAGTTTTCTCTTGTAAAAACATTTGCAAACAAGTTATAGATATCTCAATTCTAGTTTTAGAATTGGGGGCAGACGTACCCGAAGCGAGGACGAAAGGGGAACTGCCTAATCAAACCTGGTGTCGTTTCTCTTTCCCTATCTCATTTATATTTCGAACTTTTTACGCTTGTAATCGTTCAATTGATCGATAAAAATTCTGGTATAGTTTTGTGCAGAAAATTAATTTGAAAACCATTGCACAATCATTTTTGAATTGTGCTTAGTGAAAATTTTGCATCAACTATCATAGAAGGTTTAGCTTGGAGTTTTATGCACTCCAAGTGCTCGATAAATTGAACGCTTACAAGGTGTTTGATATATTTTCAAGTTTGGTTTAATTTTTGACTGCTCATTGGAGATTGCACCATATTAAATGCTTTTTGAAAATTGATTAATTGTTAAGTTGCGATTCTATTTTTCTCTTCGAGCCTTTCATTCTATTTGGCTTACGTATATCTAATCCTCTCAGTAACACGGTCGAGTAGACGAATTATCCTCGGCCGTTTCCGTAAAATATTTTAAAAACAAATTTTAGCGCCGACTCGCATTAAAAAAAAGTGATCTATTCAACCCCCCCCCCCCTTCTAGATCAATTGCCTTCGTCTAACACTAATGCGGTACCATGTAGTAGTTATGTGTTGATGTTTGCTTGTGGATGAATCTAGTATAATTTTGTGGGTGAGAAACCCCTTGAATACTGTCATTTGTTAAATTTCAGACTGCTCGTCGGGCGACCATGACAGAACTTTGGGATATTGGTTTGTCTCTCGTTGTAGTGTGTCATCTGAATGATTTAGCTTTGTTCCTCGTAACCTTGAGTTGATCGTGGTTGGTAATAATTATGCAAGTTAGTGCAAGCCGGACGGATGGCTTTGAAATTGGAACTTCTGGAGGGGTATTGCATAGTTGATCATTTGTTTAGATGTCAAGAGAGTTTGACATTTGGGGAACAATCTAATAAATCATGCTCCATATGGTTAGGTCGTAGATGTGTCACTATCATGACTACAGAGGACCTTAAGAGTGAAGTTGGAAGAGACTCACTAAGTGATGATCATCTCGCAGATAATAGTTCGGTATTTTTGCATATGTGTTGGTAAGATGTAAGTGGTTGGTTAGATTATGGTGTTTGTTAATTCTCGCGAGTTCATGGCATCAGATGTTGACTATGTGAGAGTGGTACCAGATGTGTGCAGTTGTGCTTTACCTAGTTGAAGGAATTTGGAAGTTATCCTTCCAAGTAAGATTGGGAATCAGACATTCTGAAGTTAAGCATGTGACTTGGATCGTTTATGGAACGGGACGTTTGAGAGAATCATATTTAGATAAGAAATGCAATGTTATCTCCAATGTGTGTGAAATGTTGTGTGTGAATTGGTGAGTAGTATGGAAACTCACATTTGTGTTTTGGATGGCTTATGTTTTGAGTTGTGGTGACTCGTGGATGTTTTGAAGTTCCTTTATGGTATTATTTAATTATTAGTTGAGATCTTGTGTCAACAGAAACCTAGAATGAGTCAGAATACCATAAGAAGTTTTGATATGGAATGTAGTAACCGGGAGCAGAAGTTGTCAAGTTAATTTGGATAAATTGCTTTGGGCTTATGATGACTTTGAAGGTTGTATACATTTATGGTTGTAGTCAGGTAACTCCTGCATACCTATTGTTTCGAGAGTGTTGAACCTATACTAAACAGCTGTGTGTTAGCAAAGAAGTTATTCTACTAGTGGATGTCGATAAGGTTCTTGTACCATTTAGTAAGTAAGCACTTTGGTGGATAAGTATGTCTATGTAGACTATTAGCTATCTAGTAGTGCTTAAGAATTTGAAATGTTCCACTGTTGGAATCAGGGTTGTACAATGGAAGGTGACAGATGAATGAGTTCAGTTGGATTAATAAGGATCAGAGGGATAGTTGCTCGTAAGGATGAATGTAAGATAATTTCATGCTAAGGGTGACATCTTGTTGGTACAATACAAAAGGGTTGAAGCGTCGGGCGTAATGGTTACAGTGTATAGTATCAGATCAAGTGGGGTTGATAAGGATACCGATCGATGGTTTATAAAGTTATTCTACTGGTTGAGAGATTTAAGAAAGGATAGTCTCCAGTATTTTGCATGAAGATAAGGAATCATTGAATTGTCTCGTGAAAGTTTGATGAGTGTTGATTATCCCAAATAAAGATGGGGTGTTGCGGTTTTATTTTTGTGACTCAGTAAAAGAATATGGAGTTGTATATTCCAAAAGCAGAGTGTAACCAAGTATTTTAGAATGGCATGACAGGGGAATTAAGAAAAAGCAAGGTTAGAAGTTAACCAGCCATTGGAACAAGAGTATAGTCGAGACCAGGAAGTTCGAGAACTTGTGAAAAGAAGGATTTTGGTCTGTGAAGACAAGTTAGAATTTGAGTACGTCAGAAATTTGTAACGGAAGTAAAGTTAAGTGTAGGTCTAAGACGGTGATACAAGGAGTGGTTATGTTTTAGTAGAGGAAATTCGGGGGAGATCAACTGAGTTCCTATGTACTCTATCTATTGTCAATTGGAACAATTAGAGCTCCTAAGTGCTTAGAATGCTGTCAATTGGAACCAATAAAGTAACTAGTGAACTCCGATGAGATCAATTAGTAATAAAAAGGGGCGGACCAATATTAATAAGTTTAAAAGAGGAAATTTTGGTAACTCTAATATGTGGTCAATTGGTGGTAGATGACAAAATATCAATTGGAGATATTTTATACCATTATATAATATTATATATTATATATGTATTTTATATATATATATATATATATATATATATATATATATATGGTGGAAAAGAAAATAGAAAGAATAAGAAAGTTGGTAATAGGAAAGAAGAAAAGAGGAAGAAGAGAAGGGCAGAGGGGAAGAAGAAGAGGAAGTTCTCAATCATCATCAGGGTCATGGTTTCATCATCAATTCATCCAATTTTCTTCATCAAAGGTGAGTTCCATTAGTTAGTATAACATTGGGGGAAGAAAATGAAAACATTGGTGGGTTAGGTTTTGTGTTGAAGTTGAATTAAATGTTGTGTTCATGATGTTTTGATGGAATGCATACTTAATCATGTTGTACTATGTTTATGTGAGTGTTTGGATGCTAAGATAACATGTGGGCTCTAGGTAGAAGCTTAACATAATGGAAGTTAGGTATTTTTGCATATGTGTTTATAAGATATAAGTGGTTGGCCAGAGTATGGATTTTGCTCATTTTCGCGAGTTCATGGCATCGGATGTAGACTTTCTGAGAGTGGTATTGGATATGTTTAGTTGTGTTTTACCAAGTTGAAGGGATTTGAAAGTTATCCTTTCAAGTAAGAGTGGGAATTACACATTCTGAAGTTAAACATGTAATTTGGATCGTTTATGGACCAGGACGTTTGAGAGAAGCGGATTTAGATAAGAAATGCAATGTTATCTCCAATGTGTGTGAAGTGTTGTGTGAATTGGTGAGTAGTATGGAAACTCACAATTGTGTTCTAGATGGCTTATGTTTTGAGTTGTGGTGACTCGTGGATGTTTTGAAGTTCCTTGATGGTATTATTTTGTTATTAGTTGAGATATCGTGTCAACAGAAACCTGGAATGAGTCAGAATACCATAAGAAGTTTTGATATGGAATATAGTAACCAGAACCGGAAGTTGTCAAGCTAATTTGGATAAATTGCTTTGGGCTTAGGATGAATTTGAAGGTTTTATACGTTTATGGTTGTAGTCATGTAACTCATGCATATTTATTGTTTGGAGAGTGTTGAACCTATACTAAATAGCTGTGTGTTAGCAAATAAGTTATTCAACTAGTGGACGTCGGTAAGGTTCTTGCACCGTTTGGTAAGTGAGTACTCCGGTGGATAAGTATGTCTACTCAAACTGTTAGCTATCTACTGAACTCCGATGAGATCAATTATTAATTAAAAGGGGTAAACCAATATTAATAAGTTTAAGAGAGGACATTTTGGTAACTCTAATATTTGGTCAATTGGTGTTAGATGACAATATATATATATATATATATATATATATATGGTGGAAAAGAAAATAGAAAGAAGAAGAAAGTTGGTAAGAGGAAAGAAGAAAAGTGGTAGAAGAGAAGAGAAAAAGGGAAGAATAAGAAGAGGAAGTTCTCACTCATCATCAAGGCCATGATTTCATCATCAATCCATACCATTTTCTTCATCAAAGGTGAGTTCCATTAGTTAGTATAGCATTGGGGGAAGAAAATGAAAACATTGGTGGGTTAGGTTTTCTGTTGAAGTTGAATAAAATGTTGTGTTCATGATGTTTTAATGGAATGCATGCTTAATCATGTTGTATTATGTTTATGTTTATGTGAGTGTTTGGATGCTAAGAGAACATGTGGGTTCTAGGTAGAAACTTAAAATCATGGAAGTTAGGGTTTTCTAGATTGCTAGAAAGCTTAAGAAAATCATGCTAGTGTATTATTGTTCTTGCACCCATGAATTTCTATGAATGATGTTTATTGTGTTTTCATGACTTATGGTAGTTTATGTGTTAAAATGTTGTTATAATGTTCCATAATTGTTGGAGAAAGATACAAGACATTATAAGTGATAATAAGGGAGTTTAGAAGTGAGTTTTCATGAAAGTAGTGGGTGCAAATCGATTGGTCCAAGAACCTTTTCAATGCAAATCGATTGACGTCCATTACAGAAGCGAAATCCAGAATTTTTAATTGTGCAAAATTATTTTTGTTTTATGAAAATCGATTGCTGTCTATTACAGAAGTGAAATTTTACAATGTGCAATCGGTTACTATTTTATGCAAATCGATTGTTGTCTGTTATTTTCCAAAAATGTTATTTTTCATGCTTATAATCATATTGTAGTACCTTTTTAATTAATTGCCATGATATATATGCATTGATAAAAGTGAAAATATGAATATAGATGTTTGGTTGATAATATAACGTTGGATTGAAATTGATTGTGGAATAACATGTGAAAAGTGTGGTTTTGTTCCCACCATAATTCAAGAATCGGGGATCTGATTGATATGGAACTTCAAGCATTGGAAGGATAATCTAATGGGCTATTAAATGGTGATGTGAGATCATGAACTAACAAAAAATGCTTGGTAGAGGATAGTTGTGGCTTGTGTGCCTTATTATGTATGTGAACTACTATGTTGGTTATGTTTGTTATGTTGTATTACCATATGTGTGTTTCATGTATGATAATGTGTTAAACCATATATGGATATTAATTGGATATTTTGATTGTGTGATAACATACTTAAAAGACTATAAGAATGGTGAGGAAACCCTTGATATTAATTAATGGAATGGACTAGTAAAGTGAATAGGACATGATGAATAACATAGATGGCAATGTTTGTGCAATTATACCTAGGTGTGTATCACTGGCAAGTAGTTGCCTAGTTGTGAGGAGAGCCTTGTATGAAACATGTGTTGGTTTTTTTTTACTTTGAGAATAAGGCGTATGTGGCCTTGTGATTGTCGAATACAATCATGCTTGTGTGTGATATCACGTAGTCGGAACCAATCCCTTGAGTTGTGCCATTCCAAGATTGAAGGCTTATATAGAGAGCTCATCTAGAATGTATGCACTAGTGCTTGACATGTTTGACTCCCGTTGTATGAATGGAGCCTACGAGTAAAGAGACTTGTGATGGGGTACGACCCATGAGAAGTGACGATTCATATGGACAATGTTTCCCTTGGATCCGAATCCATTTCGTATGTCAAGGTTTGCAAGGATCCATGACCTGCGGCAGACGCTTAGACCTAGAAGAGGACGGGAAAAGGGGATGCATTAGTAAGGTTTCCGAACTAGTGATTATTGAGTTGATGGACTCAATTGGCATGTTTCCATACATCACGAATTGTGTGAACTCAAGTCTTATCCCTTTCCCTTTTTGACTTGAGATAGAAATTGGCTAGAACCTTGTTGAGCCGAGTGAACCCATAACATAGGGGAACTCACTGAGATTATTATCTCACCCCATTATTATTGTTGTTTTTCAGGTATTGTTTGTAGGTTTAGTTTACAAGTGGAGTTATGCATGGATGTTTCAAGAGAAGCTTAGATTATGTTTTCCGCAGTGTATTTTGTATCTTGTACAATGATGGATATTGTACTCAGATCTTAGATTTTTATTGTTTGGCACTTTCCATATCTTGTTCCATTGTTATGATGCAAAATTAAGACACAATAATAGACCAATACGCAGTAGATATAAAACTCCCCAAACTTGTAGGAACCTTGAGGATCAACAACAAATATAAGACGACAAATCGAACAAATAAAGGCATAAAAGAACCACAAAATTTTTAACGTGGAAAACCCATCAATATGAGAGTAATAACCACGAGTCGTCCAAACCAAAGAAATAACTCCACTATAACCAATTAAGGGTACAAGAGAGTCTTAAAGTGATTCACCAACTAGTGTTAACTACCGCAAATCATAATGCAAACTAGCTTACAAATAAGAATAAAAAAGCTGAATTTTTTTCCCAAATTTGTAGCTTTAGTGCGAAGCAAATAACTTTCACCTCAAATGTTGTTTTGCAAATTTGAACGGTCAAAAGTTACATATATGTGTTACGAACCTGTCCACCAAATTTGAGCTTAATCCAATGGTTAACGAATCAGGGATCATCGATTTAGTGAGACTAGTTGCAGAAAAACAAGAATGAGTTTCTATCCTCTTTTCTCTCTTTTTGAATCCTTATTTTTTTCTCTATCTCTCTCAACCCTAAATTAATCCTCTCCACTTAAATAAGTGAGACAAATGGGCAAATCATATTTGGGTCTTTCTCAACATAGAAAGGGATCCCAAACCCAACAAATCTCCCCCTCACAACTATGTGGAGGAAATCGCCAAACCGACGATATCACAACAAGCTTCAAATTCCCTCTTGGTAGTGCTTTAGTCATCATATCAGAACCATTATCATTTGTATGAACTTTATCTAACTCCAACACTTTAGCATCCAAAACATCACGTATCTCACATCAATGTGTTTGGACCTATTATGAAAAGTCGGGTTCTTACCAAGATGAATAACGCTTTGACTATCAACAAATAACACATATTTGTCTTGAACAAAACCAAGCCCCTGCAAAAATTTCTTCAACCATAGTAACTATTTGCATGCTTCAGTAATTACAATTAACTTAACCTCTGTAGTAGATAGTGATACACACTTTTGCAATCTGGACTGCCAAGCAACAACTCCCCCTTGCAAATTTAATCATGTAGCCCGAAATGGATTTTTAGGAATCAATATCTCCAGCCATATCAGAGTCAGAGTACCCCACTAGAGTAGGCTTATCTCCTCCAAAATAAAGCCTCATAGAAGTAGTACCGCGAAGATACCTTAAAATCCATTTTACAACATTCCAATGTTCTCTACCTGGATTTGATAAAAATCTACTGACTGTACCAACAACATGTTCTATATCTGGTCTTGTACACACCATTGCACACATCAAACTATCCACAACACACGCATAAGGAACATGTTTCATATCAAACGCTTCATCTTCACTTAAAGGACTTTGATTAGAACTCAACTTGAAATGATTAGCGAGAGGAGTGCTTACCGCCTTAGAACTTTCCATTTTGAATCTTTGCAACACTCTTTTGATATAATTTTCTTGTGACATCTAAAGTTTCTTCTCTTTTCTGTCACGCATGATTCTAATTCCAAGAATTTGTTTAGCTGTTCCCATGTCTTTCATGGAAAATGACTCTCCGAATTGCTTCTTTAACATGTTAATGTTATAAATACTTTTCCCTACAATAAGCATATCATCAACATATAACAACAGGATTATGAAGTTATCATTAGAAAAATTTCTAATAGAGACGCAATGATCTGAAGTAGTCTTCTGGTATCCTTGATCACACATAACAAACTCAAATTTCTTGTACCATTGTCTTGGAGCTAGCTTCAACCCATATAAACTCTTTCTCAATCTATACACATGATCTTCTTTACCTTTAACTTGAAAACCATCGGGTTATTTCATGTAGATCTCTTCCTCCAAATCACCATGAAGGAAAGCCATTTTCACATACATTTGCTTAATCTCTAAATCAAGAGTAGCACCCAAACTCAACATGGTTCTAATTGACGACATCTTTACAACAGGTGAGAAAATATCATTAAAATCAACACCCTTTCTTTGACGGAAACCTTTCACCGCTAATCTAGCTTTATATCTTGGAGACTTAGAGTTGCTCTCATTTTTAACTCTATAAATCCATCTGTTTTCCAAAGCCCTTTTGCCTTTAGGCAGCTTCACTAAATTACAAGTGTGATCATCATGCAATGATTTCATCTCATCATGCATTGCATCCATCCACTTTTGATTTTCATCACTTTCCATGGCCTCTTGAAAACACTCGGGTTCACCCTCATCAGTCAAGGTCACATACTCATCAGAATTATACCTTGTAGAAGGTTGTCTTTGCCTGTTAGACCTCCTAGGTTGAACTTGAGCTGATTATGGAGTTTCACCAAGATTCTCATCATGTGACAAATCGCTCTCCCCTTCACCATCATTAGTTTGAATATTTACCTCATCTCCAAGTTGTTGATCATCAACATAATCATATGGCTCACTATTATGATCATCACCACCAATAGCGTCCAGATTATGGCTAGGTAACCGAATTGGATCAACATTAGACAGACTGATATCTTTCTTGGGTGTAGCCTTCTCTACCTTATCAACATCTTCAATAATTTGGTCTTCCATAAACACCACATCGTGACTTCGAATAAGCTTCTTCCCTACGGGATCATACAACCTGTAGCCAAACTCATCTTGCTCGTAGCCGATGAAGGTACATTGTTTTGACTTTGCATCCAACTTGGATCTTTCATCCTTTAGAATATGCACAAAAGCCTTACAACCAAAGACTCTCAAATGATCATACTTCACATTCTTTCCAAACCAAATTTTTTCTGGAACTTCACTGTTCAAAGCAACAGTAGGAGTGAGATTAAGAACGTACACTGCCGTGTAAAGTGCCTCACCCCTATAATGATTGGGCAACTTAGCTTCAGAGAGCATACACCTTACTCTCTCAATTAGTGTTTGATTCATCCTCTCTGATAAACCATTCAATTGAGGATTTTTAGGAGGAGTCTTTTCATGTGCAATAGGAATCAAATGGTCAACAATACTCTCCACCATTGTCTGAATAAACACATTTCAGCTTGTTGTCTGTCTTCCTCTCAACCAAAGCATGGAATTCTTTGAACTTTTCGAAAACTTGGTCTTTTTTCTTCAAGGTATAAACCCATAGTTTCCTGGAGCAATCATCAATAAAGGTAAAAAAAATAAAGTGCACCACTAAAGGATTTTACCTTTAATGGACCACAAACATCAGAATGTACCAATTGAAGCAATTTTGACTTTCTTGAGGGAGGATGTCTCTTGAAATATACTCTAGTCTGTTTACCAGCCATGCAATGAGAACACTTTTCCAAATCTACATTCTTTAATCCAGGAAGAACATCCTTTTTGGCCAAAACATTCAACCCCTTTTCACTAATATGACTAAGTCTTCGGTGCCACAAAGATGCTTCCATGTCGATAACATTCACACTGTCCCTAGAAACCAAAGCTTTTTTCTAATACAATTTAGAAAACTTTTCCCCTCTAGCCACAACCAAGTTACCTTTGTTGAGTTTCCACTTTCCAGAACCAAAGTGATTATCATAACCACAATCATCTAGCATATGTACAAAGATCAAATTAAAGCGGACATCTGGAGCATGCTTGACACCTCTAAGTAACAATTGCATTCCCATGTTGGTTTGCAAGCAAACGTCACCAACACTAATTACCTTAGATACACACTCATTACCCATCTTCAACACTCCAAAATCACTAGAAGTATAAGATGTGAAGAAATTCTTCCTTGGTGTAACATGCAATGTAGCACCACTGTCAACTATCCACATGTTCTCGTCTGATACAAGATTAACAGACTCATGATCATAGAGAATAGCAAGATCATCACTAGTAACAGTAGTAATACGATCATCATCATGATTTTCATGGTCTCTTTGTTTAGACTTACCCTTCTTGCCTTTGTTATCTCTTTTCTACTGATAGCAATACTTCTGTACATGTCCTATTTTGTGACAATAATGACACTCCAGATTCTTGTATCGTGGCTTGGACTTACTTATGTTATTCTCTCTACCACCCTTTGGTTCCTTTTTATGACGTCTCTCCCTATTTTCAGTGACAAATACCTCGGGTTGAGATGAAGAACCTTATGCCTTCCTTCTCATCTCCTCATTAAGAGTACCACCCTTAACCGTTTCCAAAGAAACAACAACTCTAGGAGCATAACTTGTGATAGAAACCCGAAATGTCTTCCAAAACTCTGGTAAAGATAGCAATAAAAATAGTACCAAAAGTTCATCATCAAATTTGATACTCATTCCTGACATCTGATCAAGGAGGCCTTGAAATTCACTCAAGTGATCTGAAATAAAAGCCCTCTCCTTATACTTCAAACTTATGAAGTTATTCAACAAGAACAATTTATTATTCCCTGATTTAGAGGCATGCAAGGACTGTATCTTCTCCCACACCGTTTTTTCATGTGTCTCATTAGCAATATGATTATAAACATTATCTTCTACATATTGTCGAATAAAACCACATACCTGTTGATGTTCAAACTCTCATTCTTCATCAGACACAGAATCTGGCTTTGCAGAACTAAAAACCGGTAAATGAAATTTCCTCACAAATACTAAGTATTTCATCTTGCCCTTCTATAAATGATAATTAGAACCATTCAACAATACCAACTTCATCTTTGTATTTGACTCCATCTTTCTCTTCTCTTTTCTCTTTTTTGAATCCTTATTTTTTCTCTATCTCTCTCAACCCTAAATTGATCTTCTCCACTTAAATAAGTGAGACAAATGGGTTAGTCATATTTGAGCCTTTCTCCACATAGGAAGGGATCCTAAACTCAACATGTTGTTCTTTTATGTTTTGTAAAATGGTCAAATATGTAAATTATGCCAATAGGCAATTATGATGATGTCAGTACCAGATAATAACTTTTGTATGATATATATATATATATATATATATATATATATATATGGCGTTACAAGCAACATAGTCAAATTAACTAAGAGCTCAATGTATCTCAAATAGGATATGCAATCAGTCTAGCCTATAATATGCACCCCTACAACTAAAGACTTGTGTAGCCTCCTGTATGTCACTTCCAATAACTCCATAGAAGCAACAATACATTCTTCATTGACACTCATTGAGATGATTGTAGAAATCACCCCTGCTCAGAAGGTGAAGTAGGCATACAACATAGTTAAGAGTAATCATCATTTCATCAAATGGCATATAAGATAAGATTGGGATCAACCATCCTCAAATTAGATCTTTGGCGTGAAGTTAGACTACAATCATCTATCCAATCTTGTATAACAGGTGGGAGATACAATGGAACCTAGTCTAATAGTTTCTTCTAATGTGTTGCAACCTTTAATTCCTTCTTCGAACCTCACTCCTAAAAAAATATACTTTATAAAATATAAATAATAAATAGTAATAAATAAAATTTAAAATTTAAAATTATTAAAACTAATGAAAATAAATTATTTACCTCTCTGTACCATAAGGGAAGCAACATGATGCTCGTATCGTATTATAAGAGACATGTTGTACAACTCTCTTGAAAATGATAATGTTGCTCCTTTGGTGCACCTTGCTTATCTTGTTATGCATCCATTGTCAACTGAACTCAAAAGTCTTCTCGTCCACGCTACTGAATGATCTTACATTGTGTCTTCGACTTCGTAGTACTAATAAAATATATTATTATAACATAGACAGAAATATTTTAAAAAAAAATTAATAAACCGGATCACACAAACAAAAATAGTCTAATGAAGAAAAAAAACAAAAATACCAAATCACTCATTTGAATGTGTTCTGATAAACTTCTACAAATTACCGAATCAATCAACCTTAAGTAATTTGGTAATGATAAAAAAAAACTACCTAATTATTCAGTGAAGACCAATTATAAAAAGGGACCACATAACTTACTAAAAAGAATTTTGAATTTTTTTTTATCCAAATTACTTAGCTGAATGATTTACTATATCCATTGATGAGAATCTAACTTGTCAAACACACACACACATATGGTTGTATCTAGGTTTTCTTATTTATTAACTCTTTTTTAAGTAATGTTTAAGTTATGTAATTCATTGTCAAATGTAAGTTTATTTTGACGGTGAATCAATGAGAGATCAAAAATATTATCTAATAAAAAGTTCTAATGAAGATGTCTCAGTAATGTTACATGTAATATGCAAATAATATATAAATAATACATAAAGATAACAATAATGTTTAAATAGGCCCTCCACGGGCTATGTGTGCAGCCCGAGATAATCCAGTATAAACCTTGCCATATAGGTTTATCAAACCTATGAGGTTATCTATAATAACTATAATCATCTAGAGATGTTGCTGGTCATCGGCATATACTGTAGAAGGTGGCGACGGCGGCACGTCATCGACAGGTACCCTAGCATCAGAAGGCCAAGTGTAACACCCTACTTCCCAAATCAATAATTAATAAATAAAATATAATTCTATCCAAGTAGGATTTCACTTCACAATTCAAGAAGTTTGAATGTTATTTTATTTAATCAAATTATAGTCCAAACAACGAAATTAAACAAAACTACAGCATTCGTAGCCTCGATCAAATCACCCACACCAAAAGTGGTTCAATAATTACTTTAAATTAAAAGATATGTAACAGAATAACATTAAAAAAAACGCTCGTTCCCGGGTGTTACGTATCAGAGCAGCTCTAATAGTAGACTCGGTCGATAGCAATATGAGGTACATCTCCAACTACTTAAGTATCTGATTGTTTGTACTCCGAGGGAGCACATACACAACAAGCACAAAAGGGGTGAGAAATTCATTCATATAATAAACAGTGTATAATAATTAAGATAGTAGTATTTATACACATAAATCACATTCATTCACAATCACATTCTCACCACAACAAATGTATAAGCAACACATAATTATATTGCAATGAGACCCGACAACATTACATGATGCATGTGGTACCAATCTGATGACCCGATTTCGTATCGTTTATTTCGATTCAATTCGTGCATGTTTTATTTTATTTTTATCGAGTCGTTATCGTTTTATGTATCATTTACTTATGTTTTCTTTCATTTTCCATTTACAGGTCCCATATTAGCATTATAGGAGAAAAGAATAAGAATTGGACTTAAAAGAGAAGAAAAGTGAAGAAATTGCAAGTTTCTGCCCCATCCAGCTGAATGGCGCTCGCCATCCCCCCAGTGCAGATGAATGTCGCTCGCCATTGTAAAAAGGAGGGAAATTCAAACTTCAAGTAAATGGCGTCCGCCATTAGGCCTACGGCGACCGTCGTTGGTCCGCGGGAGCAGTTTCCAGACAGCAGTTTGGCAGTTTGCAAGTTCTTTTCAAAATTCAAAATTGTGCACTTGGAGCCAGTCTTTTTCTATGAATAGACCATCAGAGGTATGCATTAGGGAGATCCAAGAACCCTTGTGGAAGCGCTGTCGAAATCTCTAGCCAAACTACATAATCACCGTCCATAGTAGTAATTTGCTCACATCGAGTAGTTGCTACACTTTAGTTTTTCTTTCTGCTTATTTGCTGATGTACTCTTGGATCCAGTTTCCTATTTAATACAAGTTTCGTTTTCATTTTATATTATTCGCATTGCAGGTTATTTTATTTTCGCTTTTACTGCATTTTATTTACTAGTAATCGTATGCAATATAACCTGTTTTACTAATTAATCATAAGTCTGAACTGTATCCAAATTGATCAACATGTTTGCCCTAAAATTCAGCAATGTTACTATGTTAGTATTAGGTTCAAATATGTCTGAGTAAATTTGCATGAGTCCGTAGATTGAGGACCGTCGTTCCGAATGGACTCTGTAGAGTCGTCTGTGTTTAACTTAATGTTTTCAAAATTCTGGTTTTGGTGTCTAATCTGTATTTAGGCAGCCTTGTCGTGAGAGAGAGGGGCTGTTAAACAGTGTTTCGTCACGAGAGTGAAAAACGCACCAAGGCGTGTCCAATAGAGCGAGAGTTTGAGGTAATCGCTGGATAGTAGGCATCGAACATTGAGCCTAAATGCAGCGAGAGCGCTTTAGGGCCTCATTTAGGATATGTTAGTTTCCAAAACGTACCTTTTAATTACCGAGCGAGCGAGAGCAAAATCTTGGGGTCATTAGGCGTGGCTTGGTTAATACCGCGAGAGCGTGAGATCGAGCCTTTAAACTGGTATATCCTTTAGATCAATTTCGAGACCTTTGTTAACACTCAGATTTTACGGAGTCCCCAAGGAGCACGGAAATCATTCCCCAGTCTCGTCTTCATTGTTGTTTTTCAAATCCCGTTAAAAACCAAGTTTCTTTTACCGCCAAATCTAGCCTTAGCTTTACACCGCAATAATCGATCACTCTAGGTTGATTATCAGTCCCTGTGGGTTCGACAATCTTTTAAAACTACGCGATAAGCTGTATACTTGCAGCAGTAATCCGACCAATACACAAAGTCACGATCAAGTTTTTGGCGCCGTTGCTGGGGACTATTTAGTCAATATTGTGATACTTTCGTTGCACAGTATAGACTAAGGCAACTTTTTATTTTTCCTTTTCGATTTGTCAATTGTATGTCAAACACTCGCTCATAAGGTGAAGAGTTGGAGCAACCAATCAACGAAATCGAACGTTACATCCTTCTGAGACGCTGAACTAACGAATCCCTTCTTAGATATAACATCTCAGATCCTCTTATTCCCTACTCAGATTCGCAAACCGAATCAGATGCAGAACAAAACATGGCCGAAGGACCGAGA
The DNA here is from genome assembly GCA_022829125.1 of Lathyrus tuberosus. Classification (NCBI taxonomy): domain Eukaryota; kingdom Viridiplantae; phylum Streptophyta; class Magnoliopsida; order Fabales; family Fabaceae; genus Lathyrus; species Lathyrus tuberosus. The sequence continues at coordinate 433,309 of JALAZF010000812.1, read as the reverse complement.
AACCGTCCTCTAAAGTATTATGTTGTTCCATCACAAGAAGAACCACATAACAGAATTGCTGCCCCGACTATTAACCATAATGATTTCGAGCTGAAAGCTTCGCTAATATCCGCAGTTCAACAAAACCAATTCTCAGGTAATGCTACGGATGACCCGAACCTTCATTTATCAATATTCGTGCAATATGCAGACACCGTAAAAGCCAATGGAGTTAGTCAAGAAGAAATTAGACTAAGACTTTTTCCGTTCTCATTGACGACATGGGACGAGTTGAAGAAAGTCTTCTTAGCCAGATATTTCCCACCAAGCAAGACAGCTGTGCTGAGAGCCCAAATTAACAGATTTAAGCAAAAAGATAACGAATCTTTATTCGGTGCTTGGGAGAGATACAAGGACATGTTGAGGTTATGCCCGCACCATGGACTTGAAGAATGGATGATAATACATACCTTTTACGGCGGGTTGTTGTACAATACCAAAATGAATCTGTGCGCTGCCGCAGGCGGTGCTCTAATGGATAAACCGTATGCAAAAGCTTATGAACTCATAGAGACTATGGCTCAAAACCATTTCCAATGGGGAGGTGAACGCGCTGGAATAGAGAAACCAACTTCGAAAGGAGGAATGCACGAAGTTAACGGTATAGACCGAGTCAATGCTAAAGTGGACGCGCTTGCTCAAAAGATCGAAAGTCTAGCAATAGCACCACCAGCAGCTACCGTAGCTGCGGTGACACCAAATTGCGAAATATGCAGAAACCCTGGGCATACAAACGCTGAATGTCAAGTGTTGGCTAGTACTCATACCGACCAAGTAAATTACGCTCAAGGGAACCCGTATTCAAACACTTACAATCCTGGCTGGAGAAATCACCCGAACTTTTTATATAAGAATAACAATGCCTTACATCCACCTAACCCAGCACCTGCTATTCCACCTGGATTTCAGAAAGGAGCGCAACCCGCTCAACCTCTACCTAAAAAATTAAATCTGGAAATCATGATGGAAAACTTTATGAATGCTCAAGCTCAGCAAAACAGGGATTTCACAAATCAAAACGCTCACACGAGTGAATTGATGAAACAATTGTCAAGCAAGCTTGACGCTATGGCTACTCATAATAAAATGTTAGAAACCCAAATCACTCAAGTAGCCCAACAACAATCAACTAACACAGCCCCCGCTGGAACATTTCCTGGCCAACCACAACCAAACCCAAAAGGTCATGCTAACGCTATTACTTTGCGAAGCGGAACAGAATACAATGGACCCGTTGACCCGAGACTCCAAAATTCAGCCATGCACCAAAATTTACCGAAGGGAACCGAGAAAATAAGAGAACCTAACACAGAGAAAGAAGATGAGAACGGAAAGGCCGCAGAGAAAGAAATACCCTATGTGCCTCCGCCACCATATAAACCACCTGTGCCTTATCCCCAAAGACTAGCTAAATCCAAAAATGAATGACAGTTTAAGAAATTCGTAGAGCTTCTAAAGCAACTGAACAAAACGATACCTTTCACAGAAGCTATTACGCAAATGCCCTCATATGCCAAATTCCTAGCTAGACGATTCCTAGATAGACCGTTCTTAGCAACAGCTGGAGCTATAATAGATGTGAAGAAGGGAAAGTTAACCTTCGAAGTTGGGGAAGAAAAAGTCGAATTCATCTTAGCCCAATTCCTAAAAGCCCCTGTTTTAGACGATTCATGCTGTTTTCTAGACGTTATTGACGAATGCGTCAGAGAAATGGAGAAGGAACCGATAAGGTACACGGAAGTACTAAAGATTTCAACCCTTCCAATATTCGAGGACGATAACTGGCGTGAGCCATATGAAGATGACAGTCTAAGAGAATGCCTAGCACTTACACCTGATCCAATGCCTTGCCCAAAGAAACCATCTGTAGAACTCAAAACATTACCCAAAAATTTAAGATATGAATTCCTAGACACTAAACTCGAAAAACCCGTAATAGTTAATGCTGATTTAGGACAAATAGAAACCGAGAAACTATTGGAAGTCTTGAGGAAATATACCACAGCTCTTCGATATAACATCTTCGATCTAAAAGGGATAAGTCCCTCTATATGTATGCATCACATCATGCTGGAGGAAGACTGTAAGACATCCAGAGAACATCAAAGACGATTGAACGCTGTCCTAAGCGATGTAGTCAAGAGAGAAGTGCAAAAACTATTGGAAGCAGGAATCATATATCCGATATCTGACAGCAAATGGGTCAGCCCAGTGCATGTCGTACAAAAGAAGGGTGGTGTTACAGTTGTAACTAATGAAAAAGGCGAGTCCGTAGCCAAACGAACTCAAACTGGATGGAGGATGTGCATAGACTATAGAAAGGTGAATAAGGATACTAGAAAATATCATTTTCCTTTACCCTTCATAGACCAAATCCTTGAACGGCTAGCCAAACATTCATATTTCTGTTACTTAGACAGATACTCAGGATTTTTTCAAATACCTATTCATCACGATGACCAATAGAATACTACATTTACCTGCCCCTATCGCACATTTGCCTATCGTCGAATGCCATTTGGACTGCGTAATGCTCCCGCAACATTTCAGAGATGCATGATGTCGATCTTTGCAGATTTCATAGACGACATAATGGAAGTCTTTATGGACGATTTCTCTATATGTGGGGGAAGTTTCGAACACTGTCTATCAAACCTTGAGATGGTACTTGAACGATGCATCAAAGTGAACCTTGTGCTAAATTGGGAGAAGTGTCATTTCATGGTGCGACAAGGTATAGTTCTTGGGCATGTAGTATCTGATAGAGGTATTGAAGTAGACAAAGCAAATATAGAAATCATAGAAAACCTTCAACCACAAAAAATAGTTAGAGAAGTACGAAGCTTTTTAGGACATGCCGGTTTTTACCGACGATTCATTAAGGACTTCTCTAAGATTACAAAACCGTTGACTGGATTACTAATGAAAGAAGTTGAATTCATATTCGATGAAGAATGCTTGAAAGCATTTGAACATCTGAAGAATGCTCTTATTACCGCACCAATTATGCAACCACCTGATTGGAGTTTACCATTTGAAATAATGTGCGACGCTAGTGATTACGTTGTAGGCGTTGTCTTAGGACAAATAAAGGATAAAAGGCTTCATGTTATCTACTACGCAAGTAGAACCTTGGACAACGCATAGATGAACTATGCGACCACAGAAAAGGAACTCCTGGCTGTTGTGTTCGCCTTAGATAAATTCCGTTCCTATCTGGTAGGAGGAAAAATTATTATCTATACAGATCAGGCCGCTATTAGGTACCTGTTGACTAAGAAGGATGCCAAACCAAGACTCTTGAGATGGATCTTGCTTTTGCAAGAATTCGATTTAGAGATTAAAGATAAGAAAGGTACAGAAAATGTAGTAGCATGTCATCTCTCTAGGATTGAGGACCTAAAGCCCGAAAGAGTGCCTATAAACGATGATTTTCCTTACGCCAGACTAGTAGCCCAGTTGGAAAGGGAAAGCCAAATTGTAGAATGTTCCTTGTTATTTAACGATGCAGAGACAAATTAAGTAGTAGAAGAAATCTATACTAAAACCATATTGCCATGGTATGCTGACTTTGTCAACTACCTAGCAGCCAAGGTACTTCCACCAGATCTAACATACCAACAGAAGAAGAAATTTTTCCATGACCTTAAACAATATTAGTGGGATGAACCCCTATTATTCAAGAGAGGCGCCGATGGAATATTTCGTCGATGTGTCCTTGAATCGGAAATAGAGGATATCATATCCCAATGTCATGCTGCACCATATGGAGGACATGCCAGTACATCAAAAACATGCGCAAAGATATTACAATCTGACCTCTTTTGGCCAAACCTTTGGAAGGACGTTCACATAGCCGTTATGAACTGTGACTGGTGCCAACGCACTGGAAATGTTTCTAGACGCGATGAGATGCCACAAAAGGGGATTTTGGAAGTTAAAGTCTTTAATGTATGGGGCATTGATTTCATGGGACCTTTTCCATCTTTTTTTGGAAACAAATACATACTCGTCGCAGTTGATTACGTATCAAAATGGATTGAAGCGATAGCTTCACCTATAAATGATGCACGAGTGATGGTGAAACTTTTCAAGAACATAATCTTTCCCAGATTCGGTGTACCAAGAATTGTCATTAGTGATGGCGGTTCCCATTTCATTTTGAATGTTTTCGGGAAACTATTGCTTAAATACGGAGTATGACACCGAGTAACAACGCCCTATCACCCTCAAAATAGTGGACAAGTAGAGGTGTCGAATAGGGAGATCAAGCAAGTTTTAGAAAAAACCGTTGCAACTTCTAGGAAGGATTGGTCTACTAAACTTTATGAAGCTCTGTGGGCTTACAGAACAGCCTACAAGACCACCATAGGAACCACACCGTACAAACTAGTTTATGGAAAGTCATGCCATCTGCCTGTGGAACTTGAGCATAATGCTTATTGGGCCATTAAGACCCTGAATATGAATTATAAGGCAGCAGGCGAGAAAAGGATTCTAGATATCCATGAACTAGAGGAACTAAGACTTGATGCCTATGAAAATGCCAAAATATACAAAGAAAGAACCAAGAAGTGGCATGATAAAAGGATAACAAAGAAGGAGTTTAACGAAGGAGATATAGTTCTTCTCTTTAACTCTAGGCTTAAACTCTTTCCCGGAAAATTACGTTCTAGATGATCTGGTCCTTTCGAAGTTACAAAAGTCCTACCAAGTGGAGTAGTTAAAATTAGAGGAAATTCGAATGAGATGTTCTTTGTGAACGGCCAGAGACTCAAGCACTACCACTTAGTAGAAAACAAGGAATTCATCACTAATTACAAGTTGGAAGAGCTTCCTACTCTTCCCGACATATGATGCCCTTTTCAGTTCTAATGTCGAGCTTCCGACATTAAACAAAGTGCTCCGTGGGAGCTAAACCACGATCTTTTGTTTTTATTTTTGTTAGTTTTAGGATACTGCATGCATGTTGAAATTCTGGTACCAGATGTGTGATGTTACGTGTGATGTCAGAACAACACACTCTGCAATGGACAATGTAAAGCAACAATAAATCAACACAATGAATTGTTCACCCAGTTCGGTTTTAACTACCTACGTCTGGGGGCTACCAAGCCAGGGATGAAATTCACTACTTGTAGAATTAATTTACAAACTCAACAACCTCGTTGACAATCTCCTAAACTTGATTCCTACTAATGAACTTTCTACCTAAGAGACCACTTAGGTATGAGAACATTACTCAATCCCTAAATCACTTCAGTGATATAAGATCACACACTTTGAATAACACTACTTGATTCTGCTTCACAGCTTTGATCAAGAACAACTCAATAAACAATAATACCAATTCACACTCGAATGGCTTACAAACACGAAGACACAACGACACTCAGTCTTTAGCTCCTTTTCTTCAGTAATGATGCGCATTATATAGCTATTTGAATTGGGCTTGGACCTGCTACAATATCTGACCTGATTTGTTGTTTAAAACTGAATCTTCAAAACAGATTTTCTCTCTCAAAATCTTCTTAAATCTTCAGCCTTTAAACCTCCTACAAATCTGCATCAAATCTCTATGCAACCGAAAATATCTATCCCAAGATATCCGCAACCAATGAGACTAACAGCTCTCCCAAAATCCAGCTAAAACGCAAACCCTAACAACATCATTAAACCTGATGTTATTAATCTTCTGCAGACCTGATGTCACAACATCGCATGTAACATCAGACATCACAACTTCAGCAACTTAACACTTAACATAAACCAATGTTAATACTCAATGTTAAGACATCACCCATGTGACATCAACATTGCACAACTTTGTTTTACCAAAATTCATGCCAATCCAAGAACCAACAATCTCCCCCTTTGGCTAATTTTGGCTAAAACAATCTCTGCAACATCAGAGACTTCAGCAGCGGGAAAAAAATTTTAAAACAAACTTCGCAGCAGCATTTCTTCATCACAGCTTCACAATGCTTTCAGCATGCTGCACACACTCCAATCACTAATCAGCATCATAGGGCAAGCTCCCCCTCAAAGCAAGACCAAGTATACCAGCAACTGTTCAACAACTCTCCCCCTCAATATCTGCATTTCAGCATCACACTAGCTGCACTCCTTAGCATTGCACAATGACAAATTCTTCTTCTCGGCATTGCAACACCTTGACTAACTCTTGGCTAACTCTCCCCCCTTTTTAGCCAAAATTGGACAAACCTCAACATGTAAGTCCTACTCACTACAGTTAGTCCTAAACAGGCTCTCATTGTCAGTCTAAAATCATTAAGCAAGACAAGACAAATCATATAACATAAAAACATAACTAGTGCATAAACAGGCACAATATTCAAATTACAAATTAGGTACATCAAGTGCAGAACAAAAACAGCAAAAAATAAAACTAAGCTATTATCAAGAACATGCAGCAGGGAAACTAGTCTTCATCAGAGCTGGCCCAATCTTCACCATCAGTGCTAGGACCACCTTCTTCAGAACCTGGTACTTCAACATCATCATCATCTTGTTCCAAGGATTTGATCATCTGCTCAATTCTCAACTTCCTAGCAGTGCTAGTACTGATAACCACATCAAGATCTTTGCATGTTGCCTTCAATTCTTCAATTAACTCAGCTTTAGTCCTGGCCTTTTTAACACCAGAACTTGATGTTACAACAATGTCTGGAACATGATGTCCAGCAAACAACTTAGGATGCAAGGATAAGGCTGACTCCCTCTTGCAAGCTATATCTGAACTTGTTAAAGTTTCAGGATGTTGCTCCAAGATGATTCCACAAACAAGAGATGGGAATGCGATGGGTAGCTTGATAGCATTGGTTTCAGCATGTTTCAGGATGTTGTGAGGTCTAGAGTAGCAAGATCATTGGCCTCCTTGATAGCGGTAACCTTCGGTTGCCATTCCCTGCTAAGACACCTCAGAATTTTATTAGTAGAAACCTCATTTGGAATTGGTTTACCAAGAACATGCAATTTGTTGATAATGTGAGTGAATCGTTTTTGCATATCCGCAATGGTTTCCCCTTGCTTCATGTAAAACAAATCAAACTCTTGCGTAAGAGTATTAATACGAGCCAATTTAACGTCATTAGTGCCTTCGTGGGCTACTTGTAAGGCATCCCACATAGCTTTGGCTGTTTCACAATGGGAGACTCGATAATACTCATCAACTCCCAAAGAGGAAATGATCATATTACGAGCCTTTCAATCATAACTGTACTTTTTCTCGTCCTCCTCAGTCCATTGGTCTTCGGGTTTAGGAACGACAACGCCTTCCGCGTTAGTCATAGTGATTGCCATGGGACCGTTTAAAATAACGTTCCAAACCTTCCTATCTAAGGAGTTAATATGAACGCGTATACAATCCTTCCAGTAGCTGTAGTTTTCACCTGTAAAAATTGGAGCTCTATTATAAGCCCCCTTAGGTTCGTTCGCCATGATCCAAGAAGTTTTACCGAAGCACCAGAATGAACCGGAGCTCGTGATACCACTTGTTAGACTATGGCTATGGATCTAGAAGGGGGGGTTGAATAGATCCTTCGAGTTTTACACGCGAAATTGAATTTTTAAAAATTGTTTGATTGGAAGCTACCACTGGATTAAAAGTCTACAACGAACCTTCTACCAAAAGGATCGGATATGCGCGAATATATATTGCGAAAGAGTATGGAAGAGAAAAATTCAGTTCTCTTAATGTGATCAAACGCAATCAACAAATTATAGCGTGTTTATGTATAATCCAAACCAATGAGGCAAATAATGAAACACTAACGGTGTTTGAATTTGCTTTGCGACAAATTATCAAACACTTGGTGTGTACACACACACTAAGTGCAGAATTTCTATGGTTAGTAATTTCAAGCTGCTCTTAGAAACAATTCAACGAATTGTATCACTTTAACCAAAACAATTTTTTAGCTTTAGATTACGACACCTCAGAAATTTAGACAACTTGAAAACTTGGCAAATTCAAACAATGCAGAAAAAATGTAAAGAGTTAAAGGAGAAAGAGAACGAACGCGATTTGATTAGGCAATTCCCGAATCGTCCTCGCTATGGGTACATCTGCCCCCAATTTCGAACATGGAATTGAGATATATATATATTATCGTTGTAAGTGAGAGTTTATACAAGAGAAAACTTCTGAACAAACAAATCTTCGAACGTCTTCGAATTGTTGATGTAGAGCCTTCTCTTCCCTTGATTCAAGATGAATCAAGTGCTTCGAATATGGTTGATTCAATTATCGTCCTGCGCTACTAAACCGAAAGAAAACACCGTTCTTCGATTACCTTCACTCGATCAATTGCAATCTACCAAAGATTCGAACCCAATCCTCTCTTATACGATCCTCTGATTACAGCTACTAAACTGATCTCTTCGGTTACCTTCGCCCAGCTGAATCCTTGTAGAACGAAGCGACTTGTGCAAAAACCCCCAAAATCCCTTTGATTATTGGAGGAGAAAACCCTAAGGTTTTATTCAAGAAACACCTACCACAAATCTCAACTCAGAGTTGAAGATAGCACTTCCTGAAATCTGAACCTTATCAATTCAAATCAATGAACACAACAAACAAAAATTGGTTATGTGTAGTTGTTTGAATGCTCAAGGAAGAAGATGAAATTGATGAGAGAAATGGCATAAAATCTTTCACGTTTCTTGTTACTAATAAAAAAATGAACTAACAAGATATATATATATATATATTATGCTATGTAATAATGTGGAAATAACATAATTTTAAGATGAAAATACAAGTGAGAAAACTGGCAGGAATCAGCGAGCGGTCGACCTATACAGAAGGTATAGGCGACCTGTGCAAGCCCGCGCACACAACTACGCAAAAACGCATACTGTGCGTCGACCGGAACAGGGAGTGCGTCGACGCATACCTCCCAGTTTTCTACACTATCAAACGCAGACTGCATAGGTCGACCTATGCAGGGTGATGAGTCGACACATACCCTAGAAACATGCAAAAAAATCAGGATTTTGAGATTCCTAAGGTGTTGGGACATCTCTAATGAACCTAGATCATTTCTAATCATAATCAAACATATGTGCAATACTTAACTACTTGAGTTTTTCATATAAACCACTATGTTCTAATCATGAAGGTTTTGACATCATTAAAAATAAAGTACATAGAGAGAATTTTCCCTCACAACAACAACAATCATAACATGACATAAGACCGGCCTAAAAAGGTAAGGATCCTCACACCATCTCATGATTAGACACCCCCTACTTCTCGCTAATTACTACCACACCCCTCACTTAAAATTCTAATATTATAGGGACACTACCCCATACCCGAGGCTACCCTACTACCTCAACCATTCAAAACACATACAATACAATTAAATTATTCTATAGAGTAAGATAATTCAAATGGGGTGTTACACCCAACATCATTTGTATGCTCAACATGTGGAATGATGCAAGGGTGTAATACAATGACGTATCACTCTAAGTAACCATCCTCACACTGCGAGGCGTGCTGAACCGTAACTGCGCAATCTCTAATGGCACGACTAAGCTGATGATGTTACTCTGAAACCACCAATCAATGCCTACAAATGGTATATTCAGAACTGCTCGTGGGATGCTCTGGACATAACCATACTGTTGCAGACACCTCTCAAGCAAGTGTCTAGCAACCATGGTCTCCCGCCGCATATAACTTGAATATAAAGAAGACTCATCAAACTCACAGTGGTCTCTATGATCACTGTATGGTATCTAGATGACATTATCTAAAGTCAGCGCATCTAGCCTACTCATGTACTCAACAACACCACTGGGATGTGATTGCGTGACCCTCGATCTCCTCGCCCATGGGGCCCTCACTAGGGAATGATGCACCCTCTTGTCACAGATGGTAGAGAAATGGTCGTTTATCTAACATTGATATCAAAACACAGACACAAAAAATAATAATTAAGAAATGTTATTCAGAACAATTAAATAAGAACTCAACAATAAATAATAATTTCAAGAATACCTATAACATACTCAAATTACCAGCAAGTTGTCTGGTCTCAAATACTATCGTCATTCCAAGTCTTGTATACAAGATGGTCAACACAATGCACCCCGAAGCCCAACTGGTTACATCGAGGCTACTGAATAGCCACACGTATTGGGCGTCGATATAAACATCTGACTTGTCCAAAAAGAGTGTACATGCTACTAGATGTAGCTTGTATACCCTAGAGGCAGCCTCATAACTCTGAGCCGCAACAAGCTCATCGTACCTTTTCTGAAGCCAAGAGATACGAAGGTGAACCCCCATGTTGAAGGCAAACTCCTTCAGCATGACCTCCTCAGAAACTCTCAAATCTCGTGCAATAGTCAAACATGCAAGAGACGGTCTAATAATAGGAGCCGTCAAGAATCTGCCACTAATGAGGAGATGAAAAAATGAGGAGACATCATCCAGAGTGATAGTCATCTCCCCAAACGGAAGATGAAATGAAGAAGTCTCATTGTGTCGTCTCTCAACAAAAGTAGTAAGTAGTGGAGCGTCGAGCATGGTGAGGGAGCAGTGGGAAAATCAATGAGCTTGATTCACATATAATACGTATGACCTCCTCGGGCATCAAAGTCTTCGGGAAGTCCTTCAGCTTCGACTCGTACAATGTCACCTTCGGTGGGAGACGGTCTGGTAACAAACAAATTTTAAAAAATTAGTAGGTAGCTTTCACAACACAATAATAAATAAATTAAATTTAAACATAAAAGATATAGAGCCTGTTTGTTTTACCTTTAAAAAAATAGGTTTTTCTTTGTATTTTCAAAAATGGATTTTGTAAAACCGCTTTTCAAAAGATTACAAGTTTTTCTATATTCGTTTTTTCTAAATTGTAAGACTAATTTTGACATCATACAACATAAACATACATTATTGAAGATCAAAACATAGTCAAAATCATAATTTTTGAAAAAAATTGTATCTCAAAAATGAATTTTATAAAAAACTATTTGAAATAGCTTCAAAATTAAGTGATTTTTTGAAATTTTGATATCCAAATTTTTTTTCGATAAAATATTGATATATCTAAAATCACATTTTAAGAATCACTATTCAAGCCAAATTTTTATTTGAAGCTTATATGAAAAGTTTCCTTTTAAATTTTTTTCCCACAAAATTATGTTGCACTATAAAAATCATTTTTAAAAAAGACAAAACAAACAGGCCCATATACCTCTCTCTGCCATAGTCGATACGCCACATGGTCAGCGCATCGACCGGTGAATGGGTCCTCCAAGGAATCCTCCATCAATGTGCACAGACGGCTCGATCGAAGGAGTTGTAACATCTGTGTTAACAATAGCAGATGGGATCAGATTAGCAACAGTTGCCCATGTATTTCACTGCAAAAGACAGAAGAATAAAAATTAATAACTATCGGAAATTTCCCTAAATTTAAAACTTCCCTAATTTTTCTAGAAATTTTGAAATTTTCGGAAAAAAAATAGCGTTTTTATAACAATCGGAAATTCTGAAATTTCCAAAAATTTCCAAGTGATTTTGTATTGGAAATTTTGAAGTTTCTGGTTAAAATATTTTTATTATTATCTGAAATTTTAAAATTTTCTATACAAAATCACGCAAATTTGATAATTTAAGGTAGAAAATATATTGATTTTGAAATTTTCAGCATCGCTCTGGCGAATGCAAATTCACACGTGTGAAAGTTGAATTTCAAAAATAAGCGAAAAATTGTTGTAGGACAATATTGTCTATTCATACTAAATGAAAGATGTCAAATTCAAGTGAGGGGTCAAATTAAATTCTTTTCACGGGTGAAATACTCTGTTCCCTCACTTGTGGGCCGAATCAATTGAAAGAAAATAAATAATATTTAAAAAAAATGTAACTATTTATACAAAGACAAATTGATTAAGTAAGATAAATTATAAAAATTGAAGGATAATTATTGAGGTGTAGAATAAATCCTTCTTGAGCAAATTTTATTCTACATAGCCCACATTACCCACAATCTATATAACGACACCATACACAACTCACTTGCTCAACATTAAGGGAAGTGCTAACTATGCCCCTTGTCTTAATATCCACACCCCTCCACCTTTTTCAAATTATTTGCCACTTCCTTTAGAATGTTTATTTATTGTTTTTTAAAACAATTTGATTTCATTCTAAAATTTCAAATTTCAAACATTTAAAAAAAAATTAAAGAAAATATAAAAAGATAAGAGGGTCAATATGAGGTGGGAAAGTGGAAGTCATCGTGCGTGTTGCTAGGGGCTGGAGTAGTGGAGGGGTTTTTCAATTAAACATACATAAAATGGGGGTGTGAATAAGATGATTTATGGTGTAGGTAGAAAAGCTCCCAAATATTAAATTCCACACACAGCTTAACCAACACTTGTAAATATGTCAATGGTATATAAAATAAATTTAATCAGTATCAATTTCATGTGATGTGTAGACAAGTAGGTTGTTTATTAATTTATAAGAAATCTTTTTTAACACACAAATATGACATTATTTTAAAAAAGAAAATAAAAATATATATAGAAATAATAAGGCACTAAGGATCTAAAGTTAAATTATATAATTAACGCAGTTTAAACTTGTAGTTAATTATAGGGTTAATTATATGAAACCCCCTGCCATTAGGGCGAGATTTGATATTGCCCCCCTGAAGTTTTTTTTTGAACCCCCCCTATAAAACCAAAAACTTACTTTTACCACGCCCTTTTACTGGTGTTGCTGACTGGGCAGTAATTAATTGGCTAGGTGGCAATTAGATTTATCTTGTGGCTTACTGACTGTATAATAATGTACCATTGATCCACATTCTTGTTCCCCCCCCCCCCCCGGTGAAATTAGGGTTTTTATTTGGAAGATTGAACAGGGAGAAGCTGATAGCAAGGTTGCAGACGAAGCGATGGGAGCGAGCAAGGTCGAAGACGAAGCCATGGATGCGAACTTCGAATTACAGGTAATGTCAAGCCGCTTGCTTCTTTGCATTAAGTTACTCAGTTTCGTATCTTTTCTTATGTTAAGTTTCTTATTTCAGAAAAATGCATTGTTTAACGTTGTTTTCCGACATGGAGGGGAGTTTGTAATGCTTAGTGATGGAGAGACGATATATAGGGGTGGTGTGTCTACTGTGATTTCTGGGGAACACTTAGATAAGTTTAGCATGACTCACATTCACAACATACTCACTGGGTGGGGTTACGTTCAAGGGTCGTATAGAATGTGGACGAAAATCACTGAAATTGATCCAAAGCATTTTCAGATTAAGAATGACGAGGATGCATCTGATTTTGCTTCTTATCATTGTGTGAATCAAGTGGATGGGGAACTGTTTGTGGAACATGATGCAAGTGGAAGTGGAAGAAGCACTAAGTGTGTCAATCAAACGACTGATTTAGAAGTTAGTGATGAAGAGATTGTTGAAGGCTTGAACGATAGTGAGGATGAGAGGACCACTACTCTTGAAGTTGGTTTTGAAGGTATTGATGTGACTATACCAATTAGTCAGGATCCAATAATAAGAGGGTTCTTAACTTGTTCTAGTAAGAAAGATGTGGATGATGAGGAGTATGTTAGTGAAGAACTATTGAGCTCTGATGTTGATAACTCAGAAGATGAAAAAAAACCAAGGTTTGAGAAGTTTAAGAAAGAATAACTGAATAAGAATTTCAAGTTTAAGTGGGGTATGGAGTTCAATTCCCTAGATGATTTTAGGGAGGCAATTCGTGAGTGGACTGTTTTAAATGGGAGGGAAATAAGATTTGTGAAAAATGAGGGGTATAGGGTGAGAGTGGAATGTAAGGCAAAGTGTGGTTTTTTAATACTTTGTTCCAAAGTGGGCCATAAGCACACCTATGCAATTAAGACTATAAAGGACACCTACACATGTGCTAGGGTTTTGGATAACAAAACTGCAAGTTCAAAATGGGTGGCCAAGGTTGTGGTAAAGAAAATGCAAACTTCAGAAAAAGTTAGGATCACTGATATTATCCAAGATATGAGGCAAAACTATTCAGTTGGTATAACTGTGGCAAGGGCTTGGAAAGCTAAGATGATTGCAAGAAAAATCATAGAAGGAGATGCAGATAAAGAGTATGCAAATCTATGGAGATATGCAGCTGAGTTGCATAGGGGAAATCCTGGGAATACAGTTAAGATAAACCTTGATAGACCATCACCTTCCATTCAACCTAGATTTGGTTCCTTTTATTTCTATTTTGATGGATGTAGAAAAGGGTTCATCAATGGTTGTAGACCCTTCATTGGGGTTGATGGGTGTCACTTGAAGACTACCTATGGAGGTCAACTTTTGATAGTTGTGGGGAGGGACCCCAATGACCAGTATTTCCCACTTGCCTTTGGTGTTGTGGAAACAGAAACAAAGGAATCATAGAGGTGGTTCATAAAGCTACTCATGGAAGATGTTGGAATAGAGAATAGATATGTTTTTATTTCTGACTAGCAAAAGGTAATCCAATTAAAACTTTACTAATTGTTTTCATTATTTCAATTGGGTTTTGTTTCCTACTAATTGTTTTCATTGTTTTAGGATTTGGTTGCAGTATTTGAGGAAATGGAAGCTAGAATCGAGCATAGGCTATGCTTAAGGCACTTGTATGCTAATTTTAAGAAGAAGTTTGGTGGTGGAGCACTCATAAGAGATCTTATGATGGGAGCAGCCAAAGCAACATACCAGCAAGCATGGATGCAGAAGATGAATGAGTTAAAGGCAATAGATACAAAGGCTTGGGCTTGGCTTATGGGAGTTCCTAAAGAAAGTTGGTGTAAGCATTCTTTTAGCTTTTATTGTAAGTGTGATGTATTGCTGAACAACATTTCAGAATCTTTTAATGCCACAATTTTACTTGCTAGAGATAAACCCATATTGACCATGTGTGAATGGATTTGGATGTATCTCATGAATAGGTGTAATAGCTCTACTTTGAAACTTGATCAGTGGCCACACAAAGTAATGCCCATTCCTAGGAGAAGATTAGATAGTGAGGTTGCTAAGAGTGGTCATTGGTTACCTACTTGGGCTAAGGAAGAAACCTTTCAACTCACTCATTTATATAACAGAGAAGAATTTATAGTGGATATAGCTAAAAGGTCATGCAGTTGTAATTTTTGGGACTTAGTTGGCATCCCATGCAGGCATGCTATAGCTGCTTTAGGATTTAGGCAGCAGGACCCTAAAAAGTTTGTTCATGAGTGATACACAAGGGATAAGTATGCCATGGCTTATGGATTTGTTATTAGCCCTATAAATGGAATTGATATGTGGCCTGAAGTTGAAAGTGAAGATCTCCTACCTCCTAACTACAAAAAGGGACCTGGTAGACAAGAAAATTAAGAATTAGGGAGAGTGGGGAGGAAGGTGCAAGAAGGAGACTGCCTGGTGTATCTTATAGATGCACTAGGTTTGACAAGATTGGGCATAATGTCAAGTCATGCAAGAGCAAGAAACGGAATCCAAAGGCCCTGAAAAGAAAGGTATGTCACACTAATTATTGATAAGTCATTGATGTATTGTATGTTATTGATTGGTCATTGACGGAAATGTTGGTATGTTATGTGCAGAAAATAAATAGATCAAAAGGTGGAAGTGTTGAGCCAACTGCTGCAAGTGTTGAGCCAACTCAAGCAAGTGTTTAGCCAACTGCTGCAAGTGTTGAGCCAACTCAAACTGAGGATTCATTGTATGGGGACATCACTGATGACATGATAGCAAGCCTACCCGACATAATTTCTAGTCAGCAAACAACAACAAGTATCAGATCAACAAGTTCTAAAAACAAAGGCAAGGCAAAGGTCAAAGAGGAAATCAAACCATTGAGAAAGAGAAAAAGTGACAGAATTAAGGAGAATTGGTTTAAAAAACCAAAACCAATTAAAGGTCCTGGTTCAGACCCACATCAACCACTGTGTTTGACTGAAGAAGATGAAGGACATGCCTCACTAACTACAAGAAAGGCTCATAAGAAGGCACCAAAAAGTTCACCAAAAAAGGCTTCAAAAAATACTCCTAAGAGGGCTCCAAAGGAGAAATTTATCAATGATCTTTAACTTTTCTGCTATGCACACCTTTTGTAATGATTTGCAATGTTTTGGCATGCAAAACTTCTGCTAGTTATTTCAAGCACACTTTTGGTGCTATTATGTTTTTCTGCTAGTTATTTCAAGCACACTTTTGGTGCTATTATGTAATGACAGCATACTTTTGTAATGTTATATTATGTGTTTTGGTAATGTTATACAACTTGTTTTGGTATTGTTATGTTTTGGAAATGTTATACAACTTGTTTACATATAACCAGAAAAACTTGTGACAGCTTGTGACAATATAAAACAACTTGTTTCAATAATGAACACAATATCTTCCATATAACCAGAAAAATACAATATCTTTCCATTGACATACAGAACTTTCAAAATACATATAACCAGAAAATAAACACCTATTGAACCTACTTAACATTACATAAATTTATACAATATGGCAATAATCAAACAAAGCATCACAATTGCTATCTTGAGCTTCAAATTAACCCTTCTTTGAACTTCAAGCTTCATCTTCACCTTCTCTAATTTCTTTGTCATTGATTCAAAATTCACTTCTTCCATTACACACTTCTTACAAAATGATTGAATAACACTACTCCCTTTGATTGAGTCTTCAATTTCATCATCCCATAAAAATAATTCACAGCCATTCCCAGCATTGCGACATTTCCAGAACTTTCTGTTGCGGTTTTTGCTTGTATTGGAGACCCACATCTTCATTGCTCTACCACAACCACAAACGGGTAAACCTGGAAACGAAATTGAATTCTCACTGCTTCCACAATACATGCTACCAACAAACTTGCAGAAACACGATTGTTATAACGACGAACAAGAAAAGGAAGAAATCGACCGAAGAAGATGAACGAAGAAACCGACGGCTGGAAAGTGAAGAAGATGAACGAAGAAAAGGGTGAGGAAACGCAGAAGAAACTGAAGAAACCCTAGCAATTGGGGATTATATCCAATCCTTAATTGCATACCCTAATTGCACAGTCAGCAGGCCCAGTCAGCAACACCAGTAAAAGGGTGTGGTAAAAGCAGGTTTTTGGTTTTATAAGGGATGGTTCAAAAAAAAACTTCAGGGGGGCAATATCAAATCTCGCCCTAATGGCAGAGGGGTTTCATATAATTAATTTTATTTAAAAAATTTTAAAAAGTCAAATCGCCCTGATATTGATAAATAAGCTTAAATATAATTTTATATTTTTTATTTAAAAAAGTTAAATTTTGATCCTATAAATTTTTTGACAGGTCCCCAATTTTGTTTTTCTTTCTAAAATCTAATGTGTTCTTGAAGACAGTTACAGGGGAAACAAAACTAAGCACCAAAACACAAAAATTTCCTACCAATATCCGAGACTACCTAATGCTCCTTAACGGGTCCATACAAAAGGAATAAAAATCAGTGTCGGAATAGGAAATTTTACCAACACAAGACCATTTCCACAGGAAGAGTTTGATGTTCCAACAAATATCATCTAAATTACACTTTTCGTTTTTATACAAAAAATTATTCCTAGCTCTCCATAAGCACCAAACGACAGTTATGCAAATAGAACCGAATTTCAAGTTTCCCTCTTTGTTAGGGCCCAATTCACACCAGTCAGAAAGGTATTTACAGTAGTCTCCTGAATGCGTACCGATGTTTCCGCTCCAGTCACTGACCCTGACCCACACCACCACCGCGCTGCTGCATTCAAAGAAAGAATGCGCAATGTCTTCTTCCGAAACTTGACAGAAACTGCAAGTATTATTTACCTCTATGATCTCTCGCTTAATAAGTTGGTCCTTAGTGGCGATCCTGTTCCATAAGAACCTTCATCCGAAACATAAGACTATCGTCGACAATTTTAAATTTCAAACAGCAGCAAAAGCCTTTGACTTGTCAGTGTCCATAGGATCTTCATGTTTACAATTGAGCATGGTTGGATAAGCAAGTTTAACACTATAAGGATTACCTTTGTCTATCAACCAAGATAATTTATCTTCTCTTCCCATGACAGGCTCCAATCAGCTTAACAAATTCTGCAAACCAGAAAACATAGCTTCATTATCTTGCTTGTCCTGGAAAGATACTCCAAGATCTCCCCATTCCCAATACCATTGACCCAAGCTCCTATTGAAGAAACATAACCAGCTTTATCTCTGCTACAATGGTAAAGGTTGTTAAATTGTTTAGCCAAAGGAGGAGAAGACGTCCACTTAGCCTTCCTAAACGGTATAGAATTATTCATTCTAAGCTCATGGATGACAGAATCTGCAAAACAAAAACCGAGGTTAGTAGAAAAAGCTCCGCTCTTGAGAATGTCTTTCCACTAAGTAGATGAAGGGATTTTAGCCGACATCGAATCAGTTAGCACATGATGCTCTATGTTACCGTAACAAGCTTTAAGAGTTTTGTTGGTTCTTGGATTGGCTAGAATTTTGGTAAAACAAATTGTTCAATGTTGATGTCACATGGGTGATGTCTTAACATTGAGTCTTAACATTGGTGTATGTTAAGTGTTTAAGTTGTTGAAGTTTTGAAGTCTGATGTCACATGCGATGTCATGACATCAGATATGCAGATCAGTAAGACATCAGGTCTGAGATGTTTTTAGGGTTAAGCGTTTTAGCTGGATTTTGGAAGAGCTGGCAGAGTAATTGGATGCGAATATCTTGGAGGAGATATTTTCTGTTACAAACAGATTTGATGTAGATTTGTAGGAGAGTTTAAAGGCTGAAGATTTAAGAAGATTTTGAGAGAGAAAATCTGTCGAAGATTCAGTTTTAAATAACAAATCGGGTCAGATATTGTAGTAGGTCCAAGACTAGATAAAATAGCTATATAAAGCGCATCAATCCTGAAGGAAAAGTACAGAGGAGAGAGAGCATAGACTGAGTGTCAATCATTGTCTTTGTACGAGTATTTTGTAAACCATTCTAGTGTGAATTGGTGGTGTGTAAGGTGTACTCTCTTAGAGCTGTGAAGCAAGAGAGTGTTGTTACTTGATCAAAGCTTGTAAGCAGGATCAAGGTGTTTCTTAAAGTGTGATCTTTGAGGTGTTTTAGGAAGTGAGTTGTGTTCTCATACCTAAGTGGTCTCTTAGGTAGAAAGTTCATTAGGTAGAGATTAAGTTTAGAAGATGTCAACTGGGTTGTTGAGTCTGTAAATTAATTCTACTGATAGTGAAATTCCTTCCTGGCTTGGTAGCCCCCAGACGTAGGTAGTTAGACCGAACTGGGTGAACAATTCTTTGTGTTCTCTTCTGTTGTTTTACTTTGTCCATTGCAGAGTGTGTTGTTGTGACATCACACGTAACATCATATATCTGGTACCAAAATTTCAATTGGTATCAGAGCAGGAATCCTGCTCTGAATCTGGGTGAGATCTAGGGCTGATACTTTCTAGTAAAGATGGACAAGGAAGTTGGTGGATTTGTGAATAGACCCCCTATTTTGGATGGCTCGAATTATGATTATTGGAAACCAAGGATGATTACCTTTTTGAAATCCTTGGACAGCAGGGCTTGGAAGGCTATCATAAAAGAATGGAAAGCACCTGTTGTTGTTGAGAAAGATGATGCTGGTAAAGAAAAAGAAGGCAGCTCAAAATTGAAACCTGAAGAAGAATGGACCAAGGAAGAAGATGAGCTTGCCCTTGGTAATTCCAAAGCTTTAAATGATATTTTCAATGGAGTGGATAAGAACATATTCAGGTTGATCAATACCTGTGAAGTTGCTAAGGAAGCTTGGGACATCTTAAAGACTACTCATGAAGGAACTTCAAAGGTTAAGATGTCAAGACTTCAGCTTCTGACATCAAAGTTTGAAAGTCTAAAGATGAAGGAAGATGAAACTATTCATGACTTTCATATGAGTATTCTTGAGTTGTCTAATGCCTCTAGTGCTCTTGGAGAAAAAATGACTGAAGAAAAGCTGGTGAGGAAAATCCTTAGATCCCTTCCCAAGAGGTATAAGATGAAGGTGACTGCAATTGAGGAAGCTCAAGACATCAGCAAAATGAGAGTTGATGAGCTAATTGGATCTCTTCAAACCTTTGATTTAGGGTTGAATGAAGAGGAACCTGAGAAGAAGTCCAAGAGTATAGCTTTGGTCTCCAGTTCTGAAGAAGCCAAGAAAGGGAATGGTGTTGAATCTCAGGAGGAGTTGTCTCAGGCCATTGCTATGCTGGGAAGACAGTTTAACAAGGTTTTCAAGAGGATGAATAAGAACTACAAACCTAATGTCAAGAACATCTCCTCTGACATCAGCAAGTCAAAGGAGAAGGATGAAGAGAAGACTGCTCAAGACAAAGGGATTCAATGCTTTGAGTGTGAAAGATATGGACATGTCAAGAAAGAATGTCCTACATTCCTTAAGAAGCAGAAAAAGGGCATGACAGTTTCCTGGTCTGATACTGACAGTGAAAGTGAAGAAGAGTCAGCCAAGCATGTCAGAGCCTTGACAGGAACATGTGTGACTGATGGAGAATCAAGTGATGAGGAACTGACTTTTGAGGAGTTAGCAGCCTCCTATCATGAGTTATGTCTGAAGAGTGCAGAAGTATGTCAAGAAAGTGAGAAACAAAAGAAACCAATTGTTCAGCTTGAGACTGTCAAAGCTGATCTTGAAAATGAAGTCTTGTTGGTTAAATCTCAACTTGATCAAATGACAAAATCTGTTAGAATGTTGAACAGTGGATCTGATACTCTTGATAAGATCCTTCAGGCTGAAAAAGTAGCAGGAGACAAATCTGGCTTAGGATCCGTTGAGGAGCAGGTTTCTGCTGAAGCTAGTACTTCAGGAACCAAAAAGGACATGTCTCAACCAATGTCTCAACAGAACAAAAAGAGACATAATCCTAAACCCAAGCAGGTTGCTCACCAACAGCATCAGAATGTTAGGATAAGGGATGCTCATGGTCCTCATCAAGGGAAGGTACACACTTATGGAGTTAGGCAGTATATGCCTCCTCAATACCATAGGAGTATGCAGGCTCCTAGGTTCAACATGTTCCATCAGATGTCTCAACATCAGGGGAACATGTATGGCTTTGAATATAATAATGATGTGCCTCATTATTACGGAAGAAGAAAGCCACATCACCATAGAAGACAGCCTAAGAGACATAATTCTCACTACAGGAGACAGACAAACTATGGAAGAAAACAGCACCAGTACTATGGATGGCAGCCACAGCAGTTTCATCATCAAGGTGGCAGGAAGTTTAACAACTTCAGAAAAGAAAGAGTAAGGTGCTTCTATTGTGGAAGATTTGGCCATATGCAATTTTCTTGCTTCAAGCTTCATGGTTATCCAAAGTCTATCCCTCAACCTAGACAGAAGGATAGCATGCCCAAGGTTGTTAAGCAGTGGGTTCCTAAAGAAGAGGTTAAATGTCTATTGGCTCACTTTTCAGATAGACACTCTGCTAAGGATGGATGGTACTTTGACAGTGGTTGTTCAAAGCACATGACTGGATTCAAAAACCAATTGGTGGAAGTCAATTCTTGCGCCTCAACTGATGTTACCTTTGGAAATGAAGAGAAAGGGGTGGTGAAAGGTGTTGGAAAAGTGAAGTGTCATGATGGACCTGATCTTGACAATGTGCTTCTTGTAAAAGGATTGAGTGCTAATTTAATTAGCATAAGTCGGCTGTGTGATGAAAGGTGTAAGGTCAGCTACACCAAAGATGAGTGTGTGGTGACAAATGAGCAGAATGAGGTAGTGATGAAGGGAATAAGATCCAGAGATAATTGCTATCAATGGGTACCTCAAGTGGACAGCTTATCTGGTGATGTTAAGGTTGATGTTGTAACATCAGATTGTGACAACAAGTGTGAAAGTCTGCTGAAAGGTCAATCAGGGTCAATTACTCTTAATGTGAATCCTTTTAAATTTTTAAAAGGAAAGTTAATTTGGAGGGAGAAACTCATTGATTGGTCTTTAAGGGATACACAAAATCAGGCGCCATACCTTAGACCATCATTCCCTATTGTAGCAATATCACGTTTCATCAAAGCTCATATCTCCCGTCTGTTCATCTCCTTCAACAAGAAGAATCACCTGTCTCTGAACCTATACTGCCTCAAGGGAACCATGTCAAAACAGATGTCTTCTCCATCAAAGAAATCTGTTTCTCAAAGCTCTTCGCGAGATAAAGCTAGGGTTTCTATAGAAGAGGGGCCTGCAGGAGAAGCTTTGAATGTAGAACCCATCTCCATGATGGTTCCTGAATCTGGTATGTCAAGACCTTCCAAACTTCAACCCAAAAGAGCTGGAACTAAATTTAATGATAATGAGACTAAGAGGCTAGTCACTAGTGTACTGTTTAGCGATAAAACTGCAGCTAGGTCTTCCACCTCTCAAGTTGTTGAGGAGAGGTTTGATGTGGATCGCAGTCTTAATCAGATTGCCACCAAGATTTTGGATAAGGGTTTATCGGTAAAAGGAATTTCTATTCCCCTTAGATAAATGCCTGCTGAAAAGGAGGACATGCAAAGTGCTGCTACAAATCTTCACAGACTGGCTATGTCTGTCATAGAAGATGCTGAAGTAGGTGGTGAAGAAGAAGGTGTTCAGGAGGAAGCTGATGTTGAAACAAATGTCAGAACACCGCCTGAAAGGAATGTTGAAACTAGGCCTAGTGAAAAGAAGAATGCTGATCAGGTGGATGTAATTGATCTGTCTGATAATGAAGTGATTGGAAAAGCTGTCCCTGGGATTGCCAATAGATTGAAAATAAGGAAAGGAAAGAATGTGGAAACCTCTCCTAAAAAGTCAGTTGAAGGCAAGAAGAAAAAGGCCTCTGTGGTTGGTCCAACCAAGTCATGGAGCAAAGTGGCTGTGAAATCTAAAAAGAGAAAGGTGAGGGAGAATTCATAATCTGAATTTGATGTTGAGGATGATGTTCAAGACATCACACATGTGAGAAGGTCTATATTAAAAAGAATTACTGATAAGATCCCTAAAATCCCTGTTGACAATATTTCATTCCACTATGCTAGCAGTGCATCCATGTGGAAATTTGTCTGCCAGAGGAGACAAGCACTGGAGAGAGAACTTGGATCTTAAGGAAGTTATTGAATTGATTAGATTTGCTGGGTTAATGAAGACTGTGTCTGGACTGTCCAAGTGCTATGATGGATTAGTCAAGGAATTTATTGTCAACATTCCTATGGCTATTAATAACAATAGAAATATGGATTTTTGGAAGGTTTATGTGAGAGGTCAATGTGTAAACTTTTCTCCTGAGGTAATTAACACTTACCTTGGAAGGGATGAGATGAAGTATAGAGAGTTAGAAGAAACAGACAATGTTGTGTGCAAGGAAATCACAGCAGGGCAAGTGAAAGTCTGGCCTCTTAAAGGAAAATTGTCTGCCAGTTTGTTAAGTGTCAAATATGCTATTCTGCACAGAATAGGAGCAGCTAATTGGGTCCCTACCAATCACAAGACAACTATCTCTACTGGATTGGGAAAATTCATTTATGTTGTTGGGACAAAGAGGTTGTTTGACTATGGGGCTTATATATATGATCAGACTATCAAGCATGCTGCTACAAATGCAGTGAAGATGCCTATTGCCTTTCCCTCTCTCATTTATGGGATTATCTTGTCACAACATCCTGAGATTCTTCATTAATCTGATGTGGTGTGTAAGAGAGAATCTGCCTTGTCAATCCACTATAAGCTGTTTGAAGGGAAGCATGTCCCTGACATTGTCAAGACATCAGCTTCAACATCACAACAGGCACCTACCAAAACTGGGTTGATTTCAGAATTGGAGGAGGCTTGCAAGGAGTTGGATGAAGTCATCAGAGTGAGTACTGAAAGAAAGCAGAAATTTGAAAAACTTCTCATGACTCTGAGATTGGCAGAAAAAGAAGATGAAGCAGTCAATGCTAGCCAAAATGATGATGATGTTGAAGAACCAGGTTCTGAAGAAGGTGGTCCTAGCACTGATGATGAAGATGGGGCCAGCTCTGATGAAGACTAGTTTCCTTGCTGCTTTTTCTAGATAGTAGTTTAGTTTTATTTTCTTCGCTGTGCCTAATATGTAATTTGAATATTGTGACTGTTTATGCACTATTTATGTTTTTATGTTCTATGATTTGTCTTGTCTTGCATGCTGACTTTAGACTGACAATGAGAGCTAGCTTAGTACTAACTGGTAGTTAGTAGGTGTTTGTCCAATTATGGCTAAAAAGGGGGAGAGGTAGCCAAGTTAGCCAAGCCAAGGTGGGGTTGTGAATCCTGTTTCTGATGTGCTGCAGAAGTTGAGGGGGAGAGTGTTTGTACGGCTGTTTACTGGTTCTAGTTTTGAGGGGGAGCTTGACCCTTTGCTGAGCTGATGAAGTATGTGCAGCATTTTGAGCTAGGAGCTGTGTTGTAGGAGAACTGCTAACTGCTAGGAGTTTTTAACTGAATTTTTAACTGTTTTAAAATTTTATCCGCTGCTGAAGTATCTGATGCAGAGATTGAGACTCAATGCATGAAGAGATGGAGCAATGCAGAGATTGTTAGCAATGCAGAGATTGTTTTAGCCAAAATTAGCCAAAGGGGGAGATTGTTGGTTCTTAGATTGGCTAGAATTTTGGTAAAACAAATTGTTCAATGTTGATGTCACATGGGTGATGTCTTAACATTGAGTCTTAACATTGGTGTATGTTAAGTGTTTAAGTTGTTGAAGTTTTGAAGTCTGATGTCACATGCGATGTCATGACATCAGATATGCAGATCAGTAAAACATCAGGTCTGAGATGTTTTTAGGGTTAAGCGTTTTAGCTGGATTTTGGAAGAGCTGGCAGAGTAATTGGATGCGAATATCTTGGAGGAGATATTTTCTGTTACAAACAGATTTGATGTAGATTTGTAGAAGAGTTTAAAGGCTGAAGATTTAAGAAGATTTTGAGAGAGAAAATCCGTCGAAGATTCAGTTTTAAATAACAAATCGGGTCAGATATTGTAGCAGGTCCAAGACTAGATAAAATAGCTATATAAAGCGCATCAATCCTGAAGGAAAAGTACAGAGGAGAGAGAGCATAGACTGAGTGTCAATCATTGTCTTTGTACGAGTATTTTGTAAACCATTCTAGTGTGAATTGGTGGTGTGTAAGGTGTACTCTCTTAGAGCTATGAAGCAAGAGAGTGTTGTTACTTGATCAAAGCTTGTAAGCAGGATCAAGGTGTTTCTTAAAGTGTGATCTTTGAGGTGTTTTAGGAAGTGAGTTGTGTTCTCATACCTAAGTGGTCTCTTAGGTAGAAAGTTCATTAGGTAAAGATTAAGTTTAGAAGATGTCAACTGGGTTGTTGAGTCTGTAAATTAATTCTACTGATAGTGAAATTCCTTCCTGGCTTGGTAGCCCCCAGACGTAGGTAGTTAGACCGAACTGGGTGAACAATTCTTTGTGTTCTCTTCTGTTGTTTTACTTTGTCCATTGCAGAGTGTGTTGTTGTGACATCACACGTAACATCACATATCTGGTACCAGAATTTCAAGTTTCCTTCCAAAGCGCTTTTGAATCCTCAAGAATCCTCCACTTCTACTTTGAAATAAGGGCTAAATTGAATTCCTCCATGCTCTTGATTCCAAGGCCCTCCTTTTCCTTCGGTACACACACCCTTTCCCAATTAATCTAGTGTATTTTCGCCTTCGTATCCGAGCCTCCCCATAAGAACCTGCTTCTGATTGAATCTATAGTTTTCAAGACAGGCTTAGGAGCTTTATAAAACATCAGCCAGAAAATAGGAAGGCTCATTAGAACCGAGCTAATGAGAGTTATTCGACCCGCCATATAAAGCATTCTGCTTTGCCAAAGGGCCAGTTTAGCTCTGATTTTGACAATAATCGGATTCCAAGCACTAACCCTTCTAGGATTTATACCAATAAGAACTCCTAAGAATAATAAAGAAGCTTTATCCATCTTACAAGATAAGAATGTAGCGGAGGCCAAAAGAAAGTGCTCACTAACATTAATGCCAATGAGCTTACTCTTAAAGAAGTTTACTTTCAAGCCCGAAATAAGTTAGAATCCCTTGAGGAAAACTTTGATACTCCAAAGGTTGTTCCAACTTCCTTCACCTATTAGGAGCATATCATCCGCAAATTGAATCAATTCAATAAAATTTCTTATTCCTGCGCTGAATCCTTTGTATTTTCCTTCCGTCACAGCTTTGTAAACCAGACTGGTGAGACCTTCCGTTACTATCATGAAAAGGAAAGGAGATAATGGATCTCCCTGACGTAAACCTCTTTCCACTACAAAGTCCTTCATAGGGCTCCCGTTTACCAAAACAGACAAGTGGCAGTTGAAAATGCTCCCCTCCATCCATTTCATCCAATTCTTATCGAATCCCATCGAAACCATCATGAAACGAAGATAATTCCAACTACCACAGTCGTAGGCTTTTTCAAAATCGACTTTGAAGAGAACGCAATCCTTGTTTTCCTTAGTAGCACAATCCATAATTTCGTTTTCTATAAGGACTCCGTCCAGCAATTGTCTGCACGGGACGAACGCAGACTGACACAAAGAAATAATGCTGCCAATGACTTTTTTCAATCTTTCCGCCAACAATTTTGCACCAATTTTGTACAAGCTCTCAACAAGACATATCGGTTTGAACTCACCTAATTTCAAAGGATGAGCAACTTACGAATACGAGTGATAAAAGATGAAGTTATCGCTTTAGGAAGGTAAGCATGAGCATGGAAGTCCTTGACGAATCTAACAATATCATCCTTCAAAATGGGCCAACAATTCTTGATGAACACAAAGTTATAACCATCCGGTCTCGGGCTTTTCGATCCGTCACAACCCCACACTGCTGCCTTTATTTCAACTTCAGTAAAGGGAGCTTCCAAAGATAAAACTTGTTCTTCAGTCAACTTTCTAAGCCTTGATCCGTCCATCACTGGTCTGTTAAGATCAATCTCAGAAAATAACTCAAAAAAGTGATTCTTTACAGCCTTTTTCACACCCTCTACAATATCAACCAAGCCCTGAGCAGTCGCCACCAAACCTATGTGTTTTCTTCTATGGCTACCCTTGATCCAATTATGGTAAAATTTCGAATTCAAATCACCAGCCAGTCTCCAATTCAGCCTAGGATTTTGAAGAAGCACACTTTCCTTTTGGTTCAAGTTCCTCCATATTGATCTTGCAGCCTTTGACCGCTTCTCCACCACCTCCTTGAGATCTTGCACTACTAATGAAGCTAATGAATAATCAGCCTTGTTCAAAACCTCAATATCTTCTTCAACTTTGAGGTCTATCCAACCAAACACCTCTTTACTCCACCTCTTTAAACTAACCTTCAACAATTTGACCTTCTCTTTAATAAGGTAATCGCTTCTGCCTTGAACTTCAATATCTTTCCATTCTTTCTCTACAAACTTGATGAAACTAGGATTATCAAACCAACAGTTATTCAATTTAAAGGGTTTGTGGCCCCAATTAGGTTAACTAATTTTCATCCATATCGAACAGTGATCTGAGATATCCCTATTACCAATCGACTGGTTAAAAATACCCCACTTTTGGATAATTTAATCGTCGACGATAAACCGATCCAACCTACTCAAAGCTTTGTCGTCCCCACTGAACCAGGTAAACTTGTTACCTGCGGCAGGCAGATCTAGAAGGCTCGTATTGAAGATGAAGGCTTCAAATTCTCTACATTTCGAACTGCTGTAATCAAATCTACGACCCTTTCTTTCTGCTACTACTGATACCGCGTTAAAGTTTCCTCCCACAACCCAAATCCCATCATTAAGCTTGTCTTTTAACCTAACCAAATCCCTCCATTAAAGTTTCCTCTACATTCTCCCAAAACTTTGAGTTGCAACATCTAACACCAGAGTCTGAAGTCGGATCACAACAAAGAATGGCTCCTGATGAGATAATTTCATAATCAACTTCTGCATCTTTAGGGATAGTTATACGATATGTGTATGATGAGGAGGAAGGCCTAGTTTGTTTGTCAAGAGAAACAAAATAGGAAGGCTGGGAGAATTCTTTAATCGGGTCCTTCATATCTGCAGGCCCATCTGGTATGAATAGGCTCAACACCCTTTTAGCTTTTTTCTTGGGTTTTCTTCTAATCAGCCCAATTAAATCTGATATACTTCTGAGCTTCACCTTTTTAACCTGTTGTACTTTCCTATTTACTAAAGTTGTGTTTGTAACAACCTTAAACAAAGTGTTTTGAATAAAAGGTTCACTCCTTCCTGACCCTGTTGTACCTTCGCTATCATTCCTGTCCACTGTCTCCAAAAAACCTTTACGTGTTGCTAGTGCTGCCTCAATTGATGCGTCAAAATCAAGTGTCCTATCAATAGAGTCATCTACTCTCTCCTCAGTGCTAAGAGTAGGCTTACTCAAATCATCAGACCTATCAAAAACCTTCTCAAGCCTGATCTCAGTCGTGGAATTGACCGAAGAAGAACAAGTCTCTTCCATGTTTACTATTTTCTCACTTGATTCTACCAAATTCCATGCTTCGTCTCCTTCCTCCTCTTCACCATACTTATTCCATGTTCCCTCCGGGTCAGAAGATGTTACAGGGTTCATTTTACACGTATCAGAATCTTTAACAGTGATACGTAGTGGGCCATACTAATCCTTCATTATCTTGATGCTAAAACTTTCGTTGTTGATTTGAACCTTGAAGTTATCGTTAATCACAACCGCACAATGAGTTCTAACCATGATTCTTGCAATATCCATACAATCTCTTTTCAAGGTGTTATCAGACATGCAAATATAGTGTCCTACCGTTTTGGCCAACATCTGGAAAAACGAAAAGTTCCAAGCTTGGCAAGGGATGCCATAACATCTCAGCCATGTTACTCTTTCTTTGTCTACGACGTCTTCCTTTCATTCTCGGATGTTCGAGAACCAATGTTTCCACCAAGTTTCTGCTTCTCTGATAAAATCTTTGATTTCTCCTGGTTCACTTTCCTCCAAAAGACAAAGGTTCGCTCCGAGAGGAGTAACCTTGAAAGAAAAAAACCTCCAATCGCAAAACTCGTTTGAATATTGTATGTCATACCTGAATTTAGCACTACCCCCACATAGGCCTTCTTAAACCTAACGACTTCCTCCTCTGGTACGTTAAACTTCATATGCATTGTCGTCTTCTTTGGTTGAAAGAATTCAGGAAGGTTCCTATTATTGTTTACGACCTCCGCAAATGATATATTCCCCACTTTAACATCCGCAACACCATAACTCCTTCTGAACGGTACATGTATACCAGACTCTCCCCGATAACCTCGATGCGTCTTCCCGTCTCCCTTACTACCTTTGTCTAGTCTTGGAAACTGTTCTGGACTGGGCCAGGGTCTGCCCCTCAGTCGAGAAGGCCCAACCCACAGGACACGAGATAGCCCAACAAGGACCTCTTTACAAGACCATTGTCGGGCACATACGCGTCCCAACAGCGTCGGGCACGTGCCACACCTTAACATGGTCGGGCTCAGCAAAGTCCGTTGAGCAGAGGCATCGAGCCCCTCAGGGCTCACTCTTCCTCGACACTCGTGTGCTCCTCCCCGCGAGGAGCCGTCTCCCCAACACGCAAGACTCCTCCCCCGTGAGGACACGTTCTCATGTAACCGACCACTCCCGATGGAATTGGTCTGCCCTAGTTTCGGAGATCTAGGAGCGGTTACCCCAGGGCGAAGGCCGTGTGCTGGTCTTCACTACGCCACGTAAGCCCGGGAAGTTACTTGGATTGGGCCTAGCAATCCAGCCCAATGCAAGTAACCGTTGGCCCCGCGCTGGGGGCTCTCTATAAATACCCTCTCACTTGAGAGGGTCAGGTTACACACACTTTCTTACACTCATCTCTGTACTTGCTATTATTCTCTGACCGTTACCTTACTTAAGCGTCGGAGTACCTTGCAGGTACACCCCCCCCCCCCCCCCGCCATCTTTCAACCTCACCGGAGCTGAAATCCAGACGACGTTGTTGGCCACCAGATACTGTCTGATCCAGGTACGATCAGTGGCGCCGTCTGTGGGAACCCTTTGCTTCCCTGTTTTTCCCTTTGATAAACCAAAGCAATCCTCTCATCCATTACCAGCATGGCCAATCCATCTACTCACAAAGCTCTGGACACCGTCCTCGCACAACTCGAGAACGGAAACCACCACGAGGATGTTGCTATCCTCAACGGCGATGAAGGCGATGTAAGAGACGTGGCAGACAACGCCGCCCACCAAGACGATCAGCAAACCATTTTCCAGCCGGTTACTCCTCCACCCAATGCAGATTCGAGCACCATGGCCCTATTTGCCTTGATCAATCAGACCAACCAGCTGATCGCACACCAGAATACCAGAACTGAAGCACTGGAGCAAGGGCGGGCACGACGATCTTCCCCGTGAAGACATCGTCGTCCACCGTCACCTCGTCGTTCTCCTTCCCCACGAAGGACCCCATCTGACGAATCTCGAACCCCCTCGCCGGTGCGCGGGGGCCGCCGGCCACGTCTCGAGCGCCCCCAGCCGACAATCTCCCAGAAACGCCCTCGTTCCCCGCCTTAAAAGGAACCCAGGGCCTCCACCACTTCCAAGAAGTCCAAACAGACTGAGGAGAGGCCAAGGAACTGTTTGAGAAATTCCCTTCCACGGCATCAGCGGTCCCCTTCGAGGTTCCCGACGGGAAGTGACGACGACGACCAAAGACCCCTCTATCACAGGAGATCATGAACGCCCCAATTCCTACGGGCATGGAGAAACCTCCGCAACTGGGGAACTACGACAGCCTAGCCGACCCCGACGACCACGTCGAAAGTTTCGAAGCCATGCTCGACTTCAGAAATGTCAGGGGAGCCATTAAGTGCAGGCTTTTTCCCACCACCTTGCGAAAGGGCACCATGACTTAGTACAAGGGTCTGGCACCTGGGTCGATCACATCCTGGAAGCAACTAAGACAACGCTTCACCAAACATTTTACTGCATCTCGTCGACACCCGGAGACGGAAGCTGCCCTAGAAAGCATCTTCCAGGGGAAGAACGAATCTCTCTGGAACTACATTGAGAGATTCAACAGAGAAGCTGTCGAGGTCCATACGACCGACGACATGAAGAAGTATTTAATCATCCATGGGCTACATTTTGGATCTGACTTTGCCAAGTCTGTGGGCCTCCGCAGACCCCGCCGTCTCGAGGATCTCCTCCAACGGGCTCAGTCGTACATCGAACTCGAGGAGTCGGAGGCAGCACAGATCGCCCTTGAATCGAGACGCAAAGAAGGCCCCCGCGGCCACAAAGAAGAAAACTCTCCTCCTCGACGAGGAGGAGAAAGAAAGAGAGATAATCGCCCCCGGGAACCTCGTGAACCACACAGACCAGCTAGCCGGTTCACTGAATACACCCCACTCAACGCTCCCCACGCGCGAATCCTCTCCGAGTGCCAGAACTCATAATTTGTGAAAGGAGGAGTCCGCTTTCCGAAACCCACTGCCCCCAAAGCAAACGTTGACAAGTCAAAATACTGTAGGTTCCACCGGAGCCACGGGCATGTAACAAAAGACTGCATCCATCTCAAGGATGCAATTGAAATTCTCATTAAGGAAGGACACTTGAAGAAATACGCCCAGAAGAATGACACTTCTCGTCCTAGCTCCCGGGAAACCCAGAACGTCGAGGAGATGACGCCTCCTCCCGACGAGAGTCGACTTCAGGTCGCCCTTAGTGTCACTCGACCCGAAGATTTCTTTGTCCCCCCAATCATTGAAGGCCAAGAAGCAATTCGCAACATGTGGGCGACCTTCCCCCACGAGGACCCCGTCGCCGCCCGTAGCACCTGGGAAAGCTTCCCCAAAGCGATGGTCATCTTCGAGGGTGGTCCCGAGAAGTAGTCTGTCAGATCGATCAAGCGGAAATTTGATGAGCTGGAATCCGCAACGTCGGCGAAGACAACCACTCTCGAGAAAGTGCGGGGAAACTCCAACCCAATCACTTTCTACCTCGAGGAACTCCCCGGGGGAGCGCCAAACGCCATTATTCCCCTCCTGGTCAGGGCACAGATGACGAACTTTGATGTTCGAAGGATCCTAGTCGACCAGGGAAGTTCGGTCGACATCATGTATGGCAATATGTCCGGGACCCTTCAGCTCGACGAGAGACATCTGACCCCGTACGTCGGTTCAGATCTGCAGGGGTTCAACGGAACCACCACCAGACCATGGGGTTACGTTGAGCTGATGGTTACATTCGGGGCTGAAGACACTGCCCGATAGGTGAAGATCCATTTCCTGGTGGTCGAATGCCCATCCCTTTACAACTGCATCCTCGGGAGGACCACCCTGGCTGAGCTTACGGCAGTGCCATCAATAGTCCACCTCAAAATGAAGTACTACACGGCCAGGGGACGAGTGGTAACGATGCACGGGGACATAGACGCGGCCAGAAGATGCTTCAACGCCACCATCAAAGGCATGAGTTCCATCGGCGCCAAACCCAAGACCGTGGCCAAGCCACCCCTGGACGCCGAGCAAATACCTCTCACGCGCGTCAACGCGGTCGAACTCGACAACAGGTTCCCAGGAGAACCCGACGAAGATAGAGCAGAAGACCCCGACCTCCAGGAGGAAAATAACGCGCGCCCTCTCCACCCAACGCGCCCTATCCCTGACGGAGACTTTGAGCTCATGGTACTCGGGGACGATTCAGACCGTAACGTGAAGATTGGCACCGGAATCCCCGAACTGGCGAAGGAGCAGCTGAAGGCATGTCTCCGGGAGAACGCTGATCTGTTCGCATGGAGCGCCTCCGAGATGCCTGGCCTTGACCCCGAGGTGGCTTGCCATCAGCTCGCAGTAGATCCGGCCGCTAGGGCCATAGCTCAACGTAGGCGTAGGCAGTCTCCCGAGAAAGCGGAGGCTGTTGAAAAGGATGTAAAAGACCTCCTAGAGGCAAATTTTATTTTGGAGGCCAGGTACACAACCTGGCTGTCCAACGTTGTACTTGTTAAAAATAATAATGGAAAATGGAGGATGTGCATTGATTATACTGATCTTAACCGGGCTTTCTCGAAAGACTGCTACCCTTTGCCTAACATCGACTAACTGGTCGACAATTCTGCAGGTTACAAACTATTATCCTTCATAGACGCTTACTCGGGATACAACCAAATTCCCATGGACAAGGTCTACAGACAGCACACGGCTTTCATGACCGTGTCGGGCAACTACTATTACAGCGTGATGCCCTTCGGTCTGAAGAACGCCGGTGCGACCTACCAACGGATGATGAATAAGGTTTTCTGGGCTGAAATCGGCGACATGTTCGAGGTCTACATGGACGACATGATCGTCAAATCAGCGGAAGAAGTCGACCATGCCGCGCACCTCAAGAAGGGGTTCGACACGGCGAGGAGGTGCCGCATGAGGTTCAATCCCGACAAATGCACCTTCGGCGTTCGGGCAGGTAAGTTCCTCGGATTTTACCTCACAGAGCGAGGAATCGAGGCCAACCCCGACAAGTGTAGGGCTTTTTCCGAGATCCCTACTCCAGACTCAAAGAAGTCGATACAATCATTGAACGGGATGCTCACCGCACTCTCCCGCTTCGTCGCCAAGTCTGCACAGTACGCACTCCTATTTTTCAAACTTCTTCGACAAAAAGCGGAGTTTGAGTGGAGCGAAGAATGCGAGCAGGCGCTCCTCCACCTAAAACAAGTCCTATCGCAGCCCCTAGTCCTCTCACGGCCCGAGGGCGGGGAGACACTTTTCTTGTACCTTGCAATCACGAGTGAAGCAGTCAGCGCCGTCCTCATTCGGGAAACCCCGGACCGGCAGAAGCCAATTTACTTAACGAGCAAAGCCCTCCAAGGCCCCGAGCTTAGGTATCAGCAGATAGAGAAAGTCGCACTAGCCCTCGTCACTGCGGCTAGGAGGCTACGCCACTACTTCCTTGCCCACACTATCGTCGTAAGGACCGAACAACCTATAAGGCAGCTCCTTGGACAACCGGACATGGCGGGGAGGATGCTCAGGTGGTCGTTCGAACTCGCCGAGTTTGACATCCAATACGAAGGGAGGAAAGCCCTGAAGGCTCAAGTATTGGCTGAGTTTGTAGCGGAGATGACTGTCCCGGAACCTTCGACCAATGGATCCCAGGAATGGATGATCTATGTCGACGGAGCATCCAGCCCGAAGGGGAACGGGGCGGGCATCATCCTCGAAAACGAGGAAGGCATCCTGATCGAGGTATCCCTCGAACTATCCTTCCCGACGTCGAACAACCAAGCAGAGTACGAGGCCTTCCTCGCCGGACTTCGGCTGGCCGAGGACCTCGGCGCCAAGGAGGTCAAACTCTTCACCGACTCCCAGCTCGTAGCCTCGCAAGTCCGAGGAGAGTACCAGGCCAAGAACGATAACCTCATAGAATACTTGGCCTTGGTGAAAGAAAAGATGAAAAAGTTCACCTCCGCGGAAGTAACTCACATCCCCCGCGAGCACAATGCCCGAGCAGATGTCTTGTCCAAATTGGCAAGCACAAAGAAGAAAGGCGGGAACAAATCCGTCATACAATAAGTACTTTCCCGACCAAGCATCGACAAACCCACTCTAGTGGCGGACATAAACGCCATTGGTGACAACAATTGCTGGATGAACCCCGTGTACGAGTACCTCACGACGGGCAAACTGCCCGAAAATCCCAAAGAAGCCGGAATGGTCAAACGGCGGGCATGCTCATACACGATAGTCGAGGACAAGCTATACCGATGAGGGTTCTCTATCCCCCTCCTCAGGTGCGTCGAGGAGACCAAGGTCCCCGGCATCCTCCAGGAAATCCACGAAGGAATCAATGCACAGCACCTCGGCGGGCGGTCGTTAGCCCGTAAGGCGCTACGAGCAGGGTATTACTGGCCCACCATGCAACAGGACACCAAGGAACACGTCAAGAAGTGCGACAGATGCCAACGACACGGGGACATGCACCTTGATCCTCCCAACAAGCTCAAAACACTGTCCTCCCCGTGGTCGTTCGTGTGGTGGGGGATGGATATCCTCGGACCTTTCGTCCAGGGGTCATATCAAAACAAATACCTAATCGTCGGGGTGGACTACTTCACGAAGTGGATTGAGGCGGAAGCATTGGCCAAAATTGCGGCCTTCAACATACTGCGTTTCTACAAAAGGAACATCCTCGCCCGATTCGGCTTGCCTCAAGCTATTGTTACCGACAACGGAACACCGTTCACCGACAAGAACTTCAAAGACTTCGTCTCCAAGCTAGGCACAAAGCAGCACTTCACGTCGGTCGAGCACCCTCAAACGAACGAACAGGATGAGGCGGCGAATAGAGTAATCCTACGAGGACTTAAACGTCGACTAGGCGACGCCAAACAACGGTGGGTCAAGGAGCTACACAGCGTCCTCTGGGCCTACCGAACGACCCCATATTCCACGACCGAGGATACCCCTTTCCGTCTGACCTACGAAATGGAAGCGGTGATCCCCGTGGAAATCAGGGAACCCTCGAGGAGGACAGAAGCCCCCCTCGACGGGGACTCGATCGACGAAGCCCTGAGGGAAGAACTCGATTTCGTCGAGGAGACACGTTCGGGCGCTTCTCTCCGAGAAGCTTAACTTAAGCAGAAAATAACACTACGTTATAACGACAAAGTTATCAAACGTGATTTTTAGGTGGGCACCCTCGTCCTACGAAGGAACCAGAAAGACTCGCGAGAAGGCAAACTCGCCGCGAACTGGGAGGGCCCGTACCGCGTCCGCGCGAAAACGGGGACAGGAGACTATTTCCTCGAAAATCTGCACGGGGAAGAACTTGCTCGACCATGGAACGCTGAGAAGCTCAAACAATACTACAGTTAAGCACTGCCCGCGACTCACGAACACCGCGATTACGGGGACGCACTAAGGTACGAGCGCGTCACCCCTATACAGAACACGATGATCAAAGGCAGTGTCGTGTGTGCGCGAGGACTTTTGATCTGGCGGGGATACCTCGATCGAGCTCCGCCGTCGTTGTACCAATTAGGCAGAACACCCATCTCGCGATGGGAAGTTCACGCCACGAAGCTAAGACCTCGATCGAGCTCTTAGCCTCATTGAAGGTCAGAATACGTCTCCGACCACCCGACCAGCTCTCCACGCGGTCAGGGACTATCAAGGTCAAGCAAATCCCAAGGTCTTTATTACTTAGACAAAAACAAAGTATAACAAATGCTATAACATCACACACAGTATAAACAATGCAAACAGCACACGAGCAGATAAGCAAAATTGCATTAAAGCGGGCAGAAGCCCATTATACAAATATTACAAACAAGTATCAAAAGCCCCTGGCACGCAGGCCGGGCATACGTATTGAAAAATAAATAAAACGGCTCGCAGGCCGAACAAAACAAAGAAGAAAAGCCTACTCGGCGACAGTCCCTTCGGGCTCCTCGCATTCATGAACCTCGTCCACCCGCATCGGCTGCACGATTTGACAGTCGACCACATCGGAGTCGGGGTCAATCCCTTCGGTTGTGAGGTCAGGGTTCAGAACCCGAAGCTGCTTCACGGCGTTTCTGAATCCTATGTCGGCCGCTTCGAGGTTGTCCTCCTCGGACTGCCGGAGCTTCGCTATGAGCGCTGCCCGTGAGGTCAACAACCTATCTTCCTCAGTATCCTCATCAGCAGGGCGGACAGCCTCCTCCAACTCGGCATTCCTCGCCAAGAGACGATCCCTCTCCTCTTCAATCCCGACGAGACGTCTCCGCTCTTCCTCAGCATTCTTCAACTTTTCTTCCAACTGCCCTTGAAGCTCGACTTGGGCCTGGTTCTGGCTTTTATAGTCGGCCATCTCCTTGCCCACCTTCTCCATTTCGGCTGAGATAAACTGTAAACTCTCGCGCAACCTGTTTAGTTCGCCTTCCAGGCACGCCTCATCGTTCAGAACCAGAGCATCCGCATAAACCCGCATCACAGCGGACACATCCTCCACCAGCGCCTTTCTCCGAGAGACCTTGTCGACGCCTAGGATGGCCTGAGCTTCGGGGGCACCCACGCAAAGGGAATTATTCCCCATGAAAAAGTTCAGCCTCGAGTGACAAGGCGGGAGCACGAATTTTACAGCAGGAGGACCCTCATTCTCAGTAAGCTCGATGGCCACTGTGTCCGCAACCCGCCACCTCTTCGGGGAGACCTGGGGGCTGGGAGAATCACTATCCTGGTGAGATCCAGAAGAACCCCCGGTCGTCGAAGTGGGAACGGGTTCCTGCCCTCGGATCTGCTCGAGACGGCTTTTGCCTCCCTTCTTCGCAGTGCGGTTAGCCTTTAACTTTTTTAGGCGCTCCTCAGCAGACGACATCTTACCTGAACAGAAAACAAACAGGTCAGTAATTCGAAAAGAAAAACCAGGAAAAAAAAGGTCGGGGAAGCCATCCCACCTAACAGCTCGAGAGCCTCCTCGTCAGAAAACGTCTCGAGGAGAGCCCTAGTGTTGATCAATCGACGCTTCGTTAAGACCTCCCCATCGTTGCCCAGGAGGAAGTCCCCGTTCGACGTCACGAACTTGGCTCTGTTAAACC
Organism: Lathyrus tuberosus; assembly: GCA_022829125.1. NCBI lineage: Eukaryota > Viridiplantae > Streptophyta > Magnoliopsida > Fabales > Fabaceae > Lathyrus > Lathyrus tuberosus. The sequence continues at coordinate 395,625 of JALAZF010000812.1, read as the reverse complement.
CGTTAACGAAAGCAACTATTCTCTTGTAAGCCAGACGACCCCCCCCCCCCGTCCAAACGGCCAGGACTGACATTGTAGCTGTCCGTCCCCTTTTTGAAGTGTTTTTCCGTCCAGAACAAGGGGGATCTTGGCTCGAGGACCTCCTCCGTTTGCCCGTCCACTTCACGGGAAACTCGGCAATACACCGAATTCACGGCTTCAAGAGTGACCGGCCTCACGATATAATATCGACGTTTAAAGTCACGAACGGAATCCAATTAAGTGTGAAACAGGATGCTCACTTGCTTGAAAGACACCCAGCTGTGTCTGCCATCGGAGGCATGTCCCTGGAGGTGGAAGATGCGAAAGAAGAGAGGCACGGTTGCCCCGATTCGGAGATATTTGCAGACGAGCTCGAAAGCTCGAATGAAAGCGAGGGAGTTGGGGTGGAGCAACCAAACGAATACTGCCTGTTGATAATCTGTAAACGGCAGACGCCACCCCGCCTTGTCGAACATGAACTCGTAAAGAGGGAACCTCATCCCTCGGTACGTCGAGCATATGCGATGGTGTGCTTGAGGTCAGAACACCTTACACGACTTTGAGGAACCCACCACTTGGTGCTCGACTGTACAAAAAATAATGTCCTCGTCCTCGTCAACAAAATGGGAAGCAATGTTCAACGGATCATCGCTGACCCACTCCTCGAGGGGACGTTCCTCGACCCTAGCGATTGGCGCCATTGGAGAGTCAGGTTGGTCGTCGACGTCCAAAGATCCCTCAGCCACGGGCAATACGTCCATTTACCTGAAAAGCAGAAGGAAATGGTGAATTCGATGACCCATATCAAATCCACTCCTTCCATCGCTGATCAAGTGAATGGGCGAGGAGGGAACGTCGGGGGACACGAACCCGCGACCATCCTCGGGTCCGCCGGGAGCGAAATTGGGCGGGACCCCGGGGTATTCGACCCATATCCCCGAGATAAGCGTCGGCTCCCCGGGGATTCCGTCCTTGAACCCCGGAATGTTCAACAAAGAGCTGAGAAACGCTCATCTCACGACCCCGAGGTATCCTTCGTGTCCTCAGAAATTTCATCGCCTCTCCCCGTTAGATTCAACAACTAAACTATGAAATTCCACCGTTTTCGCCGAATATTTCGTGATTTCCATGGGAACTTCATCAGTTCACCATAAGATTCACCCTACAAATGCAGACGAAAGGAGAAAAAGAAAGAAAGAAACTTACTTGAAATACGCTTTTTGGGTTCCGGCACGGCGGTCGTCGGTGGAGAACAGCGGAGAACGGTGGAAGGCAGCGGCGAAAAAACAGAGAAGAAGAGAATGGAGAGTCTGAGAGGAAGAGAGCAAACGGTGCAAATGAAACGAGGGGAGGCCTATTTATAGGACCCTCACGGAATTCGAAGGGTTTTAGACTACTAAAGTACACTACCCTAGCCTAGTCGCCCCCAGGCAATGATGGCGTCTGACACGTGGCATACATGCGACCGTTCGCTCCCCAACACGCGTCTCTCCATTTGCTTCGACACCCAAGTTCAAACTTCTCGCATCCCCGCTTAGTCGACTGTCCGCGAACTCCCACGCTCGAGTCTGCTCGCCGATTTCTACCCAACGAACGTTTGGCTCCCAGACTACACGGCCGGTGGACCTCAAACAAGTTCTCCTCGTCGCGGTCACGCGATCGATACTTCGCCGACATGCTTGTTGGCCCTTAAGTCATTGCTCCGACACTTCGGAGCAACGACTTGGGGGGCTCCTGTTCTGGACTGGGCCAGGGTCTTCCCCTCAGTCGAGAAGGCCCAACCCACAGGACATGAGATGGCCCAACAAGGACCTCTTTACAAGACCATTGTCGGGCACATACGCGCCCCAACAGCATCGAGCCCCCCAGGGCTCGCTCTTCCTCGACACTTGTGTGCTCCTCCCCGCGAGGAGCCGTCTCCCTAACATGCAAGACTCCTCCCCCGCGAGGACACGTTCTCATGTAACCGCCTACTCCCGATGGAATCGGTCTGCCCTAGTTCCGGAGATCTAGGAGCGGTTACCCCAGGGCGAAGACCACGTGCTGGTCTTCACTACGCCACGTAAGCCCTGGCAGTTACTTGGATTGGGCCTAGCAATCCAGCCCAATGTAAGTAACCGCTGGCCCCGCGCTGGGGGCTCTCTATAAATACCCTCTCACTTGAGAGGGTCAGGTTACACACACTTTCTTACTCTCATCTCTGTACTTGCTATTATTCTCTGACCGTTACCTTACTTGAGCGTCGGAGTACCTTGCAGGTAACCCCCTCCCCCCCCCCCCCCCCCCCCCCGGCCGTCTTTCAACCTCACTGGAGCTGAAATCCAGACGACGTTGTTGGCCACCAGATACTGTCTGATCCAGGTACGATCAGAAATCTAGGGATATTTGCATGTATTTTAACATTATATATGAAGATGTTGTCCAACTTCAAGGCGAGAACCCTAACATCATCAACATCGGTGAATCTTACGAAGCCGAACCGTTTGCCAAATTTGTTCCTTTTAGGAGGGATGACCACCTCTTTAACATTGTCGTATTCTTTGAATAAGTCGAAAATTATCTCAGCCTTCATTTTCTCCGGGATTTTAGAGAAGTGGATAGAATGAGTCTCATTCACTCATCCCTCCTTTATTCCTCCAACTCTATAATAAACGTCTCATGTTCCTTTAACATTCTTTTTGTCTCTCCTGCTTCTAACGCGCCTCTATTCCATATCCTTGAGTGTAAGAATACCTTGTCCCTCACAGATAAAACAGGTCCCCAATTTTTAAATTTGACTATTTGTTCATTTATTTTAGTTATTTTGAAATTTAATCTCTTAGCCAATTTTGTTGACGTGTCATATTTCAATTTTGTTATCATGTAACTAAAATTGTGAGATTGAAATTTTATTGTAAAAAAATTAAATTTTATTTAAGTGTAATAAATATAATAAATTAAATACAACTTATTATAATTCTAGATGTTATTAAATACAATTTTTTAGTGCATATTTGAAAAATTGTATATATTAAAATTTAAAACACTTAAAAGTCACATAAATTTGAACACAATTTAGATGATTAATTTAAAATATATATTTGAATATTTAAAAATTGTAAGAATTGCAATATTGTATTATATTTATTAATGATCTGTAAAAATAATTAATCATATATTTAATAATCGTTTAAGTTTTGTGTTAAATTTGACTATTAAAATAATAATAAAAATTTTGTGTATATTAAAATTTAAAACACTTAAAAGTCACATAAATTTGAACACAACTTAGATGATTAATTTAAAATATGCATTCGAATATTTAAAAATGATAAGAATTGCAATATTGTATTATATTTATTAATAATTAATCATATATTTAATAATCTAATTTATTATTGAATTTTTGTGTTAAATTTGTGTATTAAAATAATATAAAAAAATTAATTATTTACACGTTTTTCTTTTCTTATTTTTAGTCAAACATCATTTTATTTATTTTCCCACCTGTCATGATGGATACATTGAATAAAAAGCAAGACCAACAAACAAGCTCCAACACACATTCCTATCTCTAATAAATAATAGAACCCAAAAAGCTTTCAACTTGTAGGCAACAACTTCTCTCAACAATTTTATGCATTCAAAGCTAAATTATAATCATAACAATATGTAATGTGTGAGTTTACCTTTCAATTAAATTTCATAAATTCACTTCAAATTTTTACTTACATGTTTTCTTATAAATTGAGTATCCTCTCTTGCAACGGCGCAAGATAAAACTATATTTGAATTCCTAATTTATGATTAAATTATAATAAATTGAATATTTTCTATTTGCAACTGTGTACAGTTAAAACTATGTTTGAATTTCTAATTCATGATTATGTTAGAATAAATTAAGTATCTTCTATTGCAGCTACACACAGTCAAAATTATGTTTGAATCCCTAATTGTTCTTCTCTCATATTAGGAGAAATTATTCTTCTCTCATATTAAAAATACTTTATATATATATATATATATATATATATATATATATATATATATATATATATATATATAAAATTATGGCATGATATATGATCCTTAGAGTAAATATCAACTAAAAGAACTCAATAAATGCACATGTAAGAGGGACAATCCTCACATGTTAGAAACATGGTCCTTCATTGCTTTGCTTCCTAAAGTCAAAGCATTCCTTCTTTGGTTTCTTATGATGGAGCCAATCACATATCTCCTCTTATCCTCAAAAATTATTTAACCCTCAAGTCTACGATACAATAAAAAAATATCACCAAAGTTTCTATGTGATAATGATCTCTTCAACATAATCAAAGATTCTAAATTCAAATTCAGTTCTAAAAAAATACAATAGTGTTTTTCAATCCGTTTTTTAAAATGCACAAAAGTTATCGAAATGATGACATAACATACAAGATTTAAATATATTTTTCTATATTACTATATTTTAGTAGATTTAAGCACATGAGATAGGAGAGTAGATTGAAAAAAAGTGTCAAAAGCATGTTTCTCTTCCCCTGGCAATAATTTCATGGGCTACCAAATGGGCCAATGCTAGCAGAACTAAATTGTCTGTTCTGAAAAAGCAAAGAAGGACATTTGAATTTCATTGCAATGCATGGCCCCTCTCTTTTAATGGACACTTGAATTTCCTAACAAGTAAACATGAGTGACATTGTAGCTATCCATATAGAGTGAGTGAGTATGCTTAGATTGGTAAGTGCCAAACTATAATGACCTACATGTTATTGTTCTCCCAATAATACAACTTTAATTGCTCATCAAGTTGAACCACCTCATTGCTTTGCTTGCCCTCAAAGTTGGGTACTACTCATATACATGGATTTTGAATTGAATTTTCAAATTTTACTAACTAGGGTGGGATTTAGTAGGAAAAAAAATAAACTCCCAAAACATGATAATGAAGAATTAATGTTTCAAATTGTTTCGATATGCTAGTGCTAGTTTAGTTGATAATTGTTTAGAAATATCAAATCAGACACAGAGATACAGATACAAAGACGTGGATTGAAATTGCAACATCTCACTTATTCATAAAGATGAATTCCAACCTTATAATTATTTAACAAAAAAAATTAATATTTAAAATTTGATTGGTTGAGTTTACGAATCCGTAGGATTTATGTTAGTTAGTTATGATTCAACTATAATAAAATAAGTTGTAAAGTTTTATTTAATTATTGTTTAATTATGATAAATTTATTATGAAATTTAATTTATCTATAATTTTATTTTAAAAAATTTGAGGCTCCATGTCCGTGTCTTAGTCTATTTTGTACGCTTCAAAAGACTTTGATAGATATAATCATATTTACTTAGTGTTTCACTATTTTAAATAAGATTGTTTCAAGCAGAAAAAATTTATAAAATTATTTTTTATTATAAAAATTTAAAAAAAAAAAAGTCAACTTTATATCAATGTAAATCAAATTTTATAATTATTAAATAAATATATAAAATGTATTACCCGAAAGATCAAAGTTAAAAATGTCATAATTTCTCTCCTTTTAAGATTGTTTTTTTCTTCATTTTATAGAACAATTGAGAGTTCGTTATATATTTGTTATATATATATATATATATATATATATATATATATATATATATATATATATATATATATATATATATATATATATATATATATATATATATATATATATATATATATATATAATGAGAATTTATGGTTACAAAATATTTATTAAAAATAAGCATATTCAATACATAAGCTTATTTGTTTGTGAAATGAAGTTTTATTTACTTGGAGACATTTATACTATAGTAATGAAATTATATTTCATTTTTTATTGAGTTTTTTTTTTAATAACCTACCTTCTCGGTGTTAAATATTATTGATTGATGAGTTATATTCAATACTGTACGAAAAATATACCAATTAAATACCCTTCACGTGAATCATCAATCATTCCTTATGATTCATTATTTCACATTCCCACACCAGAAGCAACAATAGTTGATTTTTTTTAGAATAATCTATTTTAAAAAAAAAAAAATACAAAATTAATAATCTTTTCAAAAAATTTACCAAACTAACATGGTTTGAGTTTTGGAGAACACATATGCCAAATGAAATGGTGCTTCCCTTAAAAGTTGTTGTCATGCGCCATTTGAAATTGTTGATTCATGTCCACCAAGCCATATGAAATAGCGTCTCTCTTTAATGTTAATACACATACGCCATTTCATATGGTGCATCATTGTATTTTATTTTATTTTATTTTTTAAATCATTTGTGTATACGCCATTTCAAGTGGCTATTACTACATATTCACCTCTATAAATACTGACCACCTTGTCTTTATTTTTCTTTGCACCAACTTCTCCGCATTTTTCTCTTCACCAACTTCTCCTCATTCCTTCCATTTTTCTGTCAAAATGGCTTTCTCTTCTTCCTCTTCCTCCAAATATCTCTATCAGGTTCCATATATCCACAAGAGAAATGCCAATTTAATTTTTTCGCTAGTCAAACCTCCAATGAAGATTCGCCTCTGGAATACACTGACGTTAGAACATCTTAACAGGACTCTCATCCGCTGGTTCGATGGAGACATTCCAGAGGGTGAAAAGATCAGAAGAATTCAAAGGTTTGTTATCACATTCAACCAAAATGGAGAAGTTCGTTTCTGGAAGAATGTTACAACCGACAATGATGTTTATACGTTGATGTATAGTTCTCAGGAAATTGTCTTGATGGTTGTAATCGCTTAGTTATGTTGTTTAGCCGTTATATTTGTTTATTTTGTTATTTTAATTATTTAAATTATTGTTAATTGTTGTTATTAAATTCTTACTGTTGAATGTTATGATATTCATGGAATGAAAGTTGTTGTTGATATAAAGAGACAAGGTTACATTTAAAATTATGATGTTGTGCTTGATCCAACATTGTGATATTTTGTACGATCGTGCCCGGGCTAACGACACGAACTACATAATCTGACCATTTTGTTTGATGTATCCATCTCCGTTCGAATACGCGTGCTATTAGGGCGACCCTTTTTCTTTCTTCGCATAATTTCATTGTGCCAGACAATTTCGCCTTAGTATGCAGATCAATAGTCCTCCTTTGCTACTACCTGAAAGCTAGTGTTGTAGACATTGCATAGACTAATGACTTGGTAAACAACGGACAGAAAGTTGGAAGGGTCCTGGCGAGCCTTTGAACATGATGCTATTACATGGGAGCAAGGCATACGAAAGGCTTGAAACTTTCCGCAGTCGCACCAACTTCTATCTAGTTCCACTCGGTAGCATCCCCTCGGCCTCCCTTCATTGTGATCCATTAACTCAACAACACTGAACTAACCTTTATTACGGTTAAACACTGTGACCACGTGTGTGTTAGCTCTAGCAGCTTCGTCCTTAATGAATTTCATCGAACTATCACTGAATAGCTGCCCAAATTGTAAGACAGATTTCCATTTTGAACGTCTGATATCAAAAAGTGCCCCGAGCCTAAAATACGTTACCCTTACCAAAGCGGTTATCGGTAGGTTTTGGATGACCATGAATACAGAGTCCATTGATTCAACGAGATTTGTTGTCATATGGCCCCATCGTTGGCCATTGTCGTATGCCCTGGTCCACTTCTCCAATTGAATATTGTCGATCCATCTTAATGCATCTGTGTTTGTCAATCTGATTTCTTCACGGTAGTGTTTGAAGGAAGGCTCTGTTAATCCATACCCTGCATTCACAACCTTTTTCCGCAGCGTCTTGTCCTAAATCTCCCGCATAAAATTTGGAGCGATGTGTCTAATGCAATAGGCATGCGTTGAAGGAGGATCTTGCCAGCCATTATCAAGATTCTTATATGCACTCTCGATTGATGGATATCTGTTAAAAATCAAACATAAGTTAGGTTGGGGAGACACGTGTAATCGGAGATTTTTTAGGAAAAAACTCCAACCCCCAGCAGTCTCCCATTCAACTATAGCGAAGACGATTGGAAAAGTGTTGTTGTTGCCATCTTGTGCCACTGCCATGAGTAGCATTCCTTTATATTTCCCTTACAACCATGTTCCATCAATTTGTATAATAGGTTTACAGTATGCAAAACCTTTGATACATGGTTCAAACGCCAAGAAGACTCGGTGGAAAATGCCATTTCCACTGACACAAGTCCCGTCTAAGGTATATGTCGGCATGGTCTCCAAGATGGCAACAGTCCCTGGAGCATATTGTTTAAGTGCCACCAAGTATTTTGGAAGTTCTTGGTACGGCTCGTCCCAATTTCCGAACATCGTTTCAACCGCCTTAGTCCTAGCTATTCATGCTCTCCTATACAACGGAGTATAATTGTATCTTTGAACGATATGCGAGATTATGGTACTCACCTTCAAAGACGGATTATCGCTAATGACAGATAGAATTTCATTGCATATCAACTGAGAGCTGAGTTTGTGATGATCCTGCATCAGATTGGTGATTATACAAGTGTGCTCTGGACCCATAGACCCTATCTTCCAAGAATCGCTTCTCTTCCTGTAAGATGCGGCCAATTGGAACGAGCATACCTCGTTACGACAGTAGATCTTATACAGAGTCGGATTCGTTCGGTCGACTTTATAATCAGCTGATAATTCCATGTGATATTGTTTTATAGCTCAGACACAGTCTTTTTTTGTTCGAAAATCGTCTCCCTCTTTTAATACTCATTGTGTTTGCATATATGGATTGCAAAAAATATTTGTTGATGGTTCATCTGCACCCAAGTTCAGGCTTGTCATGTGTTGAGGTGGACAATAAACATGACTGGCTAGTAATAGGTCTTCCTCGTGGTCGGCAGTGGAATTGTTTACCATTTCATTAATAATTACCTCAGCTTCTTCTTCTTCGTCTACAACTTCGACTTCAGCTTGTTCGTCGTCATACTCGCAAAAAACTTAAGAAGGATCAATAAGTTGAGACATTTGTTGTTGTAATATAAGATAAAGCTCAATATCATTGAAACCAAAATACTCATGACTGAGAAACATATTATGAACATCTTCATCATCTCGAACCTTTAACTGAAAAAATTTGACTTGATTGTCGGTAAAAAACACTGGATTCTTGTAGATGATTTGGCCCACTGGACCACACTGTAATTTATTTTCTAATCTCGCTTTCAAATGGGAAAAATTTGATCATCTGTTAATTGAAAACCAAGTAACATCGGTATTTTGAAAATTGAAACCGGTTATGGTACAGTCAAATATCTCACCATTGCGATGTGCACTGATCATGTATTGTGGTGTTTGAGCCATAACAAATATTTTACTGTACTGGTGTTTGGTAGAATTGTGGTGCAATATTTTAGTGTATTGGTGTATGATAGAATTGTAGTGCAATAAAATGTTAGCTTCATATGTATTAATAGACGTCTAGTTTCATGTAATCGAATTTTTAATATATTATTGTCTTGTCTCAATTATACATGTGTATTAATATTACTTTTAATATAAAGTTATTTATTTGTGTTTTTTAACTATACAGGCATTAGTCTTGTCTCCACTTCTCAATTATATCAATTATATCTTCTTACATGCATTAGTCTTGTCTCATTTATATCTTCTTATCACCTTCCATGCATTAGTCTTATCTTCCTTTATATCTTCTTATCTTCTTTCATGCATTAGTCTTGTCTTCTTTATGACTACCAAGACCCTATTATTGTCTTTTTATATCATGCATTACTCTTGTCTCCTCTATGCATGCATTACACGCATTTGTTACTTTTTTCTTACATTATTTACTTACTATTTTGTTACACTGTTGTCTTGCATGCATTACTAAGATTCACATGTCTCCAAGAATCACATGTAACATGCCTACAAGATAGTCTTGTCTCCTAGTCTTACAAGATAAGATAATGTGGTAAAGAGATTCACATGCATTTGTAAGAGATGCTTGTAAGAGATTCTTGTAAGAGATGCCGTACATAATGATTCCTCTCATGCAAAAGAGAGAGGGCGCTATTTCATTTGGCTCACCTTCTTAATTTCAAAGCATGCACCATATGGTATTGGCATGTATGTACAATTGAGAATAAGCATGTGTCATATGGTATGGCGTGTATGTACAATTGACCATGCAAACCCTAACCTCCTAACCTAACACTCGAAGAGAGGACTTGCACTATAAATATGCTACTCACAACTTTGCTCCTCACAACTTTCACCAAGCAAACCTATTTGTTAATCCACACAAATTCCATTTGCTCCTCACAACCTACCCTCATTCCAAGCCACAAAAATGTCTGTCCTTACTATGGGCGATAAACACAGAGGAACAATTGAGAATATTGCAGCATTTGTAAGTTTTTTGGTTTATTTGTTTTGTCTCCCCTTACTTATTTACTTACAGATATAGTTTCATTAAAAGGATGGTTGCATCTCTTCATAGTTCTTTCTAACTTAGTTTCTTTATATCTTTTGTCAGGGTGTAAGGAGATTTCGATGTCGTGTAAATGACTATATAGCACACGACCCAATCATACAACCATATCTTGAATCATGCGGTGTCGGTCATTTGATAAGCATCACTTCATAGTCGATTGATGCCAAATTTATTCTAGCTTTGCTAGAACAATGGAGACTCGAGACCCACACATTTCACCTTCCATTCGGTGAATGCACCGTCACATTGGAAGATGTGTATATGTTGATGGGCTTACACGTCGATGGTAAGGTTGTTAACGGTAAAGTTGGTGTTGATAACCAAATTTGCGAAGATTTATTGGGTGCCCCTCTTTGTGAAGAGACAAATCCAACACAAAGTGCAAGTCAACCCAGGGGCCAAGGTATAAATTTAAAATACCTTAGAGAACATTATAATAGTATCACATTAGACAACGAATCCACCGATTATGATAAGATAATTAAAACTCAGTGTTATATTATGATTTTATTTGGACATTTTTTATTTCCTGAAAGTACTGGAAATACGGTAAATATTATGTATTTGTCGTTGTTACGCAACAATCATAAAGTATGCACTTATAGTTGGGGTTCAGCTGTTTTAGCCCATCTATATAGTGCCTTATGTAAAAATGCAAAAAGAAAAGATACTTGTACGTTTTATGGTTGCGCTTTTCTACTTCAAGCATGGGGTTAGTCAAGAATGCCGACACTCGCTCCGGCCAACCTAAATCCATACACATTCTCGTACGCAAACAAGTAAGTTTATTTTAAAATATCAATCATGTATACTTTGATAATAGGTTTATTTATAACTAATTATTTTTCTCACTTTTTTTTAGGTGGTCTGTTCTGGGAATGACTTACCAATAATGTCTCAGAAGCGCAATAATCGTGTACTGCAATCTTTTAGACCACATTGGGCCGAACGATGTAATTTATTCTAAACTACTATAAATTTGGCTATAAAATTAACACACTGCAATTCTTCTCATTATGTATTTTTATTATGCAGTTTGTCTAGAGGTCATATCTGGGTCTCGACCATCAGCCTAACCCTGATGATCTTGCAATCTGGATAGCAAAAACACCAATTATTTGGTTCACTACAGTGGAGATGCACCAAAGTGAACGAGTGAAACTGTAGTTTGGCATGCAACAAGATATTCCAGTCGATCTGACGTGTTTGGGAGACTGACATCAATTAAGAGTAGATGCACAATGGGGTTACGATGATTGGAAAGACTTTACTAAAGAGATGTGTCGAAATTGGAATAATCAACATCGCCACATCTTAAACGAGCTTGTCGTGGAAGGGGCTAGACCAAGTCATCAATATATGATTTGGTTTATGTTGGTTACAACACAATAATTTGTGTCTGGACCGACATATTTGATAGATCTGCGCCAACGTGCTTCGTCATCATACACACAACAACAAACACATACCCAACAACCAACCCCGCACCACACCCAACAATAATATCTACCCACCTAATCCCAACTACCCACATCACACCATCGACATGCCATGTACATCGAACCATCAAACTTCCAAACCCACAACCCATTCATGTCATTCACCCAAACACAACAACAAGAGTCTGACCCTTACCACCAACATCCACACACCGACACCACATCTTCCTATAGCCCCGATGACTCATTCGACTCCACCCCAGCCCACCATAGCCCCCCACAAATGAACACACAGACATCCCACCACCAAAACACCCAACCACTATTTGACTACCTTACCCCACAGTAGCCATTGCATCATTTCCAAAACGATTCAATGTATCAATTCGGCTAACCTTACCATCCACTCCTAACCCACCTAACTCAACCACTGCGACCCAACTTCGAAAACATGGGCACGGAACTAAATTATGGCAACGCCGTTGGCAGCAACCCCCTGGATATTGGGGACAGATGATTGAAAATATTTCAAATACGCCGGGACCCTCACACCAAATACTTTTTACGCAGGCCAATACGCAAAGACCACAAACACATCAACAAAACCGTGGTAGACCTCGGAGGCATGCTAATGCGTCGGGATGTGGAACCGGGGGACGTTTTGATTGGGCCGGACATTAATTTTTTATTCATTTGTCGTAAACTTTAATGTATTTTAATAATTTTTTTATTTGTTTTCTATTTGTTTTTATTTTTTCCTAAATTTTTAACCAATTTTAAATTAATTTTTCTAAAGAAAAAAATAAAAAATAAAATAATTTAAGGAGGATGCGCCATTTGATATGGCATGCACTCCCAATTAGGGCATGTGGTGTAGATGATGGTGTAGGCGCCATTTGATTTGGTTACACCTACATGTATGCTCCAAATCAAATGGCACATGAGCTTTCACTTTGTACACATACTCCAAATGAAATGGCGTCTGCATGTTTTTTCTTTCTAAAACTACGTTATTTTAGAAAACAAATTGAAAAGGATGTTCTTTTGGTATTTAAATTGAATAAATAGGTTATTTTTAAAAAAAATTCACAATAGTTAGTTTAATATCACATAGTAACCAAAATTTTTTTTAAAAAAAACTCACCAATAAACAAATTACATGTTGTTTTATAAAAATAGTTTGTATTTTAATTAGGTTTACACAAGAATATTTCATCTACGAAGTCTAAATAGGTGGGAACATATTTCTAATAAAAATTCAGATATCATGTACACAACATGCATTGAAATATAATCAAAATTTGTTTTTTCTTAAGGAGATATAAGATAGTAGACTGATATGAATTTTATAAAAATAAGGACAATGATAATGACAAGAAGATTAAGAATTTTTTTTATTAAAGAAAGTTAAGGTGAATTTAAATTTAAAAGTTCATCAAGGTCAAACATCAAAGAGGTACTTAAAGTGTGATTAGTAGTGAAAAAAAAAAGTGAGAAAAGAGAAATAATAGGGTAGAAGAAGAGAAAAAGACGTGAAAAGTAAAGAAGCTTTAAAGTATTGATTGGTACAAGAGAAGTAGAAAAAAAAGAAAAATGTTAAATATTTTTAAAAAATACCAAATTATCTTTAAAAGTAACAATGAATTAGAAAAAAATACGGGTATAAATAACAAGTTAGTGTCAAAATAGCATTTAAAAATATAAAAGTGTCCTTAAAAGTAACAATGAATTAGAAAAAAATAGAGTATAAATAACAAGTTAGTGTGAAAGTAACATATTTCTCTTCTCTTTCTTTTCTATTTTAAAGAGATTGAAAAAATGATCGGGCTTCACTCATTTCTTTCTCTCTTCTCACTCTATCTTATAAATCAATTAAAAAAATTTAAATCTCTTTTTTTACATTTATTTTTCACTATATTTTCTCTTTCTTATATTTGTCAGGGCATTATTTATCTCACCCTTATGGGTGAATAGCCACCTTATATAAATTTAAAATTCCCTTCATTAATCCTAAAATATATTTTCGGACGTATCCATATACACCACATTCATGCATAACTAAATCACACACTCATTTTGTTAGAAATGAGTTTGTAGATGCATCTCAGTAATAACCTCATATGCACCGTATCCATTCGTAACTGAGCCACACCATTATTTTGTCATAATTTAGTTTGGAGATGCATTTCTGTAAAAGTTACGGATGTATACTTTCGTAATCACCCTTTATGCAGTAAAATTTGACATTTTTGAAGAAATACATTGATGTAATATGCCATGTATAATAAGTATACTATCATAATAAATTTATTATCAATTAAACCGTACACTAATTTAATAAGATTAAAATGTCATATATTAGAATCAATCCAGAATCCATAATACAATCAAATGGACAAATCACAAAACCATAATACTATCCATAATCCATAATACAAATACTATCAAATACTACTAGGTATATCGGACCCCATGTTCCTTTGTTGCCTCATGTACTGCAATGTCGTTCCTACCTCAGATAGAATAACAAATATGGGTCTGCCAACAAAGTACATGAGATGTGACCTCAATCACATGCTCTATGATGCATAATTTGTGCACAATCAACATTTGCCTCAACTGCCGCAACTAGATGGTGTGTGTACATGTTCTCAAAGAATTCAAATCTAACATGACACCCTCTGGTGTCTTCCATCACGATACTATAAAAAATACATCATCATTAGAAAGTTTGAATATTATAACACATGTGTTTCACAGAATAAATAGAGATAAATTTTACCTCTCTATCCCAAATGTGTCTAGCAGCATGGTCTGCATACAGAGGCGGCACTGAAGTGTCATAAGGGCCTCATCTAATTTCCTCAAAAACAGAAGCTTCGACAGTAGGTGCATCAACCTAGACTGGTGGGGCTTCCGGAGCAGCAGCAAGTGACATTTTCCTTCGGGATGATGAAGCTGGAGACACCTGAACCCTATAAGTTTACGCTTCTGCATTAAATAAAGTTGCATCAACCGATGGTTGCAATGGTCAAACTGTTTCCCTCCGAACAGATGCATGTTGGGACACTCTATCGTGTCTCAATCATTCTGGGTTTTTAATCATGTTACCTATAATTAAACCAAACAAAGAAGAAAAAACTCAAACTCAGATGATAGACATTCAAAATTAAATCAAACAACGCAGACAGACAAAACACGAAAGTGCACTTCCGTATTCCTATAAAATAAAATTCTAAAACAATACAAAAGTGAACTTTCGTAGTTTCCTGCAACTCAGAAAACACAACAATGGCAAAAACGTCGGGAAACGAAAATGGGACAAAACACATTGCTCAGTAAACTACCTAACAATGAGTGTAACTACCTATATCGTAATATGGATCACACAATTTAATGTTCCTATTTCTTAAAGAAAAAAAAAAGAGCTTGGATTGAAAAACTTACCAAATGTGTGGTTGAAGTTGAATTACTTGGATTGAATGGATGTTGAGAACCACTTGGATTGAATGGAGTAAATAATGTACTTGAATAGAGAAGCTTCCGAAGTGATTTAGAGTGTTTTTAATAGAAATGAGGAAAGGGGGAGGTCTGGCATGTAATTGATAAAAACCTCGTCCAGAGGTATATTTTCGTAAGTTGTTACGGAGATGCATTTCTTATTATTTTTTGTTAAAAATAAAAGTGTGGCTCACTTACAAATGGATGAAGTGTAGGTTGGGGTGCGCCTAAAAATGCATTTTTGTATTTTAGGGGTATTTTTTTATTTTTTATAAAAGTGCCTAAACATCCTAAAAAAATAATATCGTTTTCTTAAACCAATTATACCATTAGAGATTACCAATCAAATTCTCATTCTGAACATAATGTTAACAATATTAATATTTATTATTAAAAAAACAGTAATAATATATATTAGTGTTAATTTAAAAAAACTCATTTTTTCAATAAAATATCAACAGATCATTTATATGACTCTCAATTTATATAGTCTTTAAATTTTGAGCCACATACTTGAGTGTCAACAAAAAATTACAATACTAATGAATTTCAACTAAATTCCCTAAAAAAGTCTTTAAAATAAAGTTTAGCCCATAAATCTAAAATAAAAAATTTAGAGAGAAGAAATTTTAGGAAAAAAAATATTTTAAAAATTTTTCAACTTTTTCCCAAAGAAATTAAGCATTAAGCATCCTCACCCATAATAATAATAATAATAATAATATGGTAAGAATCAAACCAAACATTGTCCAAAATTGAAAGCCCTAAATAAGCAAGTATATAGGCACAATAGTTGCCATCTCTAAAGATATAAGAAACAATCAAGTTCATGACACTGACTAGAATTAAACAGTTTGACCAAGTGTTTCTTAATCTCCAAGGAATAGAGGAAGAAGACTTAAAAGCCAATGACACCATACGAGAATCAATCTTCAACCAAAGGTTGTTCCAACCTCTATGATAAGCAATTTCAATGGCATTGATGGAACCAAGCAGCTCAGTAGAGAAAGCACTACTATTGTCTTTGGAAAGAATAATAAAAGGCCCGTTGAGAGAAATATTTGAAAAAAGAGATCGGTGTTCTTTGATCTTACATATTGTTCTAGCCTCGATGTAAGACATTGTCTTGATGTGATGCATGTGGAGAAAAATGTGTGTGATATTTTGATTAGAACACTTCTAAATATTTAAGGCAAGACTAACAATAGTAAGAATTCCAATCAAGATTTGGTAGCGATGGGTAGACGACAACAGTTGGCTCCAGAAGAAATAGGAAAAAGAACTTATGTGTCTCTGGCATGTTACACTCTATCTAAAAAGGAAAAGAAAAGCTTTTGTGAGTGATTACATGGTATCAATGTTCCTTGAGATTACTCATCAAAATATGAAGAAACTTATATCAATGAAAGATAGAGTTGGACAGAATTTTAAAAATCGGCCCAAACCGGCTGACCGATTGAGCCCGCGTGTGCACGGTTCGGTTTGACCGATTTTTTAGGCTAGCGGATTACCCATTGCTAGTTTCATATGGATTTAAATAGACGGTTGCGGATGTTTGGTTTTAGCCCACCAAAAACTGAATCCGACCAACCCAATACCTATGTTTTTTCAATTATTAGTTTAGTAGTATTGGACTGGATTATAATCAATTGATCAATTGACTGAGCCCAAAATAAAAACACAATGTATACTTATAATGCTTTTATCTCAGAAGTTATTATCTAGGGCTTTTTCTTCACTTTCTCCATCCTAATCTCTAGTCGCCGCACCACCACACCACCATGTAAGATTGTTTCAATCCTCTCTCTCTCTCTCTCTCTCTCTCTCTCTCTCTCTCTCTCTCTCTCTCTCTCTCTCTCTCTCTCTCTCTCTCTCTCTCTCTAAATTTTCATTTTTATTCTTCCTCTAATATTTAAACCCTAACCAAAATTTCCTATGTTTTTTATTTTGATTTATTCTAATCAATATTTATTTTGTGTTTCAACATAAAATGGAGAAATGTGTTTCAATCAAAAATGGAGAAATTTTTTCCATTTTAATTTATATTGTGTAATCTTCCTCTCGTTTATTTTCTTTGTTATCTTTCTCTCCTTTCTCCTTTGTGTTAATGTTTTTTTATATCTATATTTTCTAAATGTTGAATTGAGATTGTTAATGTTCTAACTGTTGAGAATAATATGTCAAGTATGAGTTGGAATCCGACATTGGTTATAAATGTGGAGAGTTGAGCATTTATAACTGGAAGAACTCACACACCTATCACCTTAAAATTTTTGGTGAATATGTGGTATCTCTCTCACTTGTGTTGCTCGTGGTCCAATGTTGATGCTCCTCCTCATGACCCAACAAATGGTATCATAGTTGTTGGGAGGAAATCCACAAGCGCGACAGAATAAACCAACAAGACAATCTCTCCCAAATACCAAATGCAACAACAATCAACAAAACACATAAAACAACACAACAAGATTTTAGCATGGAAAAACCTCTGTTAACTAAGAGTAAAAAACCACAGGACTCGTAGGCCACTTAAATCCTCCACTATTATCAATCAATGGATACAAGCAAGGTTCTCTCTAACACTAATTAGAGGCATACATAAACATCATCAAAATTTGCAATCAATCTTGGAATACAACAATAATCAAGAGAGACAAAAACAACCCAAAAACACCATGAAATTCAGACATCAAAGATGGACTCGACAGATCGACTTAGAAAGCTCTGAATCCAATGAAAATCGCTCAGAATGTGCTCCTATGAGTCATGAACGTTGTGTCAAAATTTCAAGACGATCCGGCCGTTGGATTTTGCACAATCTCCGATTTAGTGGAACTGCTCTGTGCTGAAATAGGGCTGCGGGATTTCACTCTTCTCTCTACTTTTCTTGTTGTTTTTCACACACAATGGATAAAATTAACCTAATTCTCTTTGTTGGATAATAACAAAGGCATAGAAATAAATAGGCCACTAACCCACATTAATTTGGGCCTCTCCAAATAGGAGGGATAGCCCAACAATAGCCTGGTTCGTAAAGGGATTGACTTACTTGTAACGAAATGTCCATGAAGAGATGTCCCGTTGAAATTGTAATGCCCAAGAAGAGGTGTATCAAAATGCCTAGTAAGAGGTGCCTAGTAATAAGTGTCAGCGGCGGTACAAGTGTATGCGGACAAAAGAGTTTCCACTTGAGGGGGAGGATTGTGGACTCACACTTAAGGGGGAGTGTTGAGAATAATATGTCAACTTGGCAAGTGTGAGTTGGAGTCCCACATTTGTTATAAATGTGGAGAGTTGAGCATTTATAAGTGAGAGAACCCACACACCTATCACCTTAAAATTTTGGGTGAATATGTGGTGTCTCTCTCACTTGTATTGCTCGTGGTCCAATGTTAAATGCTTCTCCTCATAATCTAACACTATCTTCATCTCTTTTATATGTTGAATTTGGTTGAAGTTTGGTGTTGGTCTTGTTTGAAAAGATAGATGGTTGAACAATGAACTTGGAAGAATCAAAAATCAAAAACTTTGTCCAAGTATTCTAGATGTTTATTTTTTTATTTTAATTAATATTTTAAAAACTTTTTTTATATTTTAATTAATATTAAATTTGTTTAAACTGATCCGACAAAATGCCAAACTGTGAATCCATAAACCGACTAAACCAAACCTTAAAAAAGACAAAGATAGGCCTGAATTTCTCAACCAATACTTAAATCGGTTTAGAGTTTTGGACCCGAAAACCGAACCGTCCGAAGTCCACCCCAAATGAAAGATCTTTCTATTGCAGACCATGTTACTATTGTAAAGAATGTAGTTGCAATTCCCCCACATATGTTGTTGATGTACTTAATATTTAATGATATTGTTAATGCATAATAGTAATACTCGGGTGTGTAAAAAAAATAGTAGTACTCATGTCAAATCTAGCTGTAGTTTGTTTGAAAAGTTCATATCAATATAGTAAATTATATTAATTTTGTTTTTAACTTAGTTTTGATTTTCAATAGTAAATTTTTTTTTTTATATTTGTTTTTAGGAAGAAGAAAATGCAAGTAAAATTTGGGAAGAAGATCAAGAATTTTAATCAAAACTTAGGAAACAAAATTTAGTGACAATTTTTTTTTTTAAATTGGTTACAAAATTGATCTATGTTACGTGACTTCTACGGCAATGTCATTTGGTCTTATAAATTGATTTTGATTAATAGAATGGACAGAAAAAACTAACCTGATAAATTTTAAAAAATTTGGAGAATAAATTTTTTTTTTTTAAGTTAATGAACCAAATTAAACTCTAATTCAAAAATAAAAGACGAAAAAAATATTTAACAATTATTTTATCATATATATATAAAATATAGTTTTGTTTATTATATCCTCTAATATTTGTCACTTCTTCTTCTAACTTTATTAATTTCTCTTTCTCATCAAATTAATAAATAATTACTTTCTAAACTAACTTTTTTCATATAAAATTATCTATAATTATCAATTTATGTAAAAACAACTTATAATTTGAAGAAAAAAATAACAATATTCTAACTAAATCTACCATATAGTTATAGAATCCCCATAATTGCAGCCACATTATTTTCTTCAGTTATACTCAAAGTGAAGAGCATATTAGTACAACATGGTGAAGATTAAATATTCATAATCATAACCAATATTAGTTGTAATTTGATCATAATTGTACAATATTCCTTGCTTAAAAATTACAACAAAAAATTGAAAGATTCAAGGAACATGAGATGTTAATTAATGTGTTACTCAACCATGTTTCCCAACCATTCCTACCTAAAAAAAACTGTTAACTGAAACACACCTTCATTCTGTTGTTTTTGTTTGCTTGTTTGTCGTTAATTAATTTTAGACACAAACTATATTATTCACACATGAGTTGTTCTTATGATTTTGACACATTAACTACCCTTTTGTATTTATTCCAATCTTTTATCCTATTTTTTTTAAATGAAAAATTGTTTCACATTGTCAAGGCTAACAACATAATTTTAAATTCATCTTTGTGTTAATCCATTTTTGAAATAGATGAAAATGATTTTTAAAATGTTGAATTGATTTGGACATGTTTGATTTTTTTTAAGTAAAATTGATTTTAACATTTTAAATTATAAAGTTAGAATTTGTATATGTTTGGTTTTCATTTTAGAAGTATTTTAAAAGTATAAATTAATTTTAATGTGTTTGACTTTTTTAAAATAAAATTAATTATCCATTCTAAAATTTAAAAGCCATACAAACAAAACACTTTCAATCCATAAAAACATTAATAATCGGTAATATTATATTTTTAACTAAATAACAAAGGTTTGAGAGACAACATAGAAGTATCAAACCTAAACAAACTCCTCATAGACAAAGAACACTCCTCCAACTAGGAAACACCAAAAAAACTCGACACATCAAATTTTGCAAGAGATTATGCACACTAATTAACCTCTTTGAAAATATGTTAAAAACGGACTTCTTCAAAGTGAGGAAGAAGGCGGAAACTTTGTCTAATCAAATTCAAACCATGTCTTAGCTGACTAGAAGCTCCTTGCAATGTATTCACCACTATTTGTTATCTACTTGAACAATCACTTTCTTAAAACCATGCGTCCAAGCTAAATCCAACTCCAAAAACACACTCCAATGCTCAGCATAATCATTGCTGCAATCACCCAGAAAGCTACGAAATCCACCAAGCCAAGTTCCAAGATTGTCTCGATAAAGCTCTCCACAAGCAGCACCAAAACCAACCTTAGCAGCCCCGTCAGAATTGAAACACACCCAACCCGAAACAGGGGGTTTCCAATGCACAACGATGGAATTCTAGCTATAGGAGTAACTTTAGCTAGCATCTGCTTACTATTCCTGTAAATCTAAATTGAATTACGAATATCAAGAATAGGATTAAGAGGAATCATGAAACTAAGATCATGAATACACTTGTTATGCCAAATTCAGATTTGATGGCAACTAAAAGCCCAAATATCAAACCAGTTATCTATGGAAGGGTGAAAGGAAGAATAAATATTGGAAATAATCCAATCCATCAAAGAAGAAGAAAATAAGTGAGCTTGATTTTGTCAAATAACAATTTGAGACCAAAGCCGTTTAGCATACCTACAATCACTCAACGCATGAGTAATAATATCAGCAACCATACCACACAAGTCACAAGAGTCATTTCGCAACTGAAGGTGATGAAGATAGAAATTTGTTAAAATGCCCCCGTGACACATTTTCCAGATAAAATTACGAATCCTTTCGAGAATTTGAAGCTTCCAAACATGCTGCCAGACAGGGTTATCAACATCCTCCAGATTATGGTTAAGAATGTCATACATACTCGAAATCAAGACTTGACCAGAATTGGAACCACTCCAATTGTATTTGTTAATGATATCCCAATTCCAAGTGCCTGCAGTAGTCAAAATATTGTTCACACGCGAAAGATGCTAAAGTCGATCCAAATGAGAGGTCTCCAAATTTTTGAGAAAAATTCTAGGGACAACCCAAACATCCTTCCACGTCCTAATAGAAAGACCATTTTCCACCTCCAAATAAGCCAAGGAATCCAATTTAGGCCTGAAATCAACAATAGACTTCCAAATGCAGCAATCAGATGCTTTAGCCATAAACCTGTCTATACTATGAATCCTTAGCATACTTACTCTTCAAGTCTACACCAAAGCAAATTGTTATCAATCTTGAATTTCCACCCCAATTTAACAAGACAAACTTTGTTCATGAGAGACAAATTTTTAAGACTAAGACCGCCAAACTTTTTATCTTTTGTAGGAATGCTCTAACTGATAGTATGAAAAATATATTTTGTTTTAAAAAATATATAAAATTAGCATGTGTCTTTAAATATAATAATTTTAAAATAGAGGAAATATAAATAAAACTCAAAATTAATATACCAATTTATATCAATACTCACATTATTATATAATTTTTAAAACAAGTGCTAATAGTGTCTAAATAATTATTTTTTTAATTTTTAATAAATATTAATTAATTGTCTTATATTTTTCTGCATGGATAGTAATCTTTCTTTAATTGACATTAATTAATCAGAGAAATTTATTAGGCATCCCCGTAGTTGACACTTCATACATTAGATGAGATAGCCATTTTACCCTCTTAACAAAAAACGATAAAACCTAGATTTATTTTTTTTCTGATTTTTTAAAACTTTGCATTAAAATTTGAAATTTTACAAATATTCACAACTAAATCTATTTTTTCTGTTTTTTCTTTAATATTATTTATACTATATATTTACCCTTTTTGCAACAAATTCAATATCAATGCAACAATTGTTTGCATTTATACCGAATGACTAATAAAATCAATACAAAAATTTAATTTTTTATTGAATATTCCATAAAATTTGATGTATTATGTGGTGTGACATCGGATTTTCAATAAATCCAATAAAAATATATGAATTTCTATCGAATTATTTATAAAATCTGATTTAAATGCAAAGAAGAGGTTGGAATTTTATATAAAAAAACATGTATAATATTTTCATTGCCACCCGACTTTGCAAATAATCTGGTATGAGCGGAGGTGGAACTAAATTTGTATAAAATCCGATAGGTTTTTTTATTAATAATTTAATTTCTTTGTTTATTAGTAAGACAAAGAGAAGGAGAGACGATAGTATCGTCACAGAAGTTTTCAGCTTAATCTTACCGACGTTATATCTTGGGTGCACGATATGGTGGGATTGTCTAGCATAGAGCCCTCGGTTTTGCTTGGCGCAAATGCTGGTTCGGGGGTAGGGTACGATACTAAAGGTCCTCGGACTTCCATGCGGCAAGTTGTGTGAAAGACCAGCCTGCTAAACTATTGAGAGATCTGTCGATAACACAAATGATCTTGGTGATGACACTCTATGTACTAGGGCATGTAGGATAGCTCTCAAAGGTTATTATCGTAAGAGGGCTGAAGAGATATGTGGACCACAAACTATATGACACCCAGGAGGTGAAGATGAACATTGTAGAGGCGATGATGATGGCACAAAAGTTGAGGTGTATGGTTCGGATCATGTTGATACAAAGACACGTGTTGAGGTGTGTTATTAGAGATTAAAGTATGTCAGGCCATTCTATAGGGGCCTATAGTCTAGATTAATTAAGTCCAATTTGACCTGTTTAATAAAAAGACTAGGGTTAAGCTTGTTAAAAAGCCTATTCACTTAAATATGCCAAACTTAGACTATTAAAAAGCCTATGAAAACTGATAAGTCAAACTATATATGGATATCTTTTAGAAAATAGTCCAAATAATATATAAAAGGCATTGTAGCCTATTCACAAAAATAGGTAAGATAGATTAATTGAAAACCTTAATGTGAAATATATTTTTAAATAGTAAAGTTAGACTAGGCTTTTAAGAGGTCAGACCAAGAAAAAAAAAGCATATAATAGACCATAGGCCATGTTAGGACTTCAAAATTTATTGTAGGACAGACTCAAGTCTTCTAAATCCTGATCTGGTTTGGTTTATTTCCACCCTCATGAGTGATCATGGTCAGGTTGATACATAGACACATCTTGAGGTGTCCAACAATATAGTGATCATTGAGCACGATCAAATTGTTGGCCATCAAAGCCCCTCAATAAAAGAGTTTCCAAGATGGCCCACAGACCTAACAATGTTGACATGGTATTGTGATCATATTGTCTTTGGATTATGGCTGGGAAAGGTAAACAACCTTAAGCACTATTCGATTATTGTTATGGTGTAAGAGATTCTTGAGTTTGGATTTCATATTCATTAAAATGTTATTCTCAATAACTCTAAATTCATATGGAGCATTCATACCGTTAGAGTAAACAAATGCTAGATAAAACTATTAATGCATTTTTATGTTTGATTTTCTAAGATCACGAGAAGTATATTTATATAAGTTTTAAACCAATGTGAACTATATAAAAGTGTCAATGTAATTTCAATCGTCCTTTAAACAACTTAGAAGAGAAGAAAAAAAATTAGAGAGTTTCTTAACACACCACCCATGTTTCTTATACACCACGTGAAATTTCGTTTTGCCCCCCAGTTCCGGATGTGCACATCCGGACGCACCGTTTTTTTTAAAATGTTGCTTTATTCCGGATGTGCAAATCTGGAATGACAAGTTACGCGTAATCTGGATGTGCACATCCGAAAAAATGGCTGAAACTTAAAAGATATATTTATTTTAAGAAATAATAATAATATATATTTTAACAGAAGGTTAGAGGAACGAATATGGCAGACATCCTTTAATGATAACTTCAAAATATTTATCAAAACGCATGATGGCCACTTGTTCCGTATCCAAAACTTGTCTAGTAGTTCTAACCCATATTTAAACAAAATAACGGCCATCCACCTATGGTGACAAACATGGCCTCTGTAACCATAAGTTATATATCCAAAAAAGGCATTGTGAATATCCGAACTCCCAAATCTATCCTCAAAGATTGTAGGAAAAATGAAGATCAACAGTAAAACATTACTTCATTAACGTTATCCAAGATAAATGGCAGCAGAGTCGACACAAAGTTGGTGGTACTTCTATTACCACTTGCAGAACCAGAATCAGAATTTTTGACTTCACTTATGTAGTATCGAGTGTGGTGCCTAATTGATACATGTTGATGTATATTTATGTATATGGAGTAAGTGGGGGTCAGTTCAGTCAGGTTTTGCTTTAAAACCGGGAAACACTTGATAGCTTTCCGCGCTCGATACTACATAAGTGAAGTCGAAATTTCTAATTCTGGTTCTGCAAGTGGTAATAGGAGTACCACCAATTTTGTGTCGACTCTGCTGTCATTTATCTTGGATAACGTCAAAGAAGTAATATTTTACTATTGATCTTTATTTGTCCTACAATCTTCGAACCTGTAAAATATAATCCTTTTAGGCTTAAACCCAGTTGACTTATAGAAAGCCACACGCCACTCCCTAAAAACCAAAATGGTAAATAATAATGAATTATTTATGCATTCAAACACTTTTCTTGTATCGTGTAAGTTAGTAACTACTTTCATTCTTAACCTTTCTTCTCCACAAAGCTCAGTCTTTTCGGTGCTCTGTGCCCTTACAAGTAAATAATAATGCGTTTTTTTATGCATACAAACTTTTTTTTATTCATCAACGTTTCACTCTGTAATGCATGTTTACTTCATTGACATTGACTGAAGATTAATTGCTACACCGAAACAACACATTGAAGAGATACGAAGAACAAAGTTTTCTATTGGCGGGAAACCTAATCCCTTGACTCAAGATCTTCATCATGTTGTCAAGACCTTCTCCCTCCCCTCATTGACATTGACTGAAGATTAATGGCTACACCGAAACAACACATTGAAGAGATACGAAGAACAAAGATTTCTATTGGAGAGATACGAAGAACAAAGTTTTCTATTGGCGGAAAACCTAATCCCTTGACTCAAGATCTTCATCATGCTGTCAAGACCTTCTCCCTCCCCTCATTCGAATGTATATTAACTTGCGATGATATATTAACGTATACGACTAACCGACAAAACCGATTTAAAAAAAAAATAAAGTTATGCTATTTTCTGGATCTGCAGATCAGAAATTTTAAAAAATAAAGTTATACTATGTTTCCAGATGTGCACATCCGGAATACATCAGCGTTTTTTTAAAAAATGGTGCGTCCGGATGTGCACATCCGAAATCCGGGGCAAAATCGAAATTTCACGTGGTGTATAAGAAACTTGGATGGTGTGATAAGAAACCATAAAAATTAACCTGCCAAATTTTTATGGGTGCCGTTAAAATCCAGTCTTCGAATATTCATAAATTAGGTGTCCGTGGAAATATCCATCGAATTAAAAAAAAAAAAATCCAATTTAAACACATATAAGATATTTTGTTTCCCATAAATATTTGGTTAAATTGAAACAAATTTGCTAAAAAAAATGAATTTTACCATATTTTCCCAAAAAATAAAACTACTAAATTTGTTAATTTTTGCCAATTTATGAAGAGCAGTTTTTCAAAATTTGTGACATAAATTTTGAAAGACTCAAAATTGACATTTTTAAAATATGTAGGGAACTTCAGGTGGAACCATGAGAATGTCTGAATTCAAGGAACAAGCAATCTAAACTAGAGCGTTAAGACTAAAATAGTTTATAAAAACTTATTTTTTTAAGGTAATTATAAAATAAATATTAAAAATTAATTTATATATTTTCATAGTTAAGTTGTTTTTTTAAAGGTAATTCAACAATAATAAATATGATGTCATATGTTTGAATTCGCATCTTCATCTTTAATATCACTACATATCTAACAATTATTTTTAATTGTAAAAAAAAACTTTTCTTTAATTCACTTCATGAATAAGAATGTGGGGTCCAGCCATTTTACATCGCCAATATTAATTTGGCAAAATTGGAGGTTGGTTATGATGAAAAGTAGAATAGTGAAGAGGACACTTAGTGTTTTGCATGAAAGACAAAAGACACTTGGTGTTTTGCATAAAAGGCAAAGAACAAGTGTCTTTATGCATGTAAGACCTTTTTGACTTGCTTCTCCTATAAATAGGACCAAGAGCAGGCATTCAACACACAACCACAAGAGAAACAAGAAGCAAGAGAAATAGAGCTTTGCTCAAGAGAGAAAATTGTTTCTTAGAGAGTTTTTCCTTGTGAGAGAAATAGTGAGCCAATTTGTGAGAGTGTTCCTTACAAATTGAGAGATACTTTGTAGAGAGTTCCACCTAAGGGTGAAGTTGTTGTATTCTCATTATCATTATAGTGGATGTTTAAGATGCCTAACGGTCCCGTGGTTTTTTCCCTTTCTCACATTGAGAAGGTTTTCCACGCTAAAATCTTTTTGTGTCATTTTGCTTAATTTTTCACGTTTTCGCTAGTGCCTATTTTTGAGTTCACGGAGGAGGGAAATTATGGAGGTCATTTATTCCCAACAGTGGTATCAGAGCATGGTTGGGCTCTAATAAAGTTCTTAATATGCTCTGTGGTTGCAACATTGTTTGATTTCCACATCAGAAAATAACTATTATTGTTGGAATTAAATCGTTGTATTGCGAAGGTGTGTCTTGGTAAGCTCTGGCTAAGGAAAGACTTGGTATTTAAGCGTGCCAATATTGACCCACCTCTCTTTCCTGGGAACTTCCTAGTTGCGCCATTCACAAACTACGGTGACTTTTCCAGTGTACGACACTATTTTTGAAAATCTCCTAGTTGAAGGAACTACTTTCTCGTGTTCTTAAAATGGATGGTTCTATCAGTTATGAACGAGATATGTTCAAGCTGGCCGCTGATAATTATACCTATTAGAAGCCGATGATGGAAGACCACCTATATTTCAAAGATTTGCATGAGCCAATCTCTCAAAAGGATAAGCCAACGGAGAAGAAAGATAACGAGTGGGAGCTCCAAAATCGGAAGGCAGTTGTCATGATCAGAAAATACATAGATAGGAGTCTATTCGAGCATGTGTCAACTTATACAAATGCGTATGAGTTGTGGACCAAACTTGAATCCTTGATTCAAAAGAAGACACCGAGAAATAAAGCACACCTTGTCAGACGACTGGTGAAATTGGAGTACTCAGATGGCCAAAATATGATCGAGCACTTGAATACCTTCAAAGGTATCGTGAATCAGCTGACGAAAGCTGACATGAAGATAGATGATGAGCTGCAAACTCTTATGCTCCTAAGTTCTCTACCTGAGAGTTGGGACGCTCTAGATGTCACTCTTAGTAACTCTGCTCTAGACGGGAAACTTGTCTTGGATTCTGTCACAGATTCCTTGCTAAATGAA
The DNA here is from genome assembly GCA_022829125.1 of Lathyrus tuberosus. Lineage (NCBI taxonomy): Eukaryota > Viridiplantae > Streptophyta > Magnoliopsida > Fabales > Fabaceae > Lathyrus > Lathyrus tuberosus. The sequence goes on along the minus strand of JALAZF010000812.1, from coordinate 367,395 downwards.
GAATCAAGACGGAGGAAAAGAGGCTTCAACAACCAGTTTGAAGCCAACATTGTTGATAACAGAGAAAGGAGTAAGAATCATGAAAGAGGAGGTCGTGGGAGATCACAAGCTAGATCGAAGTCTTGCACAAGAGTAAGCTGTTATTATTGTGGCAAACCTGGCCATAGAAGACCTAAGTGCAGATTCTTGAAGAGAGATCAACAGGCTGGAAAAGTCCATCCAGATTTGATAAACCCAAAGAAGAATAAGGAAGAAGGAGCCACAACTGCAGTAGCCTCGAACAACGAGAATATTTTCCTTTTTGGAGATGACAAATATCTAAATGTTGCATTCGATAATTGCACTTGGATAATTGACACTGGAGCATCTTTCCACGTTACACCTCATGAAGAATTATTCTCATCATACCAAAGAGGAGATTTTGGTACGGTGAAGATGGGAAACCATGTCACAAGCAAGATTGTTGGTATTGGTGAAGTGACCATGATCACAGAGAATGGAAATAAGCTTGTGTTGAAGGAAGTAAGACATGTACCAGAAATGCGTCTAAACCTTATTTCAGCAGGAAAGTTGGATGACCTAGGAATGATAAACCAGTTCAGCGATGGTAGATGGAAGCTTAGCAAAAGGAGCATGACACTTGCTCGTGGCAAAAAGGAAGGCTCCTAGTACATCATGCAGGGAAAGATAAACAAGGGAGAGACTAATGTTTCTCAAGACGCAACCAAAGAATTGTGGCATAAACGACTTGGCCACATGAGCGATAAAGGCTTAGAGATTCTTGCTAAAGATCATCTTTCAAATATCAAGGGACAGCCACTTGAATCATGTGAAGACTGTCTAGCAGGCAAACAACACAGAGTATCTTTTCAAAGATCAGATGATGCAAGAAGACGAAAGAAAATCCTAGATCTTGTTCACTCAAATGTCTGCTCCACATCTGAAAGGTCTCTTGGTGGCGCACAATACTTTGTTACCTTCATTGACGATCACTCTAGAAAGGTGTAGGTGTATCCATTGAAGAAGAAAGATCAAGTTCTACAAGCTTTCAAGGAGTTTCACGCCTCTGTAGAACGAACATCTGGAAGAAAGTTGAAATGCTTAAGAAGTGACAGTGGAGGTGAATACCTAGGTCCATTTGAAGCATATTGTAAAGCTCATGGGATAAGACATGAAAGGACACCTCCGAAGACTCCCCAAATGAATGGAGTAGCTGAAAGAATGAACAGAACGATTGCAGAGAAAGTCAGAAGCATGTTTTCTCATGCAAAACCACCCAAATCATTTTGGGGTGAAGCAGTGAAAACTGCCATTGATTTGATAAACTTGTCTCCTTCAAGACTGTTAAATGGAGAGATATCGGAGAAGTATGGTATGGAAAGAAAACCTCTTACGGTCAATTGAAAGTATTCGGGTGTAAGGCATTTGTCCATATTCCTAAAGATGAAAGAGTAAAACTCGATGCTAAGACGAAGGAGTGCATATACCTTGGTTCTCCAAGAGATGAACTTGGCTTCAGACTATGGGATCCTGCAAACAAGAAGATTGTTCGAAGTAGAGATGTGGTATTTTATGAAGATGAAACAATCCATGATATTCAATCTAAGAAGTCAAAGACCATTGTGGTACAAAACTCAAGGGGAAAGATTCCTCAACGAGATATTGAACCTGATCAGGCAGTAGAACCCGATCATACGGAGTAACCTGACCAGATAGAACAAGGTCAGGAAATACAGGGAGAGCAAATAATAGATGTTGATCAGAGGGATCAAGAATCTCAAGAGAAAAGATATATGCAAGTAAGACAACCATCAAAAAGATATTCCCCAGATGAGTATGTCACTCTCACTGATGAAGGAGAACCTCAAAGCTTCATGGAAGCCACTGAGACGGATGACAATGACAAATGGATGCAAGCCATGCAAGAAGAATTACAATCACTGAAGGAGAACCAGACGTATGACTTGGTGAAATTACCAAAGGGAAGAAGGGCTTTGAAAAACAAGTGGGTGTTCAAACTCAAGTCTGAAGAGAACAACCCAAACCCCAGATACAAAGCAAGAATTGTCGTGAAGGGGTGCCATCAGAAGAAAGACATAGACTTTGAAGAGATATTCTCGCCAGTAGTGAAGATGACTTAGAGGAAGAAATCTACATGGAACAACCTGAAGGATTTGCAGAACCAGGAAAAGAACACCTTGTGTGTCGCTTGAAGAAAAGTTTATATGGGTTGAAGCAAGCTCCAAGGCAATGGTACAAGAAGTTTAAACTCTTCATGACCCAACATAAATTTAAAAGGACATCTACAGACCACTGTGTGTTTGTGAAGAAATATGATAATGGTGAATCCATCATACTTTTGTTGTATTTTGATGATATGCTCATTATTGGGAAAGACAAGACAAAGATAGCTGCTCTAAAAAAGGCATTGAGCAAGTATTTCGCCATGAAAGATTTAGGAGCGGTAAAGAAAATTCTTGGAATGAAGATCATTCGAGATCGTCCCAAAAGAATGTTGTGGATCTCACAAGAAGATTATATCAAGAAAGTCCTTGGGAGGTTCAACATGCATAATGCTAAGCATGTGCATGTCCCATTACCTAGTCATCTGAAACTCAGTAAGACACAATGTCCAAGCAATGAAGAAGAAAAAGAAGAGATGAGCAAAGTGCCCTATTCTTCAGCTGTGGGTAGCCTTATGTACGCAATGGTTTGCACAAAACCTGACATTGCTTATGTTGTAGGAATGGTGAGTAGATTCCTGTCGAATCCAGGAAAAGAGCATTGGAATGCTGTGAAATGGATACTGAGGTATCTAAGAGGAACTGCCAAACAATGTTTGTGTTTTGGCAATGAAAAGCAATTACTCATTGGGTATGTAGATGCAGACATGGCAGGGGATGTAGATTCAAGAAAATATATTTCCAGGTATTTGATTACTTTTGCAGGGGGAGCTGTCTCATGGCAATCACGATTACAAAAGAGCATTGCTTTGAGTACCACAAAAGCAGAATACATCGCAATCACTGAAGGTTGTAAGGAGATCATGTGGATGAAGAAATTCATGCAAGAGTTAGGTCAGAATCAAGAAACTTATGTTCTCTATTGCGACAATCAGAGCGCAATCTATCTCAGCAAGAACTCGACATACCATTCAAGGTCAAAACACATTGACGTAAGGTATCACTGGATTCGTGATGTGTTGGAGAGTAAATTATTGAAAGTAGAGAAAATTCACACCAATGAGAATGGGGCAGACATAATGACAAAACCTCTTCCAAAAGAGAAGATAGAGCTCTGCAAACAAGTTGCTGGATTAGCAGCAACTCCAAACTAACCAATATCATTCCCCTATGGCTGGAGGGGGAGAAATGTGGGGTCTAGCCATTTTACATAGCCAACATTCATTTGGCAAAATTGGAGGTTGGTTATGATGAAAAGTAGAATAGTGAGAGGACACTTGGTGTTTTGCATGAAAGGTAAAAGACACTTGGTGTTTTGCATGAAAGGCAAAGAACAAGTGTCTTCATGCATGTAAGACCTTTTTTGCTTGCTTCTCCTATAAATAGGACCAAGAGCAAGCATTCAACACACAACCACAAGAGAAACAAGAAGCAAGAGAAATAGAGCTTTGCTCAAGAGAGAAAATTGTTTCTTAGAGAGTTTTTCCTTGTGAGAGAAATAGTGAGCCAATTTGTGAGAGTGTTCCTTACAAATTGAGAGATACTTTGTAGAGAGTTTCACCTAAGGATGAAGTTGTTGTATTCTCATTATCATTATAGTGGATGTTTAAGAGGCCTAAGGGTCCCGTATTTTTTTCCCTTTCTCACATTGAGAAGGTTTTCCACGCTAAAATATTTTTGTGTCATTTTGCTTAATTTTTCACGTTTCCGCTAGTGCCTATTTTTGAGTTCACGGAAGAGGAAAATTATGGAGGTCATTCATTCCCAACAAAGAAGAAGTTTATCTTTAAATTAAAATTAAAAAAAAAAACTAAATCAACATTTATGTGTAACATTAACTCAATTTCATCTTAGGAAAGATCGATATAACTAATATATATTAATAATTGCTGCCTCTCTTCTCTTGCATTTGATACTACGAAGTTCCTAGGATGTTCCTAAAGTCGTCTGCGAAAAATATTCTTCAGATAGATATAAAAGGAATTCTTTTTATTTTAAATCTATAATGACATTGGTATAACCACTTTCACCTAAATATAGGACAATAATTTAGTTAAAATAATGATTAAGTAGTTAGAACCACCAAATAATAATAAGAAAGAGGCTAAATCATTATAATAATCTCATAGTATTCTAGAGTTCATTTTATTAGTCCAAATGGTTCATGATTTGTTTCATATTTTTCTTCCATGTTTTGTCAATTAGGATTTTAATTATGTTTAAGTCATGAATATTCCCAAAGACAATTCCATCCATACAAGAAACTTGTGTGACATGACGATACCACTTTGGTCGGTATTAAATTGTGTCGAAGAAGCTTTTAACTAAAACATTACATAAAGTTAATGATTACAAAAGATATGATATAACTAATTGTTACTTCGTCAGTTGGTTGAATTGTAATTGACCCTATATATGATAGAAAATAGGCTTAAATAATATTTTCGTTCATGTAAATTGGCGAGTTTTTCGTTTTCGTCTCTGAATCTTTTTTTTTTTTTTTAGTCCCTATATCGTACTTTTTGTTGGTGTTTAGTCCTTAAAACCAAAATCCGTAGGAAAATCCTCAGAAAATTCGCAGGAAATTTCTGTAAAGACTAAACACCAACAAAAAGTAAGATATAGGGACTAAAATTGAAAAAAAAAAATTCAGGGACGAAAATCAAAAACTCGCCAACTTACAGGGACGAAAACATTATTTAAACCTAGAAAATATTATGGTTCGATGCTACGCAACAATTATAAATTATTTTATATTTTCGGTGTAATATTAATGATATTTTTTTTAATATACTTTCAAGTATTATTTATTCTTTCAATTTTTTTAATTTCTCTCTCCAGTATAATTATAAGGGACATTATTGTAAAGTCATATATAATTTGTCTTTCCTATAAAAAAATAATTAAGTTTTTTAATTCGTGTTAAATGCGCAAAACGTCTATAATGTGAGACGGATGGAGTACATTGTAAGTGCGTATTCAAATTTCAAGAACAATAAATCTTATGAATTTTTATCATACATTTTAAGTTTCTCTAATTATGATTAATTCATTTTCTCTTTTTCTTTCATACTCACAAAAGCATTAACCATATTTATAAATGTCAAAACTCTAAAGATCCATTTTGAAATCAAAATGACCTAGAACCCGAAGCAACATATAGTCCGATAATCGCTGACATGCGACCTCGCTACCACCTGACTTTGTTGAAGATCCTCTACCACAATGGCTCTGCCGGCTTTTGGCACCCCTTCCAAGTCGTCGCCTCTGCAACTCTTTCGTGTCGCCATGCCCAAAAAAGAAAATAATTCTTAAAAATGCTTTTTTGTTCATTACCTGAGATTTTGAGACGTACTTCCATAATTCTCCACCTTGACTCAAAATCGATGGTGATATCAATTTAATCATCAACCACTTTTCTACCCTCTCCAAAATTCAAATTATTATTAGAAAAAAATACTTGAACCTTTATCTAGGCACTTACACAATCATCCGTTGTTTCTTAGGTAGTCTCACAAGCCTACAAGCATGGTTCTTCATCAGTGAATTAATCTTATCATTCACCGACTTCAATCATCTTTGACTCTTTTTTATTTTGAATATCTTTCTAAAGGTCCTTGGTTATGAGTCGTGTAATCATTTTGTTGAACAAGTGACTTCAAACACAAAAGGGTCAATTGTGTGTACAAATGGTTTTTCAAAAAACATTACAAAATAAAAGGTTTTCAAAAAGATTTTGCACATAAAGAAGATGGGGAGCAAGATATAAAATAAAGAGCTAGAAATTAAAAGAGATAAGGGAGAAAAGAAAGAACACACCAAAGGGTCTCCTAGTTTGACCAAAACCATGTGATCTACGTCTAGTTTAGTCCTCTATAAGGTCACCTTGAGATTTATAGTATCAACGAATATTTTAACAAACATTTACCTTGCAACCTATACGCCAAGTTTTTAACACTTATTCAACTTGAAAGTTTATATCCTACAAGTTCAAGAAAAGAAGCATATCTTGATGGAAAAACATCTCATAGGTGTGCCTTAACAAGATGGTTAGACAGAGAAGAAAAGAAGTTTTAGCTCCCCTGACAAAAGTTAAGATACTCCCGCTAAAAGTATACCCCCTCCCTCTAGCACAATCAAAAAACGTGAAAAGGAGATGATAGCAAAAAGTAAGAGGTAGATGCATATAGAAGATTATTTAATGCATGATTGTTTTAAAATACCTCATTCAATTATGTTAGTTCTGAAATTGGCAGAAATTTTGGTAAAACAAAGTGTTGCATCAAGTTGTCTTACTTGATGTCTTGACATGTTGTTTCTAACATTCTGAGTTGGTATGTTTTAGTATTGCAAGGATTTTAGGCATGATGTCGAACACGATGTTCTGACATCAGTTGACAGAACTTCCAGTTCAGTGTTTTTATGTGCTGCATTTTTTTTATATATCTTGGGAGATTTTGTTTGAGAGATTGCAGGCGAATTTATTGGAGAAGATTTGTTTTGATACGATCAATTCCTGTTACTTTGTGGAGTATATTTTGTCACTATTTTTAGGGCAAAAAGATTTGGAGTTTTATCAGTTTTAATTGAGAATTAATTCTGAGAATTATTATTGCCCAGGCCCAAGAATTTGTTTCTATTTAAAGGAGTCTCAACCCTACTTGGAAACGACGAAGACTAGAGATTAAAGACTGAGTGTCAAGTGTTAGGGTTTGTGTTTTCGTCTGTTATTTGTGAGCCATTCATTCATCTTTCAGATGCTTGAATTGGACTGATTGTTTGAGTTGTATGTTGTCCACTCTAAGCTTTTAAGCACGAGTGTTTGTTCTTTGATTAAAGCTTTTAAGCAAGATCAAGTATTGTCATTGAAGTGTGATCTTCTAATATTTGTAATTTTTTTCTATTGTCATCACTGCTGTGATTGAGGGGGAGTGAGAGGTGTCTCATATCTAAGAGTGTCTTAGGTAGAAGTGTCATTGGGTAGTGATTAAGTGAGTAGATTGTCAACTTGTGTGTTGATTATAGAGTCTATGAATTGATACTACTAATAGTGAATTTCCTCCCTGGCTTGGTAGCCCCCAGACGTAGGTTGTTAGACCGAACTGGGTGAACAATTCTCTGTGTTTATTTATTGCTTTTAAGTGTTGTTACTTTTAATGTCTTGTTCATATAGCAGATATTGATGTTGTGACATCTCACTCGATATCATATATCTGATACCAGAATTTCAATTGGTATCAGAGCAGGCATCCTGCTCTGTATCTGGGTGAGATCTAGGGTTGTTACTTTCTGGTGCAATGGACAAGAAGAGTGGTGGATTTGTGAATAGACCCCCTATTCTAGATGGATCAAATTATGACTATTGGAAACCTCGCATGGTTACTTTTTTGAAGTCTTTAGACAGCAGGGCTTGGAAGGTTGTTTTGAAAGAATGGAAACATCCTGTCATTGTGGGAGAAGATGGTCAGTCAAAGCTGAAACCTGAAGAAGATTGGACCAAGGAAGAAGATGAACTTGCTCTTGGAAATTCTAAGGCTTTGAATGCCTTGTTTAATGGTATTGACAAGAACATTTTCAGGCTGGTCAACACATGTGAAGTGGCTAAGGAGGCTTGGGATATCCTGAAAACAACTCATGAAGGAACTTCCAAGGTCAAGATGTCAAGACTTCAGCTGTTAACAACAAAGTTTGAAAGTTTGAGGATGAAAGATGAAGAGACCATTCATGACTTTCACATGAATATACTTGAACTGCCAAATGCTTCTAGTGCCCTAGGAGAGAGGATGTTTGATGAGAAGCTGGTGAGAAAAATTCTCAGATCTCTCCCCAAGAGATTTGAAATGAAGGTGACTGCTATAGAGGAAGCTCAAGACATCAGCCAGATGAGGGTAGATGAATTGATTGGTTCCCTTCAGACATTTGAATTAGGGTTGAATGACAGATCAGAAAAGAAGGCCAAAAGCATAGCATTGGTGTCTAGTACTGAAGATGAAAAGAAAGAGTGTGATATTGAAACCCAGGAGGAGCTATCCAATGCGATCGTGATGCTGGGAAGGTAGTTTAATAAGGTGTTGAAAAGAATGGATAGGAGCTATAAACCTTATGTCAAGAACATCACATCTGACATCAACAGGTCAGGTGATCAGATGAAGAAAACCAAAGCAGAGGAGAAGCCTAATAATGACAAAGGAATCCAATGCCATGGCTGTGAAGGTTATGGTCACATCAGAGCTGAATGCCCTACATACCTTAAACAGAAAAAGGGTTTGTCTGTCACTTGGTCTGATAAGGACACTGAAAGTAAAGATGAATCTGCCAAGCATGTCAGAGCAATGACTGGAATATGTGAGTCTGATGATGATTCATGTGATGGAGAGATTACCTATGAGGAGCTAGCTGCATCATATAGAGAGTTGTGCATTAGAAGTGAAGAAGTTTGTCAAGAAGGGGAGAAGCAGAAGAAAATTATAATTCAACTAAAGGCTGAACTGGAGAATGAAGTCAGTCTGCTGAACTCCAAGCTTGATCAAATGGTCAAATATATCATAATGCTGAACAAGGGGACTGATACCTTGGATGATATTCTTCAGACTGGAAAACTGGTTGGAGATATGACTGGGCTGGGATTTGATGGTGAGAAGAAACCTTCTTCAGATGCTAGTTCTTCTGGTCCCAAACATAACTTGTCCCTTCAGATGTCTCAACATCATGGGAAAGTTCATGCTTCTGGACCTAAGCAGTTTGTGCCTCATCAGATATCTCAACATCATGGGAAAGACCATGTTTCTAGACCTAATCATTTTGTGCCCCAACATCATGGCAGAAGACAGCCTCAACATCATGGGAGAAGACATCCTCAAGGGAGAAGACATCCCAACCACTTCAGAGAAGGATTTCAAAGATGGAGATGTCATTACTGTGGAAGATTTGGTCACACAAAACCTTTTTGCTTCAGACTGCGTGGATATCCTAAACCTAGATCAAATCAAAGCATTCATACAAGTGGAAAACAATGGGTTCCCAAGATTGCTGCTAACATCTTGATAACTCATACTTCTCTTAGAGTCTCCACTAAAGAAGACTGGTACTTTGACAGTGGTTGTTCAAGACACATGACAGGAGTGAAGAATTTGCTGGTGGATGTTAAACTTCATTCTTCTGGCCATGTGACTTTTGGTGATGGTGTCAAACGAGAAATCAAGGGTGTGGGAAAGCTGAATTGTGAAGGTGCACCTAGACTTGATGATGTACTGCTAGTCAAGGGGTTGACAACAAATTTGATCAGTATTAGTCAACTATGTGATCAGGGACTCATAGTTAATTTTACAAAAACTGAGTGCATTGTCACAAATGAGAAAGGTGGAGTTATCATGAAGGGTGTTAGGTCTAAGGACAACTGTTACCTATGGGTGTCACAAGACTCAAGTTCCTCCACATGTGTTCTTGCAAAAGAAGATGAAGTCAAAGTATGGCATCAAAAGTTGGGACATCTACATCTGAAGAGAATCATATCTACAGAAGCAGTAAGAGGAATCCCAGAGCTCAAAATTGAAGAAGGAAGAGTTTGTGGAGACTGTCAGATAGGGAAGCAGACCAAGATGTCACATCAAAAGCTTCAACATCCCACTACTTCTAAAGTGTTGGAACTTCTTCATATGGACTTAATGGGGCCTATGCAGGTGGAAAGTCTAGGTGGGAAGAAATATGCTTATGTAGTTGTGGATGATTATTCCAGGTACACTTGGATGAATTTTATCAAAGACAAAACAGAAGTGTTTGATGTGTTTAATGATCTCTGTCAAAGACTCCAAAGAGAAAAGGAGAGCAATGTCATCAGAATAAGAAGTGATCATGGGAGAGAGTTTGAAAATAGCAAGTTTGCTGAATATTGTTCTACTGAAGGCATCAGTCATGAGTTTTCTTCACCTATTACCCCTCAACAAAATGGAGTTGTTGAAAGGAAGAACAGAACCATTCAAGAATCTGCTAGAGCAATGATTCATGCCAAAAAGCTTCCTTACCATTTCTGGGCTAAAGCTATGAATACTGCCTGCTACATTCACAACAGAGTTACTTTGAGAAGAGGTACTTTAGCTACCTTGTATGAGTTGTGGAAGGGAAGAAAACCAAGTGTGAAGTACTTTCATGTCTTTGGAAGTAAATGTTATATTCTGTCAGATCGTGAACAGAGGAGGAAAATGGATCCTAAAAGTGATGAGGGAATCTTTTTGGGATACTCTACAAACAACAGATCTTATAGGGTATTCAACTCCAGAACCAGAGTCATGATGGAATCTGTAAATGTGGTTGTTGATGACTATGGAATGAAGGAAGATGCTGATGTCCTGGATGATGTTGGAACATTTGTTGATGATGTATCAATAGAAGCTGAAGACAGAAGTGTAAATCCCAGTCCTACTGCTGCTGAACCTGAACCAGAGCAGCCTAACAAGGGATCATCCATCAGAGTGCAAAAGGACCACCCAAAAGAGCTTATCATAGGTGATCCAAACTCAGGAGTTACCACTAGGTCAAGAGAAGTTGTGTCAAAATCTTGCTTTGTATCCAAAATTGAGCCCAAAAATGTTAAAGAAGCCTTGAAAGATGAATTTTGGATTAATGCCATGCAAGAAGAGCTGGGAAAATTCAAAAGGAATGAAGTGTGGGATCTTGTACCAAGGCCTGATGGAATAAATGTGATTGGCACCAAGTGGGTTTACAAGAATAAATTTGATGAACAAGGAGTGGTCACCAGAAATAAGGCTAGACTGGTTGCCCAAGGTTACGCTCAGGTAGAAGGAATTGATTTTGATGAGACTTTTGCTCCTGTGGCCAGACTGGAATCTATCAGGTTACTCTTAGGTGTGGCTTGTAATCTCAAATTCAAGTTATTCCAGATGGATGTAAAGAGTGCTTTCTTGAATGGGTACTTAAATGAAGAAGTTTATGGAGATCAACCCAAGGGGTTTATTGATCCAACATTTCCTAACCATGTCTACAAACTAAGGAAAGCTCTTTATGGATTAAAGCAAGCACCTAGAGCTTGGTATGACAGGCTTACTGAATTCTTGGCTCTGAATGGTTACAGAAAAGGAAGAATTGACAAGACATTGTTTGTCAAAGAGGAAGGAGGAAAACTGTTGATAGCTCAAATATATATTGATGACATAGTGTTTGGTGGGATGTCAGAAGCAATGGTTCAACATTTTGTGAAGCAGATGCAATCTAAGTTTGAGATGAGTCTTGTTGGTGAGCTCAGCTATTTTCTGGGTCTGCAAGTTAGACAAATGGAAGACTCCATATATATCTCTCAGAGCAAGTATGCAAAGAACATAGTCAAGAAGTTTGGTCTGGAGAATGCTAATCACAAGAGGACACCTGATTCTACTCACCTGAAGCTGTCCAAGGATGAACATGGAGTGAGTGTGGATCAAAGCCTATACAGAAGCATGATTGGAAGCCTACTGTATCTCACAGCTAGCAGACCTGATATCTCCTTTGTTGTAGGAGTTTGTTCCAGATATCAATCTGAACCTAAAGTTAGCCACATGAATCAAGTGAAGAGAATTCTGAAATATGTGAATGGTACTAGTGACTATGGCATACTATACAGTCATGGATCAGGCACTGAACTGAGTGGATATTGTGATGTTGACTGGGCAGCGAGTGCTGATGATAGAAAAAGTACTTCAGGAGGATGCTTATTCTTAAGGAACAATCTTATCTCGTGGTTTAGCAAAAAGCAGAACTGTGTGTCTCTCTCTACTGTTGAGGCTGAGTACATAGCAGCAGGAAGTAGTTGTTCACAACTGGTTTGGATGAAGCAAATGTTAACTGAATACAATGTCAAGCAAGATGTCATGACATTGTACTGTGATAATCTGAGTGCTATCAAATCTCCAAGAACCCAATTCAACATAGCAGGACTAAGCATATTGACATACGTCATCATTTTATAAGAGATCTGGTTGAAGATAAAGTGGTTGCTTTGGAACATGTTGCTACTGAAATGCAATTAGCTGATATTTTTACTAAGGCCTTAGATGCAAATCAATTTGAAAATTTAAGAAGCAAATTAGGGATTTGCATATATGAGGATTAGTAGAATTTTTTTGAAGTGCAGAAAGGTGATTATTGGTGCAGTTGTCTTATGTGTGTGAGCTTATCTCTTTGGTGAAATTGACAAAAGAAGCAGTTTGGAGGACTGGCTCATGTTTCCTTCTCAGTTTGGCTGTAGTAAGAAGCAGTTTGGTGTAGTTTTTATAATTCAAATGGAAACCCTTGTTTGTATCGCCTGGTCAGTCAAAGTTGTTTGGTGTCTGTGCACCTCTCTCTATTAAGTAATGTGTCACTCCTTCCAAGCTGAGTTACAACAGTTTTTCTTGGTATTTGACCATGTTTGACTAAGTGTCAGAACATTAGGCTTGTTATTCATAGTGTTCTTTTGGCCAATTATGGCTAAAAAGGGGGAGAGTAGTGACTTTGGCTTTGCTGTAGTTCTGTGTTCTGGAGTGCATGTTCTTAGTGATGTTCTGATGATTGTTGGCTTTGTTGTAGTTCTGTGTTCTGGAGTGGATGTTCTTAGTGATGTTCTCTGTGATGTTCTGATGATTTTTGGCTGGTTTTTAGATATGTTGTGGTTCTGCTGCAGGTTCTCTAATATGTGTTTCTACTGTTGTTTCTCTGTTGTGTGCTGATATTATTTTAGCCAAAATTTGCCAAAGGGGGGGATTGTTAGTTCTGAAATTGGCAGCAATTTTGGTAAAACAAAGTGTTGCATCAAGTTGTCTTACTTGATGTCTTGACATGTTGTTTCTAACATTCTGAGTTGGTGTGTTTTAGTATTGCAAGGATTTTGGGCATGATGTCGAACACGATGTTCTGACATCAGTTGACAGAACTTCCAGTTCAGTGTTTTTATGTGCTGCATTTTTTTTTATATATCTTGGGAGATTTTGTTTGAGAGATTGCAGGCGAATTTATTGGAGAAGATTTGTTTTGATACGATCAATTCCTGTTACTTTGTGGAGTATATTTTGTCACTATTTTTATGGCAAAAAGATTTGGAGTTTTATCAGTTTTAATTGAGAATTAATTCTGAGAATTATTATTGCCCAGGCCCAAGAATCTGTTTCTATTTAAAGGAGTCTCAACCCTACTTAGAAACGACGAAGACTAGAGATTAAAGACTGAGTGTCAAGTGTTAGGGTTTGTGTTTTCGTCTGTTATTTGTGAGCCATTCATTCATCTTTCAGATGCTTGAATTGGACTGATTGTTTGAGTTGTATGTTGTCCACTCTAAGCTTTTAAGCACGAGTGTTTGTTCTTGATTAAAGCTTTTAAGCAAGATCAAGTATTGTCATTGAAGTGTGATCTTCTAATATTTGTAATTTTTTTCTATTGTCATCACTGCTGTGATTGAGGGAGAGTGAGAGGTGTCTCATATCTAAGAGTGTCTTAGGTAGAAGTGTCATTAGGTAGTGATTAAGTGAGTAGATTGTCAACTTGTGTGTTGATTATAGAGTCTATGAATTGATACTACTAATAATGAATTTCCTCCCTGGCTTGGTAGCCCCCAGACGTAGGTTGGTAGACCGAACTGGGTGAATAATTCTCTGTGTTTATTTATTACTTTTAAGTGCTGTTACTTTTACTGTCTTGTTCATATAGCAGATATTGATGTTGTGACATCTCACTCGACATCACATATCTGATACCAGAATTTCAAATTATTATAAAAAGAAAATTTCTTTAGGAATTTGTTTGGTAAAAATATATGCAAGTTGAATAGATGATTCCATAAACTCAATCAAGAAATCTCCTTTTGAACACAATCAGTAGTGTTATATTTGTAAAATGCATCGCCTAGGGCGATGCCCTTTGACCGCCTTAGAAGAGGCAACAATAGAAGGTCGCCTTAGAGGAGCTATCGCCTTGCCCTAAAGTCTTCCCTCGCCCCCACGTGGGAAAATGAAGGATAAGACGTTTCTAGGGCAGAAAAAAAGTCAAGGTTATTAACTAACCCACGACTCCATAGGAAATAGGGATTTAACTGTCGACTATTGACTAAGTGGGCGATGGCCCTTTTCAAGGAAAAACTAGGTCCTTGTGACCTCTATAAATACATCTCCTCTCAAGGAGATATGGACCTCGAGTAATACACACTTTTTACACCCTAAAGATCATTGCATTCATTATTGTCTTAACACATTACCGTCACCAATTGTACGCTTTCCACAAAGCACCACCGACCGTCAATAGGGCCTCTCACTTCACATGAGCAAGTCTCATAAATAATCCCAAAATACCACCGTACAGGGCTTCTCACCACTGTGGGCGAGCCCTCACCACCAAAACGTATTATAAACCTACTAAGACCTCTAAGTCTCCATGCCTTTGAAGGGGGAACATGCACGCCTGTACTTTTTTACCAGTGCACAATGCCTAATAAAATGATGTCTAACGTCAAAGTGTTTAGTCCAAAATAAAGTCCTTGATTTTTTGTGAGATTTATGATGTTAGGGTTGTGCCAGTTAATCAGGACAGTTTTGAGATTAATTCATTAACCACATAACTAATATTTCATCTAGATTATTTGTACAAACAAATACCTATGACGACATATTCCTCTTTGGTTATGGATAATGTAATACTTTCATATTTTTCTTATGCCAATAAACAAGAGAATTATCAAGCAAATGCCAAGTTTGTTATTTCTGTGCTTTTGAGGTTGGCATTTATTTTGCTAAAACTACTCTAGCAGCAAGATGTTGTAACATGAAGTTCTAAGTTGCTGCATTCAACATGTCGAATGAAGATGTCCCATACCTGCTCATAGGACATCGCGTTGTGGATTCAGTTTTTAAAGCAGTTTCTGTTGCTGTGTATTGTTACTAAATATTCAGTGAATATTTGGTTATCCTATGTGGCATCCAAAGCATTTTTTTATTGTGATTATTTATTTGTTTTTCGGATTTGCTGATGTTTCTAATTATGGAGACATAATAGGAAACTTTGGATTGAAGACCTATTTTGTTGGAGTTAATTTTACAGATTTGTGAGCAGTCTATTTGCTGCGTTTTTGAAGCCCAATTCAGTCCAGATTAAATGCTATGTATTGACTGATGTAAACCTAGTTTAGGTGTGGAACTTACTTGTGTTTTGTTAGGGTTTCGAGTGTATTTTGTGAGCCTAACTGGTATCATTCTGATAACAGTATAAGGACTGGTTTGTTTTGTGTTGTAAGTTCTGTCAGTTACTCATAAGCTTTTAAGCATTGAGTTTCTTGTGTGTCAATTCTCATAAGCTTTGAAGTATTGAGAATAGTGTGTTTGGAAAGTGTGGCTTTCGGTTTGTTACTTGTGTGGAAAGCTACCAATCACAGGTTGTGGTTGTAGAGGGATTTGAGGAGGGACTCATACCTAGGTGAGTCTTAGGTAGAAGTCATAGGAAGGGTAGTGATTAGGTGATCAGATTATTCGGTTATTGTATGATCTGTGAATTGATACTATCGTATATTGGTTTCATCCCTGGCTTGGTAGCCCCCAGAGTAGGTGTGTTAGACCGAACTGGGTAAACATATCACTGTGTTATTTACTTTCTGCACTGTTATTTTATTTGTTATCTTGTTCATTGTGTTGGATATCAGTGTCTCAACATCTGTATAGGACATCTGATATCTGTGCCGGAATTTCAATTGGCATCAAGAGCTTGCACCCTTAATTGGTTCTGGGTGAGATTCAGGGAAGGTACTTTCTGGTACAATGGACAAGGATGGAGGATTTCTGAACAAACCACCTCTGCTTGATGGTTCCAACTAAGACTATTGGAAACCAAGGATGATAGCATTCATCAAATCCATGGATGATCAAGCATGGAAAGCTGTTATAAAAGGATGGGAGCCCCCAAAGGTTAAAGATGAAAAAGGTACCCCTACTGATGTGATGAAGGAAGAGGAAGACTGGGATGATGCAGATTACAAAGGGTCTGTGGGAAATTCCAAAGCCATGAATGCATTGTTTAATGGCGTTAACAAGAATATCTTCAGGTTGATTGAACACTGCACCATTGCTTGGCAGGTCTTGAAGATTGCTCATGAAGGGACCTCTAAAGTGAAGATGTCAAAACTTCAGATTCTCACTACCAGGTTTAAAAATTTGAAGATGAAGGAAGATGAGAGCATTCATGACTTTCACATGAACATTATTGAGATAGCTAATGCTTCAAGTGCTCTAGGTGAGAAGATGTCTGACAGCAAACTGGTCAGAAAAATCCTCAGATCTCTACCTAAGAGATTTGACATGAAAGTGACTGCTATTGAGGAAGCTCAGGACATAGATAAAATGAAAGTGGATGAACTTGTGGGATCACTTCAAACATTTGAATTGGGGATCAGTGAAAAGACTGAAAAGAAGAAGAGTACAGCTTTTGTGTCAAAGGCAAGTGATTCAGAAAGGGAAAGTAATCTGGACAGAGATGAAGGCCTCTCAGAAGATCTGGTGTTACTAGGCAAACAATTTAACAAAGTACTCAGAAAGGTGGATTGGAAGTCAAGATCAAATGTTAGGGACAAGCCATCTGACATCAGTAAAAATCAGAATGCTAGGAGAAATACCAGTACTGAAGGTAATTCTAACCAAGAGAGAGGAGCTCAGTGTCATGAGTGTGAAGGTTTTGGGCATATAAAGTCTGAGTGCCCCACATATCTCAAGAGGCAAAAGAAGGGGCTATCAGTCTCATGGTCAGAAGACGGCTCTGAAACTGAAACTGATGAGAAGTCTGGAAAGAGGGTCACAGCATTAACAGGTGTGTGTGAGTCTGATGAAGAATCAGTCAGTGATGATCTTACTTTTGAAGAGCTAGCTGCTTCCTATAAGAACTTATGCATTAAAAGTGAAGAAGTGTGTCAGCAGAAAGAAGAACAAAAGAAAATCATTGCTCATCTAAAAGCTGAACAGGTAGAGCATTTGGCTACTATCTCTGATCTAAAAAGTGAAGTGGTTATTCTGAACTCTAAACTGGATAATATCATCAAGACAGTCAGAATGCTTAATAGCAGCTTTGATGTGCTTGATGAGATTCTGAAGTCAGGGAGAGATGTTGGAGATGTTAGGGGTCTCGGGTTTGAAAGTTCCAGCGAGATGGACAAGGGAAAATGGCCTAAAGTGACATCTGCTCAACCTAAGAAAGAATCAAAGATGTCGTATAACATGTTGCAACATCCTCACAGACATCAGAAGAATTTCACAAGAAGAAAGAATCAAAGATGGAAATGCCTCTATTGTGGAAGGTTTGGCCATATAAAACCCTTCTGCTACAGATTATATGGCTACCCCAAGACTGAATTACAGTCTAGTAGGAAACAAGAGTGGGTTGGAGCAACAAAAGTGTGGACTCCCAAGAGTACTGCAGAGGAACACATAGCTCATAAGCCCTTCAGTGTCTTTGCAAGGGAAAAGTGGTACTTCGACAGTGGATGTTCCAGGCACATGACTGGTATCATGGGATGTCTGTCAGATGTTAAGTCTCATCCTGTGTACTACATGACCTTTGGTAATGGATCAAAAGGGAGAGTAATGGGTGTTGGAAAACTGGACTGTGCAGGTCAACCCAATCTGGAGGAGGTATTACTTGTTGAAGGGTTAGATGCAAACTTGATCAGCATAAGTCAATTATGTGATCAAGGTCTCAAGGTCAACTTTACCAATTCTGAATGTCTGATAACAAACAAGAAGGGTAAGGTTATCATGAGAGGTAAGAGAGCATCAGATAATTGCTATCTATGGAGTTCTGAGAACACTGGAATAAGCTTGGAGACTAAGAAAGATATTGGAAAGACTATTAAGTTAGAACAGGTGCTGATAAATTGTAAAGCAACTCATGATGTTTGCTTGGTGAAATGTAATAATGAGCTTAAACTTAGTAAGTATGCCAGCAAGGTAAGTTTAGAAGGAGAATTTGATAAATGTGAACTTGAGGCGAATCGGGTAATCAAATTTTGTGAATTCCACTCTACTCTGGGCCCAGTCCTCAAAAGTATAAATAGGCGGGCAAACACACCATATTTTCAGCAAACTTACTCTACACAAATTCCTCTTGCCCTTTCTCTTCAAAGTTCACCTGTCTTAGGGTTTTCTCCTAACATTCTCAAGACTGTACCGTGTGATCAATTAAACATGTCTCAACATCATAACTCAGAATCCATGCACAGCTCCTCTGATAACACTGGTTCTCCATGAATCAATGTTGGAGATGAAGAATCACTGCGGATGATCAATCTCTCTGACCTAGTGCTCGATATTGCTCCTCGGAATGTCATGTCGGCTGACCCTAAAGTCAAACAGCAAGCTTCTCACACAACGAATGTCAACATTCCAGGTAAGAAGTCTAAACCTTTCTCACCTAGGAAGAAAGTCCACTGCATGACTAGTTTGTATGTTGACCAAGTAAGCCCTAGGAAAAACGTGGCTGAAAAGGGGTCTAAATCTGGCTTAGTTGAGAAGAAGAAGGATTCTAAATCACGAGATGTACACAAGAATTCCACTGATGATGATGCTGTTAAAAAGGATAAGGAACCTAGGAGGGTTGTTACCACGATTCTGAGTGGAATTAAGGCAGATGTCCCAACATCCGTGATAGAAAATCTCAATAGCAGCCCTACTGATAGGACTGATGATGGTATTCCCATGCATGTGGACCGTGAAAGAAGAAGTAAGAAGAAAGCGGATGTAAGAAGGACTGATGATGTTATTAATGTTGATGACCTCACATCTGATGAGGAACCTATTGCTGGAATGCTGAGAAAAATTAAGAGAATAAGAGAAAAAATGGTGATAAGTGAAGGCTCCAAGTCTTCGAAACTGCATGGAAAATCTGAAGGAGGGGAGGGAAAAGTGCGAGCAAGGCCTCCTAAACATTGGAGCAAGGTTGTAGTGCCCACTAAGAAGAGAAAAATCACTGATCACAGTGAATCTGACTATGAAGTTGAAACAGATGTCCAGGACATCATTGGTATGAAAACCTCCACCTGCAAGAAGACTTCTACTGAAAGTTCTATGAGAAATACAGATAGATGGAGAACTGTAGATCAAAGGAGGATTGCTCTGGAGAGAGAGTTGGGGAAGGATTTCGAAAAGTACAAAGAAATCATGGAGCTCATTGCAGCGGCTGGATTGATGAGAACAGTGTCCAAGTTAGGACCCTGCTATGGAAATCTAGTCAAGGAATTTGTGGTGAATATATCTGAAGAGTGTGATGAGAACAGGGGCAACAATCTCAGAAAAGTATCTGTGAGAGGAGAAGCTGTCACCTTTTCACCTAAAATTATCAACAACTATCTGGGCAGGAGTAAGGAACCTCAACCTGAGTTAGAGGTTACAGACAATACTGTTTGCAAGGAGATAACAGGTGGCTGTATTAGACATTGGCCAAATGAAAAGAAGTTGTCGTCGGGAAAACTAAGTGTCAAATATGCCATCCTCCACAGGATTGCGGTTGTAAATTGGGTTCCTACAAATCACACATCTATTATTTCCTCCACACTTGGCAGATTCATGTATGCTATCGGGAAAAAGATTTCTTTTGATTTTGGATCATACATCTTTGAACAGATTTTGAAACAAGCTAGCTCACCTGCTGTTAAGATGCCTATATGTTTCCCTTCCTTGATCTGTGGTATTATTCTAGAACAGTGTCCTAATCTTGTGTTGAGGGGAGACACTGCGCTCAAAAGAAAACCTCCTATGTCCCTTCACTACAAGCTACTTGGTGGAGCACATGTCTCAGACATTGTTGGGACATCTTCACAGACTTCCAGTCAGGCTAATCTTGATGATGACGTCATTGCACAGCTGCAAGAAACGTGCAAGGAATTGGAAGACTCCATCAGAAGAGACACTGCTCGGAAGGCCAAACTCGAACAGCTAATCAAAACCTTCATGGAGAAAAGGAATGCTTCTGCTAGGACAACTGGTAAAGACAAAGGAACTGCTGAAGATGATGCCTCTGTAGAATCTGATAGAGAATGTGAGCAGAGTTCAGATGACTCAGGATCTAGGAGTGGTGATACTGATACTGATGTTGTTACTGATGGAGAGAGTGAAGACATTGCAGAATCTGATGGTGCTGCAGAATAATGGCTTAATTTCTGCAGAAGTTTTATTTTTGCTTTTGTTGTTTTTGTCTGAACACCTGAATAGTTTTTCTTTGTATCTCCTCTGAACTTTACTCTGGTTTATTTTTACTTTGACTTATTCTACTTGCCTTTGTCATATTTATGGCTAAAAAGGGGGAGTAGTATGTTTGTGTGGGGAGTGCTTGTGTGGTTGTGCTGCTGCAGTAGTTGAGGGGGAGAATGTGAAATGTTGCAGTAGTTGAGGGGGAGTTTTGCTATGCTACTTTGATGTGTTGTTTGCTATGCTGTGTGTTGTATGCAGCTGAAGGGGAGTGCTGCTATGCTGGATGTTTTTTTGCTGTGTGATGTTGGTATTTCGCTGCTGTCTAATATAGATGTTTTTTGTGTGCTGCTTGCTGCTTCTTTGCAAGTTTTTTTTGTGTAGTTTTAGCCAAAATAAGCCAAAGGGGGAGATTGTTATTTCTGTGCTTTTGAGGTTGGCATTTATTTTGCTAAAACTACTCTAGCAGCAAGATGTTGTAACATGAAGTTCTAGGTTGCTGCATTCAACATGTCGAATGAAGATGTCCCATACCTGCTCATAGGACATCGCGTTGTGGATTCAGTTTTTAAAGCAGTTTCTGTTGCTGTGTATTGTTACTAAATATTCAGTGAATATTTGGTTATCCTATGTGGCATCCAAAGCATTTTTGGATTGTGATTATTTGTTGGTTTTTCGGATTTGCTGCTGTTTCTAATTATGGAGACATAATAGGAAACTTTGGATTGAAGACCTATTTTGTTGGAGTTAATTTTGCAGATTTGTGAGCAGTCTATTTGCTGCGTTTTTGAAGCCCAATTCAGTCCAGATTAAATGCTATATATTGACTGATGTAAACCTAGTTTAGGTGTGGAACTTACTTGTGTTTTGTTAGGGTTTCGAGTGTATTTTGTGAGCCTAACTGGTATCATTCTGATAACAGTATAAGGACTAGTTTGTTTTGTGTTGTAAGTTCTGTCAGTTACTCATAAGCTTTTAAGCATTGAGTTTCTTGTGCGTCAATTCTCATAAGCTTTGAAGTATTGAGAATTGTGTGTTTTGAAAGTGTGACTTTCGGTTTGTTACTTGTGTGGAAAGGTACCAATCACGGGTTGTGGTTCTAGAGGGATTTGAGGAGGGCCTCATACCTAGGTGAGTCTTAGGTAGAAGTCATAGGAAGGGTAGTGATTAAGTGATCAGATTATTCGGTTATTGTATGATCTGTGAATTGATACTATCGTATATTGGTTTCGTCCCTGGCTTGGTAGCCCCCAGAGTAGGTGTGTTAGACCGAACTGGGTAAACATATCACTGTGTTATTTACTTTCTGCACTGTTATTTTATTTGTTATCTTGTTCATTGTGTTGGATATCAGTGTCTTAACATCTGTATAGGACATCTGATATCTGTGCCAGAATTTCAAAGTTCCATCAGTACTTTTCTTATCCATTTTATATCCTTCATAATATGAATCTAAGTACCCAACCAACGTGAAAATTGTCCCTTTAGGATACCATAAACCCATGTGTTGTGTACCAGTGAGGTGTGATTTTTTTGGGATTTGCTTTAAAATGTGATCAAATGTAAAAACTAAACATGATATCAGGGTGATCTGCAGTAAGACAAAAAAAAGGAGTCAATCATACATTTGTACTTACTTTCTTCTATTGACTTTCATCCCTCATTTTTCTAAGTAACATTAAGCTCTAATGGGAGTTGATATATCTTTAACACTTTGCATCTCAAATATTTTGAGAAGCTCTTCAAAGTATTTTGATTAATTTATAAAAATTATTACCTTTGTTTAATGAATTTGAAGACCAAGGAAGTAATAAAACTCATCCATCATAGACATTTCAAATTCACTTTGCATGATTTTAAAAAAATCCTTACACATAGATTCATTAGTAGCACCAAAGATATTTTATGCATATAAATTTGAACGAGAAGAATGTCATGCTTAGATTTTTAAAAAAAATAAAAAGGTGTTGTATAAATTCCCCTTTTTTCAAAGTTGTTTTGAAGTATAAATTTGTTCAATCAATCATACTAAGAACGGGGGACTTGTTTTAAATCATATAGAGCTTTTTCAACAATAAAATGTGATTTGGAAAAGAAAAGTTTTTAAACCCATGGGGATTGATCAACATATAATTACTATTGGATGTAGTTGTTAAGGAATACACTTTTAACATCAATTTGGTATAGTTTAAAATACATGATGCAAGAGAAAGCAAAAAAGCAAATGAATGACTTACATTCTAGCTACAGGAACATAGGTTTCATCAAAATATATGTCTTATTGTTAAATTGTAACCTTTTGCAATAAGTCTTGCTTTGCTTCTTAAAATAATACCATTTTCATAAAGTTTGTTACGAAATACTCTTTTGATTCCAATCACAATGTTAGTTTTAAGTTTTTAAAATCCATGATGTAAGAGAAATAAAAAAGCATATGAATGAATTCTTTTATAACTACATGAACATAGTGTCATACCCAAAATTTTGACCACAAGATTTCCCATCATTTTGAAAATTATTACCACAATATGGATGTACCATCATACCTCATCAATCTCCCCAAGGATTGTTGAGCATTCACTATAATTAAGAATTAGGGTTTTGAGCCCTCTCAGAGCACTTAGACAAAGGATCAATCAAGAAATGGCATGATATTCAACTTGTCTAGCCTCTCAAACACCCATAAAGGATCAAGAGGTCTCCCACATCAAGAATCAAGCACAAGGTTGCAACATTCCAAGAGGGTCAAGCCTTAAGATCGCTAGTGTCACCAAATTAGGGTTTTGGTCGACCAAGGCCTCCAGATGAAAATTTTCATCTGGGCATGAGCCAATATTTCAAAACATGATCCAAAATGCTCCAAGGGACCTCATGAATCCAATCATCAAGTCAAATTAGCATCAGCAGAAGCATTCATAAAAAATCAGGAATTAGGGTTTCTTGACCTAATTCACCCCTAAGTTGACTTTTGAGGCAAGACATGAACCAAGACCTCAAGACATGATTTGAGGGCCTCAAACACACCACATTGGTCCATTTACAACAATGGATTGATCCAAGAAGCTTGATTCACAAGTTTCAAATTCATCTGGACCATAATTAGGGTTTTGAAGAAAACGTCAATTGTACCTTTGACTTTGGACCAAGACATGCTCCTAAACCTTGGGACATGATTCAAGGCACCCTAAAAAAACCTATGGAATACATCCATTAGGTTTAAATTAGGTCAAGAACTTGATTGCATGGAGGATCACACAGTTTGGAATTCATCTAACTAAAAGTCAACTACGCCGAAAATCAAGTTTGTCTTTTTGAATTTTCTCACAAATATGGCTCCCCTAAGTCAAAAACAATGTTAATGTATGGTTTTGATCATCATTCATCAAGAAAAATCAAGTTTTATTTCAGTTTGTTTTAAGTCATTCAATATGTCTTTTGTATTTCAGTCCAAACTCAACTTTACTTTGACCTGTACTGTTACTATTCATATCCCATTAACTTTATTTGAGTGAACTTTTTGTCTTCTTGAATTAGAAGTCACAACTTTTGAAGCATTAATTTTAATACCATTAACTTTTTGTCTTCTTCAATTATAAATTAAAACTCTATTTAGTTTTAGTTTATGCTTTAATACACATGAAAATAATAAATTATCAAATTATTTTTACTCAACTACTTCATTATTATTTTAGATATTACTTTATAATTTATTAACATTATGTAGTACTATAAATAAATGTGTTTTTTTTATCTTCTATATACAACAACATTCATTATTAATTTGTCCAAATATTTTTTTATAATATTCACAGTATAAATATTTTATTACCAACTTATTTTTTTCAATCACTTAACTTGCGTGTTATAAAAGATTATTTATATAGTGTTTTCTATTAAACATTGAAATAAAAGTTAGTTAATTCTTTCAATAATAAATCATTATTTAATTTATCTATAATTTCAAAAAAGTATATACATAATAAATGTAAGACTTACTATGTATTTTTTTTTTTTTAAATTATTGCTTATTATTTATTTTAAATATGTTCAATGTATCTTATTTTATTTCATAAGAAGTTAACCATAAACATTCATATTAAAACTATTAATGTTTGAAAATAAATGTGATGCCTAAAATAATATTCTTAATGATAAATGTGTTTTTTAGGTTTCTAATATTTCAAAGTCTTTAAAGTAAGTGGTTAAAGTAACAGTTATTCTATTTTTTTAATCCACTGTCTTTAATATTTATACGCAACTAACAATTATTAACCCTTTTTGTAAGTTAACACAAATTAAAAACGGTGGACAAATATAATTAATTAAAATACGTTAATTTACAAATACTACATAATCACATTATTACTTTTATCAATAATTTCAAAATAAATTAATATTTAAGCTTCATATATACCATTCTTTCTAACTTATTAACACAGGGGAAAACTAAATTTATGCTCCAAATATAAATAATTATATTATTTTAATTCAAAATTTTAACTTTATTGGTTAAATAAAATTTTTTATCTATTTTTTTCATTCTTATTACATTTCAAAAACTAATCTGTGTAACACACCGGTCTTCGTGCAAACGCACGAGTATCCACGACAATATCCGTGGGAACGCATATGTTATTGTACGGCTTCAAATTCGTTGTTGATTATACCCACTAAATTATTATATCTTTTAAAAATAATTACTTTTTTTGTTGAAAATTTAAATTTTGTTAATTTTAATTTCAAATAAATGCGCGTAGCATACCAGTACCCGTGCGAATGCACGAGTCTCCCACTATATATATATATATATATATATATATATATATATATAATGAAACGGAGGAAAGACTCGATCTACTACGGGTCACTAACCCGTAATTAAGTTCTTTATTGAAAAAGCATATTTCCTTTGCTCCATAATTGTAATTAACGAAGTGATCAGAATAAGATCCTTTCTAATCAAGTTTTCCTCTATACAATGAATGAAAATGGTGATTTTACTACATGTTTATGCACTTGCATTGAAAATAGAGTTATTGAATTACAGGTGACAATACATCCATCATGTAAGTTACTGCTATCTCTTTCTTAGAATTCAAATCCTATTCTCAAAAAATAAACATTTAATATCAACTAGATGATTATATATATATATATATATAGGTTTGCTATAATATACTTGATCGTGAGGGCTGGATCAAATCCTGTTGAAGTGGGCCACCAAGTACGTCTGAGATGCTGGGCGTATGAAGAGGAGGAGGGGGTGTACCTGCAAGGCACTTCGACGCTCAAGTAAGAAAGGGTCAGAGAAAAGGGGCAAGTACAAAGTATCAGTTTCAAGGGTGATTTTTGGATACCTGACCCTCTCAAGTATGAGTTCCTCGTACGGAAGCGGTTCGTTCCGAGCATCTCCTCGTGGGAGACTCTTGAGTTTTTCATTTAATGTTAGGGCTTAGGCCGGGGACGTTATCCTCGGCCCTTTGCGCGCCCTTTCACTTGACTAGCGGTGGAAGGGTGGATTTGATAGGGTCTGAACCAATTTCGGGGAGCGTTTCGACATGTACGAGTACGCATTTAAAGAGCTGGGACTGAGGTTGTCGTTCACCGATTTCCAGCAATCAGTATTCGTGCATCTGGATCTGGCTCTGACGCAGCTGCACCCCAACTCACTGGCATTCATCCGGGTGTTTGAGTTGACGTGCGAGAATTTGAGGATAGGGGTTACTCTCCCTTTGTTTTTCATTGTCTTCCATCTTCAACGATAGTTGACGGGGAGAAAGTATAACTGGGTTTCGTTGAAACAGCCCCGCAAGCTGTTCAATCCCTTTTCAGAGTCGATTCGGACGTTCAAGGAGAGGTTCTATATTATAGAACCTGTATCAGGAGCCACCCAGGATAACACGTATGTCTGGGCGATTCAAGTTGACGAGGAGGACAACGACAGGCGTGATGAGGCTGGGAGGTTCATCGGGGAAAGAGAATTCAAGTTCCCTTTTCACTGGGGACCTGGCCACTTTACCAAGGAGCCCAACGAGTATGTTCTCCAGCCGCACAACCTAGACGGGCAGGATGTCGTTGCTTACGATACGCTGGTGAAGTACGGTAGCTCTTTTCGTCTTGATGAATGCTGGACGAAGAAGGGTGACCTCATCTTCGAGGAGGATGGTAGCCATAGGGTGAAGTATCGTTTCATTAACACCAAGGCGCTTTTGGAGTGTAAGACTCCTGCGGAAGCTTACAAATTACTCGGTAGTCTTAGTCATTTTAACTTGCCCGACTTATGTTTCCTTCCTCGTCTAACATGTTTGTTTTGCTTTTGCAGGTGAGATGCCTTCTGCTCATGAAAGAATGGTAAATAATGCTATCGCGAGGAACAAGCCCGGGGCGGCTGCACCCAAGTCTCGATTTGCCCAACATGCTCATACTCCTCCTCAGCCTGCTGCGGGGACCTCCTCGCCTACTCCCCAGGGGTCTCCCTTGCCTCTGGCCTCATGGTCCAAGCAGTTCAGGGCCACTGAAGGGGTAGATCTCACCCGGGCGCCAGAAAAGGGGAAGTTCGAACTTCCTCCGTGTATTCTTGATAGAAGGTTCTTCGAACGGACGTCGTTGGTCGTGTCGCGGGCAGAGTCTATCCAGCTGGAGGGCATGGATCTCCCGAGCAAGAGGGCGCTGGTGGCCTAAGATGCCTCTGCACTGGTCAGAGTTTTGGAGATGGCGGCCATCTATACTGAAGAGGACTCTACAACTGAGTCTGAACTCAGAGCTGTTCGGGCTACCATGGCATCTCTTGAGGAGACGGTGAGGAAAGCCAAGGAAGAGGCTAAGGGTGCAGATAATGCTCGAAAGAAGGCGGGCGAGGAGGTGACCAGGCTAAAGGGGGAGAACTCTACGCTGGCCGCGGAGAAGAAGGCAGCTGAGGAGCTAGTCGAGCAACTGAGGTTGGCAAGCGCTCCAGGTGAGGATGAACCAGAGGATGTCCGGGAAATGAAGACTAGGTCCGAGCTGGTTGCTCGTCTGCTGAAGGCCGAGGACGACAATATTGTCATTGGGGATGAGTCTTTTAAGAATGTCGTGGTCCAACTGCGGGTTGTCAACCCCAGGGTTGAGTTCTCCACCGAAGGCATCCACTACTTGGCTCATGTCGAGGATGGCAGGATAGTCAGTCCGAACTCCCTCCTTGGTGGTGACGAGCATGCCGAAGTTTTGAACGAGGAGACCCAGGGGCCTGAGCCCAATCTCGAGCAGCCTGAGCGGATGGAGGAGGAGTGATGGGATCTTTACTCTTGTTGTAATTTGTCCGGCCTGCGTGCCGTGTATTTTTGTAACTTATTTTGAATGGGGGTGTGGCCCCCGGTTTATGTAACAAGCATAATTGTGGTCTTTACGGCCACTTATCATTTTAAATTATGCGTCCGGTCCTTGTGGCCGGTTTTGTGATTTGCATGGCTTTATTCGTTATAAATTATGCTAAGTGTTGTATTTTTTCTCGGCATGTATGTATGCCCGTAATGGGGATTACTTTGATTTGCTTTAAGTTTTAGGGGATTGCTCGTTGTATATGTGTTTGGCAGTGAGGGGTACTGGTCGAACGACAGGGGAATATCCGGGCGAGAGAGCGGAGCTCAGGTCGCGTTTGAGGCCTGAGTTCGCAGCGTGAACCTCCCATTGTGAGCTGGGTGTTCTGCCTATCGTGGTACTTTGACGACGGCAGTGCTCGATTGAGGGACCGCTGTCGAGCAGGAACCTGGCTCGTTCCTGAGCGGGGTTCTGCTTTACTGTCATGCGACGCTTGTACCTAAGCGCGAATGTGGTCGGTGGGTGATGTTCGTCGTTGTGACGGATCAAACCGACAGTTAAGGCCTTAGCTATAATATTGCTTTAGCTTTTCGGCGTTCCATGGTCGAACAAGTTCTTCCCCGTTGAGATGTTCTGGGTAATAGGCCCATTCTCCGTTTTTGCCCGGACACGATAGGGTGCTTTCCAGTTAGCGGCTAGTTTGCCTTCCCGAGAGTCCTTATGGTTTCTTCTTAGGACAAGGCTGCCCACGTCGAACTCTCGTCGTATCACCTTGGCGTTGTGCCTGATGGTAATTTTCTGTTTCAGCGAGGCTTCGCGGAGTGCTGCCCCTGATCGAACTTCCTCGACGAGGTCGAGTTCCTTCTTTAATGATTCGTCGTTCATCTTCTCATCTAGGGGCGATTCTGTCCGCCTGGAGGGTACGTGAACTTCGATTGGGATCACAGCTTTGGTCCCGTAAGCTAGGCGAGAGGGTGTCTCCCCGGTTGAAGAGTGTGGAGTTATGCAGTATGGCCATAAGACATTGTGCAGCTCATCAACCCAAGCTTTCTTCGTTTCATCCAGCCTCCATTTGAAGCCTCGAAGGATGACTCGGTTCGCCGCTTCGGCTTGCCCGATTGTCTGAGGATGTTCGACGGATGCGAAGTGTTGCTTTGTGCCCAACTGGGCGATGAAGTCCTGGAACTTTCTGTCCGTGAACTGTGTCCCATTGTCCGTGACTATCGCCTGGGGGATGCCAAAACGTGCGAGGATGTTTCGTTTGTAGAAACGCAGTATGTTAAGGGCAGTTATCTTGGCCAGAGCCTCCGCTTTATCCATTTTGTGAAGTAATCCACGCCTACTATCAAGTATTTATTCTGGTTTGATCCTACCACGAATGGCCCCAGGATGTCCAGGCCCCACCAGGCAAATGGCCATGGGGAGGACATGGCCTTGAGCTTGTTAGGTGGTGCTAGGTGCATGTCCCCGTGCTGTTGGTATTTATCGAATTTCTTCACGTGTTCCTTAGCGTCTTGCTGCATGGTTGGCTAGTAATACCTTGCTCGAAGGGCCTTTCGCCCACGGGACCTTCCTCCGAGGTGTTGGGCGTTGATTCCTTCGTGAATTTCATGCAAGATGTGGGTGACCATTTCTTCCTCGACGCACTTGAGCAGCAGGATGGAGAACCCTCGCCTGTAGAGTTTATCTTCGACCAGGACGTAGAAGCAGGCTCTTCGCCTGACCATGCTGGCTTCTTTTGGGTCGGACGGGAGTTCGTCCTTAGCGAGATAGTTGTAAATGGGGGTCATCCAGCAGTTTCTGTTGCCGATCATTTGTACGTCAAGTGTCAGGGAAGTTTTTTCGATGCTTGGTCGAGGAAGCACTTCCTGGATGACGGACTTGTTTCCGCCCTTCTTCTTCGTGCTTGCTAGTTTAGACAAAACGTCTGCTCGGACGTTGTGTTCGCGGGGAACATGCTTTACCTCTACCGCTGTGAACTTCGCCATCTTCTCTTTGACCAAAGCTAAGTATTCGGATAAGTTGTCGTTTTTGGCTTGATATTCTCCTCGAACTTGGAGGGCCACGAGTTGCGAATCTGTGCAGATGATGATTTCTTCCGCGTCGAGATCTCCGGCTAGGCGTAAGCCGGCGAGGAAGACTTCGTACTCAGCCTGGTTGTTTGAGGTGGGGAAGGATAGGGTCAGCGATACTTCAATGATGATTCCTTCATCGTTCTCCAATATGATGCCTGCCCCGCTCCCAGCCAAGCTGGATGCTCCGTCTACGAAGATGGTCTATTTGCGTGCCCCGCAGGGCGGGGAATTTGTGAACGTAATTTTTGCGACGAAGTCAGCCAAAGCTTGGGCTTTGAGGGATTTTCTGATTTCATACTGGACATCGGATTCGGACAGCTCTAGCGACCATTTGAGCATTCTGCCGGCCATGTCTGGTCGTCCTAACAGCTGCTTCACGGGTTGATCTGTCCGGACCACAATCGTGTGGGCCAGGAAGTAGTGTCTCAGTCTTTTAGCTGCGTTGATGAGGGCCAGCGCCACTTTCTTTATCTATTGGTATCTCAGTTCTAGTCCCTGTAGTGCTTTACTCGTGAAATATATGGGCTTTTGCCCGTCAGGAGTATCGCGGATAAGAGCGGCGCTCACTGCCTCGGACGCTACGGTGAGATACAGATACAGAGTCTTGCCGTTGTCCAGGCGAGAGAGGACCGACAGTTCTGAGAGTGCCCGTTTCAGGTAGAGAAGAGCCTGGTCACATTCCTCGATCCATTCGAACGCTGCCTTCTTGCGGAGAAGTTTGAAGAATGGTAGGGCGTGCTGGGTAGATTTGGCCACGAAACGGGATAATGATGCGAGCATTCTGTTGAGGGACTGGATGGATTTCTTCGACTTGGGCGTTGGAAACTCGGAGAATGCCCGACACTTGTCGGGGTTGGCTTTAATTCCCCGCTCCGTTAGGTAGAAATCGAGGAATTTACCTGCCCGGACACCGAACATGCACTTCTCCGGGTTGAAACGCATCTGGTATTTCTTGGCCTGTTTGAAGACCTTCCTCAGATGGGCAGTATGATCGGTTTCCTCATGGGATTTAACGATCATGTCGTCCATATAGACTTCGAGCATGTCTTCTATCTCTCCCCGAAAGACCTTGTTCATCATCCTTTAATAGGTCGCGCCTGCGTTCTTCAGGCCGAAAGGCATTACGTTGTAGTAATAGTTGCCCAATTCGGTCATGAAGGTCGTGTATTTTTTATCGCTCATTGCCATTGGTATTTGATTATAGCCCGAATAGGCGACCATGAATGATAAAAGTTTAAAACCGACAGAGTTATCAACAAGTTTATCAATATTGGGGAGGGGTAGGCATCCTTCGGGCACGCCTTATTAAGATCGGTATAGTCAATGCACATTCGCCATTTGCCATTATATTTTTTCAAAAGTACAACGTTGGACAACCAAGTAGTGTACTTGGCCTCCGAGATCAATTTGGCCTCGAGGAGGTCCTTTACAGCTTTTTCTGTAGCCTCCGTTTTCTCCGGAGAGTGCTTCCTCCTACGTTGTGCTACTGCTTTGACGACTGGGTCAATCGTGAGTTGATGGCAGGCAACGGATGGGTCCAAGTCGGGCATCTCGGTGGTGCTCCAGGCGAACAGATCAGCGTTCTCACGGAGACAGGCTTTGAGTTGCTTCCTTGCGATGTCGGGGAGATCCGCTCCAATCTTTACTCCCCGCTGGGGGTCGTCGCCGAACAAGACGAGCTCAAAGTCGCCATCCGGGATGGGACACATCGGATGGGAGCTGTTGTTGGTTGTGGCATATGAGCTGCTCCAGGCTGCTTGGTCCTCCTTATGGTCCTCCTCGGGGAAGCGGCTGTCGAGGTCAATGGAGTCGACCTGAGGCAGAGGCTTTGCTTCCTCGGAACTGCTGGGCAAGGCTGGCTTGTTTGATACCTTTGGCTTGGACGCGATGGCGTTGATTCCCTTCGTGGCTGCTTTGAAACACCATCGTGCGGCTTCGATGTCGCCGTGGAGGGTGGCGACCATCCCCTTTGAAGTGTAATACTTCATCTTGAGGTGGACGGTTGAAGGCACATCTACCAACTCGGCCAACGTTGGTCTTCCGAAGACACACTAGTATAGTGACGGGCAATCAATTACCAGAAACTGCACTTTGACGAACCTGGCCGTCTATATTGATCCAAAGGTTACGATCAGTTTGACGTATCCCCAGGGTTTGGTCACTGATTCGTTGAATCCTTGCAAATTAGACCCCACATAGGGGGTGAGGTGTGATTCGTCCAGCTAAAGTGTTAAAAACAGCTGGGAGTACATAATGTCGACAAAGCTGCCTTGGTCGACGAGGATTCTGGGAACATCGAAGTTTTCCATTCGAGCTCTGACGAGTAAGGGTATGCTCGAGTTTGGAGATCCTTCGAAGAGCTCTTCCCGGTAGAAGGAGGTGAGGATAGAGCCCTTCTGGGCTTGGTCGAGGGTGGTCACCTTATTGGAGTTCGTGCTGATTAGGTGCTCGAATTTTCTTTTCACGGAGCCCACCGTGACTTTGTTGAAGCCTCCACCTAAGATGACCATGGTGGAGGGGAATGTTTCCCACGGGCTGTGGGCCGTGAAATAGGCAGGTGTCATACCCCAAATTTGTCCCACCCTCTCATTTTTCTTATACTAAGATTGTTGTTGCTTCATGGAATTCTCTCAAGATCATCATGTAGCTTTGGCCATGATCCTTTAAAATCTAGGGTATGAAGGTCTTGTTTGTGCTCAGTGTAACTACAGGCTTTTGCAAGTGTGTTGAATTCAAGAGAAGATAAAAGAAGGCATCTTCATTCTCATAGTCAAAAAATGATCATTTGGTTTCAGGTGGATTTTAAATCTTGTTTCCATTCATACTTCAAATAGATCTTGTACCATTCATTTCTCAAGCCTTGATGCAACTGGTTTCAAGTTATAAGGCAACTGCTTCAAAATGGTGTTGGATCATGCTTTAAGATGATCAAATGTCATGATTGGAACTGATCTTCCTAAAAATCATGGGTGGAATTGTTTCAAGAGTAGTCTTGTTCATAGGATCTTTCATTTTTAAGATAAGGTTCATTGGTGTTCAAGCCATGAAAGTCAAATTATAGTTTTAGGCCACCATTTGAATGGATTACGTAAACCATGAGATCATCATTTTATTTTCATAAAGTTATGATTAATTGGTGTCCAAGAGTGTTATGCCATGACACATTTAAACTTGGTTC
This sequence comes from Lathyrus tuberosus, assembly GCA_022829125.1. NCBI lineage: Eukaryota > Viridiplantae > Streptophyta > Magnoliopsida > Fabales > Fabaceae > Lathyrus > Lathyrus tuberosus. The sequence goes on along the minus strand of JALAZF010000812.1, from coordinate 334,490 downwards.
AAGTTCTAAATTATGCTAAGGTTTGAAACCAAAAGGGCCAAGTCGTCATAAATCTGAATTATATAGTTACAAAGGTTACCACAAGATACGATGGATGTCAAAATTTTGATTTGTGACTAAGTTTAAGTTACGAGTGCAAGTTGTGATGCTTCATTGGAATTGTTTCGAAGCATCATTAGCTTGTATTCAAACCACATGATCAAAAGTGTATTCCAAGTTAAGATTAACTTTTCATAAGTTGATTTGATGCCCTGCTTTTATGTCAGTCATGATTAAATGGTTTGCTTTGTAAGTGAGGTTATGTCCAAGACGTGTTTCAATCTTTGTGGCCAGAATTTCAAACATAAGCCATAATTGCAGGCTTATTTTCAAACCATTATAAAAAAAAATAATAAAAATAAAGATTCATTCAAGTCATTATATGTGGAGTCGCATAGCTACAAGGCAAGTCAACACCATACAATTTAAATTCCAAACTCAAAGTGTAACTCATTTCGAAATTTATGACTTGGTGTCTCAAATTACAAGTGTTTGCTTTTGCTCAAATCATGAGGATTACATGGCTTGGATACAACTGTACATCTGTTACAATTTGTAACAACCTAAGGTACTAATCCCTTGCACTTTGATCCATCTCCTGTTGTCCTTGTGCTTCACGCCATCACCTCCACCTTGCCTAGTCTTCATCAACCAAACAAATACACGGTTCAAACATCTTCACGAGCCCTTCCAAGTTCCCTCATTGACACATGAAACAACAAAAATTAGAGGCCAATTTGAAATACATCAAATTCAATCATAAAAAATTTCATCAAAAGTGTTCACATTACACTAACAGCTCGTCCAAAAAAAACTAGTCACCATGACAAGTTCAGAAATGTGTCACCAAGTTTCACTTTCAAGTCAGGTAAAATCCAAAGGGGGCAATCCAAATTCAGAATTATCGAAGGCATAAGGTAATTCATCATGTTCAAATCCCAATTTATGTCACGTATTTATCACATAAGGTCAAAGTTCAGAACACCTTCACAAAAGGACAAAGTTTTCATAGCAGGAAATTCAGAGCAGCGAATAGCAGAAAAGTACCAGAGGTTTCAGCAAGGCAATAACGTATTTTTGGCAAAGACATACTCTGAATTTGAAAAAAAACACCTTATACATTTCCATGAACGAGATTCCTTAACAAGTTTTACACCACATTTCAAACCCTAATCCTCCCAATATAAAACGAAGAGCAACAGATCAATAAAAAAACACCCTAAGTCTGTTTCTACACAACAACCACCAAACATCAGCGAAAAAATCAAAAAATTCTACACAGAGAACAAAAACCCTAACCTCACCAGGAAACATTTTTTACGCATTCAAAGTAGCAACAACAATAAATAGAAAGCAGGAATATCAAGAAGAAGATGTAGAAGAAAAAGGGTAGAAGAAGAGGAAGCGGAAAGAGAAAAGAGGGGTGAAAACGTCGATACCTTACCTTCGCCGGAGTATCGAACTCGAACTTGCTCTGATTTAGTGAGTATTCATTTCTTTCACGTTTTTTGAGCTTTAATCTTTGTTTGCCTTGCTTTGTTGCCTTGATTTCCTCTGTCAATTTTGTGATTTGGGTAACATGTTACGATCTAGGGTTTGAGGCTTGTACCTGTTTTAGTGTTTAGGTTGATTTTTCAAACATTTTGAGCTTGGATTCGAACTCAGCACACTTGTTTATGTAGGGTTAGGGGTGTTTAGTGGTGGTGTCGCCGGAGAAGACGGTGGCGGCCGCCGCGCGCCGCTTCTCCGGCCGTTCTAGGTTTTCGGCGAAGGACTCATTTGTTGAGAGTGAGAAGAGTGGCGAGAAAGAGAAGGTCGTTTGTGAATGTGTTGTTCTCTTATGGTTATTCATTCTTATCCCTTGCCTTAGATAGATGACGTCGTGGCCTGATATGGTGGTGACAAGTGTCTCCACTTTGGACACTTGTCACCGGTTTGGTGACCTTCCCATGGTATCATGCGCATGCACCCTTGTTCCTGCCGTGCACCCTCTAGTTCCCAATCGTCCGATTGAGAGTCAGTCTTTGACTCTCTGAATCCAACGCGCCAGATTTGCTGGGAGGTCAAGGGTTGACCGGAGGGTCTATGGTGGACCCTCCCCCAGCGTGGGCTGCTAACTCTGGGCCTGGAAAACAATTTCTGAACACACCCCACTATTCCTTTTAATTTTCTGGCCCATTGTTTTTTCTCTTTTTTTAGTTTTTAATTGAAACTTAATTTTAATAATACTTAATAATAAAAATCTAAATAAAAAAAAAACATTTTATTTTCTTTTAAAAAACTGAACTTATGAAATTTTCTTAATAAATTAATTTAGTCAATTTTATTAAAATTCTTCATTTAATATTAATTAATCTTTTTACGATTAATTTTATTAAATATTGAATTTTAATTTAATTGATTATTAGTTTGGTTTCAATTCTAAAAATTTTCTAAAAAATACTTTTATTTGATAAGTCCTCAATTCTTATTTAATTAATTTTATTAAATTATTTTATTTAATATTAATTAATTTTTGATAATTAATTTTATTAAATATTTTGATTTAATCTAGTTAATTATTGGAACTTTATTCTAAAAAACCTAGAACTTAATTTTAGTTTAGGACTTCCCTCCTTAGACTTAACCTTAAGACTAGTTTACTAATATGCTTGATTTTTCTCCCCCATTTTATTTTATGATCTTTATGTGAGGTGTATATTTTTCTCTTGTGGATTTATTTCATGCCTTAATTATGTTTATGCTATTCATATTATACTTGTCCAAACCAAAAATCTTTTTCAAACTAATATCTTGACTTAATGTCAAGCCCTTTTAATATCTTGTAAGTCGATCGTTTTCACGATCGCAATCGACCTCACAATGCCTCCTCTTGGGCTTTATACAACGATAATTGTTACACATTTCACTTTGGTTTGTATGCGTGTATGTGATTGGCTCACTTTAATCATGGCTCGATCATTCCCACTTGATTAATTACACCCCTCTCCCATAAGATTAAAATCAACCATTTTTTTACAACAATAAATAAGCTTGATCCAACGTCAAGTATTTTCCAAATCAAATTCAATTAATCTCCAACATTCACTCGATCCATATATCACGTTCCTTTACCTCTTGTAAGTCGAGCGCTTTTGCCTCGTAATCGACCTTACCTTAAACCATAGGACCTCATTTCCATTAGTTCTCAAACCATTTCGCACGCAAATCCAAACCTCGATCCAACGTCGAGTATTTTTCTTAAATTAAATTAATACATTTAATTATACTAAATATTATTTCTTAAAAGGTGAAAAAGAGGGGGATCAAGTCTTTGGTCTTTCTCCTCAATTGTTTGGGTGTGAGTTCTCTTACTCGTGTGTGGACAATTGACGCCTCTAAAACACGCGAAACTCGACAACATTCAAATTGTTTTTCCAAGTAATCATTAATACACTTAATCTTTATCTAAACACATTTTACTAAAGGTGAAGTGAGGTTGGTCGAGTCTTTGACCCTTCTCCTCAATTGTTTTGGTGCGAGTTCTCTTACTCGTGTGTGAACAATTGTCACCTCTAAAACATCTAAAACTCTTCGTTCTCGGCTTGTGCGACCGAAACCCTAAAAACACGTTCAAATCAAAGCATTTTCTCAATCAAACTCTTTAACATACTTAATAATATATTCGAACTACTTTCTAAAAGGTGATATGAGGGGGGCCAAGTCTTTGGCCTTTCTCCCTAATTGTTTGGGTGCGAGTTCTCTTACTCGTGTGTGAACAATTGGCGCCTATAAAAAATACAAACCAAATGACCGTAGTCCCACGAAATACGAATGCTCTGACTTTCCCATTGCACTAGGGAATACGTAGGCACAAGGGTTCTAATCCTTGCCGAGCACACTAATAAAAAACCACCCATTTTCCCCTTAAAAAACTAATCCTTTTACCTTAGAAGATAACAAACAAACCAAGCTAACTTATCTCCCGAATCGAATCAAGAGGTTCCCGTTGAGTACAACGGACGTAGAGGGTGCTAATACCTTCCCTCTTGCGTAACCGACTCCCGAACCTAGAATTTGGTTGCGATGACCATGTTCTTGTCTCCTTTAAAGGTTTTATCGATATTTTCCTTTCCCTCTTTGGGATAAATAAAGTTCGGTGGCGACTCTATTTCGAACAGTTTTTTCAGCGTCCATCGCGAGGATCATATTTTTCGAGGTACGACAGATGACGACTCTGCTGGGGATAGCATTGCCCTATGCTAGAGAGAGTCAAGCCTAACTTGACTCAATTCTTGAGTGTTAGATCCGCTTGTGTGTTTATCTTCTCTTGTTTATTTGCTTGCTTGTTTGACTATCTATTATCTACTTGCTTGCTTATTGTTATTATATCCTATTATTATCTCTTATGACACTGTTGGGATTCTCTGATCATTGGTGCTCTGTGAGATGGCTCTATACCCGAGTCCGAGTATAACCCTAGGATTAGGATGGTGGTTGTGTAGTGTAGGCTTACGTGGTCTCTTCCGCGTGAGTTGAAGCGAAAACCCCGCTTGGAGTAGACTCCATTGGAGATAATATTGTTGTGGTGAATCTTTGCCATGGCGGTAATATTTTTGAGGTGAGTCGTCGATCCCAAGGACCATTAACCCATTTATCCATGGTGGTTGGTAGTGTTAACTCTTTGTGAGTCGATGTGAATGCCACAATCAGATGAGATCCCTCGAACGTATTACTTCCTGACGGTAATATTTTCGACCTCGATATAGGATTCTGAGAACCCTATTTAGAACCCGTGTGTCGATGGTTGTGTAGTGGGCGCCTCCGAGGAATCTTTCTCATGGGGAAGAAACGAAGACCTCACCTAGACGAGATTATTTCGAGAATATTATAGTCGGACAAATCTTTGTCGTGGCTATAATGTTTTCGAAATATATCCGTAACTCTAGGCACCTACCCGTTTAGAGCCTACCTGTGGGGGATCCGATAATCAGAGATATCCTGTGTCTAACTCCTTCCTCAGAATCAGATGTTGTTTTGATCCTGGAACCTTGCACCAGCATTATATACTCATAACATTAGCATATCATTTTCCAAACTCATCTGATCCTCTGTCCATTTCCTGCCAGCTGATTTCTCGACGCTCATATTGAACCTGTGGTAGCCGCAAAGCATTTAAAGCAAGTTCAAGCGGAGATAAGAGAAGCATAGACAATTTGAAATTTGTGATGGCTATGTCAGAGGATAGCTTTCAACATATTGGGATGAAGGATTTTAACCCCCCATCAGGTTTTACTGTGTCGACTAACCCACTGTATGATCGTCTACCTGGTGATCATCCTCCACGAGTGAGTATCCTTGCTCAATCTCAGGTGATGTCGCTGACTGATTCCATGGAGAAAAGGTTTTGTGCCCTTGAAGAGAAAGTTCAAGCTATGAAAGCACACGATATTTCTGGGCTCGATGCTGCTGATATGTGCCTAGTGCCAGACTTGATAATTCCTCCAAAATTTAATGTACCCAACTTCGAGAAGTACGCCGGTATCAGTTATCCAAAGCGTCATTTGGTGATGTTCTGCCGAAAGATGACTTCTCATGTCCGCAACGACAAGTTGATGATTTACTGCTTTCAAGACAGTTTAAGTGGTGCATCTTTGAATTGGTACATGGATTTAGAAAGAAGTTGTATCCAATCATGGAAAGACTTATCCAATGCTTTCCTAAAGCAATATGAGTACAATTTGGACATGGCTCACAGTCGCACGCAGCTGCAAAGCCTATCTCAGAAGAACAGTGAATCCATTAGGGATTATGCACAGCGGTGGAGAGAGTTGGCAGCTAGGGTACAACCACCACTCTTGGACAAAGAATTGATTGACATGTTCTTGGACAGTCTGCATGCCACCTATCTTAAAAGAATGACTAGCAGTTCATTCTCAAGCTTCTCTAACCTTATAATAGTAGGAGAACGCGTCGAGAGTTACCTCAAATCTAAACAAGTCCAAGACGTCTCGAGTAATTAAGCTGGTGAGACTGAATCTTTCAGCAATCCCCAAGAGGAAGAGGATAATGAAATTGATGCAGTCATAGCAAATGTTGAGTATTCTCAGGGTACACCAGCAAGACTTTATGGCCCTTCAGCTTCTCGGCAGTTATCATTGTCAGCGTCATATCATCCTTATGGGAGACCTGTCAATCCTAGGGCGTCATACCATAAACCTATGATTTCTCCTCATGCAAATCAACGAGCCCGGGGTCGAGGATATCAGAATCATCATCAGAATCAGCATAGGCCTCAAAACAACTTGGAAAGAAGGACTGCTCCTCTTCACCTAGTTCCTATGTCGTACAGTCAACTTTTGCCGCATCTGGTCCGAAACTCACTGGCAGAGCCCAAAGCTATCAAGCCTTTACCAAAATCATACCCACCTGGATACGACCCCAATGCGTATTATTAATATCATGCTGGATCCATGGGGCATTCAACTGAGGATTACAAAGCTTTTCAAGCCAAGGTGCAACAGTTAATTGACAAAAAGCACATATCATTTCCAGAAGGAAGTTTGGTTGTGCACGTCAGCTTCTCGCCCAAATGAGTTCCAAGACTTCAAGAGGCATCCCCTAAAGCCAGTGGTTCAGACAGGAAGACTTCCTCAGATACTAGCAACCATTGGACATTTATCATTTGCATTTGTAATTTCGTTATGTTAAATGCTACTTGTTTTTGAATATTGTTGTTTTGAATGGTAATATTAATGATGTAATCATGCATTTTCTGAATTAATCATGTCGCATTCGCTCATTTTTCTTTACTTATATATAAAAAATATAAAAATACAAAAAAACAAAAACAACAAAATTCTTCCATATACTTCTTGTTGACTCTCTTTATCAAACTTTTTGATTAGCAAAGATTGGAGGGAGGATGATGAAAACAAAATACCCATAATTATTGAGGGTATGCTTTCGGATAAAATCCTGCCAAGGATGTACAGGCATTGTTTCAAATCCCCAAACACTGGAGAGATAAGGAGTTAATCCATAGTTAACCACTTCGAGCCGAGAAGTAGAAGTTTCCTTCGGATATTCAAACCCTTACACTCAAACTGGGGCAGGGTAGTGTTCAGTTAACCTAATTACGCACTCAGTTCACAAAAGCAAAATCCAAAAACATGATGGTTGTTCATCAATTACCCATGACTTGGCGGTCACAATCCTATGACACAAAAAAAGAGGCCTGCTAAGTCGAACACCTTAAAAGCAGACTTAGGTAAAAATCAAGGCTACCCTGATGGACTCAAAAAGCAAAATCAGTTCATGCAAAATTAGGGATCAAAAATAAAGAAACAAAAGAAGTCCTCGAACCCTCAACAAAAAACAAAATAAGATCCAGTGACCACCATAATCAAAACCAAAGGGTCACTGACATCCATCAAAAACAAAATAAGGTGACTGCCATTTCGAGCATCATCACTCGTACACCGTCAACTCTTTTGGAAAACTAACATGTGCAGAATTAACTGGACGTAGAACTGGAGATCATCACGAAGAAGGGGTGGGTACAAAACACACTTTGAGCCTTATATCCTTTGTTTCTATAACCGTGAACCAGACCACGTTATAACCCTCAAAAGACCTAATTGAGGCGGAGTTTATTCTAAGAGCATACTACAGTAAGGTTGCGTAAATTGACTCCTACCGATTTGCTAATCTGCTGAATTGGTGTCATAATTCTTGCTATATCTTTCACTAGATAAATCAGCACCACGTTTGGACTAATGGTTCATCCGTCACACACTATCAGATCATTCTAATAATGACTGATTTTCAAAACTTGCATGAGCATCGCATTAAAATTACCATTTGTGAATGAACAATTTTGACTACAAGTCAGTGTTTGACATCAAGGAAATTCCAACAAGGAGCAATCAAAGAGAGCTAGATCATTCAACAAAGTTGACTTAAACTAACCCTATGGAACAGGGGCATTGGCATCCAATGATTATGGAATTAGTCAGTTTAAAGCAAGTCCTCGAAGCATTAGTTGATTTTGGGGCCAATCATTCAAGAACAGGTTGATCATAGTAAATCATCTCAAGAATCTACCAACCAGGGGCAGGCCACCCAGAGGTTCTTTTGATTAAAGGAAAACCCCTCCAATGTTCAATCAACACAAGTTAAGTCGCTCCAACGCTCATTCTGGGGCAAGCTACCTCAAGGGTACTTTTAAGCCAAATACTTCAAGAGTCATCCAATGAAGGAGAAATTCTTTCACGACTTGGAATTCTGGGGAAGCCATCTCAAATTCATCTCATGGTACATCCACTTCCAATTTCCTTTCAAGGACAAATCCTTTCACGACATGGAGTTCTGGGGCAAACCATCTCGAGTTCATCTCATGGTACATCTGCTTCCAATTTCCTGTCAAGGAGAAATTCTTCATAGACCCAGACTGGGGCAAGACGAGCTACACAGGGGCAAATCTCTCTGTTGCTTTCAATCTGCTCAAGCGAGCATCGTCAAGTGACCTTTGAGTTCAAGACGAGTGTCGGGGAATCATGCTATCACCCCACAAATAACCTGTTGCCTTCCTTCTGACAAGAGACCTTGCTGCAATGGAACCTACCCATACCTTATCCTCTACTGGGGCATCCTTGGAAACCTTCATATCATTACATAAATCACTCATATGCATTAGTCATGTCGCTTCGCTCATTGCATAGACATGCGTATCATATCATACCTCAAGCCTAACCTTCCAACAAGATTTGACGTCTCAAAGCCTGACACCGCAAGACTTGACACAAAAGTCCAACTTAGCTTGGCGACCCAAAAGTCCAATTTCATTTGGCAAATCACCCAAAAGTTCAATTTAGCTTGGCAACCCAAAAGTCCAATTTCATTTGGCAAATCACCCAAAAGTCCAATTTAGCTTGGCAACCCAAAGTCCAATTTAGCTTGGCAACCCAAAGTCCAACTTAGCTTGGCAATCCAAGGTCCAGTTCTCGTCTGGAAATCCTGTTAAGGTCCAGTTCCCGTCTGGCAATCATTTTAAAGCCCAGTTCCCGTCTGGCAAATCTTTTTAAGGTCCAGTTCCCGTCTGGTAAATCATTTTAAAGTCCAGTCCCCGTCTAGAAAATCTTTTAAGGTCCAGTTCCCGTCTGGCAAAACATTTTAAGGCCCAGTTCTCATCTGGCAAATCTTTTTAAGGCCCAGTTCTCGTCTGGCAAAACATTTTAAAGTCCAATTCTCGTCTGGCGAATATCCTTGTCACACCAGTTCTCGTCTGGTAATCTATCCTCCAATCCAGTTCTGGTCTGGAAGATTAACCTAAAGTCCAATTTCATTTGGCGCATAACCAAAGTCCAATCCTTTATTGACAACTACTCAAAAGTCCACACTCGTTGGCATCTTCAAATCTACCCTTTAAAGTCCAGTTTTAATTGGCAGCCATTAAAAGTCCAATTTATTGGAAACCACCGAAATAACCAAGGTCCAGTTTCATTTGGCAATTACCAAATCCAGTCCCTGGTGATACCCTCGACAAGAAAACTTATCCCCAGCGCGCTCGATCATTTGCATCATCATGTGCATGACATGCTAGCATAACATTACATAATCACATCAAGCACTATCATATCATGTGTGCATTAGATTCCCTAGCAGTTGCATCTTAGCATGTGTTTCAGTGCATTTTGTAGTGCATGGCATATCCATCCCCAGCATATCATGGCAGGATCCAGGATCAATTTGCAAGCATCTTGGCCAGTTCTCCATCAAAGTCAGCAGTATTCCTCTCAAAAGAGTTGATACCCCGCACGTGCTCAAGGAATTCTATTCCCCAGCAAGTTATTCTTCAGTAAGGCAATTGACAATCCCCAGCAGCTGTTGCTATTCTTACTCCCCAAGCAGAGGATATCCTAGAAAGTTTCTTGTGAGCTTTCCTCTGCAGAGCCAGCACATTTCCTCCAACAGGAATCTTGCTCAAATATTCTCCTAGCAAACTTGTTCAGAGATACTGCTTTGGTATCGTCGGGAACCTTAATGGATAAGGGACTGCTTCGATGACCCAGAGAATCGTCTGCCTTCAGAGATACTACTTTGGTATCATCGAGGAACCTTAATGGATAAGGGACTGCTTCGACGACCCAGAGATTCATCTGCCTTCAGAGATACTGCTTTGGTATCATCGAGGAACCTTAACGGATAAGGGACTGCTTCGACAACCCAGAGAATCTTCTACCTTCAGAGATACTGCTTTGGTATCATCGGAGAACCTTAATGGATAAGGTGTTGCTTCGCCCAACCAAAGGATCTCAAGTTATTTTGTTCAGTTTGAACCCCGCTACTTCATTCTGTCAACTCTTACTCCATGGCACTTTACCTTTTGTCGGACAAATTTTGGGGTCTTCTTGTATCTAATTGACTTCTACCCTTAAAATAAATGTTATACATCAATTCATTCTCTACGTTCAAGCCAATTAGATAGGGGCATCTGTCATACCCCAAATTTGTCCCACCCTCTCATTTTTCTTATACTAAGATTGTTGTTGCTTCATGGACTTCTCTCAAGATCATCATGTAGCTTTGGCCATGATCCTTTAAAATCTAGGGTATGAAGGTCTTGTTTGTGCTCAGTGTAACTACAGGCTTTTGCAAGTGTGTTGAATTCAAGATAAGATAAAAGAAGACATCTTCATTCTCATAGTCAAAAAATGATCATTTGGTTTCAGGTGGATTTTAAATCTTGTTTCCATTCATACTTCAAATAGATCTTGTACCATTCATTTCTCAAGCCTTGATGCAAATGGTTTCAAGTAATAAGGCAACTGCTTTAAAATGGTGTTGGATCATGCTTTAAGATGATCAAATGTCATGATTGGAACTGATTTTCCTAAAAATCATGGGTGGAATTGTTTCAAGAGTAGTCTTGTTCATAGGATCTTTCATTTTTAAGATAAGGTTAATTGGTGTTCAAGCCATGAAAGTCAAATTATGGTTTTAGGCCACCATTTGAATGGATTGCGTAAACCATGAGATCATCATTTTCTTTTCATAAAGCTATGATTAATTGGTGTCCAAGAGTGTTATGCCATGACACATTTAAACTTGGTTCAAGTTCTAAATTATGCTAAGGTTTGAAACCAAAAGGGCTAAGTCGTCATAAATCTGAATTATATAGTTGCAAAGGTTACCACAAGATACGATGGATGTCAAAATTTTGATTTGTGACTAAGTTTAAGTTACGAGTGCAAGTTGTAATCCTTCATTGGAATTGTTTCGAAGCATCATTAGCTTGTATTCAAACCACATGATCAAAAGTGTATTCCAAGTTAAGATTAACTTTTCATAAGTTGATTTGATGCCCTGCTTTTATGTCAGTCATGATTAAATGGTTTGCTTTGTAAGTGAGGTTATGTCCAAGACGTGTTTCAATCTTCGTGGCCAGAATTTCAAACATAAGCCATAATTGCAGGCTTATTTTCAAACCATTATAAAAATAATAATAAAAATAAAGATTCATTCAAGTCATTATGTATGGATTCGCATAGTTACAAGGCAAGTCAACACCATACAATTTAAATTCCAAACTCAAAGTGTAACTCATTTCGAAATCTATGACTTGGTGTCTCAAATTACAAGTGTTTGCTATTGCTCAAATCATGAGGATTACATGGCTTGGATACAACTGTACATCTGTTACAATTTGTAACAACCTAAGGTACTAATCCCTTGCACTTTGATCCATCTCCTGTTGTCCTTGGGCTTCACGCCATCACCTCCACCTTGCCTAGTCTTCATCAACCAAACAAATACACGGTTCAAACATCTTCACGAGCCCTTCCAAGTTCCCTCATTGACACATGAAACAACAAAAATTAGAGGCAAATTTGAAAGACATCAAATTCAATCATAAAAAATTTCATCAAAAGTGTTCAAATTACACTAACAGCTCGTCCAAAAAAAACTAGTCACCATGACAAGTTCAGAAATGTGTCACCAAGTTTCACTTTCAAGTCAGGTAAAATCCAAAGAGGGCAATCCAAAATCAGAATTATCGAAGGCATAAGGCAATTCATCATGTTCAGATCCCAATTTATGTCACGTATTTATCACATAAGGTCAAAGTTCAGAACACCTTCACAAAAGGACAAAGTTTTCATAGCAGGAAATTCAGAGCAGCGAATAGCAGAAAAGTACCAGAGGTTTCAGCAAGGCAATAACGTATTTTTGGCAAAGACATATTCTGAATTTGAAAAAAAGCAACTTATACATTTCCATGAACAAGATTCCTCAGCAAGTTTTACACCACATTTCAAACCCTAATCCTCCTAATATCAAACGAAGAGCAACAGATCAATAAAAAAAAACCCTAAGTCTGTTTCTACACAACAACTACCAAACATCAGCGAAAAAATAAAAAAATTCTACACAGAGAACAAAAACCCTAACCTCACAGCAAACATTTTTTACGCATTCAAAGTAGCAACAACAACAAATAGAAAGCAGCAATATCAAGAAGAAGAGGTAGAAGAAGAGGAAGCGGAAAGAGAAAAGAGGGGTGAAAGCGTCGATACCTTACCTTCGCCAGAGTATCGAACTCGGACTTGCTCCGATTTAGTGAGTATTCCTTTCTTTCACGTTTTTTGAGCTTTAATCTTTGTTTGCCTTGCTTTGTTGCCTTGATTTCCTCCGTCAATTTTGTGATTTGGGTAACATGTTACGATCTAGGATTTGAGGCTTGTACCTGTTTTAGTGTTTAGGTTGATTTTTCAGACATTTTGAGCTTGGATTCGAACTCAGCACACTTGTTTATGTAGGGTTAAGGGTGTTTAGTGGTGGTGTCGCAGGAGAAGACGGTGGCGGCCGCCGCGCGCCGCCGCTTCTCCGGCCGTTCTAGGTTTCCGGCGAAGGACTCATTTGTTGAGAGTGAGAAGAGTGGCGAGAAAGAGAATGTCGTTTGTGAATGTGTTGTTCTCTTATGGTTATTCATGCTTATCCCTTGCCTTAGATAGATGACGTCGTGGCCTGATATGGTGGTGACAAGTGTCTCCACTTTGGACACTTGTCACCGGTTTGGTGACCTTCCCATGGTATCATGCGCATGCACCCTTGTTCCTACCGTGCACCCTCTAGTTCCCAATCGTCCGATTAAGAGTCAGTCTTTGACTCTCTGGATCCAACGCGCCAGATTTGCTGGGAGGTCAAGGGTTGACCGGAGGGTCTATGGTGGACCCTCCCCCAGCGTGGGCTGCTAACTCTGGGCCTGGAAAACAATTTCTGAACACACCCCCCTATTCCTTTTAATTTTCTGGCCCATTGTTTTTTTTCTTTTTTTAGTTTTTAATTGAAACTTAATTTTAATAATACTTAATAATAAAAATCTAAATAAAAAAAAACATTTTATTTTCTTTTAAAAAACCGAACTTATGAAATTTTCTTAATAAATTAATTTAGTCAATTTTATTAAAATTCTTCATTTAATATTAATTAATCTTTTTACGATTAATTTTATTAAATATTGAATTTTAATTTAATTGATTATTAGTTTGGTTTCAATTCTAAAAAATTTCTAAAAAATACTTTTATTTGATAAGTCCTCAATTCTTATTTAATTAAATTTATTAAATTATTTTATTTAATATTAATTAATTTTATTAAATATTTTGATTTAATCTAGTTAATTATTGGAACTTTATTCTAAAAATCCTAGAACTTAATTTTAGTTTAGGACTTCCCTCCTTAGACTTAACCTTAAGACTAGTTTACTAATATGCTTGATTTTTCTCCCCCATTTTATTTTATGATCTTTATGTGAGGTGTATATTTTTCTCTTGTGGATTTATTTCATGCCTTAATTATGTTTATGCTATTCATATTATACTTGTCCAAACCAAAAATCTTTTTCAAACTAATATCTTGACTTAATGTCAAGCCCTTTTAATACCTTGTAAGTCGATCGTTTTCACGATCGCAATCGACCTCACAATGCCTCCTCTTGGGCTTTATACAACGATAATTCTTGCACATTTCACTTTGGTTTGTATGTGTGTATGTGATTGGCTCACTTTAATCATGGCTCGATCATTCCCACTTGATTTATTACACCCCTCTCCCATAAGATTAAAATCAACCCTTTTTTTACAACAATAAATAGCTTGATCCAACGTCAAGTATTTTCCAAATCAAATTCAATTAATCTCCAACATTCACTTGATCCATATATCACGTTCCTTTACCTCTTGTAAGTCGAGCGCTTTTGCCTCGCAACCGACCTTACCTTAAACCATATGACCTCATTTCCATTAGTTCTCAAACCATTTCGCACGCAAATCCAAACCTCGATCCAACGTCGAGTATTTTTCTTAAATTAAATTAATACATTTAATTATACTAAATATTATTTCTTAAAAGGTGAAAAAGAGGGGGATCAAGTCTTTGGTCTTTCTCCTCAATTGTTTGGGTGCGAGTTCTCTTACTCGTGTGTGGACAATTGACGCCTCTAAAACACGCGAAACTCGACAACATTCAAATTGTTTTTCCAAGTAATCATTAATACACTTAATCTTTATCTAAACACATTTTACTAAAGGTGAAGTGAGGGTGGTCGAGTCTTTGACCCTTCTCCTCAATTGTTTAGGTGCGAGTTCTCTTACTCGTGTGTGAACAATTATCACCTCTAAAACATCTAAAACTCTCCGTTCTCGGCTTGTGCGACCGAAACCCTAAAAACACGTTCAAAGCAAAGCATTTTCTCAATCAAACTCTTTAACATACTTAATAATATATTCGAACAACTTTCTAAAAGGTGGTATGAGGGGGGCCAAGTCTTTGACCTTTCTCCCCAATTGTTTGGGTGCGAGTTCTCTTACTCGTGTGTGAACAATTGGCGCCTATAAAAAATACAAACCAAACGACCGTAGTCCCACGAACTACGAATGCTCTGACTTTCCCATTGCACGAGGGAATACGTAGGAACAAGGGTTCTAATCCTTGCCGAGCACACTAATAAAAAACCACCCATTTTCCCCTTAAAAAAGTAATCTTTTTACCTTAGAAGATAACAAACAAACCAAGCTAACTTATCTCCCGAATCGAATCAAGAGGTTCCCGTTGAGTACAACGGACGTAGAGGGTGCTAATACCTTCCCTCTTGCGTAACCGACTCCCGAACCTAGAATTTGGTTGCTACGACCATGTTCTTATCTCCTTTAAAGGTTTTATCGATATTTTCCTTTCCCTCTTTGGGATAAATAAAGTTCGGTGGCGACTCTGTTTCGAACAGTTTTTCCGCGTCCATCGCGAGGATCGTATTTTTCGAGGCACGACAGCAGGAGCGTTGAGTTTGCCCGGGATGTAGAAGTCTTCTGGTCGTGATACGGACATGGAGACCTGGATGCTGGCCTCTTCCGAGGAAGGCACTTCTTCCTCTATCTTCTTGGACTCCTGGGCGTCTTGTCGGGGAACGTCTTTCTTTTTCATGAACTGTTTCAGGTGGCCATCCCTGATCAGTATCTCGATAGCATCCTTCAAATGGATACAGTCTTCGGTAGTGTGGTCGTGACTCTTATGGAAACGGCAATATTTTGATTTGTCGGCGTTAGGTTTGGCCGATATTTGTTTGGGGAAGCGGACCCCTGCTTGATTGAATTCCGAATTCGCGCATTTGAACAGTATCTTCTCCCTGGAGACGGTCAGCGGGTGTAGTCGTGGAATCGTCCGGAGGGTCCCTTGCTGTCGCGGAAGTCCCGAGGACAGTCTTCGCGCTTCCTTTCTCCTCGACGGGATGTCGAGGCCTCTTCGCCTCTAGAGGCGCGAGCGTTCTCCTGGTGGCGGGAGGCTCGAAAGGAGTTGTCCGCTTCCTTCTCCTCGTACTGAATGTGTGACTGTGCCTTGAGGAGGAGGGCATCCAGGTTCCTCGGAGGTACGAGGCCGACGGCTTTAGAAAATTCTGAGCCTGGGCGGAGTCCTTGCTCGAGCAGAAATTTTTTCATCTCGTCCGTTGTAGGGACCTATACCGCTTCTTTGTTGAACCTCTCGATGTATGCCCGCAGAGGTTCGTCATTTCCTTGGATTATGGCCCCAAGGGAGGCTTCAGTCTAGGGGTAGCGGCGCGACGCTGTGAAATATCGGGAGAACATTCTGCCCAGTTGCTTCCACGAAGTGATAGACTCTTCGGGCAGCTCCTTGTACCAAGTTATTGCCCCTTTTCAGAGCGTGGTTGGAAATACCCGGCACTTGATGGCGCCCCGGACGCCACGGTAATCCAACAGCGCATCGATGTTTTCGATGTGCTCGTAGGGGTCAATCGTACCGTCGTACGTGCCCAGTGTTGGGGGCTTCTCCAGGCCCTTGGGGAGGCGTGTTGCCAAGATTTCTTGGGATAACGGGCCGTGAGGCTCATCATCGCTGTTGGAACTGGTCGGTGATGGGGACCGGACGACTCGCTCGTGGCGACGACTTCTTCGGGGGGAAGGTGAACGGGCCCGACCCTTTGACCTGACCGGAGGTGACTGCTTGTCTTTTCGGGTCCTCTTGTGGCCGGGAGAATGCTGGTTCTGCGGGGAAACCTGGTCGCATTTTCGGACAGCGCGAGATTCTGGTTCTTGGGGCAGCCTTCGGTAGGCTTCTCGCCGAGGTTGCGGGCTCTTGGATCGTCGATGGCTCTTCCTCGGAGGAGGGGATCTTGGATGGACAGATTCCTCCAATGCCCCGAACCTTTCGTTCTGCTGAAGGATCAGGAGGTTGGTCTTGTTGATCGCCTCCAGAAGGGCCACCACGGCCAGATCGACGTTGGGTGGAGCAGGAACGGGCCGGATGGCCAGTGAGGGCTGGTCGTCTTCGCGATCAGCAGGAGTGGGGGAAGGAGAGGTTGTGGCCCGTCTCTCAGAAAACGGGGATCTCCGAGGAGAGAAGATGGACCGTCAACGTCAGTCTTGTTGACGGGGAGGACGGCGGATTGGAGAGTACCTTTGGCGTGATCTTGAGAGGATATGATGATGATCTTGGAAAGTTGCTTTGATCTTTGGTTTCCAGGGAAAGAAAGAAGGGGAGAACAAGAGTTCCCACAGACGGCGCCACTGATCGTGAGGGCTGGATCAGATTCTGTTGAAGTGGGCCACCAAGTACGTCTGAGATGTTGGGCGTATGAAGAGGAGGAGGGGTGTACCTGCAAGACACTCCGACGCTCAAGTGAGAAATGGTCAGAGAAAATGGGCAAGTACAAAGTATGAGTTTCAAGGGTGATTTTTGGATACATGACCCTCTCAAGTGATAGGGTTTATATAGTGCCCCCAGCGCGTGGCCAACGGTCCTATTTTCGGGGCGAAATAACTGTTTTTCCGAAGAATATGTAACTGCTCAAACTAGCCGTTATGTCGGGCAGGGTGTCCAAAACTAGCCGTTATGTCGGGCATAGGCATAATTTTGGGCACATGCCCTTAGTTGTTCGGGGAGTGAAGAAGCCGTGCGGAACGGGCAGCGGTTCTGGGGAGGAGCAATGTAGCCCTTGCCCATTTGGAGGGGCAGAAAGGTAACTTTTTCCCTTTGGTGGAATGGACTTAGGCAATTTGGCCATTCTGGGAGCAGAAGTGGATTGGGCCATGTCTAACCGTTGGTCCAGTCCAGAACAACACTCATTTGTTTTGTGAAAATGTGTTTTATCCAATTTTAACTAAAAAATAGTTAAATATATTCTAAGGTGTATGTTGCTAAAATAGACCTTCATAAATATAAGTGGATCTACGTTAGCAAATAGACCTATGCAAATTAATTATTTTTCCAAAAATTTTTATTATTTTTCTCAAAAAATAATTTTACATAAAATTTTATTTTATTTTTCACGAAAATTGATTTTTTTTTCAAATAATTAACTTTTTTTTCCAAAAAAATAATTTTTTTTTCAAAAAAAAATGTTTTTTCCTAAAAAAAATTAATTTTTTATTCAAAAATATATAATTGAATTAAATATTTGGATTTTGGATAATAACCGATTTATAACCGGATCCAAAAATAAAGTATGATTGGATAACCAACCATTTATAATTTAACTGGTTAATAACCATTTAATTATATCAGAATATTTTAAATAAATTTGAATTTGATTATGAATTTGAATCTAATAACCAGATATTTTGTACACCCCTGTAAGAGAGGCTCTTGAATAAGCATCACATTTAAGATGAATACATGTTGCTTGTGAGTGATGCTTCGGTGTAGAGGTTTATCTGTTTTGCCAGCCAACTAAAAGAAGAACGCTTTTGTTGGATTGAAACTTTTTTTTACCCACAAAAAGAATTTAATTGAGAAATAAAGGAACAAAATTACCCCTTTGAATTTCATATACATAAGCTTCATCAAGAATTTCTAACACAATGTGATTCAAATATATCTTTCACACACCAAAAACTTTACATCCTATTGTAATAGAAAAGAAAAAGAACTAAATATCTTGCACCTTACGATACTACACACAAATTAAACAAAACAAAAAATGAGACGTCGTACAGCTGGATTATCGTGTTTGAATGTAATCTATGATAATTGGATAGGGAGCTAGAGACAAATCAAACTAACTTAGAAATGTGTCATTCTCAATTCTCATTCTTGTATTAATCTATAACTGTCATTCCATTTAATTCGAAATTTATTTATAATCAAAGTTCTTAATTGATTATTTATTATGACTTGATATTTTCTTCACCTTGCAATCTTGAAATCAATTTGATTACCTTGATTAACTTTTTAGTAAAACAAAACATTAAAATTTTAGCTCTATAGAGACATAAGGAATACAGGTTGAAATGCGCGACATTTTATTTATTAATCTTTAATAAAATTAACATTAGTAAACTATTTAATAAAAAAATATTAAAATTTAAAATACTCAAAAACAATATCAATCATGACATGAAGACAATGCTAAGCCAAATTCATAATACCAATGAGGTGTATCATCCATCAAGTGAGAGAGTGTACAGAATATCAGCAAATACAGAAAGTGTGAATGGTAGGAAGAAAGTGTCTAATTTGAGAGGGTATTTATAGAGAGCCCCCAGCGCGGGGCCAACGGTTACCTGCAATGGGCTGGATCAACTAAGCCCACTCCAAGTAACTGCTAGGGCTTACGTGTAGTAGTGAAGACCAGCACGTGGTCTTCGCCCTAGAGTAACTGCTCCTAGATTTCCGGAAGTAGGGCAGACCGAACCTTTCGGACGTGGGAGGTTACTTGGAACGTGTCCACGCGGGATGGACCGTTGGGTGCACCTCGCGGGGAGGAGCCTTCTGTGGTCGGGGAGATGTGAAGCCCGTAGAAAGGGCACGACCTCGCGGGGAGGGACAGTGTCCGTCGAGGAGTGACGTGTAGCATGCTCGCAGGGGAGAAGTTATCCTGTCGAGGAGTCACATCTCAGCGGGGTGTGATGTCCTCCTCTCCTATTGTCCCAAGTGCCCGACACTGCCTAAGTGCCCGGCGAAACTGTGGCTAGCACGTGGCAGTCGCGTGTCTTGCAGAAGGACCTTATTGGGCCTCCCCAGGCTGTATGGGTTGGGCCTGCTCGACTGTTGGGCAGCCTCGGCCCAGTCCAGAACAGGAGCCCCCCAAGTCGTTGCTCTGAGATGTCAGAGCAATGACTTAAGGGTTATTGGCATGTCGGGGATACGCCAAGAGAGGGACCGAGGAGGCCATTCTCATGCTCGACGTTCCTACGGTCGCACATAAGTCGGGCATCAGACAGCTGTGTTTGGTCGTAACGCTGGGGAGATGAGGGGTTTCAGATTTGAATCGTTGGGGAAAACTGAAACGACACGCGTGGGACGATGGACGGCTGCATGTGTGCCACGTGTCGTCTGTCATTATTACCTAGGGAGGCTAGGGCGGCTGGCTAGTGCAGTGCACTCAAGTGCCCTATATCCCTCGAGTTCCGCGAGAACCCTTATAAAAACTCCTCCCCTCGCTCATTTCTCACTTTTTCGCTTCTCTCTCAACAACCTCGCTCATTCTCTCTCTACCTCCTACAGCAGCCGTTCGTCGCCGTCAACCACCGGAAGCTCCGCGCCGGAACCCTAAACCGCCGCTTATAAGGTATTTGCTCCAAAACTGATCTTTTTCTTGCGTTTCTTTTTAATTTCAACTAGTGTATAGCATTTCCTTGGTGAACTGATGAAGTTCCCATGAGAAATGAAATGATTCCTGGCGAATACGGCGAAAATCTTTAGTTGTTGAGAGAGGGGGTGCTAAGAATTTCACCCGCTTTTGTTGAATATCTCGGGGACCAGGGATGAACATCTCGGGGACACGTTGAATGTCCCGGGGTCCCCAACGTTTACTCTTTTCGTTAGCGTCACGGGAACACGGGGGCAGAATTTTCTGGGGAGGCGATGAGTTCCCCGGTGAACATGT
Organism: Lathyrus tuberosus; assembly: GCA_022829125.1. Taxonomy (NCBI): domain Eukaryota; kingdom Viridiplantae; phylum Streptophyta; class Magnoliopsida; order Fabales; family Fabaceae; genus Lathyrus; species Lathyrus tuberosus. The sequence continues at coordinate 314,071 of JALAZF010000812.1, read as the reverse complement.
TGATCCTCGGCCGGTTATGTCGGGGAACCGGGAGAGCCTTGCCCCTTCCTCGCCCGTTCGCTTGAATAGCGGTGGAGGGGTGAATTTGATATGACCCATCGAATTCACCGTTTCCTTCTGCTTTTCAGGTAAATGGACGATTTGGCTGCGAAGGTGGCCGTTGGATCCTTCGAAGAAGACGACCAACCCGAATCCCCTATGGCTCACATGGCTTTCGCCCAGGAGCGCCCGCTCGAGGAGTGGGTATGTGAGGAAGCCCTGGAGATGTCGTCTATCTTTGTCTACAAAGACGTGGACGACACGTTCTGCACCGTCGAGCATAGGCTCATCGGGTCTGACGAATCTTGGAAGGTTTTCCGCCCAGAGGAGCATCATCGGATATGTTCGCCTTACCGGGGAATGCGCATCCCGTTATATGAATTCATGTTCGACAAGGCGGGGTGGAGGCTGCCCTTCACGGACTTACAAGAGGGGATCTTCGCCTGGTTGAAGCTGGCCCCCTCGCAGATTCATCCGAATTCGCTGGCCTTCATCCGGGCCTTCGAGCTCGTCTGTAAGTACTTAAAAATAGTTCCGACGGTGTCCCTCTTCTTTCGGATATTCCATCTCCAAAGGTCGTCGGCCGGTGGACGACACGGATGAGTGTCCTTCAAGCAAAGCAAAGCTTTGTTCCATACGTATTTAGATTCCGTCCGGGACTTCAAGTTCCGCTACTATTTCGTGAAGCCGGTCACCCTCGGGGTCATCCACTCGCTGTACCGGAAAGTCACCCGCGAGGTCGACTGTCGCTCCGAGAAGGTTCTAGAGCCGAGGTTCCCCCTGTACTGGACGGAGGAACACTTCAAGAAGGGAGTTGACAAATACAAGGTGAAACATACTCAGTTGGACGTAGACGACCGGGCAGCTTACGATAAAATCGTCGCTTTCGTCGAGAGCTTCAATGAAGCCCGATACGAAACGCTGGACGGCGAGCCTATAAGGGGAGCAGACGGGCAGGTGAAGAAACAACGTCGTTTGGTCAATACCCGTGTCCTGCTCGAGACCTTTTCCGACGAAGAAGCAGTCGAGTTATTAGGTGGTGCAAACATCCACGATCTTATCCTTCCTCGCGTCTGTATACCTTGCCTTACTAATGTTTTCTTTTCTTTTTGCAGGAAAAATGGCCGGAGCCGAGGAGAGACTCAAAAAGTTGAAGGTGAAGAGGGCTCGGGAAGAGCAGGCCCGGGGAGATGCATCTCGTTCAAAGGGTCAAGATGTTGCTTCTTCTGGGGTCGTGCCTAAGGGTGTTTCCTCCGCCGCGATGCCCGAGGGTTCCAGCCAATCTCAGCTGGCTGCGACCGTGTCGGGGATTTTAGACAGGCGGACACCTCCTGCTGGGAGCCAGTCTCCGGGTGTCCAAGGGACGCCGAAAAGACAACGGGTTTCGAACGCGGAGGTCGTCGACCTGGTCCAAGAAGACAGTCCCCCACCTCCTTCAAGCTTTGAACTCTCACCATGCCATCAAAAGCCCCACTTCTTCTCTGAAGTCATCTATCCTCGCGTCCCTCCCTCTGAAATCCAAGCTGTGCTGGGGGCCGCCGCAGAAGCGAGGAGGAAAACGATCTTTAAAGACATGTCCGCGATCATGCGGCTTTGCTCGACTGCCATTGTCCTGAACGATCAGACTCGCCCCGCTGCTGAACTTTCTCGACTGCAAGAAAAGCTCGAGATCTTGGATGCAGAGCTGCTCAACCTGCGCAAAGAGTTGAAGGAATGCAGGGACCTGAACAAAGAACAGGGCGAGCAACAGCAGCGGGCTGAGACCAAGCTAAGGGAAGCCGAGGAAAAGGAGAAAGGCCGTGTTTCCCGGATCGCCGAGCTAGAGGCAGAGGAGAAGTGGCTCAGGGAGAGCGTTGCCGAGTTAGAGGATGCTGTTCAGCCGGCTGAAGGGGAAACTGAAGAAGATAAGCTCCTAACAACCCGAGCGGCGCTGGTGGCCCAACTCAGGAGGCTCGAGCAGGATCTCCGGCTAGCCGAGGATGATGCTCTTGAAACTGCGGGCATAGGGTTCCGAAACGCGGTGGCGCAGCTTCGGATCTTAAATCCCGACCTGGTGACCGATGGGGCAGATGCTGACTACGAGGTGGTCGACGGCCGGATAGTTCCGCCCAGGCAAGGAGGAAATGCCAACGAGGGAGGTGGGCCAGACGCCACCGAGACTGCCGCAGAGTAGGGATATAGTTTGCTTGGCCTGCGTGCCATTTTGTTGTTTTTGCCCGGCTTGTGGGCTTACTTGATGTAATATTTGCACGATGGTTATTTTTGCCCGGCTTGTGGGCTTACATATGTAACATTCGTACAATGGGCTTTGCCCGATTTTCATACTTCGCTATGCCTCTTTATTAATTTTGCTTGTGTGTGATATTTTATACATTACTTATTTTTGTCTAAGTAGTTGAGATTACTGGCGCCTTGGGCGTTTGCTCGACTCTGATGATCCTCGACTGCGGAGAGAGCTAGTCGATTGGTCGGGGGTTGTACCCCGACCTTCAGCGAGGCCAAGACTTCGGTCGAGGTCTTAGCTTCGTGGTACGAACTTCCCATCGCGAGTTGGGTGTTCCGCCTAATTGGTACGTCAACGACGGAGCTCGATTGAGGCCTCCTCGTCGGGCCAAAAGTCTCACGCACACACTTCGTGGTTTTGGCCGTCGTGTGTTATATAGAGGTGTCACACATGTACCGTTGCACGCCCCCGTGGTCATGACGTTGTATTGTCCCGGGCAGTGTCTAACTGTAGTATTGTCTGAGTTTCTCAGCATTCCATGGTCGAGCAAGTTGTTCACCGTGGAGGTTCTCGAGGTAATAGGCCCCCGTCCCCGTCTCTTGCGGTGACGCGGTATGGGCCCTCCCAGTTTGCAGCCAGCTTTCCTTCGCGTGAATCTTTTTTATTCCTCCGTAGGACAAGGCTGCCTACTTGGAAGTCTCGTTTGATAACTTTGTCGTTATAACACAAAGTTATTTTATGTTTTAAAGAGGCTTCTCGGAGGGAAGCGTCGGTCCTTATCTCTTCGACAAGGTCGAGTTCCTGTCGCAGGGCTTCGTTGTTTGTTTCGTCATCGAGGGGAGCTTCTGTCCTCCTCGAGGGTTCTCTGATCTCCACGGGGATAACCGCTTCGGTCCCGTACGTTAGGCGAAATGGGGTCTCCCCCGTCGTGGAGTGTGGGGTTGTTCGATACGCCCAGAGGACGCTGTGCAACTCCTCGACCCACCGTTGTTTGGCCTCGCCGAGTCGTCGCTTCAGTCCCCAGAGTATCACTCTATTTGCTGCTTCGGCCTGCCCGTTGGTTTGAGGGTGTTCGACCGACGTGAAGTGCTGTTTTGTGCCCAGTTTGGCGACGAAGTCTTGGAAGTTCCTGTCGGTGAACTGTGTCCCGTTGTCCATGACAATGGCTTGGGGCACCCCGAATCGGGCGAGGATGTTTCTTTTGTAGAAACGGAGTATGTTGAAAGCAGTGATTTTGGCCAGCGCCTCGGCCTCAATCCACTTCGTGAAGTAATCCACCCCGACGATGAGGTACTTATTTTGGTATGACCCTATAACGAAGGGTCCGAGGATATCCATTCCCCACCACGCAAATGGCCACGGGGACAACAATGACTTAAGCTCGTTTGGAGGAGCGAGGTGCATGTCTCCGTGTCTTTGGAAGCGGTCACATTTCTTAACGTGCTCCTTTGCATCATGTTGCATAGTGAGCCAATAATACCCTGCTCGGAGTGCTTTTCAGGCTAGGGACCTTCCGCCGAGGTGCTGGGCGTTGATCCCTTCGTGGATTTCTTGGAGGATCCCCGAAACTTTGCCTTCTTCGACACACCGGAGTAAGGGAATGGAGAATCCTCGACGGTATAGCTTACCCTCGACGACGGTATACGCACATGCCCGCCTTTTGACTATCCCTGCTTCTTTAGGATCGTCGGGCAGTTTGCCCATCGTCAAGTATTCGTAAACTGGGGTCATCCAACAGTTTGCGTCCCCGATTGCGTTGACCTCTGTGGTCGGTGCGGTTTTGTTTATGCTCGGCTGGGTCAGTATCTCCTGGATAACTGAATTGTTCCCTTCTTTTTTCTTAGTGCTCGCAAGCTTGGAGAGCACGTCTGCTCGAGTGTTGTGCTCGCGCGGGATGTGAGCCACCTCCGCGGAGACAAATTTCTTCAACTTTTCTTGCACCAAGGTTAAGTACTCGATGAGACTATCGTTTTTGGCCTGGAATTCTCCCCGAACCTGCGATGCCACGAGCTGGGAGTCTGTAAAGATTTTGACTTCTTTTGCTCCAAGGTCTTCCGCAAGTCGAAGTCCCGCGAGGAAGGCCTCGTATTCGGCTTGGTTATTCGATGTCTTGAAGGACAGTTCGAGGGAGACCTCTATCAGGATGCCCTGCTCGTTTTCGAGGATAATGCCCGCTCCGCTACCTTTTGCACTGGAGGCCCCGTCGACGTAAATCGTCCATTTCTGGGAGCCACTGGTCGAGGATTCAGGGACGGTCATTTCCGCTACGAAGTCGGCCAGTACTTGGGCTTTCAAGGCTTTTCTTCCTTTGTATCGAAGGTCGAACTCGGATAGCTCGAGAGACCACCGGAGCATTCTCCCCGCCATATCTGGCCGACTGAGGAGCTGTCTGATGGGCTGCTCTGTCCTTACCACGATCGTGTGGGCCAGGAAGTAATGACGTAATCTTCTGGCTGCAGATACGAGGGCCAAGGCGACCTTTTCAATCTGTTGGTATCTGAGCTCGGGGCCCTAGAGGGCTCTGCTCGTGAAATAAACCAGTTTCTGTCCGTCGGGGGTCTCCCGTATAAGGACAGCACTCACCGCTTCGCCGGTGACGGCTAGGTATAAGAAAAGTGTTTCCCCGATATCTGGTCGGGACAAGACCGGGGGTTGTGATAAGACTTGTTTTAGATGGAGGAGGGCTTGTTTGCATTCTTCACTCCATTCAAAAGTCGCCTTCTGCCGGAGAAGCTTGAAAAAGGGGAGTGCGTACTGAGCAGATTTGGCCACGAAACGGGAGAGAGCAGTCAGCATTCCGTTGAGTGACTGGATTGACTTCTTCGAGTTCGGGGTAGGGATTTCGGAGAATGCCCTACATTTGTCGGGGTTCGCCTCGATGCCCCTCTCCGTGAGGTAGAAGCCGAGGAACTTCCCCGCGCGAACACCGAAGGTGCACTTGTCGGGGTTGAACCTCATGCGACATTTCCTCGCCGTGTCGAACACTTTCTGGAGGTGAGCGGCATGGTCGACTTCTTCCGCAGATTTGACGATCATGTCGTCCATGTAAACCTCGAGTACGTCGCCGATGTCTGCCCGAAAGACCTTGTTCATCATCCGTTGGTAGGTGGCGCCAACATTTTTCAAGCCGAAGGGCATTACGTTATAGTAGTAGTTGCCCGACTCGGTCATGAAAGCGGTATGCTGCTTGTCGGCCTCGTCCATGGGGATTTGGTTGTACCCCGAATAGGCATCCATAAAGGATAGTAATTTAAATCCTGCAGAATTATCGACTAGTTGGTCGATGTTAGGTAAGGGATAAGAGTCTTTCGGGCATGCCCGGTTAAGATCCGTGTAGTCAATGCACATCCTCCATTTTCCATTATTTTTCTTAACGAGTACAACATTTGAAAGCCAAGTTGTGTACTTGGCCTCAAAAATAAAGTTTGCCTCTTACAGCTTTTTCAGCAGCCTACATCTTTTCCGGAGACTGCCTACGCCTACGTTGAGCTACAACCCTAGCGGCCGGATCTATAGTCAGCTGATGACAAGCTACTTCAGGGTCTAGTCTGGGCATCTCTGCAGCACTCCAGGCAAACAAATCTGCATTTTCTCGGAGGCATGCCTTCAGTTGCCTTTTCGCCAGGTCGGGGAGTCTAGAGCCAATCTTCACGCTTCGGTCGGGGCTGTCGCCGAGAGGAACCAACTCGAAATCTCCATCTGGGACGGGGCGCGTTGGGTGGAGAGGCTGCCCGTTGACTTCGACTGGGAGGTCCTCGCCTGCAGCTTCTTCCTGTTCCCCAGGAAATCTGCTGTCAAGGTCGACCGTGCTGACTGGCGGGAGTGGAGCCTGCACGACGTCTGGAGGTGTCTCGGCCTGAGTCTTAGATTTGATGCCGCCAACGACACTCAGACCTCTGATGGCTGCGTCGAAACATCTTCTGGCCGCGTTGATGTCTCCGTGGAGAGTGACCACACGTCCGCGCTTTGTGTAGTATTTCATCTTCAGGTGGACCGTTGATGGTACAGTCGTCAGTTCCGCCAACGTGGTCCTCCCCATTATACAGTTATAGAGGGACGGGCAGTCCACCACCAAGAAACGCGTCTTCACCTGTCGGGAAGTTTCCTCAATCCCGAAGGTGACCATCAATTCCAAGAAACCCCACGGTCTGGTGGTCGCGCCGTTGAAGCCTTGTAGGTCTGATCCTACGTACGGGGACAAGTGTTGCTTGGTCAGCTGGAGGGTCTCGAAAAGTTGGACGTACATGATGTCCACCGAGCTCCCCTGGTAGACCAAAATTCTGTGGACGTCGAAGTTGGCCATCTGTGCCCGGATCATGAGGGGGATGTTGGCGTTCGGTGCCCCGCCGGGAAGTTCCTCGAGGTAGAAGGTAATCGGATTTGATCTTCCTTTAACTCTCTCGAGGGTAGGGGCTCGAGGAGTTGTTGCTTTCAGCTTGTCAAACTTCCTCTTTATTGACCCCAAGGTCAAACGGTCAGGGGCTCCGCCCGATATGACCAGGGCTTGGGGGAAAGACTCCCAGGTGCTTCGGGAACTTATCGAGTCTTCTGCTGGGAAGTTCTTCCACATGTTTCGGACAGCTTCAGGGCTGTCGAGATCTCCTGAAAAACCGAAGTCTTCAGGTTGCGTGACGCTCAACGCGACTTGCAGCGATCCGTTGTTGGGAGAGGGAGTTGACTCCTCGACATTCTGGGCCTCCTGGCCGCTGGGGCGGGGGGCCTCTTGCTGCTTGGCGTACTTCTTCAGGTACCCTTCTTTAATCAGCGTCTCGATTGCGTCCTTAAGGTGGACGCAATCTTCAGTAACGTGTCCGTGACTGCGATGGAACCGGCAATACTTGGACTTGTCAGCATTTGGTTTGGAGGCCGCCGGTTTCGGGAAGCGGATTCCCCCTTTGACGAACTTTGAATTGGCACAGTCGCTATAAATGCGCGAGCGGGACGTGTTTAGTGGTGTGTAGTCTTTGAAAAGGCCAGACGGTCCCCGTGATTCGTGGGGCTCTTTGGTTCGGGCTTCTTTCTTTCTTTCCCCGCCTCGCTTGGGCGGAGGGGAGTCTTCTCTTCTCCTGTCTCCACCTCGCCTGGGTGGAGGGGAGCCTTCTTCCTTGTTGCCGCGGGGGCCCTCTCTGCGCCTCGAATCGAGGGCGATTTGTGCGACTTCAACTTCCTCGAACTCAATATGCGACTGAGCCCTCTCGAGGAGGCCTTAAAAGCTGCGGGGACGGTGCAACCCGAAGGATTCTGCGAACTTAGATCCTATCCTCAAACCCTTGATGATGAGGTACATTTTGATGTGATCGGTCACGTGGATTTCGACCGCCTCTTTGTTGAACCTCTCTATGTAGCTCCGGAGAGGTTCGTCCTTCCCATGAAAGATGGCTTCCAGGGAGGCTATCGTCTTCGGATGTCGACGAGAAGCCGTGAAATGTTTTCTGAAACGCTCCCTCAGGACTCTCCACGACGTGATTGACTCAGACGCTAGGTTTTTGTACCAAGCCATGGCCCATTTCCGAAGAGTCGTAGGGAATAATCGGCATTTGATAGCGTCGGAGACATTCCTGAAATCGAGCAGAGCCTCAAAACTCTCGACATGGTCATCAGGATCAGATGTCCCGTCATATGTCCCCAAGGATGGGGGCCTCTCCAGGCCCTTAGGAATAGGGGCGTCCATGATGTGCCTGGCCAGAGGGGTCCGATAATCATCATCCTCGCTGGCTCCCGGAGACACAGAGGGGGAATGTTGTCCATGAACGTAGTGACGTCTCGGGGAGTGGTCCTTCGGGCGGCCTCTGGGCTCCTCGGCGTCCGGCCTGCTCATTTTATTCTTCGAGGAGCGAACTGGTCCCTTCGGTGGCGGGGAGCGGTGGCGTTTCTGAGGATGCTCCGGCTGAGTACGCTCCAAGCGTGGTCTGCGACCCCGGGGAACCGGGGAGGGGCTGCGAGATGCCTCCGGGGACAGCGAACGTCTTGGAAATGGCAGTGGTCAGTGCCTTCGCGGGGAAGACCGACCACGACCTTTCTCCAGCGCCTCGATCCGGATGTTCTGGTTGAAGATCACCTGGTTGGTCTGATTGACCAACGCAAACAAGGCAGCAGTGCTCGGGTCCGCATTTGGCGGCGGGTCCACAGGCTGGAAAACGGGCTGGAGGACGGTTTCCTGTCCGTCCTGGTGAGCTGTCTCGTACTCCACTTCTTCGGAAGATGGAGAAGCGGTGAGTCCGTCTCTGACGTCGTTTTTCGCGACAGGTCGGACAGAGTTGTTGTCGACGTGGTTGTCGGTGCTAAGCTGCGCAATAACGTTGTCTAGAGCTTGATTCGCCGACGAGTTGGCCATGATGGTTGTTGAACGGAGAAAGCTTTGGTTTATCGAACAGAAAAACGGGGAAGCCTATAAGTCCCCACAGTCGGCGACACTGATCTTACCTGGATCAGACAGTGATAGTGGCCAACGGCGTCTGGAACGGCAGCTCCGATGGTGATGAGAGACCGGGGGGGGGGGTGTACCTGCAAGGTACTCCGACGCTCAAGTGAGAGAGTGTACAGAATATCAGCAAATACAGAAAGTGTGAATGGTAGGAAGAAAGTGTTTAACCTGACCCTCTCAAATGAGAGGGTATTTATAGATAGCCCCCAGCGCGGGGCCAACGGTTACCTGCAATGGGCTGGATCATTTAGGCCCACTCCAAGTAACTGCTAGGGCTTACGTGTAGTAGTGAAGACCAGCACGTGGTCTTCGCCCTAGAGTAACTGCTCCTAGATTTCCGGAAGTAGGGCAGACCGAACCTTTCGGACGTGGGAGGTTACTTGGAACGTGTCCATGCGGGATGGACCGTTGGGTGCACCTCGCGGGGAGGAGCCTTCTGTGGTCGGGGAGATGTGAAGCCCGTAGAAAGGGCACGGCCTCGCCGGAAGGGACAGTGTCCGTCGAGGAGTGACGTGTAGCATGCTCGCGGGGGAGAAGTTATCCTGTCGAGGAGTCACATCTCAGCGGGGTGTGATGTCCTCCTCTCCTATTATCCCAAGTGCCCGACACTGCCTAAGTGCCCGGCGAAATTGTGGCTAGCACGTGGCAGTCGCGTGTCTTGCAGAAGGACCTTATTGGGCCTCCCCAGGCTGTATGGGTTGGGTCTGCTCGACTGTTGGGCAGCCTCGGCCCAGTCCAGAACAGTGTCCTATTTGGACAATGCACGGTTCTTAAGAAAATGATTAGATGTATTGGTTTTAATGAAAAAACTAATATTGTTTACTATAATACCCTTATTAAATATTGTTAATAGTGTAGTTGCATAAAGTGAAACCTAGTAAATAGGAGTATAGTAGTGAAAAAATAATAATAAATATTATATTGGTAATGTAAATGGACAATTATTTTGAGATAAAAAAAAAAGTACAAATGAGACACTTTTTATGAGACGGAGAGAGTACTTATAAAAACGGAGATAGTATCTACCCAAACCCAACAATCAATTATTACATACGGGTTGTTTTCTTATTAAATTTATTTTAAACTTCTACGGTACTTATCAAATTTTTTCATAATTATGTTTCAAATTATTTCAATCATTCGTGTGAAGACACGAAACCGATGAACCCTCGAAGCAGTAGCAGACAAAAAATTTGTTCAATATTAACAGAATCCAGCTGTCATATGGGGGTATGGTGCAAATCATATAATACATTACATACACCTAACAGCCCAATAATATTCTTACAAAAATCTCAATAATATTATGTTGAGAATTCATAAATAAATAAATAAATAAAACAAAAAAGAAATAATTAAGAAACCTAGGATGATAAGATATACTCCACATAGATTGAAGATTATCTTGATAAAAATAGATGTAGCTAAGCACCACTAATCATATTTAGGGACAATATAAGATTGTCTTAAATAAATTCTAAAATTATCTTAATGAAATAGATGTTACACCTACTACTAATTATTGAATTAGACTTTATTATTATTATTATTATTATTATTATTATTTATTTATTTATTTGTAGAAAAGAGTTGTCTATCAATTTTATGATTGATTTATAAAAATCAACATTTAGACCACAATTGAGTAAAAGAGAAATATGCATATGTGAACTTAATTAGAATTTTTTGGTTGATAAGATAAAGAACTTGAAATTTTACTATGCAATAAATAGTCTTCAAAGCAGAACCGTCTTGTGCGCAAGGTGGAGTATTGCACAAATATTTAAATTTGTCACAATTAACATAAATGGTTAAATAGAATTTTATAAAATATTTATAACGATTAAAGTGTACTTAAATTGAACCTCTATTTTTTTATGTTTAAATTACTACTAATCTACAAAGGACCTCGAAGAAATTTTATACGGTTGTGTCTTAAAATCAATTTAACTAAAATAGTTAAATTTAAAAAAAAAACGTGTTCGACGATATACATATTTTATATCATTTATCTTTAATATTTTTGATTTTTTTGCAATATTTGATATTTTACAGAATTTTAGAAGATTAATTTTATCATTTTGTCTTTGATATTTTTGATTTTTCTTTTGCAATGATTGATATTTTACAGAATTTAAAAAAATTAATTTTATCATTTAAAATTTATTATATACGAAAGGATTAAGATGAACTTCATTTTCATCAAAATTAAATTGATAACTACTGCTCCTACTTGATACTGTAAATGATTTTTTTATTAAAAAACTTTGGGAAAATACAAATAGTTTGCTGTCGTGGAATCCCAGAAGCATTGATTGGTTAATTATTTATATTTGGCAGCTGGCCTTTACCATGAAACAACACACTCATATGTTTTTTTTTATGTCTCTAAATAAATAAAATATTAAAATAATATATAAATATAATACAATAATTACATGTATATATAAAGACTAGTGCCTAATATACAGTTATTCCATCTATCCTTTTCTTTTCCTTTTTTTACACTCCAAGAATGTTACCTACTATTTTAATTTAACATGTGTTTTCAAATTCAAATTTCATTGGTTTTTCTCTCCATGTTAATTATTATATCTTCACAATGTTAGTTACAACTTTAAATTTATTATTCAGTTTTCATAGCATGTAAGCGTAACAATTTGTACACATAAAATTGGAATCAAATAAATAATTTCAATATTATAATAATTATAATTTATCTATATAAAACATATTTAATTTATCATTATATATAAATTAAATTTTAAAAATACAATTCTAATTCTACTTTACACGGAACAATTGATTATTACTAGTACTAATTACAATATGACCTAATTTAGGTAAGAAAATTAGTTCCACCTAAATATGTGGTTATTTATTGAAAATAAACAAGCAAAGTAAAAAGGGAAGTGAGTTATGTTTTCTAAATTAACCCATAATGATTGATTAACATACCAAATTTAGCTGCCAAATTTAACTATGTGGATATTTTATGGACATACCAAACTTAATTAACTACTGTACCATAGAAAATTTAAATAGACAAATATAAAGCAACACATATATACTTTTAAACTATTCAAAAGAAAAAGAAAACAAATTGAGGATTACTGTCTCGAATTTAAACAAAATAAATATTTATTGCATTTTTTCTGGTAAATTATTTTTATAATATTAAATATAATCATCGCTAAAAAAATTATATTAGAAACAAAATTAATATTTTTTATTTATTTAACAATATCATTCATAAAATAATTTTTCTTTTTCAAAACAAACCATAAAATAATTTTCGATTAATTAAATCTTGTTATTTAATTACTCTATTATTTTCATAAAATAGTTATTTTATATGTGATAAAAATTTAAATATTTAAAAGACATGCCTTAAATTTGAAGGTTTTGAATTCGAATCTCACTAATACTCATATAAAAAGGTAGAATTAGAGGTTAATGGTCTTAGACTAGTGAATTTGCCTATGTTGTAAGTGAAGGTGGGGAGTTATTGAGGTTAGGTTGTCTTTGTGGAAAGACAATGCTTCCTTTAGGTATGGAGTCCAAGTGTGTAATTCCCCGTTGGGTGGTAGGGAGATCGACCTAAGATAGGCCTCACATTGGTGGAGATGGGTGTCTAATTTGGGTTTGTCTCCAGGTCTACAATCATCTCGGTTCACCTCTTCTTGTATCAAAGTGGTAAGGAATGAGTTGAAATCGAAGTTCTTGCATGATGTTTGGGTTGGGTCAAACCCGATTTTTGTTTCTTTTGAGAGGTTTTTCCTCATTTTTAAGCAACAATCTTTGGTTGTGGGTCTGATGGGTGACTGGTGTTTGGGTTTGGAATCTTAGTTGGAGACGTTCTCTCTATGTCTTGGAGGAGTTTCTTATTTTGATAGGTGGTAAGGTTTATTAGGGTTGGGAGCATGTACGGGAGTGTACCTTTAATACCATGAGAATGTTTTCTGTGTGGTTAATTTATGCTAGGCTTTCGTTTTGGCGAAAGGTGCGAAAGGTAGGTTGGCTTGGGTGATTCAAGATTTGGCTAGGATCTGGAAGAGCCGGAAGCCTTCTATAGTGGAGGTCTTATCCTGACAGTTGCCAATTAGACAAAATCTTTCTAGAAGCCGAATAATGTATACTATTAGTGGGGTGGATTATGTAGTTTGCTTGGGTCAATTGGTGTCGGTGAATCACATCTTCCTTTTTTTAGTGCACTTTTGATGCTCTTGTTTGTTCCATGTTGTTGACTTTTACTAGTTATCTGTGTATGTGTTGCTATTAGAAAAAAACTCATAGAAAAAGTTAAATTTATTTATTTTTGAATGAGTTTTAAAGTTGAATTAGTATTTTCTTTTTGGATATGTTAAACAATTAACTTGGCGAGTAATAAAGCTCATTCTCATTCAAAGAAAAGCAAAAGACAGTAAAGAGTCTTGCATACATTCAATACAATAGTGATTGTCTACTTATAGATAGACTATAAACTATTAGAAACTAACTTTAACTATCTTTCATAAAAGACAAAATATTAAATACCAACTAATTGTTACTTGATTAACAAGTAACAAGTACATGTTTAACACCCTTCAAGTTAGACTAAGGAGTTTGCATAAATCTAACTTGGAAAATTAAAGTAAAAAAAAGTTGAATGAAATGGCTTGACAAAAATATCAGCTAATTGAGCAACACTACTGACAGGAAAGAGATGGAATATCTTGCTTTAGATCTTCTTTCTAATAACATGACAATCAATCTCAATGTGTTTACTACTTTCGTGGAATGTCAGATTGCGTGTTAGATGGAAAACTTGATGTCACAATAAATAGAGGCCAGATTTGAAAGAATAATGCCAAAATCTTGAAGAAGATGATACAACCACTGGATTTCACAAGTAACGGAAGTTACACCTCAATATTCAACTTTAGTAGAAGATCTTGAGACAACGTTATGCTTATTATATTTCCAGGATACTAAGGATGATCCAAGGAAAAAACAATAGCCAATAATATATTTACCTGTTTCAAGGCATCACGTTTAACATAAATCCGTAAATCCTTGAAGTTCCAGTTGAGTATTGCTAGAGAAGAAATGCATATTCTAGAAAATGATTTGAGATATCTTAAAATGTGAGCGACTGTAGTAAAGTGAGGAACAAGGGGTTCAGAAGTGAACTGACTTAAATATTGCACAAAGAATGAAATATAAAGTGTGGTATTTGTGAGATATAGAAATATGCCAATGAGCTTGCGATAAAATGTATGTTCTGCAAGGGAACTACCATCATGAGGAGAAATTTTGGTGGTTGAGTTAAAGGGAATAACATATGGCTTGACACTTAAGTAACTAGTATCCTCAAATAGCTCAAGAATATATTTTCTTTAGTCAATAATGATGTCTTATTTTGATCTTGCAATTTATAAATCAAGAAAGAATATCGAATTTCCAATATCTTTGGTGCACAGTTGTTGATCAAGGAACATCTTAACTTTGTGAATTTCTAGCATATAGTTTCCAGCCAATACAATATCATTAATATATATTAAAAGACTTTTGAAACAGGAACCATCTTACTTTATACACATAAAGTAACCTGTTTGAGATTGTTTGTTTCTCAAAGTGGGTAAGGTTGACGATAGTTTGGAGTGCCACTGTCGATTGACATGTTTAAGACCATAGATAGATTTATGGAGTTTACAGGCCTTTGAAGAGTTAAAACTATGGACATGATGACTAGAAGATAATGACTCGTATACTTCTTCAACGTTAATATTCATCCTGTTCGAACTTCTATTATTAAGGAGGTCGTTTAACATCCTCCCATTCTTAACTGGATAAAGTGTAATTGTGACGACGCTGTAGCTAGTTTATGAGAATTTTGTAGGGATTATAAAGGAAAATTTCTTTTGGCCTTTACATAAAATCTTTCTTAGAACTATTCTCTCTTTGGTGAGTACTATCTTGTTTTAAGATCTTTTGAGGTTGTTAGAGACAAACATTGGTTGTGGTTATCGGTTGAAACAAACCCTCTCTTGGTGGTGCAAGTTTTCTCCAACCACTCGTTAGTGGCTTGGAAGTTAAGAAATATATGGGTTTCTTGTCTCCGGATCATTACAAATATGCATTTTCACATTTCTCACATCTATAGAGAGAAAAATAATTGTGCAATTTTTCTTCTTTTAATCCTTCACATTTTTTAATTCCATTATTTTGACAATTAAAAATAACTTTGTAAAAAATAGGCTTGATTGCCTTTTTATTGTTTTTAGATTCTCTACTTTTTGAGTGAATCTTGTCTTAGTCTTCCAATTTTTTTATGCATGAGTTTTCTTTCAATATAGTGGTGCTTTATTAAAAAATGTAAACTAGTTAAATCCGATTATTATTATAATAATATTTATTAAAAAAAAAAAAGGGCTTGAGAACTTAGTACCGAGGTATTTTGATTTCAAATACTCTAGTAGTATTAGTAATTCATATCCCTAGTAAATGTAATACTCCTTATGTTTTAAGAAGTGTTTTTTTATTTATCAAAGATGTTGTTTTATTTTTTAATATAATATTAATTAATTTTTACTAATTTTAATTTTAATTAATATTGTCTGTATTACGCTCAAATCATTAACTTATTGTTCATTTATAACAATGTATGCGTAATTAATACTATTAACAATTCAAAATAATTTTATAAAATTATTTATTATATTTATTTTTCAATTTATTATTTTTTAATTTATTTACAACAATAAAAATATAGAGAGTAAATGAAATGGCACATTGGCACTTAGAAAACGTGTAAAAACGCAGCCATATCAATGAGCGAAATGATGCACAGACCAAAAGTTGTCAAACCGCAGCAGCACCACTTTTTTGATTGACGCGTATCTGACTTTCTCTTTCCCGCCGCCCTTCTCTCTCTACCATTTTAACTCTTCTTTCTCTCTCATCATTTATTAATAAATTCCTATATTAAAATATAAGAAAAATTAGAAAACGTTAATATTGATATTAAATATGTTAACAATTCTTAAGAGTATTCTTTCAACAAGTTTGTTTTTTTATACGAGAAAATTGGTTTATATTTTTAAGATAATATTTATAGTTGATTGCAATCAATAATATATGATAAATAGAATAAAATAATAATTAGTTAGTTGAAAATTCAAATAGAGTTTATAATTAGAGAAAATAAAAATTTAAAAATATCTTTTGAATATTTTTTATTTATTATATTTTTAAATATTTATTATCTCTTTTAAGGGAGAATTTCTTTATCATTTTGACTAAAAATGAATCTCTACCGATAAAATAAAATATTTAATTATTAATTAACATAAAATTATACTACTTATTATTATTATTTCATTCCATTTCTTTTACTATGGACAATTTGGATAAAATACCAATTAATACTTTTCGAGTGAAAGAATAGTTCAATTAATTTGTTTTTAAAAATCAATTATCTATAAATACCAACAATTTATTTATAATAATATATATTTATAAATAATTGTGGTTGTTAAAGATTAAATTTTAGTTTAATTATTTATTTTTATTTGACTCACATCAATTAATTAAAGAGATTAATTGAAATACACTGTCAGTGTAAAACTACTTTACACTGTCATTCAATTAGAATTAGTTATTTTGACACATAAGAATGAAATTAAAAATAAAAAAAAATTAAATTATAAATAAATCATTTAAATAACTACTTCTTCCATATTTCTCTCTTCTCATGTGTCAAAATAACTAATTCTAATTGGATGACAATGTAAAATAGTTTTACACTGACAGTGTATTTTAATTAATTTTTTAATTAAATTAAATTAACTTATAAAAAAGTTAGAGCTGATTAATCTATAAAAACATAAATGTGGTATAGCCTTTTTTTTTCTTCTAAATATACCACTTTTAGTTTTTTTTTAAATCTTAACTTCTCGGCGGTTATATGACAATTTATTATTTTTCATATCATTATCTTTAACTATTTTATTAATAATTTAAAATAAAAATAAAATTAATTAAAAATATAAAATGATTTATATTTTATGTGTGTCATTATTATTATTATTATTATTTTAAATGAGGATACAATATATAAAAATAAAAAGATGGAGTACAAAAAATGAGAGGGACTATACCAAAATCCTCCAAAGTTAAGAAAATCTAAAGATTATATTTTATCAAACATTATTAGAAAAAGTAGACGTGTCCGTCTTGCCGCTAGTATTATATAAATATAATACTCTATCTATTTTTAAAATAAGTGTTATTTTTGATGCTTTTATATGAATTAAGAAAAATGTGATAAAATAAAAGAGAGAATAAAATTTTTAGCAAACTATCTCGTTGATTATTGGTGTATTCAAATTATTATTAATACATGTGAACAAAATGCTAAATTAAAAATATTAATTAAATAATACAATTGAAAAATAAAAACAAAATTGCATTAGAAATTATGAGCGACATTTATTTTGAGACGAAAAGAATATTAATTATTAACTATGTCTTAAAAAAATTAGTTAATTAATTCAATAGTGATTAATGTTGGACATGAGAAAGAGAATTATGATTAAATTCCTACAACGCGATTGAGAGAAGACTAAAATCAATTGATTTCAAAAATGATTTTGAACCGGATTAGTGGGTCAAATGAATCAAATACCCATAATAAAAACTAAAATAAAATTGAAAAATTAAAAATAAACTCCAAAAATAAAATTCCAAGACCAAGAGGAAGGAGTGTATAGTAAAACCACTTTAACAACTCAGAACATAACATGCTTAGTTGTAAAGAGAGACTCTTTCTTTCTTATTATAAAAAACCAAAAACCAAAACCCAAACCATTCTTTCTTGAACAAATACTCTCTTTGATTTCAATGGCTAAGTCAAAGAACAACGCAAAGAAACTCTCATACATCTCAGTCCCTTCTCAAATAATCAATTCCATTTCATCATCTTCTATTCAATCCTTACTTGATCAAACCCCAAAGAAGTCATCAAAAGCTTCCTCAAGGTTCTTCACCACCTTAACAACAAAATGGAAAAAGCCAAGACTGTTTTTGTTCTTCACACTCTTTTTACTTGGTGTATTTTCCATGTTGAAGTTCGGTTTCAATCTAGAAATTCCATTTTCTCCCTACCCTTGTGCTACAAACCCCTCAATCTCAAATGGGTTTGACTCAAAATCTAAACTTGGGTTTGTTTCAAGTAATAAAAATGAGATTTTTAATGCTGCTCTTTTGTCAAAATCTGAACTTGGGGCTGTTTCAATGAAAAAAGGTGAGATTTTGAATGATAATGGGATGTTGAAAGAAAAGGGTCATAGTGGAGTTGACTTGATGGATCAGGAAAAGGGTGAGGAAGTTGAAAAGGGTGAGTTTTGGAAGCAGCCTGATGGGTTAGGGTATAGGCCTTGTTTGGATTTTAGCCGAGATTATAGAAGAGATAGTGATGGGGTTTTGAAGAATAGGAGAAGGTATCTTATGGTGGTTGTTTCTGGTGGGTTGAATCAGCAGAGGAATCAAATTGTTGATGCTGTTGTCATTGCTAGAATTCTTGGTGCTGCTTTGGTTGTTCCTATATTGCAAGTTAATGTCATTTGGGGAGATGAAAGGTAAACTATACTATTCTAGCTATTGTTTCTATCTTTTGTTCTTGATACTGGTTATGGTTCTTTGCTAATGTTGATTAAATTTGTTTCCTTAATTTTGAATGTTAGAAGAGAGTTTCTGTGATTTATTGTTATTTTGCTTATTTGTATCGGTCTTGTTTTGCAGTGAATTTGCTGATATATTTGATTTTGAGCACTTCAAGAATGTTCTTGCTAATGATGTGAGGGTGGTTTCGTCGTTGCCATCGACACACCTGATGACAAAGCCAGTGGAAGGAAGCCCTCCTCTTCACGTCACTCCTAGTTGGATCCGTTCGCGCTATCTCAGAAGAGTAAGATTTTTTGTTAAGTTCTTATCTACTTTTGTATCGATTAATTTCACAAAATGATTGTTCCGCGGATGAGAAAATGTGGACAGTGTCATCGAGTGAGTGATGTTCTTGTTGAACATGAGTTTAACATGATTCTTGTTGTTCTTTGCAGTTCAATAGAGAAGGTGTTTTGCTTTTACGCGGCTTGGATTCAAGGCTATCGAAGGATCTTCCTTCGGATCTTCAGAAGCTTCGATGCAAGGTATTGCACGGTTTCTATATTTTCTTCGTTTGTACGACAATTGATATCGTATTCTAAATGTTCTGATCTTACTTATTTTCAGGTTGCTTTTAATGCATTGAGGTTTGCAAAACCCGTTCAAGAACTTGGCGAGAAGATTGCAGAGAGAATGAAAAGCAAGGGACCCTACCTTGCCCTTCATCTAAGAATGGAAAAAGACGTGTGGGTGAGGACTGGTTGTTTACCTGGTTTGAGTCCTGAGTTTGACGAGATCGTAAAGAGTGAGAGGATTCAACGGCCGGAGCTCTTGACCGGAAGATCAAACATGACTTACCATGAAAGAAAGATGGCCGGTCTTTGTCCGTTGACGGCCATGGATGTTACCAGGTAAATATTAAATCCTTCTACTTTTGAATAAAGTCTGTTTAGAATGACTTATTCGAACTTGTCTATTGACATAAACACCACGAAAACTGTTTGGGAGAGCTTATAGAAATAGCTTATGACATGTCCATAGGTTGTTTTTCAGCATATTTCTATAAATAGCTTATACATTAGCGCTTATATGATAAGCACTTAATTAAGTTGTTTATCCAAACATCATGTATGTTTCACTTTTAGTGGTTTTCTGAGTATTAGTCTAATGGATTTTTGTTTCTCGTTTACAGGTTGCTTAAAGCTTTAGGAGCTCAAAAAGACGCAAGAATATATTGGGCAGGGGGACAACCCTTGGGTGGAAAAGAAGCATTGCATCCATTAATCCACGAGTTTCCACATCTTTACAATAAGGAGGATCTTGCATTGCGTGGTGAACTAGAACCATTTACGAAGAAAGCTTCTATAATGGCTGCCATAGATTACATAGTGTCTGAGAAGAGCGATGTTTTCATGCCGTCTCATGGAGGAAACATGGGCCATGCAATTCAGGTATGATACACACATTGATGAATGTTGCATACTACTCTGATCACTATTATAAGCAAATATTCTCTTTTCAGGTTCATTGAATAACTAATGTATCTGATTTATATCTACATCAGATACATAAGTTATTCAATGAACCTGAAAACTTGAATCGTGGATACACATATTTAATGTAGATTCTTCCTTTAACGTTTTCTAATATCGGAAACTAAATTTCATTACAGGGTCACAGAGCTTACGCCGGACACAAGAAATATATAACCCCGAATAAAAGACAGATGCTTCCTTATTTTCTGAATCCTTCCCTCCCTGAAGCAGAGTTTAACAGCATCGTCAAGGAACTGCATCAAAATTCATTAGGACAGCCGGAACTTCGGACTAGTAAGGCCGGAAGGGATGTCACCAAGTATCCGGTCCCTGAATGCATGCGCAACTCACATTCAGATTCGTAATCAAAGACTCAATACCAAAGCTTCTGGTATAAAAAGTTTACACAGAAACGGTCACTAAAGCGCATGAGTGGTAGTTTTCGCAACCTGTACAATTTTGATCCATTGAAAACTACTTGAAGTTGAATTTTCGAGAAACCATAGTACTCAAAAGCAACATTTCGAAGAGCTACACCGACGTCGAGCACTCCTCTTTCCACCAGTGTACTCACATACACGAAGTAGGTTTCTCTGATACATTAAATTGATACATATACACAAGATAATTCTTTGATTCTTTAGGTAGAGTTTGTATAGGATACATGTTAATTTTGTTTGTTATGTTATTCTTTGTAGTACATAAAGCCATGTATATATATTTGAATGAATAAATAATCAGTTTTGTGTTCAGTTATTTGAATTGAATATCATCTTATGCTACTACTTAAGCAGAAGAAGTGTTGTATTATCACAAGTTGCATATAAGAAACTAATCAATTAAGAAGTGTCCTAATCGATTACACCTTGACTAGAACTATTTTTAAAATTGTTTTGAAAATAGATGAAGTTCAGAAAATAGTTTGAGTGTTTGTGCATTGTGAGATCTATTTATACTTAATATTGCATAAGTTCTTATAAAACATATATATAGATAGAGAAAAGATCATTGACGATTTTTTTGCACTTGACTTCGTTTCTTGGTGAAGACTTTTTATCTTTTGATTATATTTGTGCACTTGACTTCGTTTCTTGGGGAAGACTTTTAGGTTGTGTTTGGTTCGGAGTAGATGGAGGGGAGGGGAGGAGAAATTTTTAATTAAATATGTTTGGTTCAAATTTTAGGAGGGGAGGGGAGGGGAGCAAAATCCCTTCAAAACACATTTTTTGCTTCCCTCCGAATTAGGGGGATTTGGAGGGGAGGGGAGGGAAAGTGAGTTTTGATAATTAAAAAATTATTATATTACTAAAATATCTTCAATTTAATTTTATTATTTCAAAATTATTCGTTTTTTTTTTGTGTTACTATTTCTCTTTTGTGTGATTTTTTCGATTGCTTCCATCAATTTATTATAATTATTCTCCAACTTCAAATTATTTTATAGTTTTTTACTTAATATAAATCATAATCATTATACTTTTTATTTGTTTTTTTATAAAACAAAATTATGTTTAGTTATATTCGTTTTTTTTCTTCTAATTTTATTATGTATCATATCATTTTTTCTTTTATAGCAAATTTTAAACCATTTATTTTATTAAACATTTTAACCATTAATATTTAATAATAATTTATTTTATGTATTTGTTTTGTTAGATGATTCATCACGATTTAAACGTTGTTATCAGCGTATAGTTTAATTTATGTTGGAGAGTTATAATCTGAATCAAGTGTACTCAATTTTTTTAATGTTATGGGATAAATAAATAATTTTTTAGTCAATCAATATTAAAAATTTTATCACAAAAAAAACATGCATGAATTTTTCACATTTGAATATCATATAACTTATATAAGATCTAAAGGATAAGAATGTAAATTATTAATAAAATCCCTCCCCTTTCCCTCTTGAACCAAACACATTTTTAATTAAAATCCCTCCCTTCCCCTCCCCTCCCCTCTTTTGAACCAAACACTTATCTGATTAAAAAAAATCCCTCCCCTCCCCCTCCCCTCCCCTTCCCTCCATTAAAATCCCTCCCCTCCCCCTCATTTGAACCAAACAGACCCTTATCTTTTGATTCTATTTGTGCAGATCACCATAAACCTTATCGCTCTTTGTTTTGTTTCACATTTTTTTCTTTGCTTGATGATTTTTATGATTTTGCTTTACTTCTTTTTGTCATCATCATTTGTACAACACATAGAACCACATTCTTTTCATTTTTGATAATGACAACACATCTTTCAGTGATGTTGTAAACAAAGAAATTGAGATGAGAAAGATTTGAGTAATTAACCCCCCCTCACATATAAAGAAAATATACTTTACTCCAGCTGAAGTTGTACTCCTTCGTATCTGAAGTTATACTCCTCCCTATTTACCATAATAAAAAAGTGGGAGAAAGTAGGAGCATAAACCATACATAGAAATAAGAAGGAGAAGAAGCACATAAAGAAGTTTTATCAATGCATGATTGGTTCAAAATTCCTAATTCAGTTCTTATGATTTTTTTAGAAAGAGGTTTAATAAAAATGCCTGCCAGTTGATTAGATGAAGGCGCAAACTCAATTACAAAATCTCTTTTTTCAACGTGATCCCTAATAAAATGGTGACTAATCTCAATGTGTTTCATTAGAGAGTGAAGTACCTGATTCATAATGAAGTTTATGGTGCTAGTGTTGTCGCACTTAATCGGGATAATTTCGAGATTAATTCCATAATCACTCAACTATTGTTTCATTCAAATTATTGCATATAACAACTAGCTAGACCAATGTATTCTATTTCGCATGTGGATAACACATTTGTTTGTTTCTTAGTATGAAAGAAGACATGCGAGTTATCAAGACACATACGACTGATACGTTTTCAAACCAATTTACAACCAACGAAATCAAAATAAGAATACCTAACAAAATCACAATCAACCCCTTTACGATACCATAAACCTATTAACAACGTGCATATTAGAAACTTCATAATACATTAGACCGCAGTAAAGTGTAATTCTTTAGAGTTTTCTTGAAAGCATGCACCCATACAAACATAAAACATGATATTAGGACGAAATACAGTAATATAGAGAAGATAACCAACTATACATTTTCTTTCCTCTACTGATTTTCCTCCCTCATCATTGTCTAAGTTACATGAAGAGTTCATTGGATTTGATTGCTTTTTCCATTCCAATTTTTAATAGGTCCTTGAAATATTTAGCTTGATTTATGAAGGTGCCTTCCGTTGTTTGACATAATTGAAAGCTAAGAAAGTATCAAAGTCCACCCATCATAGACATTTCAAAGATCATTTTACATCATATAAAAGAAATCCTTACACAAAGATACATTAATAGGACCGAATATAATATCATCAATATAAAATTGCACATTTAAAGTTTCATGCTCATATTTTTTAATAAACAACATTGTATACACATTTCCTCTTTTATTTTTTTTTCAAGTAAGAAACTTGCTTAAACAGTCATACCAATCACAAAAGGCTTGTACCGTAAAGAGTCTTTTCCAACTTGAAGACATGATCAGGAGAAGAGAAATTTTAAAACTATAAGTTTGATCAACATACATTTCCTCTTGAATGTAACCTCTTAAAAATATATTCTTTACATCAATTTGAAAGAGATTGAAATTCAAGATGCAATATAAATCTAGAAGCATTCTTATGCCCTTTAATCTAACTATATAGACATAAGTTTTATCGATATCTATGCATTTCTGTTGATTGTAGCATTTCACAACAATCCTTGCTTTATTTATTAAAACAATGTCATTTTCATCAAGTTTATTGTGAAAGACCCATTTGGTTCTAGTCACTAGATTATTCCTAAGTATGAGAACAAGTTTCTAAATATGTTCCTCTCAAATTGATTTAACTATTTTTGTATAACAATAGATCAATGTTCATTAATGATAGATTCATTGAAGTCTTTTAACTCAATTAGAGAAGCAAAGGCCATGCATTACATATATGGTTAAAGGAGTATCGAGTAGTTATCCCACTTTGAAATATCTCCCATTACATTTTGGATGAGACAACCTCTTGTAGTTATGCATTCTTTAAGTAGTTTTTGATGATTATCTTTATTTTTTTCTTTGACATGGCCTTTGTTTTTGTCTTTGTTTCAATCTTTGTCTTTGTCTTAATTTGGATATGTGTCTTTTAAAGAGAGTTTTCGCTAAAATATCTGCACAATTAAAAACTTTCAACCTTTACAGATTTGGGATTAGTTTCATTAAACGTAACATGTACTAAGTGATCTATAGTCAATGTTTGTTTGCTAAAATTAAAAAATACTTTTCTAAAAATGAAATATTCTAAAAAGAGACCTTCATTAGCTTTAGCATCCAATTTGTGAACATTGTCCATCTATTATCTACCATATAAGAAAAGAATGGGTTGTGGAAATACCCTTTCTACCCCATCTTTTTCTTCTGCCACATAGCCACTTTTTAAACAAAACTTGTCTTTTCATAACCCTTTAGTAACTAATAATGTCTCAATTTCATTTGTAACTATTTCGTTGGGTTTGATATACTCTATTTGACCATGCTGTAGACCAAATATTTCAAACTGAAACGAAAGTCTTCTTCTATCTGCTACTTCTAAGACGACTATATGGTCACGTTCGGACACAACTTCTTCTTCTCCTACACATGCTTCCCATCACATCCCAGCTGCTACATCTGCTTCTGCACGCCTTCAAACTTCTCTGCCCATCACTCCTCTCTACCACAACTTCTCCTTCTGCTCTCTCTTTCATTCGTCTTCTCACTCCCAACTTCATTGGGCTTCTGATATCTCCGTCTTCTCTGCCTTTTGATTTGGGTTTTAATTTGGTGTTTTTTGTTTCAGGTTTGATGTTGTTGGCTCGCGCGTTAGAGGGGAGATTCGCCGGCGGTGCGTTTTCTGAGGAAGTACCACGCATAAACGATTTGGGAAGGTTAGGGTTTGGATTTCTTTGGTGTTGATAATGATAAGGGGTTAAATTGTGGTTAGGATTTATAAAATTGAAATTGGGTTTGATGATTTTGAGTAAAGATAGAAGATTTTCTTAATATTGTGATGGATTTGTGGAATATTTAATGTTGTAATTTTTATTTTAATTATGGTATATTTAACAGGTGGTTGTAACAATTCCTCACAATCCTCGCCATTGATGCTCTTCAGAATATGACCCAGGGTTAGGTTTTTAGATTGGTTTGGGTTTTTTTTTCTCAAATTATAATTTAAATCTTTAGTTTCATATTTTATCATGCTTTGTTTGAGCTTATAAGCGGTTTTGGACGTCCATTTCAGTAGTGTTGCTGCTGTGTCAGGATAGTCAAATTCTATGTAAATTCTGATGTTAAAGAGGTTAGCTTTTCAAACCCTAATAATGTATGATCTGTTTATTCCTATTGATGCTCTTCAGAAGATGATCCAGGATTATGTTTTTAGATTGGTTTGGGTTTCTTTTCTCAAATTAGTATTAAATTTTTAGTTTTCTATTTTATCGTGCTTTGTTTGAGCTTATAAGCGGTTTTGGACATACCTTTCAGTAGTGTTGCTGCTGCGTCAGGATATTGATATTGGATGCAAATTCTCATGTTAAAGACGATAAATTTTCAAACCCAGATAATGTATGATCTGTTTATAATTTATATATCTATAGATTCTATGTTATGTTATTCCTATATGTGTGATTATTAGTATATCAACCATTGATTTAGAGATTTTACATTTTTTTTTCAGGAGGGTCGTCTTTGGCACAACCCGAAAAATAACAATGCACTTTAGTCTTCTGAAATGTCTGGTGTTAGGTTGGCTGTGTTGAGGACGCGAGACCAGAATAATTTGTATTTTTTTTTGCTATTCTTATGTTGGATTATTTTTGTCATGTAATAGATATATGTTGGATGGGATCCAGCCGAAGCATGTCGGCCAGTAAAAGACCAAGCACCTATGTTTCATCCCACTATCGAATTACTCTCCTTATAGCAATCTTCATATTGTTTATGTGGTAGTACTATTGTGCTTTGTTTACTATAGTAGTACTATTCGTTTATCTAAAGGGAACTTGTGGTTGATCTGTTGTTTGTCTTTGCAAAATTCGCAGAATCGTTCAGATCAGATGATGCTTCATTTGTACGTTTTGATTTCTGCATATTTGTAATATTTTCAAAATTGTAACTGACAATGCATGCCCCTTTAACTATGTATAATTTGTAATTTTAAATTTTGCTTTGTCATTTGGATATTGATTTGGTTGCTCTTGTATTGCTCATAGATCGATGGTTGTTGAGTTTGTCGGGCGTTATGCTACCGTTTAAACTGAGGTCGTTGCCAATGTTAGAGGTATTGGTTGTCTATTACCTTTTTAATGAATTGAGATCTGTAACCTATTTATTTTGATGAAATGTAATTTGATGCAATGTAAATTCATAATAAAACTTTACATGATCTCTATTTTATTCAGTATTGCACATCTTAATGCTGGTTATTGACTTCTGCTGCAGCTCATTGCGTTGTTTCTAACGCGTGTTGTTGATATCTCCAGAAGCCTTTCATACATAGAGATTGATTACTGTCATGCACAATATCATGCATAGCCATGCAGTAGATGTTCCAAACTATGGCTTTAAGTGTTACAGGAACAATATGTAGTTGCTGTAATTTCGAGGTGTAGATTTATTTAGGTTTCATTTGATCCCGAGTGGTTATCCTGAGTACATATATTTCGTGGTGCATTTTGTGGCGCATTCTGTCCTTTAGTCCTTTGTAATCATTATCTATTTTGTGGTGCATTTTGTCCTTTCTTCGTTTGTAGTTTTCCTATTGCTATTGCTTTGTTGTATCACACGTGGAAGGTTACGACAACATCAAAGGAGCAGTTCGATATGGTGGTTGGCGACAAAAATGTAAGTTACGCATATTATTAACTGCACCTCCTTGACTATGTCTTTCATCATGACATTTGGTTGTCTTTCGTACAAAAAACTGATATGATCTTTAAAATGCTATACCTTCGTCTGTATGCATATTTTGACATTCGGTTGTGTTTTGTACAAAATACTGATCTAATGGGAACAATACCATACCTTCGTTTGTAAAAACTCAATCTGAAGTTTACGCTTGCTTGTGTTTTGTAAAAACTGATCTGGTGTTTATAATACTAAATTTGAGTTTGTATACATAGCATGCCATTTGCTTGTGTTTTGTAGAAAAACCTGGTCTTTTGTTTAAAATGCTAAACCTCCGTTTGTATACTGATACATCCATGTTAATAGGCAGATGTTTACACACCATCCCTGACACTACCATGGACTTCACACCATTTGCCCGAAACCAATGAGTTTATAAAGAGGTACACAACTTACAGTATGTCACAACCTAATTATGTTATGTACGTTTTTTTGTTCTTCACTAATTTTTATGGTTATATGTAGCACAACCTGCAGCTTGTCCAAGGGCGCTAACTATGGCAAAGCACTGACAACCACTTGCAACCACACCTGTGAATCACCGCAGCTGTGTTATGGGTCTCAACTATCTGGTGTTGCTGCAGCAGCTGCAATTTATGGAGAATACCAGGAAATGCAGGAAAGCCTATTTTTGGATGAATGTGTGCACGTGGTTTGATATCTATGGTAACTTTTAAATTCAATTTTTCAATCCATAATATTTTTTATTGTTCCTTCTCTTTTTCTTTAATGATAAACTTGACCATCATCATTCATTATTATTTTACCTCCCAATGTTACAATGTTACAGTTTCAAAACAATTAATGCATTTGCATTTTCAAAGTGAGGGAGAAGATGAAGAGTCACAAGCTTTATTATATAAACCCGCCTCCTATTCTCAACAACACAACCCAAACTTCATCAGACAGGAATTATTTCTATGGCATCCAACAACGTGAGGCAGGTCGCAGAACCTTCGGATGTGCAGACAACAACGGAGTTCAAAGCATCTGCGGAGTTACAACAACCTCATGGTGTCCATCAGCCTGTCGATGTCCAGCAACCTCAACAGGTCCAACACCTACATTACCTACTTCATTTTTCTATCACTACAAACAACTCTCCATTATTCTTTCTTCCTCATTTAATATATATATTTTTTATTTTCATCAATAGATGCACGAACATGTCGAACATGCTGTCCGGGTCCGCCCAGCTGCGGAGTTCCAACCACCTACGACGCTTCAACCACCTCCGGTCTTCCACCAACCTATACCGGACCAATAACCTCCCCACGTTCAACAACCTCAATAGGTACATCCGGTACACTTTATTTTTTCCTGCTTCTTTTAGGCCTTTCTTAATGCGTGCGTCCGCTTATTGGCCTTTCTTAATGCGCTACACCTTAGCCTTAGCGTGGCTTCTACATCATGGATATGACATAGTCTGTTCATTTATCTGTTCATGTGAAATGACATACTCTGTTCGTGTGCATGAAGTGGCTTCTACAATATCCCAATATACATCATGGCATCTGTAGTTGCAGCAGACTTGGTTCATTGGGCCATCCATGATGTATATAGGGATATGGTGGGAGGGATAGTTGCAGCAGACTTTTTCGTGTTCATGTTCTTGACAATCCTCATTTAACGGTTTTGTTCAACAGGTCCTTCAGGCTGCTGCTGTGCGACAAAGAAGAAAGAGGAGAAGAACAAGGAGATTAACAACAAGGGTGAGAAGGGTACAAATATTTGATTCAGATGATGATGATGAACAAGACTATCAACTCTTTGATTCTGATGATGATGATCAACAAGACTATACCTGGAGCAACTTTTTGTCGGCTAGGAGTTTTAGATTTGGTGATTAAGAATGCAAAATTTGTTTCCAATTTTTGTCTGCTCAGTTACTATGTATTTTGTCTTTCGAATATTTCTTCAAATCAACCATTTCTCTTCTTCAATATACTTTACTTAATTACATTTTGTTTTAAATTAAATATAGTTGATATATCTTTTTCAAGTTTTAGTATAGCTATTTACGAACATTATATTTATTTAAACTTTTAGTCAATTTTTAACTTATATGAAACAGGATAAATACATCAATTGATCAAAAATTTAATGATGATGGGAAAAACTATATAAACCCTAACAAAAGTCTATCAAATATTAATAATTTTTAAATAATTGTTTTTAAAAACCTATACAATTAACTCTTAAAAACTTATATAGACCCTAGAAAAACATTTGGATAATTGTTTTTAAAAAAGGCATACAATTATGTTCCAAGAGATTTCTTTATTTCTTCATTTTTTGTTTTTTCCAATAATTTTTTGATCTTTCATTATTTGTTTGACTTTTTATGAGAAACTGATGACAATTTCGCAGACTCCAACGGTACCCGTGCAGACGCATGGGTAACACACCAGTACCATGTAAATGTACGAGTAATCATACCAAAATACTTTTATAATATACATGTATAGTTTCTGTCGGTTGTACATGTATAGTTTTTGTACATTTAAATAAAATACATGTATAGTTTCTGTCGGTTGTACTACTGACTTTTCATTTTTTTTTGTTATTTTAAACCATAGCAAAATTAATTTTCTATTTATTTTCAATTAATTCTAATTTAGAATATTTATTTCTCTCATTTACTATAACTCTATCAACCTTGAATTTTATTTTTTTTCCTATTTTCATAAGTGTGTTTTTACTAAGTATGTGTTTAATAGTTACTCTGACCTGCGGCAACAGAAAGAAAGGCTGGCTCAAACTGATTTGGATTTAGCTCTTAACCTTGAAGAGATATATTAGAAAGAAAAAGCAAACATTAATTGGAATCTTCACCGCGACAGAAATACGAAATTTTTTCACACATATGCCAAGATAAAAAATAGAACCAAGCTGATATCTTCTCTTGTGATTGCTGACAAGGTTGTTGTGGAGAAGGAGATTATTGAATGTCATGTGGAACAACACTTCAAAACCTTATTTAATCAACAATCTTCCTCTCTTTGCAATGGTTTGATTGAGGAAACTATTCCTTCTCTGTTGACAGACTCCACTAACAGTCTGCTTGTTTTGATTCCTTCCGAGGAGGAAATCCGTCATGCCGTTTTTAATATGAACCCTCATTCTGCTCCTGGGCCAGATGGTTTCGGTGCTTACTTTTACCAAACGTATTGGGATATCATCAAGGTGGATGTTGTTAATGCCGTCACTCAATTTTTTACTCAAGATTGGATCATGCCGCACTATAATTCTAATACCCTAATTCTTATCCCCAAGTGTAAGGAGGCTGACAATGTCTATCAGTTCAGGCCTATTGCCCTTGCCAATTTCAAATTCAAAATCATCACCAAAGTTCTCGCCGATAGACTGGCTTCTATTCTTCCTACCCTTGTCTCTCCGGAGCAGTGCGGTTTCGTCAACGGGAGGAAAATCAAAGACTGCATCTGCCTGGCCTCTGAGGCGATGAACCTGCTGAACCAGAAGTGTTATTGGGGTAATATCACTCTCAAGATTGACATCTCAAAAGCATTTGATTCTTTAAATTGGGATTTTTTGATTAAAGTTCTTGCTGTCTTTGGTTTTTGCGACAAATTTTGTAGCTGGATCAGAACCATCCTTGAATCTGCTTATCTTTATATTGGTTTAAACGGTAAACAAATTGGTTTCTTCCAATGTTCTAATGGAGTGTGACAGGGTGACCCGTTATCTCCTCTCCTTTTTGTTCTGGCTGAGGAGGTCCTTAGCAGGGGGCTTGCGAAGCTTGTTAAGGATAATCTTCTATCCTCTTTGAATAACACCAGAAACTCGGTTGCTCCCTCGCACACGCTTTACGCGGATGACATTTTGGTTTTCTGTAAGGCTGACCCAAAATCTATTAGTGCTATTTCTAATCTCTTGTCTCGGTATGCTAGTATCTCGGGACAGAATTGCAATGCTTCTAAATCCTTGGTTTTTGCTGGTGCAATGGATCGGTCGAGGCATAAATCCATTGCTGACCTGCTGGGTTTCTCCATGGCCTACACACCTTTCCTTTACCTTGGTTCTCCTATTTTCTCTTGCAGACCCAAGAACATTCACTTCTAATTTATTGCGGACAAAATTAGGCTTAAACTTGCGGCTTGGAAAGCAAGTCTCCTTTCCATGGCTGGCAGAATTCAATTGGTGAAATCGGTTATTCATGGTATGTTAATGCACACTCTCACTATTTATAACTGTCCTAGGGGTTTAATCAATAACATTGAAGCTTGGATGCGTAACTTCATATGGAGTGGCGATTTGGATAAAAGAAAAATCATCACAGTGGCTTGGAAAAAGTGTTGCAATTCTTTCAAAGATAGCGGTCTCGAAATTAGGTCCTTGTGCAATCTTAATGATGCGGCTAATCTTTCTCTTTGTTGGGACTTGGTTCAAAGAAAATCCAGCTGGGCTTCTCTTCTTGCTGACAGAGTTTTAAGGGGTAATAGATGCATCTCTCATCATATTCGGTCTTCGATTTGGAGCAGTGTAAAATCTGATTTTTCCCCGATTATGGATAACTCTAGATGGATTCTCATAGATGGTAAAAAGATTAACTTCTGGCTGGACTGTTGGCAGGATTATCCTCTCGTCGACATTTTTAATATTCCTTCTAAATATAATCAGTTCTTGATCTTTAAAGTCTCGGATTACATTCTTGGAAACTCTTGGTCTTTTCCTCAAAGCTTGCTGAACGCCATCCCTTCTATTCACTCCCAGGTTTCGGGCTGCTATATTCCCTCTCATAAGGTGGATGACAAATTAATTTGGACCGGCACTGACAATGGCAATTTTAATTTAAAGCATGCTTACAATTTCTTGAAGAAATCCACTCCTATTGCAGACTGTTTTCAAGTTCCTTGGAACCCTTGGATCCCTCCCTCGAAATCCTTGATTTTGTGGCGGTTCTTGCATAACAAATTGCCGACGGATGATAACTGGTTGATTAGAGGTTTTTCGTATCCTTCGAGGTGCTCCCTTTGTTGCAAACAATCAGAATCTTCTTCTCATCTATTTTTTGAGTGTAATTATGTGACTCATATTTGGATTTGGTTCAAAGAGATTTTCAACATCCATGGCCAGCTTAGTTGCTTTAAGGATTGTTTACGGGCCGTTAATCCTGGCTGGTCGGAGCAGCTAGTTGTTACTTTCAAGGAAGCCTTGGTGAGCTTATTTTCTGAAATTTGGAAAGCTCGTAATATGGTGAGATTTGATAATAAAATTACGCATTGGAAAGTTTGTGTTAAAAGCATCGCTGCTGCTGCTACTTTTGTCGGAAATCACACAACCAAGCGGTCTAACTCAAAGATGGAAAACTTTTGCATTCTAAAAAAGTTCCACATTTCTATCCATCCTCCCGATATCAAGAAAACCGTGGAGGTCCTTTGGAAGCCCCCGCGCCGAGATTGGATCAAGTGTAACACAGACAGATTTGCTGTTGGGGTTCCGTCTCTGTGCTCTTGTGGTGGTATTTTTCGGAATGATCATGCTGAGCTTATGGGCATCTTTGCAATTTTTTTGGATTCCGCTAATGCTCTGTTTGCAGAATTTATGGCAGCCATTATTGGCATTGAGTATGCCATCAAACATAATTGGAAGAACCTCTAGTTAGAGTCAGATTCTACCAATGTTGTGAATGCTTTTTCTAATTTTAACATTGTTCCTTGGAGGATTAGAGCTAGATGGTTGGATTGTGTTAATTCAACTCTTAACATGAATTTTTTGGTCTCTCATATCTTTAGGGAAGCCAACGGTTGTGCGGATTCGTTAGCCGCCGTCGGTTTCAAATCTAGAACTACTAATTGGTTTAATTTTGTGCATAGTGACATTACCAATTGATCGTACCTGGATCAGACAGTATCTGGTGGCCAACAACGTTGTCTGGACTTCAGCTCCGGTGGGGTTGAAAGATGGCGCGCGGGGGGGGGGGGGGGGTGTACCTGCAAGGTACTCCGACGCTCAAGTAAGGTAACGATAAGAGAATAATAGCAAGTACAGAGATGAGAGTAAGAAAATGTGTGTAACCTGACCCTCTCAAGTGAGAGGGTATTTATAGAGAGCCCCCAGCGCGGGGCCAACGGTTACTTACATTGGGCTGGATTGCCAGGCCCAATCCAAGTAACTTTCAGGACTTACGTGGCGTAGTGAAGACTAGCACGTGGTCTTCGGCCTGGGGTAACCGTTCCTAGATCTCCGGAATTAGGGCAGGCCGATTCCATCAGGAGTGGGTGGTTACATGAGAATGTGTCCTCGCGGGGAGGAGTCTTGCATGTCGGGGAGAGGCGTGTCCTCGCGGGGAGGACTTGCTTGCGGGCGGAGATGGCTCATCTCGGGGAGGAGCACATGAGCGTCGAGGAGAGGCGAGCCCGGAGAGGCTTAGAGCCCATGCCCGACAATCTATGTTGTGCGTGCCATACACATCCGAGGTTGGGCGTGTGCCCGACATGGTGGAGGTGAGCATCTGATCGACAATGATCTTTCTAGGAGTCCTTATTGGGCCATACCAGGACATGAGGGTTGGGCCTGCTCAACTGATGAGCATGCCCCGACCCAGTCTAGAACAGGAGCCCCCCAAGTCGTTGCTCTGAGCGTCAGAGTAATGACTTAAAGGCTAGCCATGTCGAGGACGTGTCCAGTCGGGGAAGAGGCTCTAAGCGAGGAACGGTTGGAAACCAGGCATAAACGAGTAGACTTGCTCGTGGACGGGCGACATCGCGGGGATGAACGGGAAGTTGGGAACTAGGTGAATGAAGAGACGCGTGTTGGGGAATGAAGCGACACGCCTGGGGAAGTGTGCGCCACGTGTCGCAGCTCATCATTATCTAGGGTGGCTACGCTAGGGTAGCGCAATCGATTGCCTAGGAGCCCTCGAGACTTGTGAGAGCCCCATAAATAGGGGAAGCCCGTGTCATTTGCACATTTTTCGCTCTCCCTTTGCTCTAAGTTTCCCTTCCTTCGTTCTCCCTTCACCCGCCGTTCGCTTCCGTTCGCCACCGCTGACAGCCGTACCGGAACCCTACCGGGAGCACTTTTTGAAGTAAGTTCTCTCTTTTTTCCTCTTTTGCTTGCATTTGTAGGGTGAATCTTATGGTGAACTGATGAAGTTCCCATGGAAATCACGAAATATCCGGCAGAAACGGCGGAATTTCATATTTTAGTTGTTGAATCTCGCGGGGAGAGGCGATGAAATCCCCGAGGACACGAAGAATATCTCGGGGTTATGAGATGAACATTTCTCAGCTCTTTGTTGAACATTCCGGGGATCAAAGACGGAATCCCCGGGGAGCCGACGTTTATCTCGGGGATATGGGTCGAATACCCCGGGGTCCCACCCAATTTCGCTCCCAGCGGACCTGAGGACGGTCGCGGGTTCGCGTTCCCCGACGTTCCCTCCTCGCCCTTTCACTTGATCAGCGGTGGAAAGGGTGGATTTGAAATGGGTCATCGAATTCACCATTTACTTCTGCTTTTCAGGTAAATGGACGTATTGCCAGTGGCCGAGGGGTCTTTGGATATCTACGACGGGCCTGGTTCACCTATGGCGGAGACAACCAGCGTCGGGGAGAGGACGCCCGACGAGTGGGCCTGCGAGGAGGCAGTGAACATGATCTCCGAGTTTGTCGACCTGGACGAGGAGGGAATATTTTGTACCGTCGAGCACCACCTAATAGGTTCACCGAAGTCGTGGAACGTGTTTAGGCCTTTGCCACATCATCGAATATGCTCGACATATAGCGGGATGCGGTTCCCCGTATATGAATTTATGTTTGACGAGGCGGGGTGGCGTTTACCTTTCACGGATTTTCAACAGGCAGTGTTCGTCTGGCTGCGTTTGGCCCCTTCTCAACTCCACCCCAACTTTCTCGCTTTCATCAGGGCTTTCGAGCTCGTGTGTAAATATCTGAAGATCGGGGAGACGGTGCCCCTATTTTTTCGCATTTTCCATCTTCAACGGCAGGCCGTCAAAGACAAGCATGGTTGGGTGTCCTTCAAGCAGGTGAGCAGCCTGTTTCACACTTATATGGACTCCGTGCGAAATTTCAAGTACCGGTACTACCTCGTGAGGCCGGTCACACATGAGGCCGTAAATACCGTGTACAATCGGGTCGTCGAAGAAGTAGATGGACGGAGAGAGGATGCCCTTGTGCCAGAGTTCCCGTTCTTCTGGACTGAAGAACACTTCAAGAGGGGAACGAACATCTATATCGTCAGCCCCGGTAAACTCTGTGAAGGGGGTCGCTTGGCTCACAGGCCATAGTCAAGTTCGTCAGCGGGTTTAACAAAGCTAAGTTCGTGATGCCAAACGGGGACTTCGTTCTGGGCGACGACGGGCAGGTCTTGACGAAGCATCGAATGATCAATACTAGGGCTCTCCTCGAGATGTTTTCTGACGAGGAGGCTCTCGAGTTGTTAGGTGGGGTGGCCTCCCCGACCTGTCTTTCCCTTTGTCCTTCTTTTTGAATTACTGACCTCTTTGTTTTCTGTTTGCAGATAAGATGTCGAATGCTGAGGAGCACTTCAAAAAGTTGAAGGCTAACTGCGCTGCGAAGAAAGGAGGCAAGAGTCGCGTCGATCAGCTCCGAGTGCAGGAGTCCGTTCCCACCCCGACACCCGGGGGTTCCTCTGGCTCTCACCAGGATAGTGATTCTCTCAGACCTCAGAGCTCCCCGAAGAGGCAACGACTTACAAGCACTGTGGACATCGACCTTACCGAGCACGAGAGCCCCCTGCCGTGAAATTTGTGCTCCAGCCTTGTCACACAAGGCCGAACTTCTTCATGGGGAATAATTCGCTATGCGTGGGTGCCCCCGAAGCTCAGGCCATCTTAGGCGTCGACAAGGCTTCTCGGAGAAGGGTGCTGGTGGAGGATGTGTCTGCTGTGATGCGGGTTTGCGCGGCTGCCTTGGTTTTGAACGACGAGGCGTGCCCCGCAGGTGAGCTGAACAAGTTGCGAGAAAGTTTCCAGTCCATCTTGGCCGAAATGGAGAAGGTGGGTAAGGAGTTGGCTGACTACAAAAGCCAGAACCAGGCCCAAGTCGAGCTTCAACAGAAATTGGAGGAAAAGTTGAAGAGTGCTGAGGAGGAGCGGAGATGTCTCGTCGGTATTGAAGAGGAGAGGGATCGTCTCTTGGCGAGGAACGCTGAATCGGAGGAGGCTGTCCGTCCAGCTGAGGAGGAAACCGAGGAGGACAGGTTGCTGACTTCGCGGGCAGCGCTGATAGCGAAGCTCCAGGAAGCCGAGGAAGGCAATCTCGCGGTAGCTGGCATAGGTTTCAAGAACGCCGTGGAGCAGCTTCGGGTCCTCAACCCCGACCTTTCGACCGAGGGAATCGACCCCGACTACGAGGTGGTTGACGGTCAGATCATGCAGCCGATGCGAGTCGACGAGGTTCATGATCCCGAGCAGCCTGAAGGGACCGTCGTTGAGTAGGATTTTCTTCCCCGTTCTGTTCGTCCTGCGAGCCATTTTTATTTATTGGGATATTTCTGCCCGGCCTGCGTGCCAGGGGCTTTTTGACATTTGTTTGTAATATTTGTACAATGAGCTTCTGTCCGCTTTAATGCATTTTTGTTTATCTACTAGTGTGCTGTTTGTATGGTTTTAATTATGTGTGATGTTATTGCTTTTGTTATACTTTGTTTTTGTCTAAGTAATAAAGACCTTGGAATTTGCTCGACCTTGATAGTCCTTGACCGCGTGGAGAGCTGGTCGGGTGGTCGGAGACGTATTCCGACCTTCAACGAGGCTAAGAGCTTGATCGAGGTCTTAGCTTCGTGGCGTGAACTTCCCATCGCGAGCTGGGTGTTCTGCCTAATTGGTACAACGACGGCGGAGCTCGATCGAGGTATCCCCGTCGGATCAAAAGTCCTTGCGCACACACGACGCGGCCTTTGATCATTGTGTTCTGTATAGGGGCGACGCACTCGTACCTTAGTGCGTCCCCGTAATCGTGGTGTTCGTGAGTCGCGGGCAGTGCTTAACTGTAGTATTGTTTGAGCTTCTCAGCGTTCCATGGTCGAGCAAGTTCTTCCCCGTGCAGATTTTCGAGAAAATAGGCTCCTGTCCCCGTTTTTGCGCGGACGCGGTACGTGCCCTCCCAGTTCGCGGCGAGTTTGCCTTCTCGCGAGTCTTTCTGGTTCCTTCGTAGGACAAGGGTGCCCACCTGAAAATCACGTTTGATAACTTTATCGTTATAACGTAGTGTTATTTTCTACTTAAGTGAAGCTTCTCGGAGAGAAGCGCCCGAACGTGTCTCCTCGACGAAATCGAGTTCTTCCCTCAGGGCTTCGTCGTTCGCGTCCCCGTCGAGGGGGGCTTCTGTCCTCCTCGAGGGTTCCCTGATTTCTACGGGGATCACCGCTTCCGTTCTGTAGGTCAGACGGAAAGGGGTCTCCCCGGTCGTGGAATGTGGGGTCGTTCTGTAGGCCCAAAGGACGCTGTGTAGCTCCTCGACCCACCGTTATTTGGCGCCGCCTAGTCGACGTTTAAGTCCTCGTAGGATTACTCTATTCGCCGCCTCAGCCTTTCCGTTCGTTTGAGGGTGCTCGACCGACGTGAAGTGCTGCTTCGTGCCTAGCTTGGATACGAAGTCTTAGAAGTTCTTGTCGGTGAACTGTGTTCCGTTGTCGGTGACAATTGCTTGAGGCACGCCGAATCGGGCGAGGATGTTCCTTTTGTAGAAACACAGTATGTTGAAGGCCGTGATTTTGGCCAATGCTTCTGCCTCAATCCACTTCGTGAAGTAGTCCACCCCGACGATGAGGTATTTGTTTTGATATGACCCCTGGACGAAAGGTCCGAGGATATCCATCCCCCGCCACGCGAACGGCCACGGGGAGGACAGTGTTTTGAGCTCGTTGGGAGGAACAAGGTGCATGTCCCCGTGTCGTTGGCATCTGTCGCACTTCTTGACGTGTTCCTTGACGTCCTGTTGCATGGTGGGTCAATAATACCCTGCTCGAAGCGCCTTACGGGCTAACGATCGCCCGCCGAGGTGCTGTGCATTGATTCCCTCGTGGATTTCCTGGAGGATGCCGGTGACCTTGGTCTCCTCGATGCACCTGAGAAGGGGGATAGAGAACCCTCGCCAGTATAGCTTGTCCTCGACTATCGTGTATGAGCATGCCTGCCGCTTGACCATTCCTGCTTCCTTGGAATCTTCGGGCAGTTTGCCCGTCGTGAGGTACTCGTACACAGGGGTCATCCAGCAATTGCTGTCACCAATGGCGTTTACGTCCGCCACAGGAGCGGGTTTTTCGATGCTCAGTTGGGAAAGCACTTCTTGTATGACGGATTTGTTCCCGCCTTTCTTCTTTGTGCTTGCCAATTTGGACAAGACATCTGCTCGGGTATTTTGCTCGCGGGGGATGTGAGTTACTTCTGCGGAGGTGAAATTTTTCATCTTTTCTTTCACCAAGGTCAAGTATTCGATGAGGCTGTCGTTCTTGGCCTGGTACTCTCCTCGGACTTGCAAGGCCACGAGCTGGGAGTCGGTGAAGATTTTGACCTCCTTGGCGTCGAGGTCCTCGTACTCCGCTTGGTTGTTCGACGTCGGGAAGGATAGTTCGAGGGATACCTCGATCAGGATGCCTTCCTCGTTTTCGAGGATGATGCCCGCCCCGCTTCCCTTCGGGCTAGATGCTCCGTCGACATAGATCGTCCATTTCTGGGATCTGTTGGTCGAAGGTTCCGGAACGGTCATCTCCGCTACAAGGTCGGCCAATACCTGAGCCTTCAGGGATTTCCTCCCTTCGTATTGGATGTCAAACTCGGCGAGTTCGAGCGACCACCTGAGCATCCTACCCGCCATGTCCGGTCGTCCAAGGAGCTGCCTTATAGGCTGTTCGGTCCTTACGACGACAGTGTGGGCAAGGAAGTAGTGGAGTAGCCTCCTGGACGCAGTGACGAGGGCCTGGGCGACTTTCTCTATCTGCTGATACCTAAGCTCGGGGCCTTAGAGGGCTTTGCTCGTGAAGTAAATCGGCTTCTGCCCGTCCGGGGTTTCCCGAATGAGGACGACGCTGACTGCTTCACTCGTGATTGCAAGGTACAAGAAAAGTGTCTCCCCGCCCTCAGGCCGTGAGAGAACCGGGGGTTGCGATAGGACTTGTTTTAGGTGGAGGAGCGCCTGCTCGCATTCTTCGCTCCACTCAAACTCCGCTTTTTGTCGAAGAAGTTTGAAAAATGGAAGTGCGTACTGTGCAGACTTGGCGACGAAGCGGGAGAGAGCGGTGAGCATCCTGTTCAATGATTGTATCGACTTCTTTGAGTCCGGAGTAGGGATCTCGCAAAAGGCCCTACACTTGTCGGGGTTGGCTTCGATTCCTCGCTCTGTAAGGTAAAAGCCGAGGAACTTACCTGCCCAAACGCCGAAGGTGCATTTGTCGGGATTGAACCTCATGCGGCATCTCCTCGCCGTGTCGAACACCTTCTTGAGGTGCGCGGCGTGGTCGACTTCTTCCGCTGATTTGACGATCATGTCGTCCATGTAGACCTCGAGCATGTCGTCGATTTCAGCCCGAAAAACCTTATTCATCATCTGTTGGTAGGTCGCACCGGCGTTCCTCAGACCGAAGGGCATCACATTGTAATAGTTGTTGCCCGACGCGGTCATGAAAGTCGTGTGCTGTTTGTCGACCTTGTCCATGGGAATTTGGTTGTATCCCGAGTAAGCGTCCATGAAGGATAATAGTCTGTAACCTGCAGAATTGTCGACCAGTTGGTCGATGTTAGGCAAAGGGTAGCAGTCTTTCGGGCAAGCCCGGTTAAGATCAGTATAATCAACACATATCCTCCATTTTCCATTATTGTTTTTAACAAGTACAACGTTGGACAGCCAGGTTGTGTACCTGGCTTCCGAAATAAAATTTACCTCTAGGAGGTCTTTTACAGCTTTTTCAGCAGCCTCCGCTTTCTCGGGAGACTGCCTATGCCTACGTTGATCTATGGCCCTAGCGGCCGGATCTACTGCGAGCTGATGGCAAGCCACCTCGGGGTCAAGGCCAGGCATCTCGGAGGCGCTCCATGTGAACATATCAGCGTTCTCCCGGAGACATGCCTTCAGCTGCTCCTTCGCCAGGTCGGGGATTCCGGTGCCAATCTTCACGTTACGGTCTGGATCGTCCCCGAGTACCACGAGCTCAAAGTCTCCGTCGGGGATGGGGCGCGTTGGGTGGAGAGGGCGCCCGTTGTTTTCTGCCTGGAGGTCGAGGTCTTCTGCCCCGTCTTCATCGGGTTCTCCTGGGAACCTGCTGTCGTGTTCGACCGCGTTGACGCGCGGGAGAGGTACCTGCTCGGCGTCCGGGGTTGGCTTGGCCACAGTTTTGGGTTTGGCGCCGATGGAACTCATGCCTTTGGTGGCGGCGTCGAAGCATCTTCTGGCCGCGTCTATGTCCCCGTGCATCGTTACCACTCGTCCCCTGGCCGTGTAATACTTCATTTTGAGGTGGACTGTTGATGGCACCGCCGTAAGCTCGGCCAGGGCGGTCCTCCCGAGGATGCAGTTGTAAAGGGATGGGCATTCGACCACCAGGAAACGGATCTTCACCTGTCGGGCAGTGTCTTCGGCCCCGAATGTAACCATCAGCTCAACGTAACCCCATGGTCTGGTGGTGGTTCCGTTGAACCCCTGCAGATCTGAACCGACGTACGGGGTCAGATGTCTTTTGTCGAGCTGAAGGGTCCCGAATAGATGGGCATACATGATGTCGACCGAACTTCTCTGGTCGACTAGGATCCTTCGAACGTCAAAGTTCGCCATCTGTGCCCTGACTAGGAGGGGAATAGTGGCGTTTGGCGCTCCCCCGGGGAGTTCCTCGAGGTAGAAAGTGATAGGGTGGAGTTTCCCCGCACTTTCTCGAGAGTGGTTGTCTTCGCCGACATTGCGAATTCTAGCTCATCAAATTCCCACTTGATCGATCCGAAGGACAACTTCTCGGGACCACCCCCGGAGATGACCATCGCTCTGGGGAAGCTTTCCCAGGTGCTACGGGAAGCGACAGGGTCCTCGTGGGGGAAGGTCGCCCACATGTTGCGAATTGCTTCTTGGCCTTCAATGATTGGGGGAATAAAGAAATCTTCGGGTCGAGTGACACTGAAGGCGACCTGAAGCCGACTCTAGTCGGGAGGAGGTGTTGTCTCCTCGACGTTCTGGGCTTCCCGGGAGCTGGGACGAGGAGTGTCATTCTTCTGGGCGTATTTCTTCAAGCGTCATTCCTTAATGAGAATTTCAATTGCATCCTTGAGATGGATGCAGTCTTCTGTTACATGCCCGTGGATCCGGTGGAACCTACAGTATTTTGACTTGTCAACGTTCGATTTGGGGGCAGTGGGCTTTGGAAAGCAGACTCCTCCTTTCACAAATTCTGAGTTCTGGCACTCGGAGAGGATTCGCGCGCGGCGAGCGTTGAGTGGGGTGTATTTAGTGAATCGGCCAGCTGGTCCGCGTGGTTTACGAGGTTCCCGGGGGCGATTATCTCTCTCTCTTTCTCCTCCTCGTCGGGGAGGAGAGTCTTCTTCTTTGTGGCCGCGGGGGCCTTCTTTGCATCTCGATTCGAGGGTGATCTGTGCTGCCTCCGACTCCTTGAGCTCGATGTACGACTGAGCCCGTTCGAGGAGATCCTCGAGACGGCAGGGTCTGCGGAGGCCCACGGACTTGGCAAAGTCAGATCCAAAACGTAGCCCATGGATGATTAAATACTTCTTCATGTCGTCGGTCGTATGGACCTCGACATCTTCTCTGTTGAATCTCTCAATGTAGTTCCGGAGAGATTCATTCATCCCCTGGAAGATGCTTTCTAGGGCAGCTTCCGTCTTTGGGTATCGACGAGATGCAGTAAAATGTTTGGTGAAGCGTTGTCTTAGTTGCTTCCAGGATGTGATCGACCCGGGTGCCAGACCCTTGTACCAAGTCATGGAGCCCTTCCGCAAGGTGGTGGGAAAAAGCCTGCACTTAATGGCTCCTCTGGCGTTTCTGAAGTCGAGCATGGCTTCGAAACTTTCGACGTGGTCGTTGGGGTCGGCCAGGTCGTCGTAGTTCCCCAGTTGCGGAGGTTTCTCCATGCCCGCAGGATTTAGGGCGTTCATGATCTCCCATGACAGAGGGGTCCTCTGGTGGTCGTCGCCACTTCCCGTCGGGGACCTCGAAGGGGACCGCTGATGCCATGGAGGGGAATTCCTCGAACGGTTCCTCGGGCTCTCCTCGGTCTGTTTGAACTTCTTGGTAGTGGTGGAGGCCTGGGTTCCTTCCGAGGCGGGGAACGAGGGCGTTTCTGGGAGATCGTCGGCTGGGGGCGCTCGAGATGTGGCCGGCGGCCCCCGCGCACCGGCGAGGGGGTTCGAGATTCATCGGAAGGGTCCTTCGCGGGGAAGGAGAACGACGAGGTGACGGTGGACGACGATGTCTTCGCGGAGAAGATCGCCGTGCCCGCCCTTGCTCCAGTGCTTCAATTCTGGTATTCTGGTGTGCGATCAGCTGGTTGGTCTGATTGATCAAGGCAAATAGGGCCATGGTGCTCGAATCTGCATTGGGCGAAGGAGCAACTGGTTGGAAAATGGCTTGCTGACCGTCTAGGCGGGCGGCGTTGTCAGCCACGTCTTGGGAGTCCGGGGAGGCGGTCTGCCCGTCTCTTATGTCGCCTTCATCGTCGTTGAGGATAGCATCGTCCTCGTGGTGGTTTCCGTTCTCGAGTTGTGCGAGGACGGTGTCCAGAGCTTTGTGAGTAGACGGATTGGCCATGCTGGTGATGGATGAGAGGATTGCTTTGGTTTATCGAAGGGAAAAACGGGGAAGCAAAGGGTTCCCACAGACGGCGCCACTGATCGTACCTGGATCAGACAGTATCTGGTGGCCAACAACGTCGTATGGACTTCAGCTCCGATGGGGTTGAAAGACGGCGCCGGGGGGGGGGGGGGGTGTACCTGCAAGGTACTCAGACGCTCAAGTAAGGTAACGGTCAGAGAATAATAGCAAGTACAGAGATGAGAGTAAGAAAGTGTGTGTAACCTGACCCTCTCAAGTGAGAGGGTATTTATAGAGAGCCCCCAACGCGGGGCCAACAGTTACCTGCATTGGGCTGGATTGCCAGGCGCAATCCAAGTAATTGCCAGAGCTTACGTGGCGTAGTGAAGATCAGCACGTGGTCTTCGCCCTGGGGTAACCGTTCCTAGATCTCCGGAATTAGGGCAGACCGATTCCATCGGGAGTGGGTGGTTACATAAGAACGTGTCCTCGCGGGGAGGAGTCTTGCATGTCGGGGAGAGGCGTGTCCTCGCGGGGAGGACTTACTTGCGGGCGGAGATGGCTCCTCTCGGGGAGGAGCACATGAGCTTCGAGGAAAGGCGAGCCCGGAGAGGCTTAGAGCCCATGCCCGACGATCCATGTTGTGCGTGCCATACACATCCGAGGTTGGGCGTGTGCCCGACATAGTGGAGGTGAGCATCTGATCGACAATGGTCTTTCTAGGAGTCCTTATTGGGCTATCCTAAGACGCGAGGGTTGAGCCTGCTCGACTGATGAGCATGCCCCGGCCCAGTCCAGAACACCAATGTATTTTTGTTAGATAAGCTTGGCATCCCAAGACATAGACTCATTTCTTAAGGGGTTTTGGTTTGGTCGTCCTTTGTGTTGCCCTTTTTATCTTTCTAATATATGGCTCTTCCTTTGTCAAATTTTTTTTTTCTTAACAATTGTTATTTTTTAAAATTTATACAATTGTCTTCTAGTCCTTTTTTTAATTTTTATCTTTTTC
This sequence comes from Lathyrus tuberosus, assembly GCA_022829125.1. Taxonomy (NCBI): domain Eukaryota; kingdom Viridiplantae; phylum Streptophyta; class Magnoliopsida; order Fabales; family Fabaceae; genus Lathyrus; species Lathyrus tuberosus. Next base: position 270,459 of record JALAZF010000812.1, on the reverse strand, counting down.
AAATAATATTTTGATATTTTCTAATTTGTTTGAATTTTTATAACAAATTGGTGACAATTCTACAGTCCACAGCATGAACATATTTGTATTCAAAGAAATGGATGTGAGACATATTAGAATTTTTTTTCCTTTACATACTTTATAGAATGTTAAATTTAGAATTTGTTTTATCGAGACACAAATCATTACATAATAAATTGTGCTTATTGTATCAATCCAAAAAATATTTAGGAAATTTGATTTAATTTAGCATTGTCCCTATTAGATATTCAAGAGATTTATTTTTTCATTCGACTACTCAGTTTTATTGTGGAGTTTGTGAAGAATAACAAATATGCTCTATGTCATTATCATTATAAAAGTTTTACAATTTAGCAATTTTGAAGTTCATCTTTGTGATCACTTTGAATAGAAGGCATGTTTAGTTTTTTTTTTATTACTTTACCCAATTTCTAAAAGCAATAAACACATCATTTTAAGAAAAAAAGTGTCCAAGTATAGCGTGAATAGTCGGCCAAAATTCATGAATTTTGGTTGAACCAAAAACATTAATTAATGTGTAAAACTTATAAAGACCTATTTACAGAAATAACATTTTTTATTTATTCAAAGGAAGCTTTTACTTATTTACTGTTTTAGCATGCATCGCATAACTAATTATTACTCCCTCCGTCTCACAATAGGTGTCCTTTTTCATTTTTTTATTTGTCTCAAATTATTTGTCCCTTTAGAATACCAATGTAATATTTATTATTTTTTTCCACTAACTTACCCTTATGTATTGTATTTTAATTCATTTAACTACTCCACTATCTATTATTAATAAGGTTATTTTAGTAAATGACACTCCAATATATTCTTTCCAATATAATTCCGACATTTATTATTATTTTTTCTTTTAATTTTTAAATTTCTCTTTTATGTGTAATTAGTGAAGAACAATATTGTAAAGTTATACATAATTTTTCTTTACCGTTCAACATTAATTACGTTTCTTAATTTCTGTGCAATATTCAAAACATCTTATAATTTGAGACCGAGAAAGTATAACACTATGAAAATTATTTATAAAAAAAAATAAAAAAAAAACAAGTTCATATTTGTCATAGCAATCTTCTCCACAAGTGTACTCACACTATTCCTTTATATATAGGGAAATATTTAATGCATCTTATGGATTATTATCACACCCTCGTAAAAATACAATAATATCTTTAGATTTCAGAGATGTATCTCCGAACGTACCATAAATACACCAAATTTATGCGCAAAAAACTCACACCCTTATTTTTGTAAAAAAAAAAGTTCGAAAGTATATTTCCGTAAATTTTTTTCTTGCCTTGGTTTTTGTGTCACTCTTAAAATGCTTTGAAAAAGTTACGGTGTGTAGATATCGTTGAGTTATAATTTCTTGTATCGAAGTAGGTTGTTCCACGAGGACAAGGAAATTGTCGAATAGTCTAGTGTGTGTGTCGAAAGACTTAGTTGTCGAAGTGTCGAGGAGTTAGTCTCAACATGGATTTTGTCTTAAACATAATTTTGTAGCGTTGAGAGAATTAGGTATTTTAGGATTTTATTTTTGGGTTTTGCTTAAGGAGCAAGCAAGCTAAATCTATAAATAGGGAGTGACCCTATTATTGTAAAGTGAGATTCACTTGAATAAAATTGTAGTTGAGAGTAAAGAGTTACTTTGCAGAAATTCTTCTTCTTCCCCAATTCAATTTTTTTTCCCGTGTTCATCACCATTGTGTAACAATACAATGTTGCAACCAAGGTTGGTTGATTCACTCGAGTGAAAAGTGAACAATAAGAGAGAGAATTTTATCAGCGTGATTGAATCTTGTTCATCAAGATTGATTCAGAATTGATTAAAGTCTTGTGTTTAATTCCAACATCTGGTATCTAGAGCACTGACTGAGCGATTTATGAGAAGCAACACACGATAGCGATGAATCATCCGAACAAGCATTTTTCGGCGAGTCTCCCAATTCTGAAGGGTCAGAATTATGAGAATTGGTGCAAACAGATGAAGGTGGTTTTCGGTTATCAAGATCTTTGGGATCTTGTGAAGTAAGGAGTAACACCACTTGCAGAAAACGCGTCGGATCTAGAAAAAGCTGCATACAAAGAATTTAAGAAGAGAGATTATAAAGCTCTCTTTATAATTAATCAATGTGTTAATCTAGATAATTTCTAAAAGGTTAGTGATGTAGAATCAGCAAAAGAAACATGGGAAATCTTGGAGAAATCGTTTGGAGGCACAGAGAAGGTGAAAGAGGTGAGGTTACAAACTCATAAAAGGACGTATGAATTGTTTCAAATGGAAGAAAGTGAAAGCGTAACTGATTTTTTCACTAGGGTTACAAAACCGGTGAATCAAATCAAGGTATGTGAAGATGTATTGACATCAAGATTAGTTGTTGCAAAGATCTTGAGGTCATTGGCTCTAAAGTTCGACCATGTGGTAGTAGCCATAGAAGAGTCGAAAGATTTTTCAAGTTTGACAAAGGAAGAACTTCAATGGATAGTTTAATCTCATGAACAAAGGATGACTGACATAGCTACAGGAAAGTCAAAGAGTGATGTGGCTCTGCATGCATAATCTGCAAAAGAAAAGAAGGTCAAAGGAAGTTGGAAAGGTAGATGAGGCTACAATATTTCGATTGGTCGAAATCAACAAGAAGGAGGATGGCCGAATAAGAGAAAGTACTCATACCAAAGCAACCAAAGAGGTGGTGTTGCAGGTAGAGGAAGAGGTGGTGGTCGAAAACCTGACAAAAGTCACATTTAGTGTTTCAACTGTCAGAAGTATGGTCGCTACTCTAGTGATTGTCCAGAAAAATAAAAGAACCATGATAGTGATGCAAAGGTGGCAAAGCATGAAGAAGAGAAGATGTTGCTGATAGTCACAACAAGAGATGAAGGAAGCAGGTCGAAGGCAGTTCTTGAAGTCATATACTCTGATATGTGTGGACCTATGGATTCAATTGGAGGTAACAAATACTTTGTCACATTCATAGATGATTTCAGTAAAAAATTATGGACTTACCCGATTAAGAAGAAAAGTGAAGTGATCGAGGTATTTGCCAAGTTTAAATCTATGGTCGAAAGACAAAGTGGTCAAAAATTCAAGATTTTGAGGATTAATGGTGGTTGAGAGTATGTGTCAAAAGACTTCAACAAATTATGTGAAAAAGAAGGGATTGTGCATGAGGTGGTGCCACCTTACACTCCACAACAAAATGGAACTGTAGAAAGGAAGAATATAACCATCATGAATATGGTCAGAAGTATGTTAAAAGGCAAGCATCTATCCAAAGAGTTATGGGGGGAAGCTGTGTTGACTACAACATATATTTTGAATAAATGTCCGACGAAAAGGCTAGAAGGAATTACGCCAGAAGAGTGTTGGTCTGGTAACAAGCCTAGCTTGAGTCATCTGAAGGTATTTAGATTTATAGCATATAGACATGTGCTAGATCAGTTGAGAAGAAAATTTGATGACAAGTCGAGTCAAATAATCCTAATATGATATCATTCGACTAGAGGATACAAGTTGTTCGACCAAATAAACAAGCAAGTAGTGATCAATAGGGACGTTATCATAGATGAGCTTAATGAATGGGATATGACTGAAAATGTAAAGAAAGATTCAGTGAGAATCTTATGTGAAGAACCAGTAAGTAAATTCGAAAGAGAAGTTCGACAGGAAGAAGTCATAGGCCAAGCAAGCACAAGCAAACCTCAAAGAACGAGACAGGTGCATGCAAGGTTGCAAGAATGTGTGATTACATCAGATGATATGGTCGATGATGAAGGTGAGCTGGTACACTATGCTTTCTATGCAGATGACAAACCAGTCGATGCAGTTGAGGCATTGGAGGAATCGAAGTGGAAGAAAGCAATGGATGAGGAACTAAAGTCCATCGAAGTCAACAACACTTGGCCACTTGCCGAATCGCCTCAAAACAACAAGGCAATCGATATGAAGTGGGTATACAAGGTGAAGTTGAATCCCAAAGGAGAAGTAACTCGACACAAGGCGAGACTTGTGGCAAAAGGATTTCTTTAGATAGAAGGAATCAACTTCGATGAAGTGTTTGCACCTGTTGCTAGAATCGAAACAATCAGGTTGGTTGTTGGTCTAGCAAACATGAACAACTGGCAGATGTGTCAGATAGATGTGAAATGTGCATTCCTGAATGGCCCTTTAGATGAAGAAGTTTATGTTTCATGACCAGTTGGGTTTGTGAAACAAGGCAAAGAAAGTAAGGTGTCATACTCCTATTTTAACCCTGAATCGTGGAATCAATGCATTCATCGAATCATTGACATCATATGCATATTATAACATGCATTTCATCTCGCATAATGTCCAAATTGTCAGTCAGAATATTTTTCGTATTTACAGACAGACCAGTCAAACTGATTTTCAATTATAGGTAAAATTAGCGGACGTAAAACTTCAAAATCGAGCTTGCAGACGTAAATTATATTAATCTATGGTCCACTTAGTTTAACCTGACGTGTTCTTTTTAATTTTTTGACTACTATTTCAGTTGCATTTGAATCAGTCTGAGCCTTTTAACCGGTCAAAATTCATTTCAAAATTAAATCAAACACTGTATAGTTCTGAGGTTTATTTTGTGCTGATTATTTTGGTGCGTTCGGTTTATTTTTTCAAGCACTTTTGCGCTCGACTGTTAGAATTTTTTACGTAAATACCCCTAATTTTAGAAAAAATTCCCTAAATAACCCATGTTTCAAAAATATTCCCAAAATGCCCCCATTAGGGTTTTGGTTTGAACTATGTCGCCAATGGAATTGGCGACTCCCTTGTAGAGGTTGAACCATGTCGCCAATTCAACTGGAGACACCCTTCCAAGTCGCCAGTGCAATTGGCGACACAGTGTAAAGCTTGAACCAAGTCGCCAATCCAAGTGGAGACACAGTGTAAAGCTTAAACCAAGTCGCCAATCCAAGTGGAGACATGGTGTGTTTTGTGTTTTTTTTTATATATTGGAATAGTATATTGATTTTGTTTGCAGAATGATATAAAATTTTCATTAATTCAATAAAATATTACATTAATTAATCTTCGTGACCGGGTGCATCCAACCGGCCACCAGTTCCACATCCCCTAGGGACCTTCACTCGTTGCAGCCGTTGTACTCGCCCCCCTTGTTCCTCTTGTTGTTGATTTACGCCCGATGTTTGAGGGGTTGAAGTCTTAGGAGGAGTCCTAGATGGTTCCCTTAGGTGGCATCTGAGATTGAGGAATCAGAGATTATGATTCTAAAAGGAATATGTTGTTTCCGAGTATGGAGGCATTTTTGGAAACTTAGGATTGAAGAAACTATTCTAGTCCTAGATGGTTCCCCTTGTTGTTGATTTACGCCCGGTGTTTGACTGCTCCTGAGACTTCGACCCCTCAAACACCGGGCGTAAATCAACAACAAGGGGAACAAGGGGGCGAGTACAACGAGTACAACGGCTGCAACGAGTGCAACGAGTGCAACGAGTGAGGGTCCCTAGGGGATGTGGAACTGGTGGCCGGTTGGATGCACCCGGTCACGAAGATTAATTAATGTAATATTTTATTGAATTAATGAAAATTTTATATCATTCTGCAAACAAAATCAATATAATATTCCAATATTTAAAAAAAACACAAAACACACCATGTCTCCACTTGGATTGGCGACTTGGTTTAAGCTTTACACTGTGTCTCCACTTGGATTGGCGACTTGGTTCAAGCTTTACACTGTGTCGCCAATTGCACTGGCGACTTGAAAGGGTGTCTCCAGTTGAATTGGCGACATGGTTCAACCTCTACAAGGGAGTCGCCAATTCCATTGGCGACATAGTTCAAACCAAAACCCTAATGGTGGCATTTTGGAAATATTTTTGAAACATGGGTTATTTAGGGAATTTTTTCCAAAATTAGAGGTATTTACGTAAAAAATTCCGACTGTTATTTATTTTGAGTCTGTTTATTTTTACATTTTTGTCGAAACGTTTAGAAAAAATAAATAGGATTATTGATATTTTAATTTTAATTATTTTTTAGTGTTTAATTTTATTTAATTTAGTTAATATTATTTATTTTTGTCTCTAAAATAAATATTAAGGGTATTTGTGGATTTTTAAAATTATTAAAAATTCTAGAAAGATATATATATATATATATATATATATATATATATATATATATATATATATATATATATATATATATATATATATATATATATATATATATATATATATATATATATATATATATATATAAATGCTAACATACACCCAAAATTGTTGAGACCCACACAAAAATACACTACATCTATTTTCTTTTTATTTTTTTTCTTCATCTTTTTAATGTGGATCCCACCCAAAATTGATGGGCTCCTCACAAAAATACACTAAGGTATATGTTGCTAATATACACCTACATGGGTGTGCATTATCATAACCTCTCTCTCTCTCTCTCTCTCTCTATATATATATATATATATATATATATATATATATATATATATATATATATATATATATATATGCGATGCTGAGAGGAGAGACAGACAGATCCGAAACTAATCAACACACGACGCGTCCTTTTCACTTATTCATTTTCTGTTAACAAAAAAAATAAATAAAAGAAAAAGGCAATGCCGCAATGTGAGAGAAACATACTTGCTTTTTTTGTCATTTTAGAATCATTGTTTTTCATTTTACTTCTTCTACATGTGCGATTCTCAAACCGCGTTTCGTAACTTTACTATTCTTTTTTTCTTTCTATTTAATTTTTCTTGTTTATATATATATATATATATAGAGAGAGGCTTGTGTTGTGCTCTTGTACATTATTTATCGATTACGGTTACGTTGGATCTGATATAAAAGTATTGTAACACAGTTGAATCGATGTTGTTTTATTTATGTTTTGGTTATGTGTTTAGATCGAATTATATTGATACGTTGTTTGCATAATTGTGTGCATGATGTCAGACATTTGTCTTAGTTCGATTCGGTTGTGATGACCACGTTAAGTGTAGCAAACTATTGGTTGATGTTATCAGTTTAGGTGCGATTTTTTTTTTAAAAATTGCTTGTCGTTGCGTTTCGATTTTGTACATGCGCCCGATGGTTTAACATAGTGGAAATTCGCTTTTTGTACACTTGCCAATTCGTGTTTCAATTTGCAACCTTGTGCTTTAATTTGATTTTATTATATTGTTGATTCTTGATTCGACTTGCAATGACCACTTACGCGGTAACAATTTGTTTTTTTTTCAAATCAAAGTTCTAAGGACTACAACTCCTTCAATTCTCCATATTTTTAAGTGCTTCTTTTTGCATATGACTCTTCTCAACATCCTCCACACTTTCTCTTTACATGAAAAGAGCCAATTATGCTTGGAGGACCATCAACAGTTTTAAGACATTATAGGTCATTTGTGGACTTAGTGAAATTTGACCTATTTTCAAGTGACTTTTTTCCAACTTTCAAGGATCAAAACTTCTTCAATTTTTATCCTTTGAGGCTGATTCTTTTTGCACAATATCATCTATAATGTCCTCTACAAGTTTGCTTCAAGGATCAAGATCAAATTATGCTTGAAAGACCTTGGAATTTGTTGGAACATTATAGGTCATATTCTGCCTCAAAGACTTAGAATTTTTCTAAGTATGATGACCAGTTTTTCATGCCAACTTCCACACATCATAACTTTCTCCTCATATGTCCAAATAAAACCTTTTTTTACACATTTTAAACTAGGCTATGAGGACTACATATTACAAGAAGAATGGTAGCAAAAGGCCTCTTGAGTAGGATGCCCCATCAAGGTGAACATGGTAACTTGAAACTGAAGAAAGCTCCAAGATCAGATTTTTTATTCATTCTAATTCCAATTAGAGGCCAAATTAAAGTTCAATTTCGTGCCTAATCAAGTTTAGCAGGTATTCAGAAGTTGTTTAGCACTTAAAACACAAGTTTTGGTTGAGTTTTGATGACTTGAGAGTCACACTTTTGGCATTATGAGGGTGTGCACGAATTCTCCAATTCTTTGACCATTCCACCTCTCTCAACATTCCATTCTCTTCATTTATAAATAGAGGGTCTCCCTCCATTCATTTTCAAGCTTTTGAGAGCCATTGAACCCCTTCTTGAACTTCAATTTTTCTCTAGAATTTTCACTATCGGGTTTTGAATTCTAGCCATTTTTAACCCAATTTCTTTGTTCTAATACCTTCATCGGCCTCCTCTTAAGTTTTTGCATCAAGTCTCAAAGCTCCCAGACCCTCTGAAGTGCTCTGACCATATCAAACTTCTTCAACCTCCGGCCACTATCTCAACAAGGTAGTTAGAAGCTTCAATTTGTTTTAAACAAGTTACCAAGATGTAGTCCATCAATCTCTGATCCTTTCCCCTCAATTATCTTGCATTGATTCTTAGTGTTCATCACTTAATTTTAAATTTCGTGAGTTGCTTGTTTTTGCGTATTTTGCAAAATTCACCATGCTCACTTGCAATAAATGACAGTGAAACATATGGTTGAGTTCGCCTCAATGAAACAGTCAGAATGACATAAGTCTCATGACCTGAGGTAACTTTTTGTCAAAGCTCCGGTGAGGGCTCACCAGAGAAGATGACCAGAGAGGTTGTGTTCAAATTAAATCTGGGGCGTTATTTCATGAGTGAACAACGACGCTCCTTCCATCTGATCCCTTGGATGCGCATATATTGACCTTTTTATTTAAATCTTATGGCTGATGATTTATTGGATCTGGTGCTTTTATTTCATTAAATCCTATGATCCACTATCTCTCCTAATCTTTGAATCTGAGTACTTTGATTAGTTTGACTCCATCCAACGCATCAAATATTTTCTCTTTTATTTTTTATTTTCTTTGTTTTTTTCTTTTTATTGCATTATTTTCAAAAATTCATAACTAATTTATTTTTTATCCAAAAAATACCAAACCAATTTCTAATTTTTTTTACTTTTTGCTCTTTCTGATTATCTTTTTTTTTTTCCATATTTTTTCTATCCTAAAATATTTTTCATGATTTTATTCTTTTTTTCATTTGTTTTAATTAGTTTAAAAATATTTGCATGCATTTAAAAATTCTAAAATTTTTTGCATATTATTCTTGAGTTGTTTCAGACATTCTGGATTTTTCTTGGTCATTTGTGATCTTGTTTGATACATCTTTTGCATTTTCATGTTTATTTTCATTTTAAAAATCATTTTGATGCATATTAATTCTTATTATTGCATTTTGACATTGTTTGACCTTTGTTGACTTCTGTTTGACTTGGATCTTGGTTGATTTGGTCAAGTTTCATCAAGCTCAATAGATCTTGGGTGTTGATGGGATGAAAACCCTAATCCACTAAAATGGATGATTAATCTTGATGATAACTTGATCAATCCTTGAATTCAATTTGTTGTTTTTGCTTCCTTGCTGCCTTTTCTTCATCTTTTTTTTTTCTTTTGCTTGATGACAATCTTTAATATCATGGAACTTTTGAAATTCTTGATTAAGATGAGACCATTCCTCCTTTTCTTTTTGTGTGACATGCTTTAGGAGAATGATATATATATATATATATATATATATATATATATATATCATTTCTCTAGCATATAGTAACACATAAATTGTTATTGATAGACTTCAAATAGTTGTGTCTTCTACGTAAGTTCAATTACGATTGCTTAACATAACGCTAAATTTGTTCCGAATCGGAAACTAAGTCATTTCTGTAAGTGAGATTGTCAGCCTCCTATTCTCCATGGTATTGTGTGAAATATATTAGATTTTTTGTTACCTAAGAGAGATAGTGGCATAATTGTTGATTTTATCCAAGTTGGAGCCATTCTCTTGGTAATGTATAAGACCATGTTTTCATGCTTATGGATGTTTAGTTGAGTGTTCTCAAAAAAATGACAAATTGGCCTTTTATTTTGAATCATTAACATACTAGCATATTATTGTACTAATCTTTATTTTAATATCATTTATCTTATGCTTTTTATTTCTTGCTTTTACTTTATGCCTTTATTTTTAGCATCTCATATCATCTTGTTTATGTTTATATCTTTTTCTCTTTGTCTATTTGGACTTTCTTTTTCTTTTTTAAGACATTAATAAATGCCTAAACATCTTAAAACTCTTAATGTGCTTCACAGACTATCGTGGTGACTATCCTTTGCTCATGGATTATGGACTTATAATTAGGATCCTTGACCTATGCTTTGGAGTTTTTTATCTTGACATTTGATCTTACTTGGCACTTTGAGACCTTGAGAGACCTCTTGTGAAGACCTTGACTTGGATGCTTGGTTATTTCTCTGCTTATTGCTTATTTGGTTGCTTAAGTATAAAGGATGAAAGCTTAGGCTTGTTATGCTAAAGGCTTGTATCTTGGTTAGATCTTCCCTTCCTTAACTCTTATTTTATGCTTTAGGATAGTCTCTCTATCTCCTCCCCATTCTTAAAATTTCAAAATCTTCTCCTTTTTTCAAAAATCTTCTTCTTTCAAATTAGAACCACTTTCATAATAAACCTTGACTTTGTCAAGTTCATTTTCAAACTTCATTTTCTTAATAAATGCTAATTAACCTTAAGCATACTTTGACCATTTTTAAAAGACTTAAAAAACACTTAACCCATTCAAATTATTTTGTACCTTGGTGTACTTTTGCTTTAAAACTTTTCATAAAGTCTATTCATGAGTCATTTCCATAGTCGTGATGTAAATATCCTATCTGCATAGTATTGATGTTAATTATTTTCCACTTGTGAGAGTTAGTGGCATACTTGTTGATCTTTATCCAAGTTGGAGCCCTTCTCCTTGTGATGCAAAGTTCTCATTACTTGTGGGTGATTAGTTGTAGTATTTTCCTTAAAATGACAACTTGTCTCTTCATTTAAAATGAATCATAACACACCATTTTGTTATTTTACCACGAGCTACGAGGTTTTAATTCTCTATTGCACTTTGTGGGTACGTAACACGAGGCTCAGGAAGTCTTGTCAAACAAAAAATTATAAAAAAAACTTCTTTTCTCACCTCCCAAATCTTTTACAAGTTAACCATTTTCAAACCAAAAAGCGTAGATATTTCAAAGAGGTTCATATAGAGTACTATATACGTTTTGGGTGCTAACACCTTTCCTTTGCATAACCAACCCCCTTACCTTCTCTCTGTTTGTTTTATTAGTTTTGTTTTAAAAATTCTTAGGGTTTTGTTCGTTATTTTTTCCCTTTCCTTTGGAAATAATAAAAGTGCGGAGGCGACTCTTGCTTTATGAGTTAAGTTAATCAATAGCTTATACTCACAATTTTTACCGCTACAAAAAAGTGGCGACTTTGCTGGGGACTAGTCCTTAGTGGGTTCAACCTACTTTGATATATTTATTGCTTTTTTGTTTGATTTACTTGTTATTTCTTGTTCTGTTTGGGTGCTTGGTGATTCTCTGTGTGGTAAGATAAGTCCTATACCCAGACTTGAGTGCACTTATGATATGATGGTTGGTTTAATCAAGGAGATATACTTGGAGTAATCCTTAGCATGTCAAGTTGAGATCCACCACTCAGTGGAGGCCCCTTTGGGATTACTGATGTCACAACGAGTAGTCGTATATTGACATTAATTTTATCGACCCGGGAGCCTGAGAAGTTGGGGTCCTTAGAACCCTTTAACCTATCTTGGCCTTTTAGGATGTAGTGCGGTGACTATTGAGGTGTAAACTTGAATCAGTTGTTACGCGATACTACACTCAGACGAGTTTCTCTTGAAAATATTATTGGTTGGCGAGTAGTCGTTTAAGCCGGTAATATCCAAAAGATGAAATTATGACTCTGGGAACTTTTTAGAACCTTGTTCTACAGGTGTTGATATACCTTTAGTACTTACCTTTGTGGGTTAGTTCGTACCCTTGGCTCCATGCTCATGACTCTGAACCTTTGGCCCTGTGTGCTTTGTGTGATCTTGTTTGTGGTTGTTGCATTGCATGAACTCATGCATTCATGGGCATTTTCCAAGTTTTCAAGGAACTTAGAGATTCTTTTTGCAAACATCGCAGATATTGTGATTATGGATCTTGGAAGAAGGAATACTAAGAAGTACAATTTCAGGAGTCCTGATTTACGAGAGTTGAGAAAGCTAGGATCTTTGGTGTCTAGTCCTGTGCATTTCAAAGACCGTTTTTGGAAACTCTTGGCTATTTTGAACAGTGATGTGGAAGAAGGGATTCTAAATACCTTAGTTCAATTCTATGTTCCTTTGTACCATTGTTTCTGAAATTCTAGAACGCAGATACCAGATGTCGAGACAGATGTCACAACACTGGGATCAAGACAATTTGATCACTCATAAATATGCAGAAAAATAAATGGCAGAAAGATAAATAACAACAGTAGTTGTTAACCCAGTTCAGTGCAACGTCACCTACATTTAGGGGCTAACAAGCCAGGAGGGAAATTCACTATGACATTGTAAGTTCAAAGCTAAACTCCCCCGTTTACAACTTCTCGCCTAATCACTACCTTGTGCAACTTCTACCTAGACACCCTCTAGATATGAGATCCCCCTCTCACTTCCTATCAGTCACAAACCAGTGACAATTCAACAATAACTCAAAATAGAAGTACCAACCCTTCCAAGTACAATACTTAATTTTTCTTAAAAGCTTCAACTAAGAACAATACACTCTTGCTTAAAAGCTTTAGAGTGGACAATTAACAATAAACAATCATTCAACTCAATGCATCAAACCTGATACAAGAGTGACATACAAACACAACACACTAAACCCTAAAGAACCACAAAGACACGACTAATACTAATTCTTCAAATCCATGAAATGTACAAGTGGCAATAGGTTTAGGTATTCTCTTTAAATAGCCTTCAGACCTCGTGGGCTTGGGCTCGCAAATCACCAGGAATCAGCTTTCAATCATTAGCATAATTTCCTGCAGAATAATAGGAATAAAATACAAAGTTTCCTAAAAAGTTTCAAAGATCCTTTTTACGAAAACCAACACAATCTATCAAAACAGAAGTTCCCAAAATATCTCTCAATGGATAACACAAACGTGTGAATTAAAACATACTCAAAACTCACACTAAAATACTAAAACTGTAACGCCCCAGTTTTAGTATTTTTATTTAAGTGAGTCGTTTTTGATTATTTTATTATTATATTATTTTATTTTCGACTTTTATCTGAAATTATGTTATTTTTCGATGTGATTATATTTTATCGCATTTTCGGAACGGTTGCGAAATATTTGAGTGTGGGGGCATTTTGGTCATTTCACATTTATTTTATTAAGATAGAAAGAAATAGAAATAGAGAGAATTAGAAAAGAAAGAAAAATAGGAAGAGGAAGAAAAGGAGAAGAAGAAAAGAGAAGGGAAAGAAGAGAAAAGAGAGAAAAAGAGGAAAGCTTGGGAAATCAAAGAAAATCACTTCTAGGAATCGATTTAATCGGGTAAGGGTGTGAAATTCAATTATCTTATACATGTGTATGATTATGTATGTGTTTGTTTGATGTTTTGTTGGATTGTATGAAAAATATAACAAAACCCATTTTTGTAAAAAGTGGTGGAATTCAATTTAATCGAGTTGGAAATGATGTTTTTGTGTTCCTTGTTGTTGATGCTTGATAGATATGTGTTGTGGTGAATCAAATTGGTATTTTTATGGGATTAGATGATGAATTTGGGATGATTTTGGGTGGAAAACGCAGAACTCGTTTCTGTAGAATTTTTGCTGGTTTTCCAGGTCATACGCGTATGGGGCATGTTCATACGCGTATGGGGCATGTGGTTAAGTGGTGAAGTCATCGAGAGTCCTTTTGGTTGGTTGTTACAATAGATTGGATTTGGATTGTCAAGAGAAGGAATTGGGTATGGAGTGACGATTGAGAATAAGTATTCACTTTCAGGAATTAGGTAACTGGAATGGTTTAGTTGAGTTTGACTAGAATTGCATTTGTTGGAATGTTTGATAATCGTAGTGATGGTTTGAGTAGAGGCTTCAAAGTTAGTTAAAGGTGATTAGGAACTTTTTGGGATTTTGTTGGTTATTATCGAAGGGTATGGAAGGCTTTTCCAAGATTAGTGTTTTCGTTACTTCAGTTGACTTGCAAAAGTGAAGTCGATTGTTTGGGATGTATCTTGATGAGTATAGTGGGTGTGTTAATGTAAGAGAGTAAAGTCGTGGCATGTGTTCTTCGACATTTGGGAAGTCGAGGGAGGATCAGTATTATTGTGGAGATGGGGATTTTTGGAAGTTGTATTATGTTGGAATACTAGACGTATTATCTTTATGATTCTAGATTCGAAGCGTGTGGTAATTACAAGAATATCGAATGCGGGTTTGGTCGGAAGGAATAGAGACAACGAGAATGGTTGGAATTGTGATGGGTTATGAATTTGACTTGGATTATCATTTGTGAAGAGTTATTGTTGTATCAGAGGAGTTAAGTCGGAAATTTCTAAGTATATCTGTTCTGGTGATCTAGGAATTAGAATTGTTTGAGCAATTCAGAGGCTTGTGTCTGGTGTGTAAGATAACACGAAAGAATGTGAACAGTAGTTGTTGGGGAGTATGTGAAAAGTTAGACTTTGGACGTGAGATTGGTAGTTTGATGGTTACGAGTCATCAGAGTGCGCAGCGAAAGCATGATGTAGCACATTTCATATATGTGTGTGCGACTGGTAAGAGTTCTTAGGTGGAATATTGGAAGTCTGTAGGAATGTTGAGACCATTGGATGTTTCAGAATGGAAGTGTTAGGTAAGAGGTTTGAATAATGTTCATGGGTTACTAAGTAGATGGATGTTTTGGTTATATGTTCGATTGGTGAATCGTAGCATTGATGTGATAAGGTTGTGTGACAAGGAGGTTGGTATTCTTGTTTTGTTGATGTTGTTGAGACCTTGTCGTGTCGTGGAACTCTGTGTTCTTGTTTGTGTAGTTGCCTCGTTTCCATTGTGTTGGTTCGAGTGCGAGTAGCTAATTCCTGTGTGGGGGATTAGGGGAGTGTTACCTAAGGTGAGGGTAACGATCCTGTTGTGTTCGGTTCGAGAGTGAACATGTGAGTTATGTTTTGTGTGTTCTTTGAGTTGTGTGTTAGTCGTCAAGTGCATTGTATGGGCTTTGCATCTTGTCGTTGTTGTATCTGCGGTTAGCAAGGTGGTTTGTCAGTTGTGTTGTCTGTGGTATGCCTTTTTGTAGGCTTGATGTGTTGTTGGTCGGATACGAGAGTCGTGTCCGGAGTTGTTTGTCTCAGTTATATTTTCGAGGACGAAAATTTCCAAGTGGGGAGAGTTGTAACGCCCCAGTTTTAGTATTTTTATTTAAGTGAGTCGTTTTTGATTATTTTATTATTATATTATTTTATTTTTGACTTTTATCTGAAATTATGTTATTTTTCGATGTGATTATATTTTATCGCATTTTCGGAACGGTTGCGAGATATTTGAGTGTGGGGGCATTTTGGTCATTTCGCATTTATTTTATTAAGATAGAAAGAAATAGAAATAGAGAGAATTAGAAAAGAAAGAAAAATAGGAAGAGGAAGAAAAGGAGAAGAAGAAAAGAGAAGGGAAAGAAGAGAAAAGAGAGAAAAAGAGGAAAGCTTGGGAAATCAAAGAAAATCACTTCTAGGAATCGATTTAATCGGGTAAGGGTGTGAAATTCAATTATCTTATACATGTGTATGATTATGTATGTGTTTGTTTGATGTTTTGTTGGATTGTATAAAAAATATAACAAAACCCATTTTTGTAAAAAGTGGTGGAATTCAATTTAATCGAGTTGGAAATGATGTTTTTGTGTTCCTTGTTGTTGATGCTTGATAGATATGTGTTGTGGTGAATCAAATTGGTATTTTTCTGGGATTAGATGATGAATTTGGGATGATTTTGGGTGGAAAACGCAGAACTCGTTTCTGCAGAATTTTTGCTGGTTTTCCAGGTCATACGCGTATGGGGCATGTTCATACGCGTATGGACCTTGGCATTACGCGTACCATGGGCGAGCCATGGGCCAATACGCATATGAGATGTTGTTTTGCACGACCATCTACCCATTTGCGTATGGTACGCGTATCATTTTGGGGCATTACGCGTATGAGGGGATGCAATACGCGTATGGGGTTCAAAATGGGATTTTGGTGAAGAAAATGGTTCTGCCCATACGCGTATGGCCTTGGGCAATACGCGTATGGCATGGTGAGGAATTTGGGCAATACGCGTATGGCCTTGGGCAGTACGCGTATGGCCAGGAGATTGGTAAAATGTGATTTTTGGAAATGTCGTTTTTGTTTTCGTCCGTAACTTTTGTTCCGATTATCCGATTTTTGTATTCTTGGTATCGTTGTGAAGCTATTGAGCTGTACTTTGTGATTATGATGTTTTGGTATTTGTTAGCCGATTTAATTATGTTGGAAAAGGTGAATAGTGTCGATTGTCAACTTTTGTCGGTGTAAGTGTGCATAATTGATGTGTATTTATGCTATGAGATGCTGTGATGATGGATTCTTGTGGTTGATGGTGAGTTGATATGGGTGTAAATGATGAAATGCTATTTGTTATGGGTTGTAGTTAGTGAGAAATACATTGTTTAAGTAGGTATCAATGTATGTGGTTTCGAGTGTATGATTAATGTATGATATGGCGGCTTTTGTGGCGTAGATCCACAGCAAGATGAATGGTAAGGTATTGATTATCATGGGATTTCTATAATAGTAATATTTGGTGTTGGAATAGATTCCAACTGTGTTAGAATACTCATTGGGGTAGAATGGCTTATATGTCATTCCTAGTGAGGTATTAATGTTTTGGTCGAACGCACTGGGGTAGAATGACTGTATGTTGTTCCTAGTGTTGTTGTTGTACTCATTGGGGTAGAATGACTATGTTGTCATTCCTAATGAGGTGTGCACTGGGGTAGAATGACTGTATGTTGTTCCTAGTGTTGTTGTTGTACTCATTGGGGTAGAATGGCTATGTTGTCATTCCTAATGAGGTGTGCACTGGGGTAGAATGACGCTGATGTCGTTCCTAGTGTGGTGTCCACTAGGGTAGAATGACTATGTTGTCATTCCTAGTGGGATATTCATTGGGGTAGAATGACTATGTTGTCATTCCTAATGAGAGGTGCACTAGGGTAGAATGACTATGTGTCGTTCCTAGTGAGGTATATTGGGTAGAATGACTATGCTGTCATTCCCAGTTATGTGATGCGTGGTATTGTCTGGTCTTGATTGAATTGGTGAATTATGCATGATGTATATTGAGTGAGATGTGATGATTGTGACATAGTAAACATAATATGTATGTTTATGTGGTATGATAGAATGGTGAGAATATGTGGTATATGTGTATTTTTATGTTGATATATATATAATTATATGCATTTATAGTATGGTTGTTTTTCTCACCCTTCTGCTCGTTTTATAATGCCCTATGAGGCATTGCAGATTAGAGTTGCTGGAGGTCTTTTGTGAAGCTTTGTGCCTTCACCCTTTTTGTCGGTCGGCTCTGATATGTGACACCGGGTAGCTAGGGTGGCTGTTTGTGTTATTGTGTACTATGTATATGTATCTTTTGGCTAGTACCTGTATAACATGGTGTATAACAAACTTTTTGCATGATATATGTATATATGTTAATCAGATTTTAGATTTTCCGCTTTAATTCTAATTTCTGCAAATGTGGGTGTAGGAACTGAGTTTCCTCTGTATGTATGCTACCCCACTGTTGCATATCTTTATGGGCAGGTGTTGTATGAATTGTTTGGTTTCAAATTGATGTGACCCTTGGTCTATGCCATGTTTTTAAATATACTCTGACCAAATTTCGAATTTTCTTTTATTGCTTTAAATGCATGTTTATTTGGGGGTATAGATTGGGGGTGTCACATTAAGTGGTATCAGAGCCAGTCCGTGTCAGTTGTGTCAGTCCTTGTTGGTCTTTGTGGTTCGGTGAGCTGTTTGTTTAACCATAGTTACTGTTATTGGAAATGAACAGAATATGGCTCGGGCTGTGCAGGGTGTACCGAATGTTGCGGGTAATAATGAGTTCGGGATGAGCGAACCGCTTATCTTCAAGGGAGGATATGATCCTGATGGTGCACAATTTTGGTTTGAGGAGGTTGAAAGAATATTCCATGTGATGGATTGTGCTGAAGAGGACAAGGTGAGACTGGGTACTCACATGCTGGAGGAAGAAGCAGCTGATTGGTGGGTTAATTTATGCCAAGTGTTGGGAGTGGATGATGAAGGAGTTACTTGGGATTTATTTAGCCGAGAGTTTCGGAGGAAGTATTATCCTGAGGGTGTGAAGGAAAAGAAAGAGATTGAGTTCTTGGGGTTGAAACAAGGCAATATGTCTGTGGTTGACTACACTGCAAGGTTTGTGGAACTTGTACAGTTCTATCCTCATTATCCGGAAGCGACTGCTGAATTTTCTAAGTGTGTGAAGTATGAGAACGGATTGCGTCCGGAGATTAAACGGGCAATCGGTTATCAGAGGATTAGAAGGTTTTCTGATTTGGTGGACAGTTGTAGGAGTTACGAAGAGAATCGTAAGGTGCGTGCTACTCCCTATGAGAATGTGAATGACAGGAAAGGGAAACAACAGTCTCGTAGTGGGGGAGGAATGTCTAGTCCTCCTAGGTGTTACATTAAGTGTCACAAGTGTGGGGAAGTAAGACATCGTAAGTCGGATTGTAGGAGGAATAAACTGAAATGTTCTAATTGTGGAGGTTCGGGACATGTCGCAGCTGATTGTAAGAGAATTATGATGAAGTGTTTCAACTGCGGTGAAACAGGCCATATCAGTACGAGGTGTACGGAACCGAAGGGAGCTCAGACTGGTAGGAAGGTTGTTGCATTGGCAGGAGATGAGACTACTAGTGCGGATCGTCTGACTCAAGGTACTTATTTTCTTAATAGTACGTCTTTATTTTTCTATTATTGGTACGGAATTTGTTGTTGTCTTCTTGGAATAGTAAGATGGTTATCGATACTTCTGCTTGGGGGGTCGGTAATTTCTTCTTTGGATTGTTTAAATTGTTCTTTGAGCATTTGTGGTAAAGGCTTGGGATGGAATTAGTGTGTTTACAGTGGGAATGATTAGAATGAGATAAGTGGGGGAGAAGCTGGTACTTCTCCATGTTGTTTCAGGTGTAAAGCGCTGGCGCAGTGTGTTATGAATTACAAGATTATAAGTGTGGTTTCTGGTTCAAGAAGGAATGCAGAAGTAAGGTTTACGTCAACTAAGGATTTGTGCCTTAGGTAGTTTTGTGCATAGGATGTAAGGATGCTATTATAGTTGGTGGAAACGGTTTATACCTCATCATGATTGTCGGCTGTCTATTGACAAATTGAGGAACTGATCACCCTTAATCTCTTGTTGATATCGGACGGGAATTATGTTGGATGGAATGGACGTGTCTTTCCGGCTTTGATAGTGGTGCGGCATGGATTACTTGAAATTTAAGGAAATAATTGCGGATTATTTTGTCAAGTTGGGGAAGGCTTTATATCTGACGGTGATGCGGAATCAAGGTTTTGCTTGATGGTTGCAGATTGCGTTGTTGAGTCGATGAGAATTCTTATATCAGAGGATGAGATGGATTAGAGGTTCTAGTATGTGGTTAAGTGGTGAAGTCATCGAGAGTCCTTTTGGTTGGTTGTTACAATAGATTGGATTTGGATTGTCAAGAGAAGGAATTGGGTATGGAGTGACGATTGAGAATAAGTATTCACTTTCAGGAATTAGGTAACTGGAATGGTTTAGTTGAGTTTGACTAGAATTGCATTTGTTAGAATGTTTGATAATCATAGTGATGGTTTGAGTAGAGGCTTCAAAGTTAGTTAAAGGTGATTAGGAACTTTTTGGGATTTTGTTGGTTATTATCGAAGGGTATGGAAGGCTTTTCCAAGATTAGTGTTTTCGTTACTTCAGTTGACTTGCAAAAGTGAAGTCGATTGTTTGGGATGTATCTTGATGAGTATAGTGGGTGTGTTAATGTAAGAGAGTAAAGTCGTGGCATGTGTTCTTCGACATTTGGGAAGTCGAGGGAGGATCAGTATTATTGTGGAGATGGGGATTTTTGGAAGTTGTATTATGTTGGAATACTAGACGTATTATCTTTATGATTCTAGATTCGAAGCGTGTGGTAATTACAAGAATATCGAATGCGGGTTTGGTCGGAAGGAATAGAGACAACGAGAATGGTTAGAATTGTGATGGGTTATGAATTTGACTTGGATTATCATTTGTGAAGAGTTATTGTTGTATCAGAGGAGTTAAGTCGGAAATTTCTAAGTATATCTGTTCTGGTGATCTGGGAATTAGAATTGTTTGAGCAATTCAGAGGCTTGTGTCTGATGTGTAAGATAACACGAAAGAATGTGAACAGTAGTTATTGGGGAGTATGTGAAAAGTTAGACTTTGGACGTGAGATTGGTAGTTTGATGGTTACGAGTCATCAGAGTGCGCAGCGAAAGCGTGATGTAGCACATTTCATATATGTGTGTGCGACTGGTAAGAGTTCTTAGGTGGAATATTGGAAGTCTGTAGGAATGTTGAGACCATTGGATGTTTCAGAATGGAAGTGTTAGGTAAGAGGTTTGAATAATGTTCATGGGTTACTAAGTAGATGGATGTTTTGGTTATATGTTCGATTGGTGAATCGTAGCATTGATGTGATAAGGTTGTGTGACAAGGAGGTTGGTATTCTTGTTTTGTTGATGTTGTTGAGACCTTGTCGTGTCGTGGAACTTTGTGTTCTTGTTTGTGTAGTTGCCTCGTTTCCATTGTGTTGGTTCGAGTGCGAGTAGCTAATTCCTGTGTGGGGGATTAGGGGAGTGTTACCTAAGGTGAGGGTAACGATCCTGTTGTGTTCGGTTCGAGAGTGAACATGTGAGTTATGTTTTGTGTGTTCTTTGAGTTGTGTGTTAGTCGTCAAGTGCATTGTATGGGCTTTGCATCTTGTCGTTGTTGTATCTGCGGTTAGCAAGGTGGTTTGTCAGTTGTGTTGTCTGTGGTATGCCTTTTTGTAGGCTTGATGTGTTGTTGGTCGGATACGAGAGTCGTGTCCGGAGTTGTTTGTCTCAGTTATATTTTCGAGGACGAAAATTTCCAAGTGGGGAGAGTTGTAACGCCCCAGTTTTAGTATTTTTATTTAAGTGAGTCGTTTTTGATTATTTTATTATTATATTATTTTATTTTTGACTTTTATCTGAAATTATGTTATTTTTCGATGTGATTATATTTTATCGCATTTTCGGAACGGTTGCGAGATATTTGAGTGTGGGGGCATTTTGGTCATTTCGCATTTATTTTATTAAGATAGAAAGAAATAGAAATAGAGAGAATTAGAAAAGAAAGAAAAATAGGAAGAGGAAGAAAAGGAGAAGAAGAAAAGAGAAGGGAAAGAAGAGAAAAGAGAGAAAAAGAGGAAAGCTTGGGAAATCAAAGAAAATCACTTCTAGGAATCGATTTAATCGGGTAAGGGTGTGAAATTCAATTATCTTATACATGTGTATGATTATGTATGTGTTTGTTTGATGTTTTGTTGGATTGTATAAAAAATATAACAAAACCCATTTTTGTAAAAAGTGGTGGAATTCAATTTAATCGAGTTGGAAATGATGTTTTTGTGTTCCTTGTTGTTGATGCTTGATAGATATGTGTTGTGGTGAATCAAATTGGTATTTTTCTGGGATTAGATGATGAATTTGGGATGATTTTGGGTGGAAAACGCAGAACTCGTTTCTGCAGAATTTTTGCTGGTTTTCCAGGTCATACGCGTATGGGGCATGTTCATACGCGTATGGACCTTGGCATTACGCGTACCATGGGCGAGCCATGGGCCAATACGCATATGAGATGTTGTTTTGCACGACCATCTACCCATTTGCGTATGGTACGCGTATCATTTTGGGGCATTACGCGTATGAGGGGATGCAATACGCGTATGGGGTTCAAAATGGGATTTTGGTGAAGAAAATGGTTCTGCCCATACGCGTATGGCCTTGGGCAATACGCGTATGGCATGGTGAGGAATTTGGGCAATACGCGTATGGCCTTGGGCAGTATGCGTATGGCCAGGAGATTGGTAAAATGTGATTTTTGGAAATGTCGTTTTTGTTTTCGTCCGTAACTTTTGTTCCGATTATCCGATTTTTGTATTCTTGGTATCGTTGTGAAGCTATTGAGCTGTACTTTGTGATTATGATGTTTTGGTATTTGTTAGCCGATTTAATTATGTTGGAAAAGGTGAATAGTGTCGATTGTCAACTTTTGTCGGTGTAAGTGTGCATAATTGATGTGTATTTATGCTATGAGATGCTGTGATGACGGATTCTTGTGGTTGATGGTGAGTTGATATGGGTGTAAATGATGAAATGCTATTTGTTATGGGTTGTAGTTAGTGAGAAATACATTGTTTAAGTAGGTATCAATGTATGTGGTTTCGAGTGTATGATTAATGTATGATATGGCGGCTTTTGTGGCGTAGATCCACAGCAAGATGAATGGTAAGGTATTGATTATCATGGGATTTCTATAATAGTAATATTTGGTGTTGGAATAGATTCCAACTGTGTTAGAATACTCATTGGGGTAGAATGGCTTATATGTCATTCCTAGTGAGGTATTAATGTTTTGGTCGAACGCACTGGGGTAGAATGACTGTATGTTGTTCCTAGTGTTGTTGTTGTACTCATTGGGGTAGAATGACTATGTTGTCATTCCTAATGAGGTGTGCACTGGGGTAGAATGACTGTATGTTGTTCCTAGTGTTGTTGTTGTACTCATTGGGGTAGAATGGCTATGTTGTCATTCCTAATGAGGTGTGCACTGGGGTAGAATGACGCTGATGTCGTTCCTAGTGTGGTGTCCACTAGGGTAGAATGACTATGTTGTCATTCCTAGTGGGATATTCATTGGGGTAGAATGACTATGTTGTCATTCCTAATGAGAGGTGCACTAGGGTAGAATGACTATGTGTCGTTCCTAGTGAGGTATATTGGGTAGAATGACTATGCTGTCATTCCCAGTTATGTGATGCGTGGTATTGTCTGGTCTTGATTGAATTGGTGAATTATGCATGATGTATATTGAGTGAGATGTGATGATTGTGACATAGTAAACATAATATGTATGTTTATGTGGTATGATAGAATGGTGAGAATATGTGGTATATGTGTATTTTTATGTTGATATATATATAATTATATGCATTTATAGTATGGTTGTTTTTCTCACCCTTCTGCTCGTTTTATAATGCCCTATGAGGCATTGCAGATTAGAGTTGCTGGAGGTCTTTTGTGAAGCTTTGTGCCTTCACCCTTTTTGTCGGTCGGCTCTGATATGTGACACCGGGTAGCTAGGGTGGCTGTTTGTGTTATTGTGTACTATGTATATGTATCTTTTGGCTAGTACCTGTATAACATGGTGTATAACAAACTTTTTGCATGATATATGTATATATGTTAATCAGATTTTAGATTTTCCGCTTTAATTCTAATTTCTGCAAATGTGGGTGTAGGAACTGAGTTTCCTCTGTATGTATGCTACCCCACTGTTGCATATCTTTATGGGCAGGTGTTGTATGAATTGTTTGGTTTCAAATTGATGTGACCCTTGGTCTATGCCATGTTTTTAAATATACTCTGACCAAATTTCGAATTTTCTTTTATTGCTTTAAATGCATGTTTATTTGGGGGTATAGATTGGGGGTGTCACATTAAGTGGTATCAGAGCCAGTCCGTGTCAGTTGTGTCAGTCCTTGTTGGTCTTTGTGGTTCGGTGAGCTGTTTGTTTAACCATAGTTACTGTTATTGGAAATGAACAGAATATGGCTCGGGCTGTGCAGGGTGTACCGAATGTTGCGGGTAATAATGAGTTCGGGATGAGCGAACCGCTTATCTTCAAGGGAGGATATGATCCTGATGGTGCACAATTTTGGTTTGAGGAGGTTGAAAGAATATTCCATGTGATGGATTGTGCTGAAGAGGACAAGGTGAGACTGGGTACTCACATGCTGGAGGAAGAAGCAGCTGATTGGTGGGTTAATTTATGCCAAGTGTTGGGAGTGGATGATGAAGGAGTTACTTGGGATTTATTTAGCCGAGAGTTTCGGAGGAAGTATTATCCTGAGGGTGTGAAGGAAAAGAAAGAGATTGAGTTCTTGGGGTTGAAACAAGGCAATATGTCTGTGGTTGACTACACTGCAAGGTTTGTGGAACTTGTACAGTTCTATCCTCATTATCCGGAAGCGACTGCTGAATTTTCTAAGTGTGTGAAGTATGAGAACGGATTGCGTCCGGAGATTAAACGGGCAATCGGTTATCAGAGGATTAGAAGGTTTTCTGATTTGGTGGACAGTTGTAGGAGTTACGAAGAGAATCGTAAGGTGCGTGCTACTCCCTATGAGAATGTGAATGACAGGAAAGGGAAACAACAGTCTCGTAGTGGGGGAGGAATGTCTAGTCCTCCTAGGTGTTACATTAAGTGTCACAAGTGTGGGGAAGTAAGACATCGTAAGTCGGATTGTAGGAGGAATAAACTGAAATGTTCTAATTGTGGAGGTTCGGGACATGTCGCAGCTGATTGTAAGAGAATTATGATGAAGTGTTTCAACTGCGGTGAAACAGGCCATATCAGTACGAGGTGTACGGAACCGAAGGGAGCTCAGACTGGTAGGAAGGTTGTTGCATTGGCAGGAGATGAGACTACTAGTGCGGATCGTCTGACTCAAGGTACTTATTTTCTTAATAGTACGTCTTTATTTTTCTATTATTGGTACGGAATTTGTTGTTGTCTTCTTGGAATAGTAAGATGGTTATCGATACTTCTGCTTGGGGGGTCGGTAATTTCTTCTTTGGATTGTTTAAATTGTTCTTTGAGCATTTGTGGTAAAGGCTTGGGATGGAATTAGTGTGTTTACAGTGGGAATGATTAGAATGAGATAAGTGGGGGAGAAGCTGGTACTTCTCCATGTTGTTTCAGGTGTAAAGCGCTGGCGCAGTGTGTTATGAATTACAAGATTATAAGTGTGGTTTCTGGTTCAAGAAGGAATGCAGAAGTAAGGTTTACGTCAACTAAGGATTTGTGCCTTAGGTAGTTTTGTGCATAGGATGTAAGGATGCTATTATAGTTGGTGGAAACGGTTTATGCCTCATCATGATTGTCGGCTGTCTATTGACAAATTGAGGAACTGATCACCCTTAATCTCTTGTTGATAGCGGACGGGAATTATGTTGGATGGAATGGACGTGTCTTTCCGGCTTTGATAGTGGTGCGGCATGGATTACTTGAAATTTAAGGAAATAATTGCGGATTATTTTGTCAAGTTGGGGAAGGCTTTATATCTGACGGTGATGCGGAATCAAGGTTTTGCTTGATGGTTGCAGATTGCGTTGTTGAGTCGATGAGAATTCTTATATCAGAGGATGAGATGGATTAGAGGTTCTAGTATGTGGTTAAGTGGTGAAGTCATCGAGAGTCCTTTTGGTTGGTTGTTACAATAGATTGGATTTGGATTGTCAAGAGAAGGAATTGGGTATGGAGTGACGATTGAGAATAAGTATTCACTTTCAGGAATTAGGTAACTGGAATGGTTTAGTTGAGTTTGACTAGAATTGCATTTGTTAGAATGTTTGATAATCATAGTGATGGTTTGAGTAGAGGCTTCAAAGTTAGTTAAAGGTGATTAGGAACTTTTTGGGATTTTGTTGGTTATTATCGAAGGGTATGGAAGGCTTTTCCAAGATTAGTGTTTTCGTTACTTCAGTTGACTTGCAAAAGTGAAGTCGATTGTTTGGGATGTATCTTGATGAGTATAGTGGGTGTGTTAATGTAAGAGAGTAAAGTCGTGGCATGTGTTCTTCGACATTTGGGAAGTCGAGGGAGGATCAGTATTATTGTGGAGATGGGGATTTTTGGAAGTTGTATTATGTTGGAATACTAGACGTATTATCTTTATGATTCTAGATTCGAAGCGTGTGGTAATTACAAGAATATCGAATGCGGGTTTGGTCGGAAGGAATAGAGACAACGAGAATGGTTAGAATTGTGATGGGTTATGAATTTGACTTGGATTATCATTTGTGAAGAGTTATTGTTGTATCAGAGGAGTTAAGTCGGAAATTTCTAAGTATATCTGTTCTGGTGATCTGGGAATTAGAATTGTTTGAGCAATTCAGAGGCTTGTGTCTGGTGTGTAAGATAACACGAAAGAATGTGAACAGTAGTTATTGGGGAGTATGTGAAAAGTTAGACTTTGGACGTGAGATTGGTAGTTTGATGGTTACGAGTCATCAGAGTGCGCAGCGAAAGCGTGATGTAGCACATTTCATATATGTGTGTGCGACTGGTAAGAGTTCTTAGGTGGAATATTGGAAGTCTGTAGGAATGTTGAGACCATTGGATGTTTCAGAATGGAAGTGTTAGGTAAGAGGTTTGAATAATGTTCATGGGTTACTAAGTAGATGGATGTTTTGGTTATATGTTCGATTGGTGAATCGTAGCATTGATGTGATAAGGTTGTGTGACAAGGAGGTTGGTATTCTTGTTTTGTTGATGTTGTTGAGACCTTGTCGTGTCGTGGAACTTTGTGTTCTTGTTTGTGTAGTTGCCTCGTTTCCATTGTGTTGGTTCGAGTGCGAGTAGCTAATTCCTGTGTGGGGGATTAGGGGAGTGTTACCTAAGGTGAGGGTAACGATCCTGTTGTGTTCGGTTCGAGAGTGAACCTGTGAGTTATGTTTTGTGTGTTCTTTGAGTTGTGTGTTAGTCATTAAGTGCATTGTATGGGCTTTGCATCTTGTCGTTGCTGTGGTCGTTGTTGTATCTGCGGTTAGCAAGGTGGTTTGTCAGTTGTGTTGTCTGTGGTGTGCCTTTTTGTAGGCTTGATGTGTTGTTGGTCGGATACGAGAGTCGTGTCCGGAGTTGTTTGTCTCAGTTATATTTTCGAGGACGAAAATTTCCAAGTGAGGGAGAGTTGTAACGCCCCAGTTTTAGTATTTTTATTTAAGTGAGTCGTTTTTGATTATTTTAGTATTATTTTATTTTATTTTCGACTTTTATCTGAAATTATGTTATTTTTCGATGTGATTATATTTTATCGCATTTTCGGAACGGTTGCGAGATATTTGAGTGTGGGGGCATTTTGGTCATTTCGCATTTATTTTATTAAGATAGAAAGAAATAGAAATAGAGAGAATTAGAAAAGAAAGAAAAATAGGAAGAGGAAGAAAAGGAGAAGAAGAAAAGAGAAGGGAAAGAAGAGAAAAGAGAGAAAAAGAGGAAAGCTTGGGAAATCAAAGAAAATCACTTCTAGGAATCGATTTAATCGGGTAAGGGTGTGAAATTCAATTATCTTATACATGTGTATGATTATGTATGTGTTTGTTTGATGTTTTGTTGGATTATATGAAAAATATAACAAAACCCATTTTTGTAAAAAGTGGTGGAATTCAATTTAATCGAGTTGGAAATGATGTTTTTGTGTTCCTTGTTGTTGATGCTTGATAGATATGTGTTGTGGTGAATCAAATTGGTATTTTTCTGGGATTAGATGATGAATTTGGGATGATTTTGGGTGGAAAACGCAGAACTCGTTTCTGCAGAATTTTTGCTGGTTTTCCAGGTCATACGCGTATGGGGCATGTTCATACGCGTATGAACCTTGGCATTACGCGTACCATGGGCGAGCCATGGGCCAATACGCGTATGAGATGTTGTTTTGCACGACCATCTGCCCATTTGCGTATGGTACGCGTATCATTTTGGAGCATTACGCGTATGAGGGGATGCAATACGCGTATGGGGTTCAAAATGGGATTTTGGTGAAGAAAATGGTTCTGCCCATACGCGTATGGCCTTGGGCAATACGCGTATGGCATGGCGAGGAATTTGGGCAATACACGTATGGCCTTGGGCAGTACACGTATGGCCAGGAGATTGGTAAAATGTGATTTTTGGAAATGTCGTTTTTGTTTTCGTCCGTAACTTTTGTTCCGATTATCCGATTTTTGTATTCTTGGTATCGCTGTGAAGATATTGAGCTGTACTTTGTGATTATGATGTTTTGGAATTTGTTAGCCGATTTAATTATGTCGTAAAAGGTGAATAGTGTCGATTGTCAACTTTTGTCGGTGTAAGTGTGCATAATTGATGTGTATTTATGCTATGAGATGCTGTGATGATGGATTGTTGTGGTTGATGGTGAGTTGATATGGGTGTAAATGATGAAATGCTATTTGTTATGGGTTGTAGTTAGTGAGAAATACATTGTTTAAGTAGGTATCAATGTATGTGGTTTCGAGTGTATGATTAATATATGATATGGCGGCTTTTGTGGCGTAGATCCACAACAAGATGAATGGTAAGGTATTGATTATCATGGGATTTCTATAATAGTAATATTTGGTGTTGGAATGGATTCCAACTGTGTTAGAATACTCATTGGGGTAGAATGGCTTATATGTCATTCCTAGTGAGGTATTAATGTTTTGGTCGAACGCACTGGGGTAGAATGACTGTATGTTGTTCCTAGTGTTGTTGTTGTACTCATTGGGGTAGAATGACTATGTTGTCATTCCTAATGAGGTGTGCACTGGGGTAGAATGACTGTATGTTGTTCCTAGTGTTGTTGTTGTACTCATTGGGGTAGAATGGCTATGTTGTCATTCCTAATGAGGTGTGCACTGGGGTAGAATGACGCTGATGTCGTTCCTAGTGTGGTGTCCACTAGGGTAGAATGACTATGTTGTCATTCCTAGTGGGATATTCATTGGGGTAGAATGACTATGTTGTCATTCCTAATGAGAGGTGCACTAGGGTAGAATGACTATGTGTCGTTCCTAGTGAGGTATATTGGGTAGAATGACTATGCTGTCATTCTCAGTTATGTGATGCGTGGTATTGTCTGGTCTTGATTGAATTGGTGAATTATGCATGATGTATATTGAGTGAGATGTGATGATTGTGACATAGTAAACATAATATGTATGTTTATGTGGTGTGATAGAATTGTGAGAATATGTGGTATATGTGTATTTTTATGTTGATATATATATAATTATATGCATTTATAGCATGGTTGTTTTTCTCACCCTTCTACTCGTTTTATAATGCCCTATGAGGCATTGCAGATTAGAGTTGCTGGAGGTCTTTTGTGAAGCTTTGTGCCTTCACCCTTTTTGTCGGTCGGCTCTGATATGTGACACCGGGTAGCTAGGGTGGCTGTTTGTGTTATTGTGTACTATGTATATGTATCTTTTGGCTAGTACCTGTATAACATGGTGTATAACAAACTTTTTGCATGATATATGTATATATGTTAATCAGATTTTAGATTTTCCGCTTTAATTCTAATTTCTGCAAATGTGGGTGTAGGAACTGAGTTTCCTCTGTATGTATGCTACCCCACTGTTGCATATCTTTATGGGCAGGTGTTGTATGAATTGTTTGGTTTCAAATTGATGTGACCCTTGGTCTATGCCATGTTTTTAAATATACTCTGACCAGATTTCGAATTTTCTTTTATTGCTTTAAATGCATGTTTATTTGGGGGTATAGATTGGGGGTGTCACATTAAGTGGTATCAGAGCCAGTCCGTGTCAGTTGTGTCAGTCCTTGTTGGTCTTTGTGGTTCGGTGAGCTGTTTGTTTAACCATAGTTGCTGTTATTGGAAATGAACAGAATATGGCTCGGGCTGTGCAGGGTGTACCGAATGTTGCGGGTAATAATGAGTTCGGGATGAGCGAACCGCTTATCTTCAAGGGAGGATATGATCCTGATGGTGCACAATTTTGGTTTGAGGAGGTTGAAAGAATCTTCCATGTGATGGATTGTGCTGAAGAGGACAAGGTGAGACTGGGTACTCACATGCTGGAGGAAGAAGCAGCTGATTGGTGGGTTAATTTACGCCAAGTGTTGGGAGTGGATGATGAAGGAGTTACTTAGGATTTATTTAGCCGAGAGTTTCGGAGGAAGTATTATCCTGAGGGTGTGAAGGAAAAGAAAGAGATTGAGTTCTTGGGGTTGAAACAAGGCAATATGTCTGTGGTTGACTACACTGCAAGGTTTGTGGAACTTGTACAGTTCTATCCTCATTATCCGGAAGCGACTGCTGAATTTTCTAAGTGTGTGAAGTATGAGAACGGATTGCGTCCGGAGATTAAACGGGCAATCGGTTATCAGAGGATTAGAAGGTTTTCTAATTTGGTGGACAGTTGTAGGAGTTACGAAGAGAATCGTAAGGTGCGTGCTACTCCCTATGAGAATGTGAATGACAGGAAAGGGAAACAACAGTCTCGTAGTGGGGGAGGAATGTCTAGTCCTCCTAGGTGTTACATTAAGTGTCACAAGTGTGGGGAAGTAGGACATCGTAAGTCGGATTGTAGGAGGAATAAACTGAAATGTTCTAATTGTGGAGGTTCGGGACATGTCGCAGCTGATTGTAAGAGAATTATGATGAAGTGTTTCAACTGCAGTGAAACAGGCCATATCAGTAGGCGGTGTATGGAACCGAAGGGAGCTCAGACTGGTAGGAAGGTTGTTGCATTGGCAGGAGATGAGACTACTAGTACGGATCGTCTGACTCAAGGTACTTGTTTTCTTAATAGTACGTCTTTATTTTTCTATTATTGGTACGGAATTTGTTGTTGTCTTCTTGGAATAGTAAGATGGTTATCGATACTTCTGCTTGGGGGGTCGGTAATTTCTTCTTTGGATTGTTTAAATTGTTCTTTGAGCATTTGTGGTAAAGGCTTGGGATGGAATTAGTGTGTTTACAGTGGGAATGATTAGAATGAGATAAGTGGGGGAGAAGCTGGTACTTCTCCATGTTGTTTCAGGTGTAAAGCGCTGGCGCAATGTGTTATGAATTACAAGATTATAAGTGTGGTTTCTGGTTCAAGAAGGAATGCAGAAGTAAGGTTTACGTCAACTAAGGATTTGTGCCTTAGGTAGTTTTGTGCATAGGATGTAAGGATGCTATTATAGTTGGTGGAAACGGTTTATGCCTCATCATGATTGTCGGCTGTCTATTGACAAATTGAGGAACTGATCACCCTTAATCTCTTGTTGATAGCGGACAGGAATTATGTTGGATGGAATGGACGTGTCTTTCCGGCTTTGATAGTGGTGCGGTATGGATTACTTGAAATTTAAGGAAATAATTGCGGATTATTTTGTCAAGTTGGGGAAGGCTTTATATCTGACGGTGATGCGGAATCAAGGTTTTGCTTGATGGTTGCAGATTGCGTTGTTGAGTCGATGAGAATTCTTATATCAGAGGATGAGATGGATTAGAGGTTCTAGTATGTGGTTAAGTGGTGAAGTCATCGAGAGTCCTTTTGGTTGGTTGTTACAATAGATTGGATTTGGATTGTCAAGAGAAGGAATTGGGTATGGAGTGACGATTGAGAATAAGTATTCACTTTCAGGAATTAGGTAACTGGAATGGTTTAGTTGAGTTTGACTAGAATTGCATTTGTTGGAATGTTTGATAATCGTAGTGATGGTTTGAGTAGAGGCTTCAAAGTTAGTTAAAGGTGATTAGGAACTTTTTGGGATTTTGTTGGTTATTATCGAAGGGTATGGAAGGCTTTTCCAAGATTAGTGTTTTCGTTACTTCAGTTGACTTGCAAAAGTGAAGTCGATTGTTTGGGATGTATCTTGATGAGTATAGTGGGTGTGTTAATGTAAGAGAGTAAAGTCGTGGCATGTGTTCTTCGACATTTGGGAAGTCGAGGGAGGATCAGTATTATTGTGGAGATGGGGATTTTTGGAAGTTGTATTATGTTGGAATACTAGAAATATTATCTTTATGATTCTAGATTCGAAGCGTGTGGTAATTACAAGAATATCGAATGCGGGTTTGGTCGGAAGGAATAGAGACAACGAGAATGGTTGGAATTGTGATGGGTTATGAATTTGACTTGGATTATCATTTGTGAAGAGTTATTGTTGTATCAGAGGAGTTAAGTCGGAAATTTCTAAGTATATCTGTTCTGGTGATCTGGGAATTAGAATTGTTTGAGCAATTCAGAGGCTTGTGTCTGGTGTGTAAGATAACACGAAAGAATGTGAACAGTAGTTGTTGGGGAGTATGTGAAAAGTTAGACTTTGGACGTGAGATTGGTAGTTTGATGGTTACGAGTCATCAGAGTGCGCAGCGAAAGCGTGATGTAGCACATTTCATATATGTGTGTGCGACTGGTAAGAGTTCTTAGGTGGAATATTGGAAGTCTGTAGGAATGTTGAGACCATTGGATGTTTTAGAATGGAAGTGTTAGGTAAGAGGTTTGAATAATGTTCATGGGTTACTAAGTAGATGGATGTTTTGGTTATATGTTCGATTGGTGAATCGTAGCATTGATGTGAT
This sequence comes from Lathyrus tuberosus, assembly GCA_022829125.1. Classification (NCBI taxonomy): domain Eukaryota; kingdom Viridiplantae; phylum Streptophyta; class Magnoliopsida; order Fabales; family Fabaceae; genus Lathyrus; species Lathyrus tuberosus. The sequence goes on along the minus strand of JALAZF010000812.1, from coordinate 238,022 downwards.
AAGGTTGTGTGACAAGGAGGTCGGTATTCTTGTTTTGTTGATGTTGTTGAGACCTTGTCGTGTCGTGGAACTTTGTGTTCTTGTTTGTGTAGTTGCCTCGTTTCCATTGTGTTGGTTCGAGTGCGAGTAGCTAATTCCTGTGTGGGGGATTAGGGGAGTGTTACCTAAGGTGAGGGTAACGATCCTGTTGTGTTCGGTTCGAGAGTGAACCTGTGAGTTATGTTTTGTGTGTTCTTTGAGTTGTGTGTTAGTCATTAAGTGCATTGTATGGGCTTTGCATCTTGTCGTTGCTGTGGTCGTTGTTGTATCTGCGGTTAGCAAGGTGGTTTGTCAGTTGTGTTGTCTGTGGTGTGCCTTTTTGTAGGCTTGATGTGTTGTTGGTCGGATACGAGAGTCGTGTCCGGAGTTGTTTGTCTCAGTTATATTTTCGAGGACGAAAATTTCCAAGTGAGGGAGAGTTGTAACGCCCCAGTTTTAGTATTTTTATTTAAGTGAGTCGTTTTTGATTATTTTAGTATTATTTTATTTTATTTTCGACTTTTATCTGAAATTATGTTATTTTTCGATGTGATTATATTTTATCGCATTTTCGGAACGGTTGCGAGATATTTGAGTGTGGGGGCATTTTGGTCATTTCGCATTTATTTTATTAAGATAGAAAGAAATAGAAATAGAGAGAATTAGAAAAGAAAGAAAAATAGGAAGAGGAAGAAAAGGAGAAGAAGAAAAGAGAAGGGAAAGAAGAGAAAAGAGAGAAAAAGAGGAAAGCTTGGGAAATCAAAGAAAATCACTTCTAGGAATCGATTTAATCGGGTAAGGGTGTGAAATTCAATTATCTTATACATGTGTATGATTATGTATGTGTTTGTTTGATGTTTTGTTGGATTATATGAAAAATATAACAAAACCCATTTTTGTAAAAAGTGGTGGAATTCAATTTAATCGAGTTGGAAATGATGTTTTTGTGTTCCTTGTTGTTGATGCTTGATAGATATGTGTTGTGGTGAATCAAATTGGTATTTTTCTGGGATTAGATGATGAATTTGGGATGATTTTGGGTGGAAAACGCAGAACTCGTTTCTGCAGAATTTTTGCTGGTTTTCCAGGTCATACGCGTATGGGGCATGTTCATACGCGTATGAACCTTGGCATTACGCGTACCATGGGCGAGCCATGGGCCAATACGCGTATGAGATGTTGTTTTGCACGACCATCTGCCCATTTGCGTATGGTACGCGTATCATTTTGGAGCATTACGCGTATGAGGGGATGCAATACGCGTATGGGGTTCAAAATGGGATTTTGGTGAAGAAAATGGTTCTGCCCATACGCGTATGGCCTTGGGCAATACGCGTATGGCATGGCGAGGAATTTGGGCAATACACGTATGGCCTTGGGCAGTACACGTATGGCCAGGAGATTGGTAAAATGTGATTTTTGGAAATGTCGTTTTTGTTTTCGTCCGTAACTTTTGTTCCGATTATCCGATTTTTGTATTCTTGGTATCGCTGTGAAGCTATTGAGCTGTACTTTGTGATTACGATGTTTTGGAATTTGTTAGCCGATTTAATTATGTCGGAAAAGGTGAATAGTGTCGATTGTCAACTTTTGTCGGTGTAAGTGTGCATAATTGATGTGTATTTATGCTATGAGATGCTGTGATGATGGATTGTTGTGGTTGATGGTGAGTTGATATGGGTGTAAATGATGAAATGCTATTTGTTATGGGTTGTAGTTAGTGAGAAATACATTGTTTAAGTAGGTATCAATGTATGTGGTTTCGAGTGTATGATTAATATATGATATGGCGGCTTTTGTGGCGTAGATCCACAACAAGATGAATGGTAAGGTATTGATTATCATGGGATTTCTATAATAGTAATATTTGGTGTTGGAATGGATTCCAACTGTGTTAGAATACTCATTGGGGTAGAATGGCTTATATGTCATTCCTAGTGAGGTATTAATGTTTTGGTCGAACGCACTGGGGTAGAATGACTGTATGTTGTTCCTAGTGTTGTTGTTGTACTCATTGGGGTAGAATGACTATGTTGTCATTCCTAATGAGGTGTGCACTGGGGTAGAATGACTGTATGTTGTTCCTAGTGTTGTTGTTGTACTCATTGGGGTAGAATGGCTATGTTGTCATTCCTAATGAGGTGTGCACTGGGGTAGCATGACGCTGATGTCGTTCCTAGTGTGGTGTCCACTAGGGTAGAATGACTATGTTGTCATTCCTAGTGGGATATTCATTGGGGTAGAATGACTATGTTGTCATTCCTAATGAGAGGTGCACTAGGGTAGAATGACTATGTGTCGTTCCTAGTGAGGTATATTGGGTAGAATGACTATGCTGTCATTCCCAGTTATGTGATGCGTGGTATTGTCTGGTCTTGATTGAATTGGTGAATTATGCATGATGTATATTGAGTGAGATGTGATGATTGTGACATAGTAAACATAATATGTATGTTTATGTGGTATGATAGAATGGTGAGAATATGTGGTATATGTGTATTTTTATGTTGATATATATATAATTATATGCATTTATAGTATGGTTGTTTTTCTCACCCTTCTGCTCGTTTTATAATGCCCTATGAGGCATTGCAGATTAGAGTTGCTGGAGGTCTTTTGTGAAGCTTTGTGCCTTCACCCTTTTTGTCGGTCGGCTCTGATATGTGACACCGGGTAGCTAGGGTGGCTGTTTGTGTTATTGTGTACTATGTATATGTATCTTTTGGCTAGTACCTGTATAACATGGTGTATAACAAACTTTTTGCATGATATATGTATATATGTTAATCAGATTTTAGATTTTCCGATTTAATTCTAATTTCTGCAAATGTGGGTGTAGGAACTGAGTTTCCTCTGTATGTATGCTACCCCACTGTTGCATATCTTTATGGGCAGGTGTTATATGAATTGTTTGGTTTCAAATTGATGTGACCCTTGGTCTATGCCATGTTTTTAAATATACTCTGACCAGATTTCGAATTTTCTTTTATTGCTTTAAATGCATGTTTATTTGGGGGTATAGATTGGGGGTGTCACATTAAGTGGTATCAGAGCCAGTCCGTGTCAGTTGTGTCAGTCCTTGTTGGTCTTTGTGGTTCGGTGAGCTGTTTGTTTAACCATAGTTACTGTTATTGGAAATGAACAGAATATGGCTCGGGCTGTGCAGGGTGTACCGAATGTTGCGGGTAATAATGAGTTCGGGATGAGCGAACCGCTTATCTTCAAGGGAGGATATGATCCTGATGGTGCACAATTTTGGTTTGAGGAGGTTGAAAGAATCTTCCATGTGATGGATTGTGCTGAAGAGGACAAGGTGAGACTGGGTACTCACATGCTGGAGGAAGAAGCAGCTGATTGGTGGGTTAATTTACGCCAAGTGTTGGGAGTGGATGATGAAGGAGTTACTTGGGATTTATTTAGCCGAGAGTTTCGGAGGAAGTATTATCCTGAGGGTGTGAAGGAAAAGAAAGAGATTGAGTTCTTGGGGTTGAAACAAGGCAATATGTCTGTGGTTGACTACACTGCAAGGTTTGTGGAACTTGTACAGTTCTATCCTCATTATCCGGAAGCGACTGCTGAATTTTCTAAGTGTGTGAAGTATGAGAACGGATTGCGTCCGGAGATTAAACGGGCAATCGGTTATCAGAGGATTAGAAGGTTTTCTGATTTGGTGGACAGTTGTAGGAGTTACGAAGAGAATCGTAAGGTGCGTGCTACTCCCTATGAGAATGTGAATGACAGGAAAGGGAAACAACAGTCTCGTAGTGGGGGAGGAATGTCTAGTCCTCCTAGGTGTTACATTAAGTGTCACAAGTGTGGGGAAGTAGGACATCGTAAGTCGGATTGTAGGAGGAATAAACTGAAATGTTCTAATTGTGGAGGTTCGGGACATGTCGCAGCTGATTGTAAGAGAATTATGATGAAGTGTTTCAACTGCGGTGAAACAGGCCATATCAGTACGAGGTGTACGGAACCGAAGGGAGCTCAGACTGGTAGGAAGGTTGTTGCATTGGCAGGAGATGAGACTACTAGTGCGGATCGTCTGACTCAAGGTACTTGTTTTCTTAATAGTACGTTTTATTTTTCTATTATTGGTACGGAATTTGTTGTTGTCTTCTTGGAATAGTAAGATGGTTATCGATACTTCTGCTTGGGGGGTCGGTAATTTCTTCTTTGGATTGTTTAAATTGTTCTTTGAGCATTTGTGGTAAAGGCTTGGGATGGAATTAGTGTGTTTACAGTGGGAATGATTAGAATGAGATAAGTGGGGGAGAAGCTGGTACTTCTCCATGTTGTTTAAGGTGTAAAGCGCTGGCGCAGTGTGTTATGAATTACAAGATTATAAGTGTGGTTTCTGGTTCAAGAAGGAAAGCAGAAGTAAGGTTTACGTCAACTAAGGATTTGTGCCTTAGGTAGTTTTGTGCATAGGATGTAAGGATGCTATTATAGTTGGTGGAAACGGTTTATGCCTCATCATGATTGTCGGCGGTCTATTGACAAATTGAGGAACTGATCACCCTTAATCTCTTGTTGATAGCGGACGGGAATTATGTTGGATGGAATGGACGTGTCTTTCCGGCTTTGATAGTGGTGCGGCATGGATTACTTGAAATTTAAGGAAATAATTGCGGATTATTTTGTCAAGTTGGGGAAGGCTTTATATCTGACGGTGATGCGGAATCAAGGTTTTGCTTGATGGTTGCAGATTGCGTTGTTGAGTCGATGAGAATTCTTATATCAGAGGATGAGATGGATTAGAGGTTCTAGTATGTGGTTAAGTGGTGAAGTCATCGAGAGTCCTTTTGGTTGGTTGTTACAATAGATTGGATTTGGATTGTCAAGAGAAGGAATTGGGTATGGAGTGACGATTGAGAATAAGTATTCACTTTCAGGAATTAGGTAACTGGAATGGTTTAGTTGAGTTTGACTAGAATTGCATTTGTTGGAATGTTTGATAATCGTAGTGATGGTTTGAGTAGAGGCTTCAAAGTTAGTTAAAGGTGATTAGGAACTTTTTGGGATTTTGTTGGTTATTATCGAAGGGTATGGAAGGCTTTTCCAAGATTAGTGTTTTCGTTACTTCAGTTGACTTGCAAAAGTGAAGTCGATTGTTTGGGATGTATCTTGATGAGTATAGTGGGTGTGTTAATGTAAGAGAGTAAAGTCGTGGCATGTGTTCTTCGACATTTGGGAAGTCGAGGGAGGATCAGTATTATTGTGGAGATGGGGATTTTTGGAAGTTGTATTATGTTGGAATACTAGACGTATTATCTTTATGATTCTAGATTCGAAGCGTGTGGTAATTACAAGAATATCGAATGCGGGTTTGGTCGGAAGGAATAGAGACAACGAGAATGGTTGGAATTGTGATGGGTTATGAATTTGACTTGGATTATCATTTGTGAAGAGTTATTGTTGTATCAGAGGAGTTAAGTCGGAAATTTCTAAGTATATCTGTTCTGGTGATCTAGGAATTAGAATTGTTTGAGCAATTCAGAGGCTTGTGTCTGGTGTGTAAGATAACACGAAAGAATGTGAACAGTAGTTGTTGGGGAGTATGTGAAAAGTTAGACTTTGGACGTGAGATTGGTAGTTTGATGGTTACGAGTCATCAGAGTGCGCAGCGAAAGCATGATGTAGCACATTTCATATATGTGTGTGCGACTGGTAAGAGTTCTTAGGTGGAATATTGGAAGTCTGTAGGAATGTTGAGACCATTGGATGTTTCAGAATGGAAGTGTTAGGTAAGAGGTTTGAATAATGTTCATGGGTTACTAAGTAGATGGATGTTTTGGTTATATGTTCGATTGGTGAATCGTAGCATTGATGTGATAAGGTTGTGTGATAAGGAGGTTGGTATTCTTGTTTTGTTGATGTTGTTGAGACCTTGTCGTGTCGTGGAACTTTGTGTTCTTGTTTGTGTAGTTGCCTCGTTTCCATTGTGTTGGTTCGAGTGCGAGTAGCTAATTCCTGTGTGGGGGATTAGGGGAGTGTTACCTAAGGTGAGGGTAACGATCCTGTTGTGTTCGGTTCGAGAGTGAACCTGTGAGTTATGTTTTGTGTGTTCTTTGAGTTGTGTGTTAGTCGTCAAGTGCATTGTATGGGCTTTGCATCTTGTCGTTGTTGTGGTCGTTGTTGTATCTGCAGTTAGCAAGGTGGTTTGTCAGTTGTGTTGTCTGTGGTGTGCCTTTTTATAGGCTTGATGTGTTGTTGGTCGGATACGAGAGTCGTGTCCGGAGTTGTTTGTCTCAGTTATATTTTCGAGGACGAAAATTTCCAAGTGGGGGAGAGTTGTAACGCCCCAGTTTTAGTATTTTTATTTAAGTGAGTCGTTTTTGATTATTTTATTATTATATTATTTTATTTTCGACTTTTATCTGAAATTATGTTATTTTTCGATGTGATTATATTTTATCGCATTTTCGGAACGGTTGCGAGATATTTGAGTGTGGGGGCATTTTGGTCATTTCGCATTTATTTTATTAAGATAGAAAGAAATAGAAATAGAGAGAATTAGAAAAGAAAGAAAAATAGGAAGAGGAAGAAAAGGAGAAGAAGAAAAGAGAAGGGAAAGAAGAGAAAAGAGAGAAAAAGAGGAAAGCTTGGGAAATCAAAGAAAATCACTTCTAGGAATCGATTTAATCGGGTAAGGGTGTGAAATTCAATTATCTTATACATGTGTATGATTATGTATGTGTTTGTTTGATGTTTTGTTGGATTGTATGAAAAATATAACAAAACCCATTTTTGTAAAAAGTGGTGGAATTCAATTTAATTGAGTTGGAAATGATGTTTTTGTGTTCCTTGTTGTTGATGCTTGATAGATATGTGTTGTGGTGAATCAAATTGGTATTTTTCTGGGATTAGATGATGAATTTGGGATGATTTTGGGTGGAAAACGCAGAACTCGTTTCTGCAGAATTTTTGCTGGTTTTCCAGGTCATACGCGTATGGGGCATGTTCATACGCGTATGAACCTTGGCATTACGCATAGCATGGGCGAGCCATGGGCCAATACGCGTACGAGATGTTGTTTTGCACGACCATCTGCCCATTTGCGTATGGTACGCGTATAATTTTGGGGCATTACGCGTATGAGGGGATGCAATACGCGTATGGGGTTCAAAATGGGATTTTGGTGAAGAAAATGGTTCTGCCCATACGCGTATGGCCTTGGGCAATACGCGTATGGCATGGCGAGGAATTTGGGCAATACGCGTATGGCCTTGGGCAGTACGCGTATGGCCAGGAGATTGGTAAAATGTGATTTTTGGAAATGTCGTTTTTGTTTTCGTCCGTAACTTTTGCTCCGATTATCCGATTTTTGTATTCTTGGTATCGTTGTGAAACTATTGAGCTGTACTTTGTGATTATGATGTTTTGGAATTTGTTAGCCGATTTAATTATGTCGGAAAAGGTGAATAGTGTCGATTGTCAACTTTTGTCGGTGTAAGTGTGCATAATTGATGTGTATTTATGCTATGAGATGCTGTGATGATGGATTGTTGTGGTTGATGGTGAGTTGATATGGGTGTAAATGATGAAATGCTATTTGTTATGGGTTGTAGTTAGTGAGAAATACATTGTTTAAGTAGGTATCAATGTATGTGGTTTCGAGTGTATGATTAATGTATGATATGGCGGCTTTTGTGGCGTAGATCCACAGCAAGATGAATGGTAAGGTATTGATTATCATGGGATTTCTATAATAGTAATATTTGGTGTTGGAATGGATTCCAACTGTGTTAGAATACTCATTGGGGTAGAATGGCTTATATGTCATTCCTAGTGAGGTATTAATGTTTTGGTCGAACGCACTGGGGTAGAATGACTGTATGTTGTTCCTAGTGTTGTTGTTGTACTCATTGGGGTAGAATGACTATGTTGTCATTCCTAATGAGGTGTGCACTGGGGTAGAATGACTGTATGTTGTTCCTAGTGTTGTTGTTGTACTCATTGGGGTAGAATGGCTATGTTGTCATTCCTAATGAGGTGTACACTGGGGTAGAATGACGCTGATGTCGTTTCTAGTGTGGTGTCCACTAGGGTAGAATGACTATGTTGTCATTCCTAGTGGGATATTCATTGGGGTAGAATGACTATGTTGTCATTCCTAATGAGAGGTGCACTAGGGTAGAATGACTATGTGTCGTTCCTAGTGAGGTATATTGGGTAGAATGACTATGCTGTCATTCCCAGTTATGTGATGCGTGGTATTGTCTGGTCTTGATTGAATTGGTGAATTATGCATGATGTATATTGAGTGAGATGTGATGATTGTGACATAGTAAACATAATATGTATGTTTATGTGGTATGATAGAATGGTGAGAATATGTGGTATATGTGTATTTTTATGTTGATATATATATATAATTATATGCATTTATAGTATGGTTGTTTTTCTCACCCTTCTGCTCGTTTTATAATGCCCTATGAGGCATTGCAGATTAGAGTTGCTGGAGGTCTTTTGTGAAGCTTTGTGCCTTCACCCTTTTTGTCGGTCGGCTCTGATATGTGACACCGGGTAGCTAGGGTGGCTGTTTGTGTTATTGTGTACTCTGTATATGTATCTTTTGGCTAGTACCTGTATAACATGGTGTATAACAAACTCTTTGCATGATATATGTATATATGTTAATCAGATTTTAGATTTTCCGCTTTAATTCTAATTTCTGCAAATGTGGGTGTAGGAACTGAGTTTCCTCTGTATGTATGCTACCCCACTGTTGCATATCTTTATGGGCAGGTGTTATATGAATTGTTTGGTTTCAAATTGATGTGACCCTTGGTCTATGCCATGTTTTTAAATATACTCTGACCAGATTTCGAATTTTCTTTTATTGCTTTAAATGCATGTTTATTTGGGGGTATAGATTGGGGGTGTCACATTAAGTGGTATCAGAGCCAGTCCGTGTCAGTTGTGTCAGTCCTTGTTGGTCTTTGTGGTTCGGTGAGCTGTTTGTTTAACCATAGTTACTGTTATTGGAAATGAACAGAATATGGCTCGGGCTGTGCAGGGTGTACCGAATGTTGCGGGTAATAATGAGTTCGGGATGAGCGAACCGCTTATCTTCAAGGGAGGATATGATCCTGATGGTGCACAATTTTGGTTTGAGGAGGTTGAAAGAATCTTCCATGTGATGGATTGTGCTGAAGAGGACAAGGTGAGACTGGGTACTCACATGCTGGAGGAAGAAGCAGCTGATTGGTGGGTTAATTTACGCCAAGTGTTGGGAGTGGATGATGAAGGAGTTACTTGGGATTTATTTAGCCGAGAGTTTCGGAGGAAGTATTATCCTGAGGGTGTGAAGGAAAAGAAAGAGATTGAGTTCTTGGGGTTGAAACAAGGCAATATGTCTATGGTTGACTACACTGCAAGGTTTGTGGAACTTGTACAGTTCTATCCTCATTATCCGGAAGCGACTGCTGAATTTTCTAAGTGTGTGAAGTATGAGAACGGATTGCGTCCGGAGATTAAACGGGCAATCGGTTATCAGAGGATTAGAAGGTTTTCTGATTTGGTGGACAGTTGTAGGAGTTACGAAGAGAATCGTAAGGTGCGTGCTACTCCCTATGAGAATGTGAATGACAGGAAAGGGAAACAACAGTCTCGTAGTGGGGGAGGAATGTCTAGTCCTCCTAGGTGTTACATTAAGTGTCACAAGTGTGGGGAAGTAGGACATCGTAAGTCGGATTGTAGGAGGAATAAACTGAAATGTTCTAATTGTGGAGGTTCGGGACATGTCGCAGCTGATTGTAAGAGAATTATGATGAAGTGTTTCAACTGCGGTGAAACAGGCCATATCAGTACGAGGTGTACGGAACCGAAGGGAGCTCAGACTGGTAGGAAGGTTGTTGCATTGGCAGGAGATGAGACTACTAGTGCGGATCGTCTGACTCAAGGTACTTGTTTTCTTAATAGTACGTTTTATTTTTCTATTATTGGTACGGAATTTGTTGTTGTCTTCTTGGAATAGTAAGATGGTTATCGATACTTCTGCTTGGGGGGTCGGTAATTTCTTCTTTGGATTGTTTAAATTGTTCTTTGAGCATTTGTGGTAAAGGCTTGGGATGGAATTAGTGTGTTTACAGTGGGAATGATTAGAATGAGATAAGTGGGGGAGAAGCTGGTACTTCTCCATGTTGTTTCAGGTGTAAAGCGCTGGCGCAGTGTGTTATGAATTACAAGATTATAAGTGTGGTTTCTGGTTCAAGAAGGAAAGCAGAAGTAAGGTTTACGTCAACTAAGGATTTGTGCCTTAGGTAGTTTTGTGCATAGGATGTAAGGATGCTATTATAGTTGGTGGAAACGGTTTATGCCTCATCATGATTGTCGGCGGTCTATTGACAAATTGAGGAACTGATCACCCTTAATCTCTTGTTGATAGCGGACGGGAATTATGTTGGATGGAATGGACGTGTCTTTCCGGCTTTGATAGTGGTGCGGCATGGATTACTTGAAATTTAAGGAAATAATTGCGGATTATTTTGTCAAGTTGGGGAAGGCTTTATATCTGACGGTGATGCGGAATCAAGGTTTTGCTTGATGGTTGCAGATTGCGTTGTTGAGTCGATGAGAATTCTTATATCAGAGGATGAGATGGATTAGAGGTTCTAGTATGTGGTTAAGTGGTGAAGTCATCGAGAGTCCTTTTGGTTGGTTGTTACAATAGATTGGATTTGGATTGTCAAGAGAAGGAATTGGGTATGGAGTGACGATTGAGAATAAGTATTCACTTTCAGGAATTAGGTAACTGGAATGGTTTAGTTGAGTTTGACTAGAATTGCATTTGTTGGAATGTTTGATAATCGTAGTGATGGTTTGAGTAGAGGCTTCAAAGTTAGTTAAAGGTGATTAGGAACTTTTTGGGATTTTGTTGGTTATTATCGAAGGGTATGGAAGGCTTTTCCAAGATTAGTGTTTTCGTTACTTCAGTTGACTTGCAAAAGTGAAGTCGATTGTTTGGGATGCATCTTGATGAGTATAGTGGGTGTGTTAATGTAAGAGAGTAAAGTCGTGGCATGTGTTCTTCGACATTTGGGAAGTCGAGGGAGGATCAGTATTATTGTGGAGATGGGGATTTTTGGAAGTTGTATTATGTTGGAATACTAGACGTATTATCTTTATGATTCTAGATTCGAAGCGTGTGGTAATTACAAGAATATCGAATGCGGGTTTGGTCGGAAGGAATAGAGACAACGAGAATGGTTGGAATTGTGATGGGTTATGAATTTGACTTGGATTATCATTTGTGAAGAGTTATTGTTGTATCAGAGGAGTTAAGTCGGAAATTTCTAAGTATATCTGTTCTGGTGATCTGGGAATTAGAATTGTTTGAGCAATTCAGAGGCTTGTGTCTGGTGTGTAAGATAACACGAAAGAATGTGAATAGTAGTTATTGGGGAGTATGTGAAAAGTTAGACTTTGGACGTGAGATTGGTAGTTTGATGGTTACGAGTCATCAGAGTACGCAGCGAAAGCGTGATGTAGCACATTTCATATATGTGTGTGCGACTGGTAAGAGTTCTTAGGTGGAATATTGGAAGTCTGTAGGAATGTTGAGACCATTGGATGTTTCAGAATGGAAGTGTTAGGTAAGAGGTTTGAATAATGTTCATGGGTTACTAAGTAGATGGATGTTTTGGTTATATGTTCGATTGGTGAATCGTAGCATTGATGTGATAAGGTTGTGTGACAAGGAGGTTGGTATTCTTGTTTTGTTGATGTTGTTGAGACCTTGTCGTGTCGTGGAACTTTGTGTTCTTGTTTGTGTAGTTGCCTCGTTTCCATTGTGTTGGTTCGAGTGCGAGTAGCTAATTCCTGTGTGGGGGATTAGGGGAGTGTTACCTAAGGTAAGGGTAACGATCCTGTTGTGTTCGGTTCGAGAGTGAACCTGTGAGTTATGTTTTGTGTGTTCTTTGAGTTGTGTGTTAGTCGTCAAGTGCATTGTATGGACTTTGCATCTTGTCGTTGTTGTGGTCGTTGTTGTATCTGCAGTTAGCAAGGTGGTTTGTTAGTTGTGTTGTCTGTGGTGTGCCTTTTTGTAGGCTTGATGTGTTGTTGGTCGGATACGAGAGTCGTGTCCGGAGTTGTTTGTCTCAGTTATATTTTCGAGGACGAAAATTTCCAAGTGGGGGAGAGTTGTAACGCCCCAGTTTTAGTATTTTTATTTAAGTGAGTCGTTTTTGATTATTTTATTATTATATTATTTTATTTTCGACTTTTATCTGAAATTATGTTATTTTTCGATGTGATTATATTTTATCGCATTTTCGGAACGGTTGCGAGATATTTGAGTGTGGGGGCATTTTGGTCATTTCGCATTTATTTTATTAAGATAGAAAGAAATAGAAATAGAGAGAATTAGAAAAGAAAGAAAAATAGGAAGAGGAAGAAAAGGAGAAGAAGAAAAGAGAAGGGAAAGAAGAGGAAAGAGAGAAAAAGAGGAAAGCTTGGGAAATCAAAGAAAATCACTTCTAGGAATCGATTTAATCGGGTAAGGGTGTGAAATTCAATTATCTTATACATGTGTATGATTATGTATGTGTTTGTTTGATGTTTTGTTGGATTGTATGAAAAATATAACAAAACCCATTTTTGTAAAAAGTGGTGGAATTCAATTTAATCGAGTTGGAAATGATGTTTTTGTGTTCCTTGTTGTTGATGCTTGATAGATATGTGTTGTGGTGAATCAAATTGGTATTTTTCTGGGATTAGATGATGAATTTGGGATGATTTTGGGTGGAAAACGCAGAACTCGTTTCTGCAGAATTTTTGCTGGTTTTCCAGGTCATACGCGTATGGGGCATGTTCATACGCGTATGGACCTTGGCATTACGCGTACCATGGGCGAGCCATGGGTCAATACGCGTATGAGATGTTGTTTTGCACGACCATCTGCCCATTTGCGTATGGTACGCGTATCATTTTGGGGCATTACGCGTATGAGGGGATGCAATACGCGTATGGGGTTCAAAATGGGATTTTGGTGAAGAAAATGGTTCTGCCCATACGCGTATGGCCTTGGGCAATACGCGTATGGCATGGCGAGGAATTTGGGCAATACGCGTATGGCCTTGGGCAGTACGCGTATGGCCAAGAGATTGGTAAAATGTGATTTTTGGAAATGTCGTTATTGTGGATTAGTGATTGAATGAACTTGTGTAAATTTTGTCAAAACATAGTGGAAAAACAACTTTCAATGGAAAACCATTGGAGAATGAAGTAGGCTTCTGCGAGGATGATAAAGCCAAACCACCATACATCCAAGTGTAGAATTTGTTAGAATCAAAACCTATTTGTATTTTAGTGCTCATTGAATTCTACGAACTGTGGTCTTAAAATCTATAGATATTGAACTTTGTAAATGACATATCTCATGTAATTTACAAATTTTCAATTCAATATATAGCTTGTAACTTTTTGTGTTATATTCTTTGAACAATCTAAGGATTATTATAAACTATAGTATAATTACATTTTTGTTTCCTTCCAAAATAAGCATTACATATCTATTTTCACAAATTGTTTTCCTCAACGAAAACTTTGATTTTCCAATTTGAAAATCTGCCAAACTTTTCAAAAGGGTCTATTCACATCCCTCTAAACCGTTTCTTTACTCCATATTCTTACCCAACATTTTTGACGAGTGTTTGGCCCACTTTATGTGTGTCTGTTCACCAGGATAGGAATGTGGCTGCCCTTTTCCGACTTTGAGGTCATCTTGAAAATTTTGAAGGTATCATCAAATTCGAGTAAAGAATTCATATTCACCAACGACCGCATTTAGAATTCAATACAAACATTATAAATTCTTAGTGATGTCATTGGGTGTGATAATTGCACCAATTATTTTTTACTGATTACATTAATCGAGTATTTCGATCCTACCCGAAAGATTTATGGTCATATTTATTGATGACGTCCTAATTTTCTCCCAAACTCCTCATGAACATGAGGATCACCTCGGGATTGTACTATTTGTCCTTCGAGTGAAGAAACGGCTAGCAAAATTTTACAAGTGTGAATTTTGGATGCCTAAAGTGAAATTACCCGAGTATTTGATTTCACAAGGTGGTGTAGTTGTGTATACTTTGAAAGTAAAGGATGTGGTAAGCTTGGAAAGACCAAAGAACGCTTCAGAAGTTATGAGTTTTTTGGGGCTCTCCGGTCATTACTAGAGATTTATTATGAAGTTCTTTCAAAAAGCTTTATTGTTAACCCGGTTGACGCATAAGGACGTTCAATTCGTTTAGGATGCTGAATCTAAAGAAAGAAATCATATTGTTAACCCGGTTGACGCATACGGGGTAAAACCATTAATGTTTTATAAAAACGAAAATTATGATTTTATCCTGTTTTATCAAAAGTTCGTACACCCTACAATAAAAAAAACATATTTATCAAAGAATCCAATGGTATTAACTCTGTGGTTTTTTTTAAATAATTGTTTAAAATTAGCCTACCAAAATTTTCAAAAAATCTGACACCCTACATTTTATATTGGTTCTTTAAAAAAAATTTGGTATTAAACTTAAAATTTTCCTAAAACTTATGATTTTAAATCGAATATTAAAAAATGTGATATAAAATCATAAATTTTCTTAAAAATTATAATTAAAAAAAACTAAATTTTAGTTAACGGACAAATGTAGGAGTGACATATTTAATTTTAGGTGTGTTGGATATAATTGTCCTATTATTTGTTGACTTTTTTATTTGGGCCAATACTTGAATATTGAAATCTTGTGATCCAAGACATCCTTATTTGCTTCATTAATGACAAAATCTTAAAAATCTTGTTCATTAATGACAAATTCTTAAAAAAAATAGTTTTTGGTGATTCTTGAATGGAGGGTTTGTTTCGTCCCACATAACGGTCACAAAAGAAAAGCTTCTATAAATAACCATTCCCGCTATCATTATATCATCTCTTAACATTCTCTCTCTCAACACTCTCTTTACGATCAGTTCTGTGAAATTGTGTTGTTTGCAGTAACAAGAATGCTGATACCACTTTCAATTGTTGATGATGTTGCTATCGTTGATTTAGGTCAACAACATCACCTCCACAACAACATGTTACCTGTGTATGTTCTCTTTGATTCTCAAAACCACCCAACAAGAACACCACCTTGGTCTGTCATAGATCAAGCTCTTCTCTTCCATTCTCACAACCACAACAATGTTCCAACAAGATTAATGTCTCAGAACCACAATGTTTCATCAAGATTAACTTCACAAACGGTGTCTGTGGTAGATGAAACTGTTCTCTATGATTCTCCTAGGGGTAACAACTTTCAAAGAAGATCAAGGATTCATCCAACGTGGTCAATTAACCATCCCCACCACCACCGCCACAATGGTACTAGAGTTTCTCCACCTGTGATTCGTGTTCAAAATAGTCAAGATACTTCTCAACATGTCACAACATCAACAACAGACGCAGCAGAATCCATCTGTTGCATTTGTCTTGTTGACTTGTCTAATGGTTTTTCCACGCCAATTCGGTTGCGCTGCTCTCATGTATTTCATACTGACTGCGTTCAGAAATGGTTCAACATTAGAAAAACGTGTCCACTCTGTCGTGCCAA
Source organism: Lathyrus tuberosus (assembly GCA_022829125.1). Taxonomy (NCBI): domain Eukaryota; kingdom Viridiplantae; phylum Streptophyta; class Magnoliopsida; order Fabales; family Fabaceae; genus Lathyrus; species Lathyrus tuberosus. The sequence goes on along the minus strand of JALAZF010000812.1, from coordinate 222,408 downwards.
TGTTTAATTTTCATACATTGATACTATGCTTCCATGTTCTACATATATGTGCTTTATCTTTGTGTGCAAATTTGTTACACTGCAGATGTTTAAGGTTATAGGTTATTTTGTTTGTGAATATTTAGAACTATGCTTCTGTTGTTGCAATCATCCAGTTTTATAGTTGTGAACAAATGCTCAATAACGGTAGATGTTTATGTTTACGAGTTGTTATGGTTCAGCTCTGTTTTCTCCTCAGAAGAAACTAAAAGTATACACTCTTTTACAACCTTGTAAAGATGTTAAACTTGTTTTTCCACCCGTGTTGATTGGTTTGGGAGGATTGGGAAAAAGCACTTTGGCTACAAAGCTTTGTTTGGATGAGGATGTTTAAGGGTAAGTGATAATATTCTCTTTGGTTCTGTCATGCATGGTATTTTGGGATTAGTTGTTCTTGTTTGCTTGTTTGGCTTAAGGGTGTGTCGCTCAAACTCATCATAATTTTGAAGATGCACTGGATTTGTCATAGTTATATGGCGCAAGTTGATCAATGTAGTCAACCCCACGTAGTGTTGTTGTTGTTGTGTTGCTTCTGCCACATGTTCTATAAGTTGATCTGATACATGTTCTGTCTATTACTCGATTCTTAAAATAGGTAGGTGAAAAAATGATGCTTCTCCAAAAAGAAATGCACATATACAATCTAAAGTGAGTAGCATTGTTTTGAGGACGTCAACAACACGGGAACGACTTTTCAATAATTATAGTGAAGGAGGCAAATTGTGCTGTGAAAACTACAATTAAATGTATTGAGCTAGCCAAAATAGAGGGTATTGGGCTGGGATGTTAGTAGTGTCAGTAGCTTTTGAATATTTGTGTACACAAAAATGTGTTTTTTTCTCACTTTTTATTTTATTTTTAGTTAACATATCATGGTTGTGCAATTGTTCAATCACAGTTTCTTTGGAATTTATCATCTATTGCAATTGAAAAATTAAAGGTCATTCTGATTCTGATTCATTAATGTAGTTAAATGAATAAGGCTAGTAAACACATATGTATAGTATGATCGAAGTATTTTGTCACTTCTTAAAATTTATATATTTCTATAATTCTGAAACTACTTTATTCAAGATAGACTTGGTAATAAAAAATCTAGTTAATTTTATTACTACGAGACCAATCATATCAATTTTTTATAAACACATAAATATCGTATGATCGGTAAGTGTTAAGAAATAAGAGATAAGAGATAAATGATCACACATTAAAAATAAAGAAATAAGAGATAAAGGATCTCACATTGAAAATATCTTGGTTCTTCTGTCATGGGTAATCCAATCATCACACTTTGAGATTTTACAATGGTGTTTAACTTTAAAACGCTTTGCTTCATAGTGTTAGACGATAGACTTCGATCTAAAGGGGATGAATAAATCACAACTTAAAAAATTTAACTTTTGGCAAAAAAATTTTTTTCAAAAGTTTTATAGCACAACGGAAACAACCCGAATCGAATCGTCTAACCGAACCTACTATCAAAAAGCTCGAATGTGCGTAACGTAAACCAATTGGATGATAATGAGAACAAATTGTTCAACAACGATTAATTCACACACAATTAAATGTTAAGCTATGCGTAGAGTTTATTTCCAATTATCAAAATTAAATTTAAAAACAATTGAAACAATTTATCGAACACCTTGAGTGCAATCGATAACGCTTGGAAATTTAATTTGATTTGTTGATGTTAAAACCAATCACAATCAAAGTGATTATGATTATATCAACAAATCGTAATTCAAAATGTAATAAAAAATTTAATTTTCAAACGAATTGATCCAAACAAAAAAGATTCGATAATTTACAAGTACAACCCTAATTTAGATGGTCACCCAATCAAAAAATAATTATGTGTAGTTAAAGTGTGTATGCAAAGAAAAGAGATTGAAGATGATGGGTTAACTTGGTAATTCTGATTTCGTTTAGGTTTTACACTAGTACCTTATTAGAATAAGGTGCATGCATGATTGTGTGTGGGTGTGTGTGTGCGTGCGCGCGCGTGCGTGTTTGTGGTAATGTGTCGACTTGTAAAGGTCTGAGGTTGACCTATATGAGGCGACCTGTGAGACAGAACCTACAACCTTTATTATTAGAGCGAGGTTTCGACCTATGCAAGTTTCGTGTTGACCTATGCTGAAGCAAAAGCTTCTATAGGTCAACCTAACAACACATGTGTCGGCCTATGCAAAGGTTTTCTCACTAAAACTCAAACTTTGAAGCATGTTCCTTGCCGAAGTTATTTGCAATCAATTTTAAACATGTTTGTATGCATCCTAGTGCTAAAGATGATCAATGCATATCTAAGATTAGGTTGATACTGTCCAATATACAAAAACGCTAAATTGATCCTAGTTTTGACATAATTCAAAACATAAAAGAATGCACTCACATACTCCCCGTTTCTGATGATGGCAAAACTCAAAATTTACAATTGTGTTTTGTTTTGTAGTACAATGAATAGCTCCCCCTGAATGTGTTCATGATCTTTTTCATAATCTTCTCCCTCCTTTGACAACATCAAAAAGAGACAAGTAACCATTAGGAGTATCACATAGATACATTTTATACATAGTTAATATACTTACACAGAGGCAATTGTAAAAATCGTAGTGCACTCACATATGATATATGTAAACACACAAGCTTAATAAAAATAACAACATTCATAAACGATTCACCAAGTTAAATAGATAGTTCAAACCAGTCAAACATAGTAGAAATATTATTCAAACAAAATCAACAAATAAACACCAAACCAAAACAACATTAGAATGCATGATACCCTAAATAGGACTCAAAGGACAAGGCACACTAAGACTCAAAAACTCTAAACAGACAATTCAACATCAAGACAGTTCATCTCTTTCCATGGCCTATTGGCATTGGTCTCGGTCGTCCTTCCAAAGATGCAACCTCACATATCTCATGGTAGAACTGATCACAATGACCAGAATCAGTTTCTTGAGTGACAATCATGTGATTTATCCTCTCCATAACAGCATCATGGTTTTCATTTACAATATTATGTATGGATAAGAGGCTCTCACACTAATACAGAAATATGAATTTACACCCATTTTTTATGCATTTAACACCCGTTATCATAGGGTGTGAATTCAAAGGGTGAGAAATGTTTGACGAATTTACACCCGTTTTAAAACAGGGGTACATAGATGGTATATTACACTCTATTTTATAGAAAACGAGTGTAAATCTACGGTATATTACACCATTTTATAAAAAATAGGTGTAAATATTTTTAGATATATACATTTAAATCAAACAAATTTACACCCCATTTGATAAACATTGGATGTAAAATGAATAATGTTTGCTAAAAATGTCGACAAATTTACACCATATTTTCTATAAATAGGGTGTAAAAATATGGTATATTACACTTTATTTTGGTTATCACTAATATAAAATATTTCATAATTATATTATATTTAATTTTAACATATAACATTTAAGAGTTGTCAAATAGAAAATATAATGCACTATAATACTATAACATAGTAAACTTTTGTGGAACAAATAAGAGGGGGTGTATAAAAGCAATAAAGATTAAATTGTTTTTATTAATCGAGATGTGACTCACATACTGACTGATAAATGAAATTCAAGGGAAAAGAACACTCAAAACCAAGTGCTAAAGATTCTACAATTAACACGCATCTTAATCTTTCTTTACAATCCATACTCACAATAATATATATTAAAAAACATATAATTCTCATACTATATACTTCAACTAAAAATTTGCAACCCAATGACGCTTGAGACTAGTCAAAATTTCGGGATTGTAGGTTTTGTTTTCATTTTCAACATCAAGTGAACTTGAAAATCCCTTGAACAATTTTGTAACATGATACTCCAATCTTTTGATGAATGCACCCGAGAATTAACATCAGCTCTGGGAACATCTTGTTCTTTTTCCATTCCAGTCATTTGATCCTTCCTAAAAATTGTATTTAGATGATAATTAGTTAGCCCAATCTAACCATAGTTAAATCATGAAAAAAATGAATTAAAAAGGAAAGTGAAGTCACCTTTTAGAAACAACAAAATTGAAGAGAGGAAGAGGCAGTTTCTTAATTAACATGTAACACAAAATACTCCACGTTGGCTTAGCCCTCTGTCATATCCTAATTTTTGACCATAAGGTCCCACCTCTGTATGCATCATTTTTGCATATTTGCATGCTTTATCACTAACGGATTTGTGCAGGAATTTCAATTTCAAGTGGAGATAATATTTTTTCTCACAGTTCAGAGTTTAAAGACGTGACCATTGAATTCTGGTTCAAAAAGTTCCTAAGATTTTCTACAGGTCATCATCTTCAGTATTTCTCATAGGAATCGAGTCATGGTTTTCTCCCCATTTGTGGAGCATGGTCATCTGGAAGTATAGTTGGAGTTTTTGTGGTGAGTTACAAGTGTTGCTCAAAGCATGGTTTTAGTAGCGAGTTCAATCTGTAGCCGTGAGTATGACAAAGGACACCACAAGATGGATCATGATCCGTTTTATTTATTGATTGGTTTATGAGCATTATGTTTTGAAATGGTGAGTTTGGATGGAAGTCATGAATCAGGTTGTAAATTGTCAAAACGAAGTTCATTTTCTTTACGGAAAATTTGAAGAGATTCGTTGTTATATTTTCCACTTTCAAAATCAAAGAGCAAATCACCAATTCAAGTTCATAAATATCAAGTCCATATTACTCGAGATATAGTCCAAGATAATTTCAAGCTTTAAATTCATAATTTGGCTTAATCATGTTCCAAGTTTGCAAGTTGTGATTATTCATTAAAAGGCATCTCTCATGTTCTTCCATTTTAAATCCTTTTCAAGAGGATAGGTTCATTTCAAAATCAAGATACAATTCAAGTGGTCATTCGAGTTTTGAAGGTTACGAATTATAAATATCAAGCAAATTAACAAGCTCAAGGATACAACATTCAAGATGTTTTCTTTGCAAGGTTCACACGTTCATTACAAACAATTTCAGTTTACAACGTCTTTCCGTATTCAAGCTGCAAGGTTTAATTGAATTCACAAATTGCAAAACATATAGAGTTAAAGATGGACAGTGTTATTTTTGAATTGCTACGATGTAAGTTGGAAGTTTAGTTATCCACAATGAAGGTTGATCCACTTTTTTTGAACCATTGTGCTTACAGCATGCGTTGGCAATATACTGCCATTTTGAAAAGCTCGTACTGCTCAAATCATGATGGAGTCACTTGAGGATTTATTGCTACCAGTCCACAGTTAAGTTGTTTGGGCAATGAAGATGCTGCCTGCTAGGAATAGTTTCCATTTCGGTGCTGCTATTCAAAACCAGAACAAAAGATCTTTAGCCATTTAAATTGCCAAAACACAATCAAACTTGTCTGCACATAAGAAAAGGGAAAGAAGCGTGTTAAAATCAAAACAGGACAACAACATATTTTTGGAAGGAGACAAGCAATCATTATCAAGATGAGAAAGGAAATAAGACAAGACATGTCCGAGCATATCAAGATGAAAATGGAATGCCATAACTCTCTTCCAAAAAACAAAATCAGACAAGATTCCTATACTTTCCAAAACAACCGCAAGCATGTCAGAGTAAAAAACGGAATCATATTCACTATCATAAAGGAGTGTTTTTCTTTCCAAAGCAAACTCAGATATGTCCAACACGAAAATGGGAAGAAATTCATGATGTTGTTTCTTCTGATAGCTATAAAAAGGGCAGCAGTTTTCACAAAATATCAGAAAAAAAGGTCTCATAGGCAGAGCTTTCTCACGACCAAAATACCGAAAAAATTCAGGGGAGAAAAAAAAGAAAAAGCCATACCAGTAAAGTTACGATACTACACATATAAACACTTCAAAGAAAAATCACAGGTCTGAGATACATTCACATGAACAAAGCCGCAAAAGCCCCAGCATCCGTGATTATCAACCACACCACCTCACCTCAGCTCTTTCCTCCGCCGGAAATCCGCAAGGCTGATCCAAACTCCGACGAACACCATCGACGGACCACCGCGAGATCTTGCCGGAAATGAACACTCACTACCGTTGATTACCTCCCAGCTGCGACCGTGACACATCCCTCCACCACTCATTGCGCAAGCCGCCGCCCACCTTTTCGCGTTGCAGAGCAAAGCCTTTCTCCGTCCGCTGTTCTAACCGTGTCCTCGCCGTCGGCATACGTGGATCCACCACCGCCTTCATCACTATTTTCATTACCCAGAGCCGCCGTTTTCGACCGCTATTTGTGCCAGGTGAGTTTGTTCTTATCTCTTTACAAGTTATGTAGCAGAGAGAGAATATATAGTTTTCTGAAAAAGAAATAGATACTATCACGTTAGTACATTAGCTTAGTCTTATTTTTCTTTAAATTAATTTATTCATTTTGTTTAGTTTTCTTCATTAGGAATTAGGTTAAATGAATGTACATATATGTGTGTGGGTCTGAGACCTTTTTAGTGGAATTTTTTAGAGTGAATCCGTTCACATTTTACAGCATAGCCCGTCTATATTGCTATATTTTTCGGTAGAATCAATTTAATCTTTTCTTAAGCTTATTTTTGCACATTGAGTGATAATAAACAAAAATGAAAATGCTAAGGTTATTAGTAAATAGTAGCAATAGTTAGAAAGATAGAAAATGTTAAGTTTCCTTTTAATTAATTGGGTTTGTGGTTTAGTGTTTCGGGTCTGTTTTTTTATTTTATTTTATTTTTTAAGTTAATTTTACTTAATCATTTAAGATTTTTTTTTAATTTATTACTATTTTGTTTATAATTTCTTTTTTTATATATTTATCTAGTTTGATTTCTTTTCAATATTTAAAAATCCAAAAAATATTTAGTTATCTTTTGATTAGTTAAAAAGAAAATTTCTACTCTTATTTCGATCTTTGTTCTGTATATTCTCTCACTCATATCTTGTGCTCATGATGTAACAATATTATGTTGATCTTTGTTCTTCGCCCGTATATTCAAACCATTTTTCAAAATAAACTCTCGATTCACATCGAGCCATTTTTTTCCCTCGTAAGTCGATTGCTTTTTAAGCATCGCCATCAACCTCTAGGTCCTTTCCCTTAGCATATTCCCTTACCAAGCAAACAATAAATAACATAAATAATAACAAGAGGTTCCTGTAGAATACTACAGACGTTTAGGATGCTAATACCTTCCCTTGGCGTAACCAACCCCCGAACTTAGATTCTCTTAACTTAGGTTTTTTCGATCTTTAACCTTTCCTTTGGATAAATTAAAGACCGGTGGTGAACTTTAAAATTTGTGATTCAAGTTAACTAATAGCTTGGTATCCGATTCTCACCGCGACAGAAATGACGACTTCACTGGGGACATTTTTTTTATTGAGGGTTTCCCCTAACTTGTTTATTTATGTTATTATATATATATTATTTTCTTGCTTGGTTTTCTTTTTTGTGCAGGTTTGGCACTTAGTGTGGTGAGACAAAGTCCTACACCCGGACTAGAGTGAAATTAAGATAGGAAAACAGTGAGAATTCAAGGATACTTTGAGGGAGTCGATTCCTGAAAAAGTGAATTGAGACTTCACCACTCTGTCAAGCATAATGGCAGAGCAAGAAGCACACAATGCTGAGATGCGAATGGAGATCGACGACCTTAAGTCTAGCATGGCAAAGCTCACTGAAATGCTCCAAGTCTTGATTGCTAGAGGAGAGCAACCCCAAATGACTGTCATCCAAGAAGTTTCAACTGCTGATCCTCAACCTATTCAGGTGCCACCTTTAACCTGGCCAGAGTTTGGTTTACCTCCCGACTATTCTCTACATCTTGCATCTACTGCTATGATTGGTCAGACTTCCAGACCAGTGTTTCAAGCTCCAGTTTTCGCCGAGCCTAGACCTCTGGTTCATGTTGTTGCCCAGACTACTCGACCTCCCTTTGAGAATCCTCTCTATGAGCATATTGCTGCCAGATCACACCAAGTGAAGCTTCAGTCGACTTCAGCAGACTATCTTCCGAAAAGCCAATGTTTCAAACAGAATAGCTCATCTTTGTTTCTGATTAGTCACTAGACCGTGTTTCTTATTGTTTTCATTTTCCTTATTTGCATTAGTTGTTTGCTTTCAACTTGTGTTTTTACTTTCATAATTAATAAAATGAGCTTCTCAACTTTTAACTCAATTCATTTGTGTTTGCTATTTTACGCTTTATATTTAAAAAAAAAAAAAAAAACAAAAAATTATCTCTTTTCCACTTTCCTTCTGATTATGCTAAGATTGGAGGGAGGATGATGAAAACGTTATACTCATAATTGTTTTTGGTATGCTTTCAAATCAAAACTTTGCTGACGATGTAAGGCATTGTTTCAATTCCTAAACACTGGAGAAATAAGGAAGATAAACCCTCGTCAACCCCTTTGAGCCTTGAAGTAGGAGTTTCTTTTCTTTACAAATAAAAACCCACAATCTTAATCTGGGACAGGGTAGTTCTCAGTTAACTGGATTGTGCATTCAAATACAAGAGTTTCATGCAAGACATCTTTCAACAAAAAGGTTGCATTCTCAATTTTTCCTTCGCACGCAACAAGCAAGTGTCGAAGATGTCTTTCAAGTCAAAAGTCGATGATGGTTTGTCGTAATCATTAAGCCAAGCAGTCACTTTCTTTCAAAAAAAAAAGATAAAAAAATCAAAAAAGGAAAAAGCCCGCTAAGTCGAAACCTGTGAAGGAGACTTAGGCAGACAAAAAACTGGGGCATCCCGCTGATTGTAAGATTCATGAGAAACAGTTCAGGCAAAAGTTAGGGATAATAAAAAGGAGAAATCTTTAAATCCTTACCATGAAATCCTCAATGAAAAAGAAACAACCAAGAGTTATAAGGAAGTAGTGACTGTCACCTCAAAAGTCCCTTAACTTCTGAACCATCATCATTATCATCAATGCAATCCCTAACCTATGGGAACCTGAGTGCAAAGTCTAAGTTAACTGAGCGTAGGACTGGAGATCATCACGAAGATTGGGTTGGTACAAATAAACTTTGAGCCTTTATCCTTTGTTTCTTAAAACGTGAACCAGGCCACGTTATAACCCTCAAAAGACCTAATTGAAGCAAGGTTATTTTGAAAGCATACTACAACGAGGTTGCGTAAACTGACTCCTAAAGATCTTTGCAGATAATTTTTTTTGGCATCACGCCTTTTTTGCTTTATCTTTCACTTGTAAACGTCTTGAACCACCGTGTTCTGACCAGTGACCCTATTGTTTTACCTCTTTCCAAAAATGATTTTGATTTCAAAAGTTGCATGAACTTTGCATTTACTATGTTTGTACGAACACTTTTGTTTGCAATCTGGCTTCCGCTTAAGGAATTTTCAAACATTTGAGAAACTTGGTCGGCGATCCAATCAGGGGCAAGTTTCTTCCAAATCCTGTTGAAGAATCAGTTCAAGATTTGTTGTTCAGGGGCAAGTCCTTCTCAGAATTGGTTTATACAGAAGATTTCAAGACTCAGACTGGGGCAAGCTTTCCAGGCGCACATTAATTCAGTCATTTTCAACATCAATTCCAGCTGAAGCAATTATCATTTCATCTACAACAGTCGGCTAATCTGGGGCAGTTTACTTGAAGAATCCCCAAGCAGCTTTCCACCATTCCTATAAGGATCATCAATTCGATACAGTTTACCAGTGTGGCAGAGTTGCGTTCAGTAGCATCTTTAGTCCCAGAGCAGAATAACAGTGACATCCGTGTTGAGGAATCAGTCTTCTAGTCTTGTCTTCTTCACAAAAGAGTCGAGCCGTGTCGTCGACATCTGCATTACATTTTTTATATACATATGCATAGCAAGAGTGTCATCCTCATTTGCACTCATTTGCATCCTCCATAGGTCGTATTGTTATTCACGTCTTATCTTGTGATCTAAGTCCAACTCACTTGGCGCCTACTAAACAGACATTGTCGCGTCTATCCAATGCTTTCTTGGATACGGTGATCTATTTTATCCAATGCTTTCTTGGGTATCTCCTTGTTCATATTCGTTCAATGCTTTCTTGGACGTTGTGATTTCTTTCTATCTAATACTTTCTTGGGTATCTCATTGTTCATATTCGTTCAATACTTTCCAGGACGTTGTGGTTTTCTTTACATCCAATGCCTTCTTGGATTTTACCTTTTGTCTCATTGGCGTCTGATGTCTTCTCAGATATTATGAGTCATACCTTTCATTCAAAGCTATTATTGGATGACTGGTTTTCTTTGCATTCAATGCCATTCTTGAATGTAGTCTTTGTTCACGGTCATCTAAAGCCATTATTAGATATTGTGATTTTACCTTTCGTTCAAAGCCATTATTGGATGACTGGTCCCTTTACATCCAATGCCTTCTTGGATCTCACCTTTTTACCTCATAGTCATCTAAAGCCATTATTAGATACTGTGATTATACCTTTAATCCAAAGCCATTATTGGATGTCTGGTTTCTTTACCATCTGATGCTTTTTCGGATGAGACCCTCTTTCTGATGTTCTTCCATATCGAGTCTTTGTTCACAGTTATCTAAAGCCATTATTAGATATTGTGATTATACCCTTCATTCAAAGCTATTATTGGATGATTGGTTTTCTTTTGCATTCAATTCCATTCTTGAATGTAGTCTTTGTTCACAGTCATCTAAAGCCATTATTAGATACTGTGATTATACCTCTCATTCAAAGCCATTATTGGATGTCTGGTTTCTCTACTTTGTTCACTTTGTCTAAAGCCATTATTAGATATTGTGATTATACCTCTCATTCAAAGCCATTATTGGATGACTGGTTACTTTATCTCACATTCATCTAAAGCCATTATTAGATATTGTGATTATACCTTTCATTCAAAGCCATTATTGGATGTCTGGTTTCTTCACCATCTGATGCTTTTCTGGATGTGTCCCTCCTTCTGATGTTTCTTCCAAATCGAGTCTTTGTTCACAATCATCTAAAGCCATTATTAGATATTGTGATTGTACCTCTCATTCAAAGCCATTATTGGATGACTGGTTTCTTTGCATTCAATGTCATTCTTGAATGTAGTCTTTGTTCACAATCTTCTAAAGCCATTATTAGATATTGTGATTGTACCTTTCGTTCAAAGCCATTATTGGATGACTGGTTACTCTATCTCGCAGTCATTTAAAGCCATTATTAGATATTGTGATTGTACCTTTCATTCAAGGCCATTATTGGATGTCTGGTTTCTTTACCTTTGTTCACTTTCATCTGAAGCCATTATCAGATATTGTGAGTGTACCTTTCATTCAAAGCCATTATTGGATGTCTGGTTTCTTTACCTTGTTCACTTTCATCTGAAGCCATTATCAGATATTGTGAGTTTACCTTTCGTTCAAAGCCATTATTGGATGACTGGTCCCTTTTGTCCAATGCTTTCCTGGATTTCCACTATTTATCTCATTCTCATTTGTTGCATTCTCAGATATTATGAGTTTGCCTTTCGTTCAAAGCCATTATTGGATGTTTGGTGTCTTGTTCATCCAATGCCATTCTTGGATGAGGTTTTTCCAGATATTTCGCTTTGTTTATTCTGATGTTCATCCAATGCAGCTCTCACCTCTCCCCCCTGTGGCACCATTCCCCATAGGATCCTTGTCTTGCATTCATTCCATTCCATTTCATTTCATATCATATGCATTTGTGGCATCTTAGGGCCAAAAATGGTGCATGTTTGTTTTTAAGTCTCTCCTATCTCGCCGAGACGAAGATTTCAATCTCCATATCTCCGGATAGAAGAAACTTAAATAGGGGCACCTGTCATACCCTAATTTTTGACCATAAGGTCCCACCTCTGTGTGCATCATTTTTGCATATTTGCATGCTTTATCACTAACGGATTTGTGCAGGAATTTCAATTTCAAGTGGAGATAATATTCTTTCTCACAGTTCAGAGTTTCAAGACGTGACCATTGAATTCTGGTTCAAAAAGTTCCTAAGATTTTCTACAGGTCATCATCTTCAGTATTTCTCATAGGAATCGAGTCATGGTTTTCTCCCCATTTGTGGAGCATGGTCATCTAGAAGTATAGTTGGAGTTTTTGTGGTGAGTTACAAGTGTTGCTCAAAGCATGGTTTTAGTAGCGAGTTCAATCTGTAGCCGTGAGTATGACAAAGGACACCACAAGATGGATCATGATCCGTTTTATTTATTGATTGGTTTATGAGCATTATGTTTTGAAATGGCGAGTTTGGATGGAAGTCATGAATCAGGTTGTAGCAGAAAATTGTCAAAACGAAGTTCATTTTCTTTACGGAAAATTTGAAAAGATTCGTTGTTATATTTTCCACTTTCAAAATCAAAGAGCAAATCACCAATTCAAGTTCATAAATATCAAGTCCATATTACTCGAGATATAGTCCAAGATAATTTCAAGCTTTAAATTCATAATTTGGCTTAATCATGTTCCAAGTTTGCAAGTTGTGATTATTCATTAAAAGACATCTCTCATGTTCTTCCATTTTAAATCCTTTTCAAGAGGATAGGTTCATTTCAAAATCAAGATACAATTCAAGTGGTCATTCGAGTTTTGAAGGTTACGAATTCTAAATATCAAGCAAATTAACAAGCTCAAGGATACAACATTCAAGATGTTTTCTTTGCAAGGTTCACACGTTCATTACAAACAATTTCAGTTTACAACGTCTTTCCGTATTCAAGCTGCAAGGTTTAATTGAATTCACAAATTGCAAAACATATAGAGTTAAAGATGGACAGTGTTATTTTTGAATTGCTACGATGTAAGTTGGAAGTTTAGTTCTCCACAATGAAGGTTGATCCACTTTTTTTGAACCATTGTGCTTACAGCATGCGTTAGCAATATACTGCCATTTTGAAAAGCTCGTATTGCTCAAATCATGATGGAGTCACTTAAGGATTTATTGCTACCAGTCCACAGTTAAGTTGTTTGGGCAATGAAGATGCTGCCTGCTAGGAACAGTTTCCATTTCGGTGCTGCTATTCAAAACCAGAACAAAAGATCTTTAGCCATTTAAATTGCCAAAACACAATCAAACTTGTCTGCACATAAGAAAAGGGAAAGAAGCGTGTTAAAATCAAAACAGGACAGCAACATATTTTTGGCAGGAGACAAGTAATCATTATCAAGATGAGAAAGGAAATAAGACAAGACATGTCCGAGCATATCAAGATGAAAATGGAATGCCATAACTCTCTTCCAAAAAACAAAATCAGACAAGATTCCTATACTTTCCAAAACAACCGCAAGCATGTCAGAGTAAAAAACGGAATCATATTCACTATCATAACAGGAGTGTTTTTCTTTCCAAAGCAAACTCAGATATGTCCAACACGAAAATGGGAAGAAATTCATGATGTTGTTTCTTCTGATAGCTATAAAAAGGGCAGAAGTTTTCACAAAATATCAGAAAAAAAGGTCTCATAGGCAGAGCTTTCTCACGACCAAAATACCGAAAAAATTCAGGGGAGAAAAAAAAGAAAAAGCCATACCAGTAGAGTTACGATACTACACATATAAACACTTCAAAGAAAAATCACAGGTCTGAGATACATTCACATGAACAAAGCCGCAAAAGCCCCAACATCAGTGATTATCAACCACACCACCTCACCTCAGCTCTTTCCTCCGCCGGAAATCCGCAAGGCTGATCCAAACTCCGACGAACACCATCGACGGACCACCGCGAGATCTTGCCGGAAATGAACTTTCACTACCGTTGATTACCTCCCAGCTGCGACCGTGACACATCCCTCCACCACTCATCGCGCAAGCCGCCGCCCACCTTTTCGCGTTACAGAGCAAAGCCTTTCTCCGTCCGCTGTTCTGACCGTGTCCTCGCCGTAGGCATACGTGGATCCACCACCGCCTTCATCACTATTTTCATTACCCAGAGCCGCCGTTTTTGACCGCTATTTGTGCCAGGTGAGTTTGTTCTTATCTCTTTACAAGTTATGTAGCAGAGAGAGAATATATAGTTTTCTGAAAAAGAAATAGATACTATCACGTTAGTACATTAGCTTAGTCTTATTTTTCTTTAAATTAATTTATTCATTTTGTTTAGTTTTGTTCATTAGGAATTAGGTTAGATGAATGTACATATATGTGTGTGGGTCTGAGACCTATTTGGTGGAATTTTTTAGAGTGAATCCGTTCACATTTTACAGCATAACCCGTCTATATTGCTATTTTTTTCGGTAGAATCAATTTAATCTTTTCTTAAGCTTATTTTTGCACATTGAGTGATAATAAACAAAAATGAAAATGCTAAGGTTATTAGTAAATAGTAGCAATAGTTAGAAATATAGAAAATGTTAAGTTTCCTTTTAATTAATTGGGTTTGTGGTTTAGTGTTTCGGGTCTGTTTATTTTATTTTATTTTATTTTTTAAGTTAATTTTACTTAATCATTTAAGATTTTTTGTTAATTTATTACTGTTTTGTTTAGAATTTCTTTTTTTTATATATTTATCTAGTTTGATTTCTTTTCAATATTTAAAAATCCAAAAAATATTTAGTTATCTTTTGATTAGTTAAAAAGAAAATTTCTACTCTTATTTCGATCTTTGTTCTGTATATTCTCTCACTCATATCTCGTGCTCATGATGTAACAATATTATGTTGATCTTTGTTCTTCGCCCGTATATTCAAACCATTTTTCAATATAAACTCTCGATTCACATCGAGCCATTTTTTCCCTCGTAAGTCGATTGCTTTTTAAGCATCGCCATCAACCTCTAGGTCCTTTCCCTTAGCATATTCTCTTACCAAGCAAACAAATAAATAACATAAATAATAACAAGAGGTTCCTGTAGAATACTACAGACGTTTAGGATGCTAATACCTTCCCTAGGCGTAACCAACCCCCGAACTTAGATTCTCTTAACTTAGGTTTTTTCGATCTTTAACCTTTCCTTTGGATAAATTAAAGACCGGCGGTGAACTTTAAAATTTGTGATTCAAGTTAACTAATAGCATGGTATCCGATTCTCACCGCGACACCCCCAATAAGCATTGATATTAGATTAGATGTAGAGATAGTTAAGCTGACTTAGCCCGCCCTAATAAGCATTGATATTAGATTAAACATAGATATAGACAATCATTGGTGTTGTGATAGATGCTCTATTTAAAGAGAAAATTGATAGGATACTTTATAGTTTAGTTATGAAATGTAATGATATAAATTAGGCTTAAATAATTTTTTCGTCCCTGTAAGTTTGCAAGTTTTTGGTTTTCTTCCCTGTATCTTTTTTTTCGGTTCTAGCCCCTATATCTTACTTTTTGTTGGTGTTTAGTCCCTAAAGCCAAAATCCGCAGGAAAATCCGAAGGTTTCCTTCGGATTTTCCTAAAATCCAAAATCCGCAGGAAACCTCTGTAGGGACTAAACACCAACAAAAAGTAAGATATAAGGGTTAAAACTGAAACAAAAAGATACAGAGACGAAAACCAAAAACTCGCCAACTTACATGGTCGAAAACATTATTTAAGCCTATAAATTATTAGTGTAACTCTTTGATAATGAGTGTTCTTTTTAAACAAGTAAAAAGTAAGATACCTTTTCCTTATCAGAGTTGTAAAATCCAATGCATCTGACATCATGAATCGATCAATGGGAAGCCCTATACCGGAAAGTGCACAAGTCCTTAGAGGACTGAAATTCATTCTAGCCCTACAATCAATTAAGCGACCATCATCACGCTCAATCTAAAAAAAGGATCAATAAGCCAAATGATCTAAAAAAACAATTCACCAAATTCAAACTTCTTACTCCATAATGGAATAAATAAATATAAAAATGTGGTAAACTGTTATGTCTCTTGGTAAACTTCTTACAATCAAAATCCAAGCTAATGGCCCTTGAAAATATCCTCTTGAATAAGTAACAGCTAATAAAAGATCTAGATTTGAAAAATTAAGAAACACCTCACTGATTCAGTATCACGGAACAAAGCTCGTGTCATCAAATGAGTGAATCTAACATAAAACACAATACTTACATTAATTTAAATAGTTAATTGTCAATAGAAAAACTCTAAAATAACTGAATATGTATATATATTATATTAGATACGAATGTGATTCAAATAAGTGAAATGTGAAACTTAAAATAAAAGTGAAGCATGTTCCATCTACAACAACTCATTTTCTATGATAATTATTCTGTCAACAAATATAATTCAATGATTTTTCACTTGTCCATTTTGGCTCTTACTTAGAAAGACTCATTCACACTTATATAGACATTTTATCAAACAACTTGAGTGTAAATAAGAAAGTACCAAATTAAGCCCTCAACAACTAATTTTTATTTAAAAAATTGAAAGTATAAGATGATTGAAAAGAAAAAGACTATAAATCTAATTAAAAGTATAACTTAAAATATTTGATTTAAGTTGGAAGGGTAAAACGGTACTAGAAGGAGAATGAGTTTTCCCTTCGCCACCTTGAAGGAGTATGAAGCAGTAAATAGAACAAGAATATTGGAAGAGGTGTTGGTGAGAGGAAGAAAAACGACTAAATAACAACAAAATAAAAAGTATTATAATTCAATAAAACTTAAATTGAGAGTATGAAAATAGAATGAAAAACCAACTAGGGAGGAGAATGAAGAAGAAATTACTCATATATCGCGACAATGAAGAGGCACACGGCATGTAACGCCCCGACTTATTTTATTTATTCTCCGCAATTTATTTATGTGATAATTGTGATTGTGATGTGCGATTGGTGTGTTTGAGTTACCTTGGTGTGGGTAGTGGCCTTAAGAATAGACTTTAAGGGTTGAGGGGTGTGTGACCAATTGTGTTAAGATGGGTATGGTATATTGATGTTGTGACTGATGTTAGTATGATGAATCGTTGTAATTATTGTTGTTGAAATCATGTGATTGATGAATTGTATGATGTAGTTGTTGTGCTGTTATGTTGTTGATGGTTGATTTCGAGTCAGAGTTGGAACAAAGTTATGAATAGTTTTAACGAGAAGAATTTGGAGTTTGGAACTGTAGAATAGTGTTTTTCGTAATAAAATGTAGCATAATTGATTTGTGAGAAAAATGGGGTTTTGGGTTGGATTAAAAGTAGTTTTCGTTTCAAAATTTGGAGAAAAGTGCTTCTGCGCGTAGTGTAATCGGTTACCAGATATGGAGTAACCGGTTACACTGCTTCTAAAATGAGTTTCTGGGCATTTTTGTGAGGGTGTAACTGGTTACCCTGATTGTGGTAACCGATTACACCACAAGTCAGTGGCGGAGGGTGGCTGGTTCCAAGGGGTGTAACCGGTTACCTCATTTTGAGTAACCGGTTACACTAAGACCAATTTTTTAAAAAACTTTAAAAATTCATAAGTTTTGTTTTGGGAGTCCGATTTGAGTGCCGTTCGAAACGTCGAGAAGCTGACGAGATGAAATTTATTATAAAAATGGTTTATGTACTAGAAATTTTATAATGTTGCAGTATAATGGTGTTAAGCACATTATTGACGTTATGTCGTGGTGTGAAAAGATGGTAGATGCCTTTGTAGTTGCTTGTTACGTTGTATGTCGATGTTGTTGTACTGTATAACATGTTTTGTTGTGGCTTCTAATGGTGTGAGACATTGATTAAATGAAGGTCATTGTATGTCGTTGTTGTTGTCATGCATTTCATGATTGTGTCATACCCCAAATTTTGACCACTTAGATTTCCCATCATTGTGCAAATCATCATCACAATATGGATGTACCTTCATGCCTCATCAATCTCCTCAAGGATTGTTGAGCATTCACTACTATCAAGAATTTGGGTTTCAAGCCCTCTCTGAGCTTTAGACAAAGGATCAATTAAGAAATGACATGATCTTTAACTTGTCTAACCTCCCAAGAGCCTACAATGGATCAAGAGGACTCCCACTTCAAGGATTAAGCACAAGGTTGCTCCCTTCTAGGTGGATCAAGCTTCAAGATCGGCAGTGTCACCAAATTAGGGTTTTGGTCGACCAGGGCCTCCAGGATGGAAATTTTCCTCTGGGCATAAGCCAATGCTTCAAAGCATAACCTAATATACTCCATGGAACCTCATGGACCCAATCATCAAGTCAATTTGACCTCAGGGGATGCATACATCAAAAAATCAGGAATTAGGGTTTCTTGACCTAATTCACCCCTAAGTTGGCTTTTGGGACAAATCAAGAACCAAGACCTCAAGAAATGATTTGAGGGTCTCTAATATACCATATTGATCCATTTGGAACAATGGATTGATCCAAGAAGCTTGGGCAACAAGTTTCAATTTCATCTGAACCACAGTTAGGGTTTTGCGAGAAAAGTCAACTGTAGCTTTGACTTTTGATCAGGACATGCTCCGAAACCCTAGTACATGATTCAATACACCCTATAACACCCATGGAACATGTCCATCAAGTTTGATTTAGGTCAAGGACATGATTTCCTGAAGAATTGCACAGTTTGGAATTCATCTGCTAAAAAGTCAACTGTGCAAAAAGTCAACTTTGACTTTTTGAGATTTTTCACAAAAATGGATTTTTAACCCTAATTTGATATTAATGTATGATTTGAATCATCATTCATCAAGAAAAATCAAGAAAAGTGGGATAACTTGTAAAAGGGGTAACCATAAAAACTTAGAAATTTTTCTAAGTTATGAACAAAGTGGCAAGGGTACCAACTTTGAAGGATCATAACTCCTAAACCACAAAGCCATTCTTCCCCATCCAAAGCTGGTTTTGTAGCCCTCATGGCCCTCTACAAAAACTTCAACTAGACCTAATTCCAATTCATTGGAGATTTTGAGTTATGGAGTGATCAAAGTGGCTGAAAAGTGAAAATGTCACTTTTTCCAACACTTAGTGAAAATTTCACTAAGTCAGAATCTGCCTTTACTTTTCTCCAAATGTAGGGACATTTTTCACTTGGATCCAAAAAGTATCAAAACCAAATATGATCAAACAGTTGTTGTATCATATAAGGGCTTTCCAAAATGGCCAAGAACATCACCAAATTCAACTTGAGCCATGAGATATGACATTGGCAAGATGCCTTGCTGAAATCTGCCAAGGCAAGGCAGATTTTTCACTTTTGGTCAATTTGCCAAAATCAGCCAATTCCAAGCCTTGTCATCACTTTGGACACATCTGAGGATTGAATCTAAAGGGGACAATCACTGAGCCAAGCCTCCAAAGTCCTTGGAACAAGAAATAGCATGCTAAACCTAGAATTGCCTAAAATAGGAACAAGACTCCAATTTTGGATTAGAGCATTCAATGGAAGCACCAAGGTGGCATGGACTGAGCTATTGGCAACTGAATTCAGTCAAGACTTATCCAAGACCAAGGGAACCAAAGATCTGTTCTCTAACCTCTAGTCAATGGCTAGAGGAGACTTGGATTTTCATTTGCCAACATTGGCCAACCCTACTCAGTAGTTGCCATTCATTATTCCTTGCAAAACAAACTTGCTCTACTATAAATAGAGCTCAATTGTGATCAGTTTGAGTACACCAAAGCCATCAAACATATGCTTTCCTCAAAATCTCTTCTTTCACTCCAATTTTGCCTTCCAAAGCAAGTCACTATCGGGTTTTGAGTTTGAGAGCTTTTCCAACCAAACCAATCACACACACACACCTCACATACATCATATGTGAGCTGATCAAACACTTAAACAACACCTGGAACACTGATTTCTCAAAATCACCAGTCAATTGCTCAAGGTTTTAACCAAGTTGCAGTTGAGATGCCATGAAATGATCCAGCCAATTTCCATCAAGTCCAAGCATTCAAACACACTCCATAGGTGTAGGGAAGCTGTTCAGATCCTCACAACTCATCTGTAACACCTCCAACTGAGAAATCATTTTGAACTTGCTGTCACGACCTAGAGGTAAGCCTAAACTTGGTCATCTCCCAATCTATGCATATTTCCTCGCACGATACTTTTGCCAAATGTTCATAATCATGCATGGAATGTTTCCCCTCAAGTAATTGCTTTGTTTGAATCGTGTATAAAAAATCCCAGCCTTCATGCAGAAATTAGGGTTCTTGAGGATTTATCGTGATTTCTTGTTTTATGCTTAATTTAAATGAAATTAAATGTCATAGACATGATCGTGAGGTTGAGACGAGCATATTGATATGTGGATTGCATGATATAATCAAGTATTCAGTGAGATTGGATAGAAAATGCAAATCTGGGCAAAACTAAAAAACGCGTGTGTTCTTCAGCTGTTCTTGGCGCCATTTCTTTCAAATTCAAATAATTGAATTTTGTGATTTTATTTAATTGATTCAAAAATTAATTTCTCTCTGAGTTTTAATGATTTTGAGTTAATTCTTTTTTTAATAATTCACAAAAATGTTAAAATATTTTATTTTACCAAAAAATCCCAAAAATATTATTTATTTCATATAATTGATATTTTTGCAAAGAATTAATGTTTTAATTGTTTTTGACATTTAAAATATTTTTTCCCTCTTGATTTTGTAAATTTTAATGACTTCTAATCATTTTGTAGGGAAAAACATGATTTTTTAAGCATTAATCCAAGATCATAATTTGTTTCCCACATGTTAAACAATTTTTGATCATTTTAATTGAATTTTTATTCAATTAAAATACATTTTGGAAATAAATTAGGGTTTTTGATTAATTCAACCCTCACAAATCATTTTCAAACACTTCTTGGGCCTCTAATAGAGTGTAAGACCCAACCCTTTTTGTACAAAAATATTTTGGGCTTCAGTTATTATATAAGTTCCGATACGTTAAAAATCTTTGCGCGATCGCCGTTTTCAAACTAAAAATAATTTGGGCCTCCCCTCGTGTTGTAAGCCCCATTTCTTTTCCTAAAATACACTTTGGGCCTCTTGAGAGAGTGTAAGACCCAAAACCCCCTTGTACAAACAAATTTGGGCCTCACTTATTGTATAAGTCCCTCTGTACAAGTAAACGGCGCGATCGTCGCCCGTTTAAAATAAACCATCTGGGCCTCTCCTCGAGCTATAACACGCATTCAAAACTTTTGGGCCTCTATTAGAGTGTAAGACCCAACCCCCCTTTTAACCAAAAACAAATTTGGGCCTCACTCATTGTATAAGTCCCTCTGCGTTAAAAGAAAACCTCGGCGCGATCGCCGTTTCAAACGAAAAATCATCTGGGCCTACCCTCGTGTTATAAGCCCCACTCTTTTTCTTTAAAACTTTTTGGGCCTCTTGAGAGAGTGTAAGACCCATCCCTTTGTACAGAAAACCTTTCTTGGGCCTCAGTCACTTGTATAAGTCCCTCTGTACAAATTTAACAGTGCAATCACTGGCAAAACCCTGGGCCTCTCCTTGAGCTGTAAGCCCCAAATATTTCTTTTTCAAAGCACTTTCTCCTTTGATTTTGAAATATACTGTTGTTTTCAATCTTTCTTTGTTGAACAACTAACCAAACAGCATGGAAGCTCTACAACCGAGTAAGTGTTTATATGCTTTCATTTACTGCTTTCATATACATATAACTGTATTATGGGGCTGTTTCGCTGTAAGTCTTCTTTCATAAACTCATATCGACTGTGTAATAATAGTATAGATATTTAGAGTTTCCTCGGCAACTACGTCTAGCACTAGGTAAAGTCGTTTCGATTATTCATAGAAATAGACAATACTAGATCCCCCATAGGAGCACCAGATACAATCTTCTCTTCTGCTGTCCTCCTTAGGAATTGTCAAGAAACTCTACCTCCCCAGAGATGAATGTCTTCTCTGTGAATGGCATCTCTTGAGTTTCTTCCAAATTCTCAAACTTTCTTGGCTCGATCTATTCTCTGTGAATAGCCTGTCTTGAATTTCTCGAGGTTTGGGGACCCACGGGCTTCTTAAAAGCATCGACCTCCTCTTGGGCATTGTACAAGGACCCACAGGCTTCCTAAAAGCATCCTCGCCTCCTCTTGGGCTTAGTGCAAGGACCCGTCGGCTTCTTAGAAGTATTCACAGCCTCCTATTAGGCTTCGTATAATGATTCTTCCTCCGGGAATGATAGCCTCCTCTTGGGCTTTGTACAAGGACCTCCCGGCTTCTTAAAAGTTTCCAGCCTCCTCTTGGGCTTCGTACAAATTGTCCCGACGATCTCCTAGAGGTATAGGAACAAAAATTAGTCATCTTAATAGAACAGTCCTTTCAAGAGTCTACTACTGTTTCTTTAAACATAGTACAAAGGATAAAACTCTATACTTGGACAATCTAATTTCATTGAGTCTCAAAGACATTCTCAAGTCCCCTTCAAAAATAGGAAGAAACTCGTAGACTGGAACAGTCTCAAATACCCTTTGGATTTCCCGTTTCCTTAAAGAACAGGAAACAATCCCGATTCTCAGATCAAATCCATGAGTACAGTGTTACTCATATAAGAACTGATTTTCTCTGAACCAACATACTGGACCTGTCACTTAACTGAGACAACAACCCTAGCCTCCTCTTGGGCTTTGTACAAAGATTCTCCCCAGCGGAGCTCACAAATTTAGCCTCCATCTCGGGCTTTATACGAGATACAAAAAGGTTCTTACTGAGCCGAACAAAACTTCTAGCCTCCATCTCGGGCTTCGTACGAGATACAAAATCACTCTCTTGTTGAGTCAAAACTTTTAGCCTCCATCTCAGGATTTATACGAGATACTAAAAGATTCCCTCGTTGAGTCAAACAACTTTTAGCCTCTCTCTCGGGCTTCATACGAGACACATAAAAACTCCCTCTTGTTGGGCCAATAGCCTCCTCTTAGGCTTTGTATAAGAAAACTACTGGTTGATCCAGTCAACCTTTTAGCATCAAAGTTGTGCCTCGTTCACAGTGCACAAACATCAACAACTCCTTCCCCTTCATCTAATCGCTGTAAGCGGCAAGCCTATGGATCATCTACATCCATGCCACTGTCCCTCTTTTAGCATGAGAAGTTCTTAAGGAAAGATGGCATTGCTCTACACTGAGTTAAAGTCTTCTCCTTCAGGTTGGAACCCCCTATAAAGGAAATTATGGCATTTCCGGATTCACATATCCCGGTTAAAGTATTTCTCCTTTATAAACAGTTGTGACAAACAGACCCTCTTTAGAGATGACAAATTTTCTCTAAAGACAACACCTTCAGCTTCACATCTTGGGCTTTGAACAAGATACAAATAAACCTTTCAGCTTCACATCTTGGGCTTTGAACAAGATACAAACCACCTTCAGCTTCATATCTTGGGCTTTGAACAAGATATAGATCATCTTTCGCTTCACGTCTTGGGCTTTGAACAAGACACCAAAACACCATTTCCTCTCGTAGAATAGGAGGAACTACGATCACTCTGATTTCCCTATTTCGGAAAAACGGGAATACGTAGGCATAAGATTGAAAGAAAATCTTAGCGAGCACACTAAACAAAAACCCAAAATCCCATAATTTCATAAAGAATCAGTCCTAACTTCCTGCCCATAGAATAAACCCGTCATTCTGTCAAAACAAACAAAGAGAGGCCCCACTACCACATAGCATCCGTAACCTAACAGACCGCTGTTTAAACTCGGTATGCAAGCAGGGTTAATTGGAGACATCTATTTCCCTTCCTTCATCAGCTTTAATAGGATCAAAAATGAATCGACATGTAGTAACCCCAAAAGAGAGCGACACTGCTTAAGAACCACGTCTAAAATCGCTCGCTACAGAAAAATGGCGCCCAGCGTGGGGCCTGATCTTTCTTCTTTCCTTGTGTAGAAACTACAGAATGGTGACTCGTCGGGGAGCCATTTCTATCAGGAACATAGGTTTCATAACTTTATAGGTCTAGGATGATTAAGACAAATATATATACTGCTTTTCCTAATTGATATATGTGTTTATTTTTCCGCTAATGGGAATGCGTGTGATGCCGCATGTGGAAAGATTGAGTATACACCTAGGAAAAACCCCTTTAGTGGCGCAGAGGCTATCGGAAATAGTTGTCATACGATGCCACCCTCTTCTGAGGACTCTTCAAAAAACACCACCTAGCACGGATCCCGGCCCGCTGGTGTTTTCTTGACAAGAGTTGATGATGATGAGAGACAGGTACAAAAATCATTAGTAAACCTTTGGGATGGGTAGAGCCTTGACTCCATGACAACGACCCTTTGACCCCATGTTTTTTCTATGTTTTTGTGTGCTGCATTCATGCATTCATTTAAAAAACATTAAAACAAAGAAAAATGTTCTCATCTAGTCTCTCTGTTTTTTTTTCAAATTAAACTAAGACTGTGATTGCAAATGTCAGAGAAAAGGATTACGCTAATGGATTTCGGTAGAAGAAGAACTCATAAGTATACCTTCAGGATTCCAAAACTAGAGGATCTGAGAGGTTTGGCGAGAATAATCACAAACCAAAAGGCCTTCAGAGCCAAGTACGGAGGTCTGCTACCTCTATTAAGAGTCCATGTGATTGAAGGAATCATGGATGCGCTCATTCAGTTCTACGATCCGGTTTATCACTGTTTTACATTCCCAGATTACCAGCTCGCACCAACGTTGGAGGAGTACTCTCACTTAACTGATCTACACATTACTGATCAGGCTCCATTTTCTTGATTGGAAGAAATTCCAAAGGACCAGACCATTGCAAGAGCAATTCATTTGGACGAGTCTGAGGTCAGGACTCACATGACTACCAAGGGTGGCATCCAAGGTTTGCCAGCCCAGTTCTTAACAAAGAAAGCTCTGTACTTTGCTAGTATAGGGAACGAGAATGCTTTTGAAAGCATCTTTGTTTTACTCACCTACGGATTATTTCTGTAGCCCAACATTAATAACTTCATCGATATCAACGCCATTAAGGTTTTTCTCATTGGAAACCCTGTGCTGACGTTGCTCGCGGATGCGTATCATTCTGTACACTTAGGAAATTTGTACAGCGGAGGGGAGATCATATGTTGTGTACCTTTGCTTTACAAATGGTTTATCTCCCATTTGCCTAAATCCGCTGCTTTTTGGGATCATAAGAGTGCCTTACGCTGGTCGCAGAAAATCATGTCCCTCACCAACTCTGACATTGATTGGTGTAATAGGATTTATGATGGAATAAGGATCATTGATCATTGTGGAAACTTCCCCAACATACCCCTTATAGGAACTAAGGGAGGAATCCACTATCATCCGATATTGGTTCGTCGTCAATTTGGATACCCAATGAGGCATGTCCTGCGCAATGCTCATCTGGAAGGTCTCTTCTTCAAGGAAGGAGAAAATGACAGAGCACTAAAGATGGAAATAGTGCATGCTTGGAAACACGTTCACAAGAAAGGATGGGAGTCTCTAGGAAAACCGGACTGTGTCTCGGTGGAGCCTTATCTCCACTGGGTACAAACTAGAGCTCTCAAGCTAAGAATGCCTTATCCTCGTTACAGAATTCTTCCGCCAAGGGAATCTATCAAGTACTTCATGACTGAGACGAAAAAGCTTCAGGTTACTCTCAACAAAGTTCAACGGGAGAGGAGGTCTTGGAAGAACAAGTACCGCACCCTCAATGTGGAGTGTACCCAAATACAGCAACTGCTGAAAGAGAAAGATGCTCTGATTGAAATTTTAGAGCAACATGCTGTGGATAATCATGATGACCAAAGGAATTTGCTCGCTCCTTTCACCTGGCAAAGGAATGACAACCCGACAACGGCTCAAGAGCCCCGGTCCAAGAAAAGGAAAGTACCAGAATTAGCACCCGATTTCTCTTCAGAGAGGACTCGAGACCCATTAGCTTAGGTTTATGTTTCTGCACCTTGTAATCTACTGTATTTCCATTTCTGTAATCCTTGAATTTCAATAAAAAGGGGTTTCCCCACTGTTTGATATTTGCAATCTAATTGTCGAAGTTTATTTTGATTAAACCAAAAAACAATTAATATAATCATTGCATTCATCATTCTCACATCGCGTATTCTTCTTACCTACGAATCTCACATTTGTGTCTCGGTTAGAGAGTCAAACTGTCTCATTCGTACAATACTCAGGCCAATTGTCAGAAAAAGATGGATGATCTTGAGGAAGAGAATAGAGAGTTGAAAGAAGAGATCGACGCTCTGAGAGAGGATATGAGAAAGCTTCGTAACGACATGCAAGCCATGGCAGAAGCTTAGCTACAAAGAACTGTGATCTCAGAGATCACCTCAGCGCCCATAGTGGAGAAGTTTGATCCTAGGTATCAAATGCCGAAAGATAGTCCCTGGGGCATGCCTGCTAACTATATCCCGGGAGGATATATTCCGCCGATCGCCGAAGATCAGGGAATCACAACAGATACCGTTGGTCCTGAAGGTTATAGACTTCGGGAAAGCGAAGATGCCAGAGGCATATTGAAGACTCCTGAAGGTTATAAACTTCGGGAAACGCCAAGATTCACTGCCGTAGTTACGGTACCACCCCCTGTGGTGTACACTGTCCCGGAAGGACAGATTCCACCGATTCCTTCTGGTAAGAAGGAAACTATGTTTGACCGAATGGATGAATTCCAGGAACAGTTCTTGGAAATGCAGAAGGAACTGCAAGCCATTCGCGGTCAGGATCTATTTGGAAAGGACGCCGCAGACCTTTGTCTGGTCCCCAATGTGAAAGTCCCACACAAGTTCCAAGTTCCCGACTTTGAAAAATACAAGGGTAACTCTTGCCCTCAGAGTCACTTGGTGATGTACGTTCGACGAATGTCAGCTCAGACGGAAAATCAGGACCTGCTGATTCACTACTTTTAGGATAGTTTAACCGGTGCTGCACTCAAATGGTACATGGGGTTAAACCGTGCCACGATCGGTACTTTCAGATATCTTGGCACTGCCTTCGTCCAAAAATACAAATACAATTTGGACATGGCACCCGACAGAGATCAACTCAGATCAATGTCACAAAAGGACAAGGAAACCTTTAAGGAGTACGCTCAGAGATGTCGTGAAATTGCCGCCCAGATCTCTCCACCTCTTGAGGAAAAAGAGATGACAAAGATCTTCTTAAAGACCTTGAGCTTATTTTACTACGACATAATGGTTGCCAGTGCGCCCAATGACTTCACCGAAATGGTCGGTATGGGAGTTCGTCTTGAGGAAGCCGTCCGAGAAGGACGTCTAGTTAAAGACGCTAGATCATCAAGTAGTACAAAACGATACGGTAGTGCTCTCACTAAGAAAAAAGAGCAGGATATTGGGAATATCTCTCTCGGAAAGCAAAGGCGACGGTACCAACCGGTAGCAGTTGTAACTCCTGCTACAACCGTACAACACGACCATCAGGGTTTTATCCTATACTCATGTTGTACGCAGAACTATTTCCGTTACTACTGTCCAAGGGGCACATCCAGACTAAGTCTCCTCTTACAGTACTGGAAAATCCGCCTTTTTGGTTTAAGGTGGGCCAGACATGCCCTTATCATCAAGGAGGATCGGGGCATAACATAGAGAGCTGTCTTAATTTCAAATATGACGTGCAAAAGCTTGTTAGGAGCGGGCTCTTATCTTTTAAAGATACGAATCCGAATGTTCTCACAAACCCGCTGCCTCAACACGAGAAGGCTACGGTCAATTTGATAGAGGAAGAGACTAACAATGTCTATCAAATTCACGATGTACTCTTGTTGAAAACCAATCTGGTCAAGATGCATTGTAGACGGAGTGAATATGGTCATGTGCCACCTCATAATTATCACCAGTGTGATATCTGCTCTAAAAGCAATCAAGGGTGTGCTGTAGTGCAAGCAGCTCTACAGGAACAGATGGATCTCGGGTGGATCCAAGAGCACCGAGTTCGTGGAGTTAACATGGTCTATACGAATTCCAACGTCATTCAAAACCACGATATCCGTGCGATGAATGTCAACCTGGTGGCAATGCACTCAAGGCAAAGCCAGTATCATAATCTGCTGCGGCACGATTACAGTTCCTGTCTGACTTGCTCGGTAAACAAACAGGGATACTCTTTCTTACAAGAGGCCCTCCAGCGTTAGATGGATCTTGGATAGATCCAAGACTACTATGATAGGAATCCCTATCAGATCAACATGGTTCAGATTTTTGATATTCGCGTGATGAATACTAACCTGGTAGAGTTACATGCTGAGCAGGTCTGACTCGGATTCCTAATATCACATTGTTAGTTCTTTAATTTTTAGGGTTGGCATTAATTTTGTAAAACAAATAATAGCAGCAATATGTTAGATAGGATATTTATCTTGCTAAAGAAGAATAGGTTGAGCAATAAGTCCTATTGTGAAATGGAACATGTTGAGTTGAAGTGGTTTCAACATCTGGAACAACATGTCGTATTAAGATGTCCCATGAAGGTCCATTCGACATTGCGCCAGAACTGAAGTGAATTAAAGATTCTGTTATGTCTTAACAGATGCAGAATATTCAGGGAATATTGTGCAAATTCTATGTGGCGCTGAATTAAAAGGTCTGAAGATTCAAATTTGAAATTGAGAAAAATATATACTTTCTAAATATGGAGATATTTTAGGAAGTTAAAGATTGAAGACCTATTTGTATGCAAGATCTGTTGCAGATTTGTAACAGCTTTAAGCTGCGATTTTGAAGGCCCAAATCCAGTTGGGAATAGGTTATATATATATAGATGCATTGTAACCTAGAATTGCAACTCAACAAAAGATGTAAAAGTTCTATTATTAGGGTTGGTTCCTGTACCACTCGACACGTGAGTTGGACAGTTTGTTAGTGTGATCCTCGAAGGTGTTAAGTAAGAGGAGTATTGTTCTTGGAGGAAGCATTTAAGTAACTCTAAGTTGTGTCTTGGAAGTGTGTCTTCCTTATTGAATTGTTGTATAGGTAAAAAGCCGTTGATGCAGTGGCGGAGTGTTGACTGCTAGACATCATTGCGATGATTGGGAGTGAGAAGGGTTTCTCATATATAGAGAGGATCTAGGTAGAAAGTTCATTGGGTAGTGATTAAGTGATAAGCTGTAAACGGGGAGTTTAGCTTTGAATTGATACTGCTGATAGTGGACTTCATCCCCGGCTTGGTAGCCCCCAAAGTAGGTGTGTTAGACCGAACTGGGTTAACAATTCTGTGTGCTTTGTTTTTATCTTTTCAGTACCGTGCTTATTGTTATATACCTTGCCATGTGTGTTCATGTCAGACCAGATGTCGAATGACATGTCATAGGACATCTGAATTCTGCACGTGTACCAGAATTTCAATTGGTATCAAAGCAGGTCATTCTGTTCTGTATCTGGATGAGATCCGAGGGAAGATACTTTCTGGTTCATGGTCAAGGTAGAAGCTTTCTACTGAAAAGTTGTTTGGACTTGGAGAAGTTCATATAGTTGTGAGAATGGTCCCTAGAAGTGGAGGATGGACTGTTCGTGACAGGTAGTGGCATGTGCTGTAGGCTTGAAGTTTTGGTTGAAAAGCTGCTGTATTGTGGTTATGTTAGGTTTAATTTATTTTCAAACCTGTGGTATTGTGGTGTCACATGGATTATGATGCTAGGGCTGATATGTGACACCTGTAGGTTTTGAGGAGTTTGTGTTTTGATCTGCTGCGTATCTATCTGAAAACTCCTGAGGTTGTAACTGAGAAGGTTGTTCTTCTCTAAATGTATTTCCTATGGTGATGGGATATATGCAAGACTGCTTCAACTTACTTTGTCAACGATACTTGAAGATTATTGTTCAAGTCCACTCATAAAGGCATTGATAAGTGAAGTTATAAGGAAGAGATATGAAGATAGTGAGAAGTAATTTACTTTTGCCTCTATTCCTAAAAAGGCTAATCTTCAGTCTTTGATCTCTGGATGTGTTCCTTGGAATGATGTCCTATCTTGTGTTAGAACATCACGTCAGAATTGTGCAGAATTCTATTGTCTAAAGGAATGGCATAGCAGATGCTCTGGGTGCTAAACTAATGTGGTTTGATCACATGGGTTTAGAACCTACTCCTGATCTGGAAGAGGAGGCATCTGGGTGGTATGTCTAAGAAGTTTCTGGCCCTGGAACTTATCTTAGATGTGTGAGTTGGTCAAGGTGTGATCAACATGTTATTTACTCCTGAGGTCAGTTTATTTCTGGTCCTTGCTGCAGGAGTGGAGAACCTGAGATTCAAGAAGTATTATCTCTAGCAGACTTCTTGGACATGAAGGTCAAAGATCAAAAAGTCATGATTTTTCTTTGTTATTTGGAAGCATTATCTGAATGATCTTGTGAAGCTAGATAAGTATTGACTGTGTGTGCTTAAGGATTGATATGATCTAATCACAGTCTGTGCTGCTATTAAAGGGGAGAATGTATGATTCTCTGAAGTGCTCTTGGCAGATTCTGAGGGAGAGTACCTGATGTTTTGGAAGACCTTGAAGACATGTCTTGACATCATTGTATTAAGAATTTATTTTCTCAAGCTGTCTGGATGATGTTTCTCTGATTCACGATGGAGGTTGTTTACTCAAACTTGATGACATTTATCAAGTCTATGAGAGCATGAAACTCTTGTTCTGGTGTAGTGGAGAACTTTCAAGGGTTAAGCACTATGGAGTTGAATCAACCGGTGGGGTTGATTGGTGACTATGTGCTTGGAGTATCATCCAAATTGTTTGGGATGAGTTTGGCTGAAGGATTAGAAGAGGCAGATTGGTTGTGGAATGTTGATGACATCCAATATCTCAAAGTCATACAAGATGCTGTGATTTAAGGAGAAGACTCTTGAGATGTTCCTGCTGCTGAATGTGTTTGTGATATGACCTGGAAGCTTGATCAGCTACTGATGGTTGATCCTCGTGTGTTCCCCTGCTAGAGGTTTACTATAGATGATATCTTCAGAAAAGCTCTGTGAAGATGTGTGACTGAGATTGATTTTGGAACATCAATTCAGGTGGTTGTTGCTTGTTCAGCCAAGGTTGTTTTGCGCAGAAAAAAGTCCTAGATAAAGCCACTGATCCAAGTTAAAGTAACTTGTGAATAAATGTCATGACAATTTGTCATAAAGAAGAATCAGAAGTTGTCAGACGTGTGCAGAAGAAGATGTCAAACAAATTGTCATACCTTGTGTGAGAAGGTAATCTTATTCTGACTAATAGTAGATACTTTGACGGGAGACTTAGTATTTGTCTATTGTTGATGTTATGCATAAGGGTAAATACTTTGACGGGAGACTAAGTATTTGTCTTGAGAATTGTGCAAGTCTGCAGTCTGGATATTATGGTTCAGGAATTTATTTTATCTGAGTGGCTGTGATTGAGTAGCTTGATATTTGAAGATGACAACCTGAGGTAGCCTTATTAGCTGACTGTATCAGAAATGTGTTAATGAAGAAGTGAGCATCATCTGCTGTTTGTTTGTGAATCTTTCTTGGATAACAAATACCTTGTCGGGAGCTAGGGATGAGTCTGATGGAGATATGTATGTGAC
The DNA here is from genome assembly GCA_022829125.1 of Lathyrus tuberosus. Lineage (NCBI taxonomy): Eukaryota > Viridiplantae > Streptophyta > Magnoliopsida > Fabales > Fabaceae > Lathyrus > Lathyrus tuberosus. The sequence goes on along the minus strand of JALAZF010000812.1, from coordinate 190,963 downwards.
TGATGGTAAATACCTTGTTGGGAGCTTGGTAGTGTGATCCTCGAAGCTGTTAAGTAAGAGGAGTATTGTTCTTGGAGGAAGCTTTTAAGTAACTTTAAGTTGTGTCTTGGAAGTGTGTCTTCCTTATTGAATTGTTGTATAGGTAAAGAGCCGTTGATGCAGTGGCGGAGTGTAGACTGCTAGACATCATTGCGATGATTGGGAGTGAGAAGGGTTTCTCATATCTAGAGAGGATCTAGGTAGAAGGGTCATTGGGTAGTGATTAAGTGATAAGCTGTAAACGGGGAGTTTAACTTTGAATTGATACTTCTGATAGTGGACTTCATCCCTGGCTTGGTAGCCCCCAGAGTAGGTGTGTTAGACCGAACAGGGTTAACAATTCTGTGTGCTTTGTTTTTATCTTTTCAGTACCGTGCTTATTGTTATATACCTTGCCATGTGTGTTCATGTCAGACCAGATGTCGAATGACATGTTATAGGACATCTGAATTCTGCACGTGTACCAGAATTTCACACATGATTACCAAAGCTGTAAAGCGGGTTGCGAAAATGATCAAGGTTGTACCCTTGTCTTGGAGGCACTTCAGCACTTGTTAAATCACTGGTGGATGCCAATTTATATGGATGAAGATACTCAGCAAATTAGTATCAATAACAGGAATCCTACTCGGCGTCAGAGTCAGGATGTACGATCTGTGGAGCTAACCTAGTGAGGTTACATTGTATTCAAAGCGGGCGTGGCCAGGTGCCACCACACAATTATGAACGTTGTGGAGTCTGTTCAGAAAGTAACCAAGGGTGCTACCTTGTGCGAGCAGCTCTCCAGGGGCAGGTGGATCACGGAGAGATTCACCCATATCCAGGGTCCGGACCCATGAATTGGTCGCCGAATTACCTTGCCGATAAAATTGAGGACGTTGTCGTCATCTCTGATTATTAGAGGACTAGAGATGTTTGTGCCATCATCCCTCTGCTTGACGAATCAAGAATTCCCAACCGGGAACGAATCGAGATTACTTATGATGGTCAGAAAAACCAGAAGGCTCCCATAGTCATCTATCTACCGGGACCATTACCGTATGAATCAGCTAAGGCAATCCCTTACATATACGGTGCAACAACAGTCGAGAATGGAAAGGAAATTCCATTACCCTCCGTCGTGAATATTGCAGACATTAGTTGAGTAACACGGAGCGGTCGAATCTTCAATCGAGGAGTTGGAGAACCTAACAAAGAAAAGAAACCTCAGGCAGAAGTTCCTAATCCACCAGTCGGTCAGTCCAGTAATTCCGACCTTTCGAAAAATGACGATGAGATGCTAAAGCTCATCCAAAGGAGTGAATACAACATTGTTGATCAACTATTACAAACTCCTTCAAAGATCTCGGTATTATCACTGTTACTCAGTTCAGAAGCGCACAGGGAGGCTCTACAGAAAGTCTTGGAGTAGGCCTTTGTGAAACAGGATGTAACAATCAGACAGTTTGATAGCATTGTCTCTAACATCACTTCCTGCAATAATTTGGGATTTAGTGACGAGGAATTACCTGAAGAGGGTCGCCGTCATAACATGGCGCTCAATATCACAGTCAACTGCAATGACGATGCTTTAGCCAGCGTACTGGTAGACACAGGGTCAACCCTGAATGTTATGCCGAAGTCCACTTTGATGCAATTATCATTCAAAGGCCCTCCGATGAGAACCAGCAAGGTCGTCGTCAAAGCGTTCGACGGATCCATAAAAACGGTTATCGGCGAAGTCGATCTTCCCATAACTATTGGTCCTCACACTTTCCAAGTCACTTTCCAGGTCATGGACATCCGGGCAACGTACAATTGTTTATTAGGAAGACCTTGGATACATCAGGCTGGAGCGGTCACCTCGACCCTCCACCAAAAGCTAAAGTTCGTCTAGAACGGCCGACTCATCACAGTCTGTGGGGAACATGCCTTGCTCGTGAGTAACTTATCATCATCTACTTGTGTAGAACCAGAGGAGGTTATTGGGACGCATTTCCAAGCACTGTCGGTGAGCAAGGACAATCAATCAAGAGGAGGAACTTCGATGTCCTCATACAAAGATGCTATCAAAGCGGTCGAGAGTACCAATACAACAGGATGGGGACAACTTGTCATTCCTACTGACAATAAAACAAAGAAGGGTCTTGGTTTTTCTGCAACATGCACCCAGAAAGCTGTCAACGATGAAAGTCTTCATCCCATTCGGAACTTCTTCCACAGTGGAGGTTTCCTTCAACCAGTGACTCAAGAAGTGCATACCATCAATGAAGAGGATTCCTCTGACATGGAGGAAGAATGGGAGTCCTATCTTAACAAGGACGGTTATATGTCTCAGGAAGAGGTGCCTACGCCATTTTGATATCCTGCACAGAGTCCGAGATTTATACCCCGGTCAGATGTCGAAATGATATACGGAGATTGTGATCCGGAAGGATGTCGTGCTCCATCAAATTCATTAGAGGAAGACACTCCGATGAAGGACAACTTTGACCACAATTACTATGGCCCGATGGATGGCCTGCCAATGTGGCAGCCTTACCCAGGAAACTTAGGGCCAGAAAGTCAGCCGAGTAATGAAACTCAGCTAAGCATCATTGAACAGAATATCTGTGTCCCCACCATGTCATGGGATCAACATTTAGGTCATTCAGAAACTACTCAATATGACGATGAATTTGCAATGTTTACCGGACTGGAATTCATCAACTATGCTTTTCCCGAGGTCAATGTCATCGAGAGGGATGCCTCCTCCAGTTCCAAAGAAGTGTGGGACACCCTGGGACAACCAAGTGGAAAATACGACTATATGGTCAAGTACATTGCTCCTGAAAGCTCTCATATCAGGCTCGAAGACATCCAGCCGACTGGACGGGGAGATACACCTGAGAGCACAAATGCTATGCAAAATACGAGAGAGGAATCCTCCTACGACAACTCTTCCTGGGAGACAGATTCCAATGATCCTGCTACACCAGAAATCAGCGTTATTTCAGAGGACAAATCGAGGAAGGTGCCAGACTTTGTGATTCACCGAGGAGTTCGCCGCCAATGGATTGCTGTCGATGTTCCGAAGGTCGTTCAATAGTCAAAGTAATTGCCATCTTTAACCTTTCACCCTGCCTAGGTGAAACAGATGTTTTGATAGGGCTCGCTTTCTGTAAATTTCCCTCTTCGCTTTGCCCGAAGCAACATAGTTTTGTTTTATAGGGCTGTAGTTTCAAGAATCAACTTGTTCATTAATAAAATAACCTCGTTCTGTAATTTCCGCATTTATTGTCGTTTTCTCTTTTCACTTTTCAGAAAATGGTAATCCTAAAAAACAAAACAAAATAAAAACAAGCATTTTTCAAAAAATACACTTCACACACTCTTGCATTTTCTCTATCTCTTCTAAACACAAATCATCACGTCATGCAGATTGCTTGTTTTACACCCCGTTGAAACATACGGTCCGATGCCTTCTCCCGACTTTGAGTTCCCAGTATTTGGGGCTGAAGAAGAAGTTGACGATGAAATTCCAGAAGAGATCTCCCGATTACTCAGACAGGAGGAAAGGTCTATCGAACCTCACAAAGAGCCGTTGGAAATGGTAAACTTGGGTTCAGAAAAAGAGAGAAAAGAAATCAGGATTGGGGCACTGCTCAGTTCAACTGCCAGAGAGGGTTTGATAAAGCTTCTCAAAGAATTCCTCGATGTATTCGCTTGGTCCTATCAGGACATGCCAGGGTTGGATACCAGCATCGTGGAACATCACTTACCGTTGAGATCGGAGTGTCCACCAGTAAAGCAAAGGTTGAGACGGACTCACCCGGACATGGCCATCAAAATCAAAGAGGAGGTACAAAAATAGATTGACGCAGGTTTCCTCGCTACATCTGAATATCCTCAATGGTTAGCCAACATCGTACCCATTCCGAAAAAGGACGGAAAGGTCAGAATGTGTGTCGATTACAGGGATCTGAACAAGGCTAGTCCGAAGGAAGACTTTCCTTTGCCACGCATTGACATGCTGGTAGACAGTACAACTAAGTTCAAAGTTTTCTCCTTCATGGATGGATTCTCGGGCTATAGTCAGATCAAAATGGTGCCGAAAGACATGGAGAAAACTTCGTACTGTAGCGAGCAATTTTGGACGTGGTTCTTAAGCACTGGTCGCTCTCTGCGGTTGAGTTTACTACAGGTCGATTCATTTTTTATCCTATTAAAGCTGATGAAGGAAGGGAAATAAATGTCTGCAATTAACCCTGCTTTGCATACTGAGTTTAAACAGCGGTCTGTTAGGTTACGAATGCTACAATGTGGGGGGCCTTTGTACTGGTTATTTGTATTTTCGCCAATACGGTTTTTTTTCTTTTTATCTAGGCAGAGGGTTTCTGACGGGGAATAAGGATCTGGATGTTTTTGAATTACTGCTTTTGAGTGATGGGATTTGGGTTTTTTGTTGATTGTGCTCGCTAAGATCTTTTCTTTCGATCTTATGCTTACGTATTCCCGTTTACCGAAACAGGGAAATCAGAGCGTTCGTAGTTCCTCCTATTCTATGGGAGGAAATGGTTTTTGGTGTCTTGTTCAAAGCCCAAGACGTGAAGCGAAAAGGTTGTTTGTATCTTGTTCAAAGCCCAAGATATGAAGCTGAAAGGTCTCGACTTTAGAGAGAATTTGTCGTCTCTAAAGAGGGGAGAAGGAGAATTACTTTAACTGGGATACGCGGATCCAAGCAATGCCATAATTTCCGAAGAAGGGGTTTTAACCTGAAGGAGAAGACTTTAACTCTGTATAGAGCAACACCATCTTTCCTTAGGAATTCCTCATGCTAAAAGAAGGACAGTGGCATGGATATAGATGATCCAGAGGCTTGCCGCTTACAGCGATTAGATGAAAGGGAAGGAGTTGTTGATGTTTGTTTACTGTGAACGAGGAACAAGTTTGATGCTAAAAGGTTGATTGGATCAACCAGTAGTTTTCTTATATAAAGCTTAAGAGGAGGCTAATTTCTGCTAGGGAAAATCATTATACAAAGCCTAAGAGGAGCCTATTTTGTGTCTCGTACAAAGCCCGAGAGAGAGGCTAAAAGGGTTTGACTCAACAAGAGAATCTTTTATACTCAACAAGAGAGTGTTTTTGTATCTCGTATAAAGCCCGAGATGGAGGCAAAAATTTGTTTGGCTCAATAAGAACCTTTCTGTATCTCGTATAAAGCCCGAGATGGAGGCGAAAAGGGGTGATTGACTCAACGAGGGAGTCTCTTATGTGTCTCGTACAAAGCCCGAGAGAGAGAGGCTGAAAAGTTGTTTGACTCAACGAGGGAGTCATTTGTATCTCGTACGAAGCCCGAGATGGAGGCTGAAAAGGTTTGTTCCGCTGGGGAGAATCATTTGTACAAAGCCCAAGAGGAGGCTAGTATAACTGTTTCAGTTGAGTGACAGATCCAGTATACTGATTTTAAAAGAGAAAATCAGTTCTTATATGAGCAACACTGTACTCGAGGATTTGGTTCGAGGATCGGGGTTGGTCCCTGTTCTTTAAGGAAAGGGGAAATCCAAAGGGTATTGAGACTGTCCGAGTCTACAGGTTTCCTTCCTATCTGACGAAAGGGTCACTTGAGAATGTCTTTGAGACTCAAGGAAAATAGACTGTCCGTGTCCGGAGTTTCATCTTTTGTACTATGTTTTGAGAAACAGTAGTAGACTTTGGAAAGGACTGATTTATGAAGATTACTAAGTTCTGTTCCTATACCTGTAGGAGGTCGTCGGGACAATTTGTACGAAGCCCAAGAGGAGGCTGGAAGCTTTTAAGAAGCCGATCGGTCCTTGTACTAAGCCCAAGAGGAGGCTATCATTCCCGGAGGAAGAGATCATTATACGAAGCCTAAGAGGAGGCTGTGAATACTTCTATGAAGCCGACGGGTCCTTGTACTAAGCCCAAGAGGAGGCGGGGTTGCTTTTAGGAAGCCTGAGGGTCCTTGTACAATGCCCAAGAGGAGGCCGATGCTTTTAAGAAGCCCGTGGGTCCCCAAACCCCGAGAAATTCAAGGCAAGCTATTCATAGGGAATAGATCAAGTCAGGAAAGTTCGAGAATTTGGAAGAAACTCAAAGATGCCATTCACGGAGAATACATTTCATCTTTGGGAGTAGAGTTTCTTGACGATTCCTAAGGAGGACAGCCGAAGAGAAGACTGTATCTGGTGCTCCTATTTGGGATCTAGTTGTCTATTTCTACGAATAAACGAAACGGCTTTACCTAGTTCTAGACGTAGTTGCCGGGGAAACTCTAATATCTATACTATTATTACACAGTTGATATGAGTTTATGCAAGGAGACTTACAGTGAGCAGCCTCACAAAACAGTTATATGATATGAAAGCAGTAAATGAAAGCGGATAAACACTTACTCGGTTGTAGAGCTTCCATGCTGTTTGGTTAGTTGTTTAACAAAGAAAGATTGAAAACAACAGTATATTCAAAATCAAAGGAGAAAGTGCTTTGAAAAAGAAAGATTTGGGGCTTACAGTTCAAGGAGAGGCCCAGGGTTTTACCAGTGAGTGCACTGTTGAATTTGTACAGAGGCTCTTATGCAAGTGACTGTGGCTCAAAAAGGTTTTCTGTACACAGGGATGGGTCTTACACTCTCTCAAGAGGCCCAAAGAGTTTTAAAGAAGAAGAGTGGGGCTTATAGCTCAAGGAGAGGCCCAGATGGTTTTTGAAAAGGCGACGATATCGCCGTTTGTTTTTTGACGGTATCGGGACTTATACAATAAGTGAGGCCCAAAAATGATTTGGTCAAAAAAAAAAGGATTGGGTCTTACACTTTAATAGAGGCCCAAAAAGGTTTTGAATGGGTCTTATAGCTCGAGGAGAAGCCCAGATGATTTATTTTTAAACGGGCGACGATCGCGCCGTTTACTTGCACAGAGGGACTTATACAATGAGTGAGGCCCAAAAAGTTTTTGTACAAGGGGGGTGTGGGTCTTACACTCTCTCAAGAGGCCCAAAAGTGTTTTGAAAATGATTTATGAGGGTTGAATTAATCCAAAACCCTAATTTGTTTTCAAAATGTATTTAATTGAATAAAAATTCAATTAAAATGATCAAAATTGTTTAATACATGGAAAACAAATTGTGATCTTGGATTAATGCTTCAAAAATTAAGTATTGACCTACAAAATAATTAGACAGCATTAAAAGTTGCAAAATCAATGTGGAAATAATAATTAAAATGTCAAAAACAATTAAAATATTAATTCTTTGAAAAAATATCAATTATAAGAAATAAATAATATTTTTGGGATTTTTTGGGAAAATAAAATATTTCAACATTTTTGTGAATTATTAAAAAAAGAATCAACTCAAAATCATTAAAACTCATAGAGAAATTAATTTTTGAATCAATTAAATAAAATCACAAAATTCAAATATTTGAATTTGTGAAAATGGCGCCAAGAACATGGACCAAGAACACGCGCGTTTTCTGCCTTGCCCAAATTTGCATTTTCTATCCAATCTCACTGAATACTTGATTATATCATGCAATCCACATATCATTGTGCTCGTCTCAATCTCACGATCATGTCTATGTACTTTAATTTCATTTAAATTAAACATACAACAAAAAATCACGAAGAAACCTCAAGAACCCTAATTTCTGCATGAAGGCTAGGATTTTTGATACACGATTCAAACAATGCAATTAATTGAGGGAAAACATTCCATGCATGATTATGAACATATGGCCAAATTATTGTGCGAGGAAATATGCATAGATTGAGAGATGACCAAGCTTAGGCTTACCTCCAATTCGTGACAGCAAGAGCAAATTGTTTTCTGAGTTGGAGGTGTTACAGATGAGTTATGATGATCTGAACAGCTTCCCTACACCCTATGGAGTGTGTTTGAATGCTTGGACTTGATTGAAATTGGCTGGATCACTTCATGGCATCTCAACTGCAACTTGGTTAAAACCTTGAGCAATTGACTGGTGATTTTGGGAAATCTGTGTTCCAGTTGTTGTTTAAGTGTTTGGATCACTTCTATATGATGTATGTGAGGTGTGTGAGTGATTGGTTTGATTGGAATTGCTCTCAAACTCAAAACCCGATAGCTACCTTGCTAAGAAAGGCATTTTTGCCAAGAGAAAGAGATTTTGAGGAAAGCACCTGTTAGATGGCATTGGTGTACTCAAACTGAACACAATTGAGCTCTATTTATAGTAGAGCAAGTTTGTTTTGGGATCCACAGTGAATGGCAACTGCAGCAGGTGTTTCCTCAATGTTGGCCAATGGAAATGCAAGTCTCCTCTAGCCATTGACTAGGGTTAGGGCACAGAGCTTTGGTCCCCTTGGTCTTGGATAAGTCTTGACTGATTTCAGATGAGAATGGCTCAGTCCATGCCACCTTGATGGTTCCATTGAATGCCTCATTCCAAAATTGAAGTCTTGTCCCTATTTTGGCCATTCTAGGTTCAACATGCTATTTCTTGTTCCATGGTCTTTGGAGGCTTGGCTCACTAATTGTCCCCTTCAGATTCAATCCTCAGAGGTGTCCAAGTGGATAGGAGCATTTGAAATTGGCTGATTTTGGAAAATCGAGCCAAAATGCAAATTCTGCCTTGCTTTGACAGATTTCAGCAAGGCAACTTGCCAATGTCATATCTCATGGTGTAAGTTGAATTTGGTAATGTTCTTGGCCATTTTGGAAAGCTCTTACATGATACAACAACTATTTGAACAAGTTTGGTTTTGATCTCTTTTGATTCCAAGTGAAAAATCCCCCTACATTTGGCAAAAAGTGAAGGCAGATTCTGACTTAGTGAAAATTTCACTAAGTGTTGGAAAAAGTGACATTTTCACTTTTCAGCCACTTTGATCACTCCATAACTCAAAATCCTTAATGAATTGGAATGACTTGTAGTTGAAGTTTTTGTAGATGATAATGAGGGCTACAAATCCATCTTTGGATGAGAAAAAATGGCCTTGTGGTTTAGGAGTTATGGTCCTCCAAAGTTGGTACCCTAGCCACTTTATTTTTAACTTAGAAAATTTTCTAAGTTTTTATGGTTACCCCTTTTACAAGTTATCCAACTTTCTTTGATTTTCCTTGATGAATGATGATTCAAATCATACATTAACATCATTTTAGGGTTAAAAATCCATTTTGGTGAAAAATCTCAAAAAGTCAAAGTTGACTTTTGTGCACAGTTGACTTTTTATCAGATGAATTCCAAACTGTGCAATTCTTCAGGAAATCATGTCCTTGACCTAAATCAAACTTGATGGACATGTTCCAAGCGTGTCAAAGGGTATATTGAATCATGTATTAGGGTTTGGGAGCATGTCCAGGTCAAAAGTCAAAGTTACAGTTGACTTTTCTCGCGAAACCCTAATTGTGGTGCATATGAAGTTGAGACTTGTTACTCAAGCTTCTTGGATTAACCCATTGTTCCAAATGGATTAATATGGTTCATTAGAGACCCTCAAATCATGTCTTGAGGTCTTGGCTCATGGTTTGTCCCAAAAGTCAACTTAAGGGTGAATTAGGTCAAGAAACCCTAATTCCTGATTTTTGATGTATGCATCCCCTGAGGCAAAATTGACTTGATGAATGGGTTCATGAGGTTCCATGGAGTATATTAGGTTATGTTTTGGATCAATGGCTTGTGCCCAGATGAAATTTTTCATCTGGAGGCCCTGGGAGATCAAAACCCTAATTTGGTGACACAGTCGATCTGGAGGCTTGATCCACCTAGAAGGGAGCAGCTTTGTGCTTAATCCTTGAAGTGGGAGTCCTTTTGATCCATTGTGGATGTTTGAGAGGTTAGACAAGTTGAAGATCAAGTCATTCCTTGATTGATCTTTTGTCTAAGGCTCTGAGAGGGCTTGAAACCCTAGTTCTGATTGTAGTCAATGCTCAACAATTCCTTGAGGAGATTGATGAGGCATAATGATTCATCCACATTGTGATGATGATTTTCACAATGATGGGAAACTTTAGTGGTCAAAATTTGGGGTATTACAGATGCCCCTATTTAATCTTCTTGGACCCGAAGGTGTGAATGACGAAAGTATTCGAGCATTCGGGATGCAAGAGGATTAAATATCGGAGTATCCGAAATTTTTATGGCCATGAATGGAAGCTTGCGCATTCATCTTCTTTTGCTAAGTAATGATGCTTAGAAAAGGTAAACTTCCCCTCGATCCTGGTTTCCTACCAAAGAATTGGTCTCAGTTTCTGATTCAAACTTCCCCCCGATCCCGGTTTCCTACCAGGGAACTGGTCTTAGTTTCTAAAATAAACTTCCCCTCGATCCTGGTTTCCTACCAAGGAACTGGTCTTAGTTTCTGAAATAAACTTCCCCTCGATCCTGGTTTCCTACCAAGGAACTGGTCTTAGTTTCTTTTGTCAACTTCCCCTCGATCCTGGTTTCCTACCAGGGAACTGGTCTTAGTTTCTGAAATAAACTTCCCCTCGATCCTGGTTTCCTACCAAGGAACTGGTCTAAGTCGCTGATTTAAACTTCCCCTCGATCCTGGTTTCCTACCAAGGAACTGGTCTTAGTTTCTTTTGTCAATAAACTTTATTGACAAGGGACGCTATTTGTAGCGGTTTTCCCTCAAACTTCTCGCCGAATTTTCCTGGAGAGATGCCATTTGGAGGAAAAGGTTTTGAAGTCAGACTTGCTGGGGAACCCAACGTCTGAGTTGTAGATTTGCACAAACTTCTCTGTTTTGGAGACGCCATTTGTTTCTACTGGGGAAAGCGAGTCTCTTGAGAGACTGCTTCTGCTTGGGGTCTTGCATCATACTTTTCTTGGGATTTCCCAGAGAAATGCCATATGATAGGATCCAATTTTGAGGTGCCGATGACCTTTTCATCAGCGGCTTTTTTGGAGAAACACTGATGTACTGCCGAATCTCTGTTTTAAGAGGCTTTCTCTGGGGATTTTCCTTAATCTAGGAAAGCGGGGATATCATCTTCAATGGCGAAGAGTGACATCTGTTGAAGGTTCTCTGATGTTTCAGAGGTTCAAGTTATCAAAGTGGCCAAGCGCTGACTCTGATCTAGAGATACACTGGTAGCGAGATTGTTCAGACGCGATACTTCCTGAAGAGGAAAAAACTGACAAACTCGATTGAGAGGACGGTTATCATGGCAGGATAAGACCGACTCAAGTGATAGTGATGCAATATGAAATGTGAATGCAAATAAAATGCATGATGTATGTATGTCTATGCTGACAAAACAGACGTGACATACAGACTAATAGACGAACACAATTGAATACTCGGCCATCGCGGGGCGAAGAAGTACCGTTGGTTCAAAATAGCAATTCCACCTTGCTTAGGAGAGATAGTCCCTATTGGGAGCTATGTTGATCAGGCTTAGGAGATGAGAACTCGGCCGAAGCATGTCAGACGAAACAAGGTCTCTGACACAGTTGATCCTTCATTCAGGCGTACTGGTTTAGAAGGAGTACTTTGATTCTGCACTTTGAGGCTCGAACGCCTTTGGAGACGGAACCGACGTTCTTTCGATGTTCACAGTCAAAAGAAATGCCATCTTTAATTTAAAAGCAGAAAAAGTTTTAACAAGTAAATTCATTTTGTTTCATTTCAAGAATCGCTGATTAAGTTAAACAACGTCGTTCTGTAAAGCAAAAACAAGTAAGAATTACAAACAAAAGCACAAGGGCTCAAATTTTATTGATAAGATGGAGATCAGCCAAACGCGTGATTCCAAAGAGTATATACAAAGTTTGAAAATGGTAATTTACAGGGAAAAGGGCTACGTTGAAACATAACGACCACTATCCTTCTACCAACTTTGAGTTCGGGACATCCTGAGCTTCCGTCGAAGATGACCGTTGTCTGGAGCTTTCCTCCAATGGATGATGTAACTGTTGCTGAGGGACTTGCCTCTATTGAACATAGTTACTTGCCATTATCCCTAATTTTTGCCTGGATTGTACTATGATGTTTCCAATCCACCGGGATGATTTTTTTTCCATGTCTCTAACTTTTGCCTGGACCGCCCTTTCGGGTTTTCAGTCCACCGAGACGTTTTATTATTATATTTTTTTTAGGCGAAGTATTTCTTGACTACATCAACATTCGTGGGGTAGGAAAATTCCTCTCCGTCCATGGTTGCAAGTCTCAAGGCGCCGCCTGAGAAAGCTTTCGTGACCGCATAGGGGCCATCATAATTTGGGGTCCATTTGCCCCGAGTATCAGTGAGAAATGATTGTATCTTCTTGAGCACGAGGTCTCCTTTTCTGAAGACACGAGGTCTGACCTTTTTGTCAAACGCCTTCTTCATTCTTTGTTGATACAACTGACCCTGGCATAGTGCCTTTATTCGCTTTTCTTCGATCAGGTTCAATTCGTCGTGTTGGCTTTGACACCACTCAGCTTCTGTAAGCTTAGCTTCCATCAGTACCCGGATTGATGGGATCTCTACTTCTATGGGGAGCACTGTATCCATGCCATACACTAGAGAGAAAGGGGTAGCCCCTGTTGAAGTGCGGACAGATGTACGATAACCGTGAAGAGCAAAGGGTAGCATCTCATGCCAATCTTTGTAGGTTACAACCATCTTCTGAACAATCTTCTTAATGTTCTTGTTAGCCGCTTCTACCGCTCCGTTCATCTTGGGTCGGTAGGGAGATGAGTTATGGTGTTCGATCTTGAACTCTGCGCACAACTCTTTCATCATCTTATTGTTCAAGTTAGATCCATTATCTATAATGATCTCGCTTGGAACACCATAACGGCAAATGATATTGTTTTTGATAAATCGGACCACCACTTGTCGGGTAAAATTAGCGTACGACACTGCTTCGACCCACTTGGTGAAGTAATCAATGGCTACAAGGATGAACCGATGTCCGTTTAAAGCCTTAGGTTCAATCAAACCAATCATGTCGATTCCCCATATGGAAAAAGGCCACGGGGAAGAGAGAACTTTGAGATGCGTTGGCGGTACATGAATTTTGTCGGCGTATATCTGACACTTGTGACACCTTCTCATGTACTTGTAGCAGTCGGATTCCATGGTCAACCAATAGTACCCTGCTCTTAGAATTTTTTTCGCCATTGTTTGTCCATTGGCATGAGTGCCAAAGGATCCTTCATTAATTTCTTTCATAAGCATGTCTGCTTCTGGTCTGTCGACGCATCGGAGCAAGACCATGTCGAAATTTCTCTTATAAAGAGTGTCACCGCTCAGGAAGAAGCTTCCAGCTAGCCTTCTGAGGGTTTTTCTGTCTTTTCTGAGTGCCCCAGGTGGGTACTATTGTTTGTGAAGGAAGCATTTGATATCGTGATACCAAGGTCTGTCATCTATGACTGCTTCGATCGAGAAGATGTAGGCGGGCCGTTCAAGGCACATAACGTCAATCTTAGGTAGGCCATTCCATCGGCCTACGCTAATCATGGAAGAGAGAGTGGATAATGCATCAGCCATGTGATTCTCACCACGAGGTATGTGATGAAAGTCAACTCTGTTGAAGAAGGGTAACAACCTTCTTGCGTAGTCTTTGTAAGGAATCAATCCTGATTGGTATGTGTTCCAATCTCCTGTGATCTGATTGATAACCAAGGCTGAATCGCCGTATACGTCCAAGTTCTTGATCCTTAAATCAATCGCTTCTTCGAGACCCATAATACAAGCTTCGTATTCGGCCTCGTTGTTCGTACATTTGAACATAAGTCTGGCAGTAAAAGGAATCTGGGTACCCTGAGGGGTAACAATGATTGCCCCAATTCCGTTTCCGTAATGATTAACTGCTCCGTCAAAGATAAGTCCCCATTGGGAACCTGGTTCTGGCCCTTCACTGGGTAACGGTTCATCGCAATCTTTCATTTTTAGATACATGACATCTTCGTCTGGGAAGTCAAACCCGATTGATTCCTGATCGTCAATCGATTGATGAGCCAAATGATCGGCTAAAATACTTCCTTTAACGGCTTTCTGAGCGTGGTACTCTATGTCATATTCTGATAGTAGCATCTGCCAACGAGCAATCCTTCCCGTGAGAGCAGGTTTTTCGAAGACGTACTTGATTGGATCCATCTCGGAAACCAACCAAGTAGTATGACGAATCATGTATTGGCGAAGACGTTTGGCTGCCCAAGCCAAAGCGCAACAAGTTTTCTCAAGCATCGTGTACCGAGTTTCGCAGTCGGTAAATTTCTTGCTCAGATAGTAAATGGCAGACTCTTTCCTTTTGGTTTCGTCTTGTTGGCCAAGTACACATCCCATTGAGTCCTCTAGGACTATGAGGTAAATGATCAGTGGTCTTCCTTCCACTGGAGGTGATAGAATCGGCGGATTCAACAGATATTCCTTAATACTATCGAAGGCAGTTTGGCAGTCTTCTGACCAAACGCAATCCTGGTTCTTTTTCAGTAATTTGAAAATCGGCGCACACGTGGCAGTCATAAGGAGTATGAATCTGGAGATATAGTTCAAACGTCCCAGGAATCATCTGACTTGTTTTTCTGTTTTCGGAGAAGGCATTTCTCGAATGGCCTTGACCTTGTCAGGATCAACCTCAATTCCTTTCTGGCTGACGATGAACCCTAGTAGTTTCCCAGAACGGACACCAAAGGTGCACTTGTTGGGATTCAAGCGGAGCTTGAATTTTCTTAAACGTTTGAACAATTTTGACAGATGTTCAACGTGCTCATCCTCTGTTTTTGATTTTGCAATCAAATCATCGACATATACCTCGATTTCCTTGTGTATCATGTCATGAAACAGAGTAGTCATGGCCCTTTGATAGGTTGCCCCGACATTCTTCAAACCGAACGGCATCACCTTGCAACAAAAGGTACCCCATGGGGTAATGAACGAAGTTTTCTCCATGTCTTTCGGCGCCATTTTGATCTGGTTATAGCCCGAGAATCCATCCATGAAGGAGAAAACTTTGAACTTTGCTGTGCTGTCTACCAGCATGTCAATGTGTGGCAAAGGGAAGTCGTCCTTTGGACTAGCCTTGTTCAGATCCCTGTAGTCAACACACATTCTGACTTTTCCGTCCTTTTTAGGAATGGGTACGATGTTGGCTAACCATTGAGGATATTCAGATGTAGCGAGGAAACCCGCGTCAATCTGTTTCCGTACCTCTTCTTTGATTTTGATGGCCATGTCCGGGTGAGTGCGTCTCAACCTTTGCTTTAATGGCGGACATTCCGATCTTAACGGTAAATGATGTTCCACGATGCTGGTATCCAACCCAGGCATGTCCTGATAGGACCAAGCGAACACATCGGGAAATTCTCGGAGAAGCTTTATCAAACCCTCTCTGGCAGTTGGACTGAGCAGTGCTCCAATCCTGATTTTTTTTCTCTCTTTTTCTGAACCCAAGTCTACCGTTTCCAACGCCTCTTTGTGAGGTTCAATGGACCTGTCCTCTTGTCTGAGTAATTGGGAGATCTCTTCTGGAATTTCGTTGTCAACTTCTTTTTCAACCCCAAATACCGGGAACCCAAAGTCGGGAGAAGGCATCGGATCGTATGTTTCAACGAGGTGTAAAACAAGCAATCTGCATGACGTGATGATTCATGTTTAGAAGAGATAGGGAAAATGCAAGTGTGTGCAGTGTTTTGATTTTACTGCTTGTTTTTATTATTGAATGTTTTTTAGGATTACTATTTTCTGAGAAAGCAAAAAAGAGAAAACAACAATTAATGCGGAAATTACAGAACAACCTTATTTTATTAATGAACAAGTCGAATCTTGAAACTACAGCCCTATAAAACAAAACTCTGTCGCTTCGGGCAAAGCGAAGAGGGAAATTTACAGAAAGCGAGCCCTATTAAAACATCCGTTTCACCTGGGCAGGGTGAAAGGCTTAAAGATGGCAATTACTTTGACTGGTGAACGACCTTCGGAACCTCGACGGCAACCCATTGGTGGCGAACTCCTCGGTGAATCACAAAGTCTGGCACCTTCCTTGATTTGTCTTCAGAAATGACGCTGATTTCTGGTGGAGCAGGGTCATTGGAATCTGTCTCCCAGGCAGAATTGTCGTATGAGGATTCCTCAGTTGCATTTGTGCTCTCAGCTGTATCTCCCCATCCAGTTGGCTGGATATCTTCGAGCCTGATACGAGAGCTTTCGGGAGCGGTGTACTTGACCATGAAGTCAAACTTTCCACTTGGTTCTCCCAGAGTGTCCCAAACTTCTTTGGAACTGGAGAAGTCATCTCTCTCTCGATGAAGTTGACCTCGGGAAAAGCATAGTTGATGAATTCAAGTCCTGCAAACGTTGCAAATTCATCGTCATGTTGAGTAGTTTCCGAATGACCCGAGTGTTGATCCCATGACATAGTGGGGACACAGGTATTCTGTTTAATGACAGTCAGCTGATTTTCATGGTTCGGCTGACTTTCTGACCCCAAGTCTCCTGGATAAGGTTGCCACATTGGCAGACCATCCATCGGGCCATAGTAGGTGTAGTCAAAATTGTCTTTCATCGGAGTGTCTTCCTCTAATGAATTTGGTGGAGCACGGCATCCTTCCGGATAACAATCTCCATATATCATTTCGACGTCTGATCTGGGTATAAATCTCGGACTCTGTGCGGGATAGCAAAATGGAATTTGCGTTCCGTCCTGCGACACATAACCGTCCTCGTTAAGATAGGACTTCCATTACTCATCTATGTCAAAGGGATCCTCTTCATTGATAGCATGGACTTCTTGAGTCACTGGTTGGAGGAAACCTCCACTACGGAAGAAGTTCTGAATGGGATGAAGACTTTCATCACTGGCAGCTGTCTGGGTACAGGTTGCAGAAAAACCAAGACCCTTCTTTGTTTTATTGTCAGTAGGAATGACAAGCTGTCCCCATCCTTTTGTATCGGTACTCTCGACCGCTTTGATAGCATCCTTGTATGAGGAAATCGACGTTCCTCCTCCGGATTGGTTGTCCTTGCTCACTGATAGTGCCTGAAACTGCGTTCCAATAACCTCCTCGGGTTCTATACCAGCAGATGATGATAAGTTACTCACGAGCAAAGCCTGTTCCCCACAGACTGTGACAAGTTGATCGTTCTGAACGAACTTTAGCTTTTGGTGGAGAGTCGAAGTGACCGCTCCAGCCTGATGTATCCAAGGTCTTCCTAATAAACAACTGTATGTTGCCCGGATGTCCATGACTTGGAAAGTGACTTGGAAAGTGTGAGGACCAATAGTTATGGGAAGATCAACTTCGCCGATAACTGCTTTTCTGGATCCGTCGAACGCTTTGACGACGACCTCACTGATTCTCATCGGAGGGCCCTTAAATGATAACTGCATCAAAGTGGACTTCGGCATAACATTCATGGCTGACCCTGTGTCTACCAGTACGCTGGCTAAAGCATCGTCCTGGCAGTTAACCGTGATGTTGAGCGCCATGTTATGACGGCGACCCTCTTCGGGTAATTCCTCATCACTAAATCCCAAATTGTTGCAGGAAGTGATGTTAGAGACAATACTATCGAACGGTCTGA
The DNA here is from genome assembly GCA_022829125.1 of Lathyrus tuberosus. Classification (NCBI taxonomy): domain Eukaryota; kingdom Viridiplantae; phylum Streptophyta; class Magnoliopsida; order Fabales; family Fabaceae; genus Lathyrus; species Lathyrus tuberosus. Next base: position 173,452 of record JALAZF010000812.1, on the reverse strand, counting down.
TTGTTACATCCTGTTCCACAAAGGCTTGCTCTAGGACTTTCTGTAGAGCCTCCCTGTGCGCTTCTGAACTGAGTAACAGTGATAATACCGAGATCTTTGAAGGAGTCTGTAACAGTTGATCAACAAAGTTGTATTCACTCCTTTGGATGAGCTTTAGCATCTCATCTTTGTCTTTCGAAAGGTAGGGATTATTGGATTGACTGACTGGTGGATTAGGAATTTCTGTCTGAAACTCCTTTTCTTTGTTGGACTCTCCAACTCCTCGGTTGAAGATTCTACCGCTCCGTGTTACACGACTGATGTCTGCAATATTCACGACGGAGGGTAATGGAATTTCCTTTCCATTCTCGACTATTCTTGCACCGTATTTGTAAGGTATAACCTTAGCTGATTCATACGGTAACGGTTCCGGTAGATAGATGACTACGGGAACTTTCTGATTTTTCTGACCATCATAAGTGATCTCGATTCGTTCCTGGTTGGGAACTTTAGATTCGTCAAGTAGAGGGATGAAAATAAAAACATCCCCAATTTGATCGGCAAGGTAATTCGGCGACCAATCGATGGGTCCAGAACCTGGATATGGATGAATTTATCCACGATCGACCTGACCCTGAAGAGCTGCTCTCACAAGGTAACACCCTTGGTTACTTTCTGAACAGATGCTACAACTGTCATAGTTGTGTGGGGGCACCTGGCCACGCCCACTTTGAATACAATGTAACCTTACTAGGTTAGCTTCCACTGATCGGACATCCTGACTTTGACGCCGAGTAGGATTCCTGTTACTGATACTAATCTGCTGAGCATCTTCATCCATATAGATTGTCATCCACCAGTGATTTATCAAGTGCTGAAGTGCCTCCTGGACAAAGGTACAACCTCGATCATTTTCGCAACCCGCTTTACAGCATTGATAGTCATGTGAGATCAGGAATCCGAGCCGGACCTGCTCAGCATGTAACTCTACCAGGTTGGTATTCATCACACGAATATCGAAAACCTGAACCATGTTGATTTGATAGGGATTCTTGTCATGGTAGTCTTGGATCCATCTAAGATCCATCTGACGCTGGAGGGCCTCTTGTATGAAAGAGCATCCCTGTTTGTTTACCGAGCACGTCAGACAGGAACTGTAATCATGCCGTGGCAGATTATGATACTGGCTTTGCCTTGAGTGCATCGCCACCAAGTTGACATTCATTGCACGGATATCGTGGTTCTGAATGATGTTAGAATTCGTGTAGACCATGTTAACTCCACGAACTCGGTGCTCTTGGATCCATCTGAGATCCATCTGTTCCTGCAGAGCTGCTTGCACTACAGAACATCCTTGGTTGTCTTTAGAGCAGATATCACACTGGTGATAGTTATGAGGTGGCACATAGCCATATCCACTCTTTCTACAATGCATCTTGACCAGATTGGTCTTTAATAAGAGTACATCGCGAATTTGATAGACGTTGTCAGATCTTTCTCAATCAGATTGACTGCAGCTTTCTCGTGTTGAGGCAGCGGGTTCGTGAGAACATTGGGATTCGTATCTTTGAAAGATAAGAGCCCGCTCCTGACAAGCTTTTGTACGTCAGATTTGAAATTGAGGCAATTCTCTATGTTATGCCCTGATCCTCCTTGATGATAAGGGCATGTCTGATCCACTTTAAACCAAAAAGACGGATGTTCCGGTACAGTAAGAGGAGACTTAGTCTGGATGTGCCCCTTAGCCAGTAGTAACGGAAGTAGTTATGCGTACAACATGGGTATAGGATCAAACCCTGATGGTCGTGTTGTACGGTTGTTATTGTATCGAGGACGAGCCTGCTGAAGAGACTGTTGTGTCCTTTGCTGATTAGGTTGGTTCTGCACAACCTGAGGTTGATACGTAGGAACAGGCGCGGGGCCGATAGCAGGAGTTACCGCTGCTACTGGTTGATAACGACGCCTTTGCTTTCCGAGAGAGATATTCCCAATATCTTGCTCTTTTAACTTAGGGAGAGCACTACCATATTTTTTTGTACTGCTCGTTGATCCAGTGTCTTTTACCAAACGTCCTTCTCGGACGGCTTCCTCAAGACGTACACCCATACCGACCATCTCGGTGAAATCACTGGGCGCACTGGCGACCATTCGGCCGTAGTTAAATGAGCTCAAGGTCTTTAAGAAGATCTTTGTCATCTCTTTTTCCTCAAGAGGTGGACAAATCTGGGCGGCTATTTCATGCCATCTTTGAGCGTATTCCTTAAAGGTTTCCTTGTCCTTTTGAGACATCGATCTGAGTTGATCTCTGTCGGGTGCCATGTCCAAATTGTATTTATAATGTTGAACGAAGGCCTTGCCAAGATCTCTGAACGTGTTGATCGTGGCACGGTTTAAACCCATGTACCATTTTAAGGCGGCACCGGTTAAACTATCCTGGAAGTAGTGAATCAGTAGGTCCTGATTCTCCGTCTGAGCTGACATTCGTCGAGCGTACATTGTCAAGTGACTTTGAGGGCAAGAGTTACCCTTGTATTTTTCAAAGTCAGGCACTTGGAATTTGTGCGGAACTTTCACATTGGGGACCAGACAAAGGTCTGCGGCGTCCTTTCCAAAAAGATCCTGACCGCGAATGGCTTGCAGTTCCTTTTGCATTTCCAAAAACTGTTCCTGGAATTCATCCATTCGGTCAAACATAGTCTCTTTCCTAGCAGAAGGTATCTGTGGAATCTGTCCTTCTGGGACAGTGTGCACCACAGGGGGTGGTACCGTAACTACGGCTGTAAATCTTGGCGTTTCCCGAAGTTTGTAACCTTCAGGAGTCTTCAGTATGCCTCTGGCATCTTCGCTTTCTCGAAGTTTGTAACCTTTAGGACCAGCGGTATCCGTTGCGATTCCCTGATCTTCAACGATCGGCGGAACATATCCTTCCGGGATATAGTTCGCAGGTATGCCCCAGGGACGATCTTTCGGCATCTGATACCTAGGATCGAACTTCTCCACTATGGGCGCTGAGGTGATCTCCGAGATCATAGTCCTTTGTAGCTGAGCTTCTGCCATGGCTTGCATGTCGTTACGAAGCTTTCTCATATCCTCTCTCAGAGCGTCGATCTCTTCTTTCAACTCTCTGTTTTCTTCCTCAAGATCATCCATCTTTTTCTGACGATTAGCCCGAGTATTGTACGAATGAGACAGTTTGACTCTAGAACCGAGACACAAACGTGAGATTCGTAGGTAAGGAGAATACGCGATGTGAGAATGATAAAAATGCAATGATTATCTTAATTGTTTGTTGATTTAATCAAAATAAACTGTGACAATTAGATTGCAAATATCAAACGGTGGGGAAAACCCCTTTTTATTGAAATTCCAAGGATTACAGAAATGGAAATACAGTAGATTACAAAGTGCAGAAACAGAAACCTAAGCTAATGGGTCCCGAGTCCTCTCTGAAGAGAAATCAGGGAGCTGATTCGGATATTTTCCTTTTCTTTGACCGGGGCGCTCGGGCCGTTGTCGGGTTGTCATTCCTTTGCCAGGTGAAAGGAGCGAGCAAATTCCTTTGGTCATCTTGATTTTCTACAGCATGTTGCTCTAAAATTTCAATCAGAGCATCTTTCTCTCTCAGTAGTTGCTGTATTTGGATACACTCTATGTTGAGGGTGCGATACTTGTTCTTCCAAGACCTTCTCTCCTTTTGAACTTTGTTGAGAGTAACCTGAAGCTTTTCAGTCTCAGTCATGAAGTACATGACAGATTCCCTCGGCGGAAGAATTCCGTAACGAGGATAAGGCATCTTTAGCTTGAGAGCTCTAGTTTGTACCCAATGGAGATAAGGCTCCACCGAGACACAGTCCGGTTTTCCTAGAGACTCTCTTCCTTTTTTATGAACGTGCTTCCACGCATGCACTATTTCCATCTTCAGTGCCATGTCGTTTTCTCCTTCTTTGAAGAAAAGACCTTCCAGATGAACACCTAGTGGGATGTGTCTCATCGGGTATCCAAATTGACGAAGAACCAACACCGGATGGTAGTTGATTCCTCCTTTAGTTCCTATGAGGGGTACGTTGGGGAAGTTTCCACAACGATCAATGATCCTGATCCCATCATAAATCCTAATACACCAATCTATATTAGAGTTGGTAAGAGACATGATCTTCTGCGACCAGCGTAAGACACTCTTGCAATCCCAAAAAGCAGTAGACTTAGGTAAATGGGAGATAAACCATTTGTAAAGCAAAGGTACACAGCATGTGATCTCCCCTCTACTGTACAAATTTCCTAAGTGTACAAAATGATACGCATCTCCGAGCAAAGTCGGCACAGGGTTTCCAATGAGAAAAACCTTAATAGCGTTGATATCAACGAAGTTGTTAATGTTGGGAAACAAAAATAACCCGTAGGTGAGCAAGACAAAGATGTTTTCAAAAGCAGTCCCGTTCCCTATACTAGCGAAGTACATAACTTTCTTTGTTAAGAACTGGGCTGGCAAACCTTGGATGCCACCCTTAGTAGTCAGGTGAGTCCTGACCTCAGACTCGTCCAAATGAATTGCTCTTGCAATAGTCTGATTCTTTGGAATTTCTTCCAGTCCGGAAAATGGAGCTCAATCAGTGATATGTAAATCCAACAGATGAGAATATTCCTCCAGCGTTGGTGCTAGCTGGTAATCCGGGAATGTGAAACAGTGATAAACTGGATCGTAGAATTAAACGAGCGCGTCCATGATTCCCTCAATCACATGGACTCTTAACAGTGGTAGCAAACCACCGTGCTTGGCTCTGAAAGCCTCTGGGTTTGTGATCATCCTCGCTAACCTTCTCAAATCCTCTAGCTTTGGAACCTTGAAGGTATACTGGTGAGTTCTCCTTCTACCGAAATCCATTAGTGCAATCCTTTTCTCTGATATTTGCAATCTCAGCCTTAGTTTAATTTGAAAAAAACAGAGAGACTAGAAGAGAAATATTTTTGAATGTTTTAATGTTTTTTTTTTATGAATGCATGAATGCAGCACACAAAAACATAGAAAAAACATGGGGTCAGAGGGTCGTTGTCATGAAGTCAAGGCTCTACCCATCCCCAAAGGTTTACTAAGGTGATTTTTGTACCTGTACTCATTATCATTAGCTCCTCCCAGGAAGGCAGACAACAAGCGGATCGCCAGTGAGTTGTGTGCAATCTTAGAGTAAGTGCTATTCACCGAGAATAGATCACCAGCCTAAAATGAGGGTAGTATCGAGTAACAACTATTTCCGATAGTTTCCGCACAACGAAAGGGTTTGGCTCCTCAGCTTCTTAGATTTAACAACTGGCCCATTGGCTAGAAGAGTGAATGGGTTGCGTTGGTCAGCCTCCACTGAGGTTGATGGTCGACCCCTTCGCCATCACTTATCTTAAGTGTATACTCAATCTTTCCACATACGGCATCACCCGCATTCCCATTAGCAGAAAAATAAACACATATAGAAATTAGGAAAAGCAGTATATATATTTGTCTTAAATATCCTAAACCTAATGAAGCTAAGGATCCTAAGTTCCTGACAGAAATGGGTTCCCCGACGGAAGCCCCAATCTGTGGTTCTCAGCCTAAGAGATGGACCAGCATAGGTCAATCTTTCTCCTCAACAGAGTTGCTATTTTCCGTGGAAAATGGGGACGATGCCCTAAAGAAAAATGAGACGAGCCCCCACGGTGGGCGCCACTTTTCTGTAGCGAGCGATTTTGGACGTGGTTCTTAAGCACTGGTCGCTCTCTGCGGTTGAGTTTACTACAGGTCGATTCATTTTTTATCCTATTAAAGCTGATGAAGGAAGGGAAATAGATGTCTCCAATTAACCATGCTTTGCATACTGAGTTTAAACAGCGGCCTGTTAGGTTACGAAAGCTACAATGCGGGGGGCCTTTGTACTGGTTATTTGTATTTCGCCAATACGATTTTCTTTCTTTTTATCTAGGTAGAGGGTTTCTGACGGGGAATAAAGATCTGTATATTTTTGAATTACTGCTTTTGAGTGATGGGATTTGGGTTTTTTTGTTGATTGTGCTCGCTAAGATCTTTTCTTTCGATTTTATGCCTACGTATTCCCGTTTACCGAAACAGGGAAATCAGAGCGTTCGTAGTTCCTCCTATTCTATGGGAGGAAATGGTTTTTGGTGTCTTGTTCAAAGCCCAAGACGTGAAGCGAAAAGGTTGTTTGTATCTTGTTCAAAGCCCAAGATATGAAGCTGAAAGGTCTCGACTTTAGAGAGAATTTGTCGTCTCTAAAGAGGGGAGAAGGAGAATTACTTTAACTGGGATACGCGGATCCGAGCAATGCCATAATTTCCGAAGAAGGGGTTTTAACCTGAAGGAGAAGACATTAACTCAGTATAAAGCAATGCCATCTTTCCTTAGGAATTCCTCATGCTAAAAGAAGGACAGTGGCATGGATATAGATGATCCAGAGGCTTTCCGCTTACAGCGATTAGATGAAAGGGAAGGAGTTGTTTATGTTTGTTTACTGTGAACGAGGCACATGTTTGATGCTAAAAGGTTGATTGGATCAACCAGTAGTTTTCTTATATAAAGCCTAAGAGGAGGCTAATTTCCGCTAGGGAAAATCATTATACAAAGCCTAAGAGGAGGCTATTTTGTGTTTCGTACAAAACCCGAGAGAGAGGCTAAAAGGGTTTGACTCAACAAGAGAATCTTTTATACTCAACAAGAGAGTGTTTTTGTATCTCGTATAAAGCCCGAGATGGAGGAGAAAATTTGTTTGGCTCAATAAGAACCTTTCTGTATCTCGTATAAAGCCCGAGATGGAGGCGAAAAAGGGTGATTGACTCAACGAGGGAGTCTCTTATGTGTCTCGTACAAAGCCCGAGAGAGAGGCTAAAAAGTTGTTTGACTCAACGAGGGAGTCATTTGTATCTCGTACGAAGCCTGAGATGGAGGCTGAAAAGGTTTGTTCCGCTGGGGAGAATCATTTGTACAAAGCCCAAGAGGAGGCTAGTATAACTATTTCAGCTGAGTGACAGATCCAGTATACTAATTTTAAAAGAGAAAATCAGTTCTTATATGAGCAACACTGTACTCGAGGATTTGGTTCGAGGATCGGGGTTGGTCCCTGTTCTTTAAGGAAAGGGGAAATCCAAAGGGTATTGAGACTGTCCAAGTCTACGGGTTTCCTTCCTATCTGACAAAAGGGTCACTTGAGAACGTCTTTGAGACTCAAGGAAAATAGACTGTCCGTTTCCGGATCTTCATCTTTTGTACTATGTTTTGAGAAACAATAGTAGACTCTGGAAAGGACTGATTTATGAAGATTACTAAGTTCTGTTCCTATACCTGTAGGAGGTCGTCAGGATAATTTGTACGAAGCCCAAGAGGAGGCTGGAAGCTTTTAAGAAGCCGATCGGTCCTTGTACTAAGCCCAAGAGGAGGCTATCATTCCCGGAGGAAGAGATCATTATATGAAGCCTAAGAGGAGGCGGGGTTGCTTTTAGGAAGCCTGAGGGTCCTTGTACAATGCCCAAGAGGAGGCCGATGCTTTTAAGAAGCCCGTGGGTCCCCAAACCCCGAGAAATTCAAGGCAAACTATTCACAGGGAATAGATCAAGTCAGGAAAGTTCGAGAATTTGGAAGAAACTCAAAGATGCCATTCACGGAGAATACATTTCATCTTTGGGAGTAGAGTATCTTGACGATTCCTAAGGAGGACAGCCGAAGAAAAGACTGTATCTGGTGCTCCTATTTGGGATCTAGCTGTCTATTTCTATGATTAAATGAAACGACTTTACCTAGTTCTAGACGTAGTTGTTGGGGAAACTCTAATATCTATACTATTATTACACAGTTGATATGAGTTTATGAAAGGAGGCTTACAGTGAGCAGCCCCAGAAAACAGTTATATGATATGAAAGCAGTAAATGAAAGTGGATAAACACTTACTCGGTTGTAGAGCTTCCATGCTGTTTGGTTAGTTGTTCAACAAAGAAAGATTGAAAACAACAGTATATTCAAAATCAAAGGAGAAAGTGTTTTGAAAAAGAAAGATTTGGGGCTTACAGCTCAAGGAGAGGTCCAGGGTTTTACCGTTAAATTTGTACAGAGGGTCTTATACAAGTGACTGTGGCCCAAAAAGTTTTCTGTACAAAGGGATGGGTCTTACACTCTCTCAAGAGGCCCAAAAAGGGTTCTGTAAGACCCAATCCTTTTTTGACCAAAATCATTTTTGGGCCTCACTTATTGTATAAGTCCCGATACCGTAAAAAAATAAACGGCGCGATCGTCGCCTTTTCAAAAATCATATGGGCCTACCCTCGAGTAGTAAGACCCACCTCTTTTCATTAAAAACACTTTGGGCCTCTATTAGAGTGTAAGACCCAACCCCCTTTTAACCAAAACATTTTGGGCCTCACTTATTGTATAAGTCCCTCTGCGTTAAAAGAAAACCTCGGCGCGATCGCCATTTTAAACGAAAAGTCAACTGGGCCTACCCTCGTGTTATAAGCCCCACTCTTTTTCTTTAAAACTTTTTGGGCCTCTTGAGAGAGTGTAAGACCCATCCCTTTGTACAGAAAACTTTTTGGGCCACAGTCACTTGTATAAGACCCTCTGTATAAATTTAACGGTAAAACCCTGGGCCTCTCCTTGAGCTGTAAGCCCCAAATCTTTCTTTTTCAAAGCACTTTCTCCTTTGATTTTGAATATACTGTTGTTTTTTATCTTTCTTTGTTGAACAACTAACCAAACAGCATGGAAGCTCTACAACCGAGTAAGTGGTTATCGCTTTCATTTACTGCTTTCATATATATATAAACTGTATTGTGGGGCTGCTCACTGTAAGTCTCCTTTCGTAAACTCATATCAACTGTGTAATAATAGTATAGATATTAGAGTTTCCCCGGCAACTACGTCTAGAACTAGGTAAAGCCGTTTCGTTTAGTCGTAGAAATAGACACCTAGATCCCCAATAGGAGCACCAGATACAGTCTTCTCTTCGGCTGTCCTCCTTAGGAATCATCAAGAAACTCTACTCCCCAAGATGAATGTATTCTCCGTGAATGGCATCTTTGAGTTTCTTCCAAATTCTCAAACGTTCCTGACTCGATTTATTCCTTGTGAATAGCTTGCCTTGAATGTCTCGGGGTTTGGGGACCCACTACGGTCATAATCTTGGACCTTAACTAAGGAACCCTCTTTAAAACTTAAAAGTTGCTGGATAATAAACCTCACACGTTTACCTGTGGTTTTTATCTTTAAAAGAGTTATCTCTCTTAATGGAAAGGAGATGATAGACCCACGGGATTCTTAAAAGCATCAGCCTCCTCTTGGGCATCGTACAAGGACCCGTTGGCTTCTTAGAAGTATTGACAGCCTCCTCTTAGGCTTTGTATAATGATCTCTTCCTCCGGGAATGATAGCCTCCTCTTGGGCATCGTACAAGGACCCGTCGGCTTCTTAGAAGTATTGACAGCCTCCTCTTAGGCTTTGTATAATGATCTCTTCCTCCGGGAATGATAGCCTCCTCTTGGGCATCGTACAAGGACCCGTCGGCTTCTTAAAAAGCTTCCAGCCTCCTCTTGGGCTTCGTACAAATTGTCCCGACGACCTCCTAGAGGTATAGGAACAGAACTTAGTAATCTTCATACAACAGTCCTTTCCAGAGTCTACTACTGTTTCTTAAAGCATAGTACAAAAGATAAAACTTTAGACTTGGACAGTATACTGGACCTGTCACTTAACTAAAACAGTCACCAGCAGATAGCCTCCTCTTAGGCTTTGTATAACGATATCCCTAAAAGAGTCGGTCTCCTTTTCGCCTCCTCTTAGGCTTCGTATAATGATCCTTCTTATCCTCAGCATAAGTTAGCCTCCTCTTGGGCTTTGTACAAATGATTCTCCCCAGCGGAGCAAACCTTTCGCCTCCATCTCGGGCTTTGTACGAGATATAAAAAAACACTCTCTTGTTGAGTATAAAAGATTCCCCTGTAGAGTCAAAACCTTTTAGCCTCTCTCTCAGGCTTTGTATGAGACACAAAAGACTCCCTCGTTAAGTCAATCACCCTTTTGCCTCCATCTCGGGCTTCGTACGAGATACAAATTCCATAAGCAAGAGTCAAACTCTTTTTCAGCCTCCATCTCAGGCTTTATACGAGATACCAAAAAGATTCTCCAGCTGAGTTAACTCTTTTCAGCCTCCTCTTAGGCTTTGTATAATAATATCCCCACTGAGTCGACCCCTTTTAGCCTCTCTCTCGGGCTTTGTACGAGACACATATTAGCCTCCTCTTAGGCTTTGTATAATGATTTTCCCTAGCGGAAATTAGCCTCCTCTTAGGCTTTGTATAAGAAAACCACTGGTAATCCAATTAACCTTTTAGCATCAAACCTGTGCCTCGTTCACAGTACTCAAACATCAACAACTCCTTCCCTTTCATCTAATCGCTGTAAGCGGCAAGCCTCTAGATCATCTATATCCATGCCACTGTCCTTCTTTTAGCATGAGGAATTCCTAAGGAAAGATGGCGTTGCTCTCTACACAGAGTTAAAGTCTTCTCCTTCAGGTTAAAACCCCTTCTTCAGAAATTATGGCATTGCTAGGATCCGCGTATCCCAGTTAAAGTAATTCTCCTTCTCCCCTCTTTAGAGATGATAAATTCTCTCTAAAGTCGAGACCTTTCAGCTTCACATCTTGGGCTTTGAACTAGATACAAACAACCTTTCGCTTCACGTCTTGGGCTTTGAACAAGACACCAAAAACCATTTCCTCCCATAGAATAGGAGGAACTACGAACGCTCTGATTTCCCTGTTTCGGTAAATGGGAATACGTAGGCATAAGATCGAAAGAAAAGATCTTAGCGAGCACACTAAACAAAAACCCAAAATCCCATACTTTCACGTATCTATTAGAAAAGCAATCAGTCCTAACATCCTAAACATCTCATTCAACAGATAACCTGAGTAAGTCCCCGAATCTTTGAGGCATTTGTAACCGAACAGACCGCTGTTCAAACTCAGTATGCAAGCAGGGTTAGTTGGAGACATCTATTTCCCTTCCTTCATCAGCTTTAATAGGATAAAAAATGAATCGAGCTGTAGTAGTAACACCGAAGAGCGGTTGTGCTTCGCAACCACGTCCAAAAATCGCTCGCTACATAAGGCTCTGAGAGGGCTTGAAACCCTGGTTCTGATTGTAGTCAATGCTCAACAATTCCTTGAGGAGATTGATGAGGCATAATGATTCATCCACATTGTGATGGTGATTTTCACAATGATGGGAAACTTTAGTGGTCAAAATTTGGGGTATTACACGTTCATTACCCCATGGGGTACCTTTTGTTACAAGGTAATTCTGTTCGGCTTGAAGAACGCCGGGGCAACCTATCAAAGGGCCATGACTACTCTGTTTCATGACATGATACACAAGGAAATCTAGGTGTATGTCGATGACATGATTGCAAAATCTAAGACAGAAGAGGAGCATGTGACCCACCTGTCAAAACTATTCGAGCGTTTGAGGAAATATAGACTCCGCTTGAATCCCAACAAATGCACCTTCGGTGTCCGCTCAGGGAAACTATTAGGGTTCATCGTCAGCCAGAAAGGAATTGAAGTTGATCCTGACAAGGTCAAGGCCATTCAAGAAATGCCTTATCCGAAAACTGAAAAACAAGTCAGAGGATTCCTGGGACGTTTGAGCTACATCTCCAGATTCATATTCCTCATGACCGCCACGTGTGTACCGATTTTAAGGTTACTGAAAAAGAACCAGGACTGCGTTTGGACAGAAGATTGCCAAACTGCCTTCGACAGTATTAAGGAATATCTGTTGAATCCTCCGATTCTATCACCTCCAGTGGAAGGAAGACCACTAATCATTTACCTCACGGTCCTAGAGGACTCGATGGGATGTGTACTTGGCCAACAAGACGAAACCAAAAGGAAAGAGTCTGCCATTTACTATCTGAGCAAGAAATTCACCGACTGCGAAACTCGGTACACGATGCTCGGAAAAACGTGTTGTGCTTTGGCTTGGGCAGCCAAACGTCTTCGCCAGTACATGATTCGTCATACTACTTGGTTGGTCTCCGAGATGGATCCAATCCAGTACGTCTTTGAAAAACCTGCTCTCACGGTAAGGATTGCCCGTTGGCAGATGCTACTATCAGAATATGACATAGAGTACCACGCTTAGAAAGCCGTTAAGGGAAGTATTTTAGCCGATCATTTGGCTCATCAACCGATTGACGATCAGGAATCAATCGGGTTTGACTTCCCAAACGAAGATGTCATGTATCTAAAAATGAAAGATTGCGATGAACCGCTACCCAGTGAAGGGCCAGAACCACGTTCCCAATGGGGACTAATCTTTGACAGAGCAGTTAATCATTACGGAAACGGAATTGGGGCAATCGTTGTTACCCCTCAGGGTACCTACATTCCTTTCACTGCCAGACTTACGTTCAAATGTACAAACAATGAGGCCGAATACGAAGCTTGTATTATGGGTCTCGAAGAAGCGATTGATTTAAGGATCAAGAACTTGGACGTATACAGCGATTCAGCCTTGGTTATCAATCAGATCACAGGAGATTGGAACACATACCAATCAGGATTGATTCCTTACAAAGATTATCCAAGAAGGTTGTTACCCTTCTTCAACAGAGTTGAGTTTCATCACATCCCTCGTGATGAGAATCACATGGCTGATGCTTTAGCCACTCTCTCTTCCATGATTAGTGTAGGTCAATGGAACGACCTACCTAAGATTGATGTAATGCGCCTTGAAAGGCCCGCTTATATCTTCATGATTGAAGCAATCATACACGACAAACCTTGGTATCACGATATCAAGTGCTTCCTTCAGAAACAAGAGTACCCACCTGGGGCACTAAGAAAAGACAGAAAGACCCTCAGAAGACTTGTAGGCAGCTTCTTCCTGAGCGGCGATACACTCTATAAGAGGAACTTTGACATGGTCTTGCTCCGATACGTCGACAGACCAGAAGCAGACATGCTGATAAAAGAAATTAACGAAGGGTCCTTTGGCACTCATGCCAACCGACATACAATGGCGAGAAAAATTCTAAGAGCAGGGTACTACTAGTTAACCATGGAATCCGACTGCTACAAGTACATGAGAAAGTGTCACAAGTGTCAGATATACTCCAACAAAATTCATGTACCGCCAACACGTCTCAAAGTTCTCTCCTCCCCGTGGCCTTTTTCCATATGGGGAATAGACATAATTGGCTTGATTGAACCTAAGGCTTCAAACGGACATCAGTTCATTCTGGTAGCCATTGATTACTTCACCAAATGGGTCGAAGCAGCGTCGTACGCTAATGTAACCCGACAGGTGGTGGTCCGATTTGTAAAAAACAATATCATATATCGTTATGCTGTTCCAAGCCAGATCATTACTGATAATGGATCTAACTTGAACAATAAGATGATGAAAGAGTTGTGCGCAGAGTTCAAGATTGAACACCATAACTCATCTCCCTACCGGCCCAAGATGAATGGAGCGGTAGAGGCGGCTAACAAGAACATCAAGAAGATTGTTCAAAAGATGGTTGTAACTTACAAAGATTGGCACGAGATGCTACCCTTTTCTCTTCATGGTTATCGTACATTTGTCTGCACTTCAACAGGGGATACCCCTTTCTCTCTAGTATATGGCATGGAGGCAGTTCTCCCCATAGAAGTAGAAATCCCATCAATCCGGGTATTGATGGAAGCTAAGCTTAAAGAAGCTGAATGGTGTCAAAGTCGACACGACGAACTCAATCTGATCGAAGAGAATCGAATCACGGCACTATGCCACGGTCAGTTGTATCAGCAATGAATGAAGAAGGCGTTTGAAAAAAAGGTCAGACCCCGTGTCTTCAGAAAAGGAGACCTCATGCTCAAGAAGATACAATCATTTCTCACTGATTCTCGGGGCAAATGGACTCTGAATTATGATGGCCCCTATGTGGTCACGAAAGCTTTCTTAGGCGGCGCCTTGAGACTTGCAACCATGGACAGAGAGGAATTTGTCTACCCCACAAATGTTGATGTAGTCAAGAAATACTTTGCCTAAAAAAAACGTCTCGGTGGATTGAAAACCCGAAAGGGAGGTCCAGGTAAAAGTTAGAGACATGAAAAAAAATCATCCCAGTGGATTGGAAACATCACAGTACAATCCAGGAAAAAATTAGGGATAATGGCAAGTAACTATGTTCAACAGATGCAAGTCCCTTAGCAACAGTTACATCATCCATCGGAGGAAACGCCAGTCAAGGTCATCTTCGACAGAAGCTCAGGATGTCCCGAATTCAAAGTTGGTAGAAGGATAATGGTCGTTATGTTTCAACGTAGCCCTTTTCCCTGTAAATTACCATTTTCTAACTTTGTAAATACTCTTTGGAATCACGCGTTTGGCTTATCTCCATCTTATCAATAAAATTTGAGCCCTTGTGGTTTTGTTTGTAATTCTCATTTGTTTTATCTGTACAGAACGACATTTTAATATGATTAACGATTCTTGAAATAAAACAAAAATGAATTTACTTGTAAAACTTTTTTTGCTTTAAAATAAAGATGGCAATTTCTTTTGACTGTTAAACATCGAAAGAACATCAATTGCTTCTCCAGAAGTAAGCGAACCTCAAAGTGCAGAATCAAAGTACTCCTTCTAACCCAGTACGCCTGAATGAAGGGATCAACTGTGTCAGAGACCTTGTTTCGTCTGACACGCCTCGGTCGAGTTCTTATCTCCTAAGCCCGACCAACATAGTTCCCCGCAGGGACTATTTCTCCTAAGCAAGGCAGAATTGCTATCTTGAACCAGCGGTACTTCTTCGTCCCCAGCAGTGGCCGAGTATCCAGTCATGTTCATCTTTTAGTTTGTATGTCGCGTCAGTTTTGTCAGCATAAACATACATACATCATGCATTATTGATTTGCATTCACATTTCATATTGCATCACTATCACTGTAGTCGGTCTTATCCCCTGGTGATAAAAAGTCCTCTCAATCGAGTTGTCAAGTATTTTCCTTGTCAGGAAATGCTGCGTCTGAACAATCTCTCTCCTCCAGTTTATTTCTGGAATGAAGTTGGGTCCTCGACCACTTTGATAACTTGAATCTCTAAAAGACCAGAGAGCCCTCAGTCAACATCACTCTTCGCCATTGAAGATGATATCCTTGCTTTCTCGGATTAAAGAAAATATCGAGAGAAAGCCTCCTAATTCGGAGATTCGGAAGTACGACAGTTTTTCTCCGAAAAACCCACTGATGAGAAGGTCATCGGCACCTCAAAATTGGATCACATCATATGGCATTTCTCCGAGAAGATCTCCGAGAAAAGTATGATGTAAAGACCCCAAACGAAAGCAGTCCCTTAAGAGACTCATTTTCCCCAGTAGGTTCGACAAATGGCGTCTCCAAACAGAGAAGTTTGTGCACCTCTACAACTCAGACGACTGGGTTCCCCAGCAAATCTGACATCAAAACTTTTTTTTATCAAATGGCATCTCCCCAGGAAAATTCGGCGAGAAGTTTGAGGAAAACCGCTACGAACAGCGTCCCTTGTCAATAAAGTTTATTAACAAAAGAAACTAAGACCAGTTCCTCGGTAGGAAACCGGGATCGAGGGGAAGTTTACATCAGAAACTTAGACCAGTTCCTCGGTAGGAAATCGGGATCGAGGGGAAGTTTACATCAGAAACTGAGACCAGTTCCTTGGCTGAAGACCAGGATCGAGGGGAAGTTTACCTTTTCTAAGCATCATTGCTTAGAGAAAGAAGACGAATGCGTGAATTACCATTCATAGACGCCGTCAAAATTTCGGATATTCTGATATTTATTCCTCTTGCACCCCGAATGCCGAATACCTTCGTCATTCACACCTTCGGGTCCAAGAAGATTAAATAGGGGCATCTGTCGTACCCCAAATTTTGACCACTTAGATTTCCCATCATTGTGCAAATCATCATCACAATATGGATGTACCTTCATGCCTCATCAATCTCCTCAAGGATTATTGAGCATTCACTACTATCAAGAATTAGGGTTTCAAGCCCTCTCTGAGCTTTAGACAAAGGATCAATCAAGAAATGACATGATCTTCAACTTATCTAACCTCCCAAGAATCTACAATGGATCAAGAGGACTCCCACTTCAAGGATTAAGCACAAGGTTGCTCCCTTCTAGGTGGATCAAGCTTCATGATCGACAGTGTCACCAAATTAGGGTTTTGGTCGACCAGGGCCTCCAAGATGAAAATTCTCCTCTGGGCATGAGCCAATGCTTCAAAGAATAACCTAATATACTCCATGGAACCTCGTGGACCCAATCATCAAGTCAATTTGACCTCAGGGGATGCATACATCAAAAATCAGGAATTAGGGTTTCTTGACCTAAGTCACCCCTAAATTGGCTTTTGGGACAAATCATGAACCAAGACCTCAAGAAATGATTTAGGGGTCTCTAATATACCATATTGATCCATTTGGAACAATGGATTGATCCAAGAAGCTTGGGCAACAAGTTCCAATTTCATCTAAACCACAGTTAGGGTTTTGCGAGAAAAGTCAACTGTAGCTTTGACTTTTGATCAGGACATGCTCCCAAACCCTAGGACATGATTCAATACACCCTATAAAACCCATGGAACATGTCCATCAAGTTTGATTTAGGTCAAGGACATGATTTCCTGAAGAATTGCACAGTTTGGAATTCATCTGCTAAAAAGTCAACTGTGCAAAAAGTCAACTTTGACTTTTTGAGATTTTTCACAAAAATGGATTTTTAACCCTAATTTGATGTTAATGTATGATTTGAATCATCATTCATCAAGAAAAATCAAGAAAAGTGGGATAACTTGTAAAAGGGGTAACCATAAAAACTTAGAAATTTTTCTAAGTTATGAACAAAGTGGCAAGGGTACCAACTTTGAAGGATCATAACTCCTAAACCACAAAGCCATTCTTCCCCATCCAAAGTTGGTTTTGTAGCCCTCATGGCCCTCTACAAAAACTTCAACTAGACCTAATTCCAATTCATTGGGGAATTTGAGTTATGGAGTGATCAAAGTGACTGAAAAGTGAAAATGCCACTTTTTCCAACACTTAGTGAAAATTTCACTAAGTCAGAATCTGCCTTTACTTTTCTCCAAATGTAGGGACATTTTTCACTTGGATCCAAAAAGTATCAAAACCAAATATGATCAAACAGTTGTTGTATCATATAAGGGCTTTCCAAAATGGCCAAGAACATCACCAAATTCAACTTGAGCCATGAGATATGACATTGGCAAGATGCCTTGCTGAAATCTGCCAAGGCAAGGCAGATTTTGCACTTTTGGTCGATTTTACAAAATCAACCAATTCCAAGCCTTGTCATCACTTTGGACACATCTGATGATTGAATCTAAAAGGGACAATCACTGAGCCAAGCCTCCAAAGTCCTTGGAATAAGAAATAGCATGCCAAACCTAGAATTGCCTAAAATAGGGACAAGACTCCAATTTTGGATTGGAGCATTCAATGGAAGCACCAAGGTGGCATGGATTGAGCTATTGGCAACTGAATTCAGTCAAGACTTATCCAAGACCAAGGGAACCAAAGCTCTGTGCTCTAACCTCTAGTCAATGGCTAGAGGAAACTTGGATTTTCATTTGCCAACATTGGCCAACCCTACTCAGCAGGTGCCATTCACTATTGCTTGCAAAACAAACTTGCTCTACTATAAATAGAGCTCAATTATGATCAGTTTGAGTACACCAAAGCCATAAAACAGATGCTTTCCTCAAAATCTCTTCTTTCACTCCAATTTTGCCTTCCAAAGCAAGTCACTATCGGGTTTTGAGTTTTAGAGCTTTTCCAACCAAACCAATCACACACACACCTCACATACATCATATGTGAGCTGATCAAACACTTAAACAACACCTGGAACACTGATTTATCAGAATCACCAGTCAATTGCTCAAGGTTTTAACCAAGTTGCAGTTGAGATGCCATGAAATGATCCAGCCAATTTCCATCAAGTCCAAGCATTCAAACACACTCCATAGGGTGTAGGGAAGCTGTTCATATCCTTACAACTCATCTGTAATACCTCCAACTCAGAAATCATTTTGAACTTGCTGTCACGACCTAGAGGTAAGCCTAAACTTGGTCATCTCTCAATCTATGCATATTTCCTCGCACAATACTTTTGCCAAATGTTCATAATCATGCATGGAATGTTTCCCCTCAAGTAATTGCTATGTTTGAATCATGTATCAAAAATCCCAGCCTTCATGCAGAAATTAGGGTTCTTGAGGATTTATCGTGATTTCTTGTTTTATGCTTAATTTAAATGAAATTAATTGTCATAGGCATGATCGTGAGGTTGAGACGAGCATATTTATATGTGGATTGCATGATATAATCAAGTATTCAGTGAGATTGGATAGAAAATGCAAATCTGGGCAAAACTGAAAAACGTGCGTGTTCTTCAGTTGTTCTTGGCGCCATTTCTTTCAAATTCAAATATTTGAATTTTGTGATTTTATTTAATTGATTCAAAAATTAATTTCTCTCTGAGTTTTAATGATTTTGAGTTGATTCTTTTTTTAATAATTCACAAAAATGTTAAAATATTTTATTTTACCAAAATATCCCAAAAATATTATTTATTTCATATAATTGATATTTTTGCAAAGAATTAGTGTTTTAATTGTTTTGACATTTAAAATATTTTTTCCCTCTTGATTTTGTAAAATTTAATGACTTCTATCATTTCGTAGGGCAAAACATGATTTTTGAAGCATTAATCCAAGATCATAATTTGTTTCCCACATGTTAAACAATTTTTGATCATTTTAATTGAATTTTTATTCAATTAAAATACATTTTGGAAATAAATTAGGGTTTTTGATTAATTCAACCCTCACAAATCATTTTCAAACACTTCTTGGGCCTCTAATAGAGTGTAAGACCCAACCCTTTTTGTACAAAAATATTTTGGGCTTCAGTTATTGTATAAGTCCCGATACGTTAAAAATCTCGGCGCGATCGCCATTTTCAAACTGAAAATAATTTGGGCCTCCCCTCGTGTTGTAAGCCCCATTTCTTTTCCTAAAATACACTTTGGGCCTTTTGAGAGAGTGTAAGACCCAAAACCCCCTTGTACAAACAAATTTGGGCCTCACTTATTGTATAAGTCCCTCTGTACAAGTAAACGGTGCGATCGTCGCCCGTTTAAAATAAGCTATCTATGCCTCTATTAGAGTGTAAGACCCAATCCCCCTTTTAACCAAAAACAAATTTGGGCCTCACTCATTGTATAAGTCCCTCTGCGTTAAAAGAAAACCTCGGCGCGATCGCCGTTTCAAACGAAAAATCATCTGGGCCTACCCTCGTGTTATAAGCCCCACTCTTTTTCTTTAAAACTTTTTGGGCCTCTTGAGAGAGTGTAAGACCCATCCCTTTGTACAGAAAACCTTTCTTGGGCCTCAGTCACTTGTATAAGTCCCTGTGTACAAATTTAACAGTGCAATCACTGGCAAAACCCTGGGCCTCTCCTTGAGTTGTAAGCCCCAAATCTTTCTTTTTCAAAGCACTTTATCCTTTGATTTTGAAATATACTGTTGTTTTCAATCTTTCTTTGTTGAACAACTAACCAAACAACATGGAAGCTCTACAACCGAGTAAGTGTTTATATGCTTTCATTTACTGCTTTCATATACATATAACTGTATTGTGGGGCTGTATCGCTGTATGTCTTCTTTCATAAACTCATATCGACTGTGTAATAATAGTATAGATATTTAGAGTTTCCTCGGCAACTACGTCTAGCACTAGGTAAAGCCGTTTCGATTATTCATAGAAAAAGACAATACTAGATCCCCCATAGGAGCACCAGATACAGTCTTCTCTTCGGCTGTCCTCCTTAGAAATTGTCAAGAAACTCTACCTCCCCAGAGATGAATGTCTTCTCCGTGAATGGCATCTCTTGAGTTTCTTTCAAATTCTCGAACTTTCCTGGCTCGATCTATTCTCTGTGAATAGCCTGTCTTGAATTTCTCGGGGTTTGGGGACTCACGGGCATCTTAAAAGCATCGGCCTCCTCTTGGGCATTGTACAAGGACCCACAGGCTTCCTAAAAGTATCCCTACCTCCTCTTGGGCTTAGTGCAAGGACCCGTCGGCTTCTTAGAAGTATTCACAGCCTCCTCTTAGACTTCGTATAATGATTCTTCCTCCGGGAATGATAGCCTCCTCTTGGGCTTTGTACAAGGACCTCCCGGCTTCTTAAAAGTTTCCAGCCTCCTCTTGGGCTTCGTACAAATTGTCCCGACGACCTCCTAGAGGTATAGGAACAGAAATTAGTCATCTTAATAAAACAATCCTTTCAAGAGTCTACTAATGTTTCTTTAAACGTAGTACAAATGATAAAACTCTAGACTTGGACAGTCTAATTTCCTTGAGTCTCAAAGACATGCTCAAGTCCCCTTCAAAAATAAGAAGAAACCCATAGACTCGGACAGTCTCAAATACCATTTGGATTTCCCGTTTCCTTAAAGAACAGGAAATAATCCCGATTCTCAGATCAAATCCATGAGTACAGTGTTACTCATATAAGAACTGATTTTCTCTGAACCAACATACTGGACCTGTCACTTAACTGAGACAGCAACCCTAGCCTCCTCTTGGGCTTTGTACAAAGATTCTCCCCAGCGGAGCTCACAACTTTAGCCTCCATCTCGGGCTTTATACGAGATACAAAAAGGTTCTTACTGAGCCGAACAAAACTTCTAGCCTCCATCTCGGGCTTCGTACGAGATACAAAATCACTCTCTTGTTGAGTCAAAACTTTTAGCCTCCATCTCGGGCTTTATACGAGATACTAAAAGATTCCCTCGTTGAGTCAAACAACTTTTAGCCTCTCTCTCGGGCTTCGTACGAGACGCATAAAAACTCCCTCTTGTTGGGCCAGTAGCCTCTTCTTAGGCTTTGTATAAGAAAACCACTGGTTGATCCACTCAACCTTTTAGCATCAAAGTTGTGCCTCGTTCACAGTGCACAAACATCAACAACTCCTTCCCCTTCATCTAATCGCTGTAAGCGGCAAGCCTCTGGATCATCTACATCCATGCCACTGTCCCTCTTTTAGCATGAGAAGTTCCTAAGGAAAGATGGCATTGCTCTACACTGAGTTAAAGTCTTCTCCTTCAGGTTGGAACCCCCTATAAAGGAAATTATGGCATTGCCGGATTCACATATCCCGGTTAAAGTATTTCTCCTTTATAAACAGTTGTGACAAACAGACCCTCTTTAGAGATGACAAATTCTCTCTAAAGACAACACCTTCAGCTTCACATCTTGGGCTTTGAACAAGATACAAATAAACCTTTCAGCTTCACATCTTGGGCTTTGAACAAGATACAAACCACCTTCAGCTTCATATCTTGGGCTTTGAACAAGATATAGATCATCTTTCGCTTCACGTCTTGGGCTTTGAACAAGACACCAAAACACCATTTCCTCTCGTAGAATAGGAGGAACTACGATCGCTCTGATTTCCCTGTTTCGGAAAAACGGGAATACGTAGGCATAAGATTGAAAGAAAATCTTAGCGAGCACACTAAACAAAAACCCAAAATCCCATCATTTCATAAAGCATCAGTCCTAACTTCCTGCCCATAGAATAAACCCGTCATTCTGTCAAAAAAACACAAGAGAGGCCCCACTACCACATAGCATCCGTAACCTAACAGACCGCTGTTTAAACTCGGTATGCAAGTAGGGTTAATTGGAGACATCTATTTCCCTTCCTTCATCAACTTTAATAGGATTAAAAATGAATCGACCTGTAGTAACCCCAAAAGAGAGCGACAGTGCTTAAGAACCACGTCCAAAATCGCTCGCTACAGATTGCATGAGTTGTGAGATAAGTCGGGTGCTCATGTGGGGTGTGAGCGTCTTATCCAGTTTCTAGTTATACAATTGTGTTGTTGTTGTTGTTGAGGCGATCATGTGTCCATGTAGGTTGTGAGCGGTCATGGACGTCGTGTGCCTGTGTGGGGTTTGAGCGACGTAATGGAAATTCTGACGGGAATTGTGATTTTGAAATAGGGATCAGGTTCTAAAATAGGAACTAAATTGTACCACATGCATTGAGTCAAGTTGTGAGTCTTAATGCATTGCAGCCTGATTGTATTTGTTGTTGTGTTTGGATTTTGGTTGTGTTGGTTGTGTGGATGTATGTTATAGAATGGGTGATGTACATGTAATAATCTAATGCTTGCTTATTATCATGCTTTCCTTTATCTAATTATGATATCTTACCCGTTCAGTTTGAATGTTGCCTTTACATGGACATCGTGCAGATACCTCGTAGTATAGGAGTTGATGTGAGTGGAAGATGAAGTCTTTCGTTTTATCTTTAGTCTCGGCGTCTGCTCTGATGTGTAACACCGAGGTTATGGAAGATTATCTCTTTGATGTTATGTTTTGATATCTCAAAATTTATTGTTGTTTATGTTTATTTTAAAAACATAGTTATGTCATGAATAATCATTTTATTTTGATGCTTCCGCTGTTTCATTAAAAGTTGATGTTTCAGACATGTTTGCTTGTTATAGGTATTATAATTAATTTTTTTTAAAGTTGCATGTGTTATATATCATGTTATATGTGCATTAATTATGGTTTTGTGACATCCTAAATATTTTTTATTCAAATTTCTCTGATCCTTATTTAAATTACGCAAGGTTTATGTAGGGTGTTACATTAGTGGTATCAGAGCAGGTCGGTTTGTCCGGCCAATTGTTGAGTCATAGTGTTATGACAGTTGAATACTGTCGATGTTGTCTTATAGCCATTGTTGTTGTTTATGGTGGAAAAACATAAATGGCTGGAAGGAACAATGCTGTTATTGTTGTTGCTTTACATGCTGTTTCTCAAGCTATTCAGAATCAGCCTAATGCTAGTGGGAATGATGAGTTTCGTTACTTGGGGAAGTTCCAGAAGAATAATCCGCATACTTTCAAGGGTAGGTATGATCTGGATGGAGCACACGTGTGGCTCAAGGAGATTGAAAGGATCTTTCGAGTGATGAACTGTTTAGAAGAGCAGAAGGTACGATTTGGTACGCATATGCTAGTGGAGGAGGCTGATGATTGGTGGGTCAACACTCGTCAGGTGTTAGGGACTTCAGGTGAAGTTGTTACCTGGGCTGTGTTCTGTAGGGAGTTCCTGAGGAAGTACTTTTCTGAGGATGTCCGTGGGAAGAAGGAGATTGAGTTTCTGGAGCTGAAGCAGGGTAATTTTACTTTTACTGAGTATGCTTCCAGATTTGTAGAACTTGCTAAGTTTTATCCGCATTATAGTGAGGCGACTGTTGAGTTCTTAAAGTGCATCAAATTTGAGAATGGTTTGCGTCCTGAGATCAAGCAGGCAATTGGATACCGACAGATAAGGAGATTTCCTGAGTTGGTGGATAGCTGTAGAATTTTTTAGGAGGATAGTAAAGCTCGGTCAGCTCATTATAAGAGTCTGAGTGAGAAGACGGGAAAATAGAATGTGAACCTTGGGAAGCCTTACAATGCTCCAGCTGATAAGGGTAAACAAAAAGTTGCTGATGGTAAGAGGCCTAGTGGGGGAGGTGCTCTTGGTCCTCTTAAGTGCTACAGATGTGGTGAATTAGGTCATCGTGTCAATAAGTGCACGAGTGATGTGAAGAAGTGTTACAAGTGTGGGTAGTCTGAACATATGATTGCTGGCTGCAAGGTTAATGTGGTGATTTGCTACAACTATATAGATCCATGATATATCAGTACTCGTTGCCAAAAGCCGAAGCAAGCTTCAACTGGAGGAAAGGTGTTTGCTCTATCAGGGACTCAGACTTCCAGTGATGACAGGTTAATCAGAGGTATATGTTATATTAATAGTACACCTTTGATTGCTATTATTGATACTGGTGCTACTTATTCTTTTATTACTGTTGATTGTGTGAAATTTTTTGGCCTTGTTGTTTCTTCTATGAAGGGAGAAATGGTTATCAAAACTCCTTCTAAGGGATTGGTGACTACTTCTCTAGTTTGTTTGAACTGTCCTTTGTCAATATTTGATAGCGATTATGGTGTTGACCTTATTTGCTTGTGATATTCTGGTATACAGATCTCAAATGTCCTGAGAGATGTCGAGACATTGATCTCTGATTGTTTGAACAAGGAAAGAAATAAGAACATTAAAAACAAAGTATATATTCATAACAATGTCGTGACAGATGTTTCAACATCAGTCAAGACATATACATCTGAATACAAGAACAAAATGAATTGAACATAACAGAATGATAGATAACACAAAGATATGATGACCCAGTTCGGTGAACAACATCACCTACATCTGAGGGCTACTAAGCCAGGAATGAATTCACTATCAGTAGTATTATTTTAGAGTTTAACAACCTTCGGCTTACAACTCCTCACCTAATCCATACCCAGTGCAACTTCTACCTAGAAATCACCATCTAGATAAGAGAAACCCATCTCAATTCCTAAATCACATAAGTGATATCTAACAATTACAACCTCTGGTAATTGCATCAGTCTTTTCAATTGAAAGACACCCCTTCCAATACAATATTCAGTCAAGACTCTTGACTGACAATAACAATTGAATTTTCTTAAAAGCTTCATCCAAGAACAATATACAATTCATTACCTACAGGTTTCTGAATCTGTAAATCTATGTCTACCACAATGAATGAAACTGATACAAAGGGTGACTTACAAAACAAGAAAGTGCACGACTCTCAAAACCCTAAGCCCTTGTTTCTATTTTTACAAAAGTCTTAACAAGGTCTAGTTAGGTCTAACGCTTTTCCCTAGGTCTTGGTCTTCCTTTTATAAGCTTCAGCAGTCCATGAGCTTCAAAATCTTTGTTCAGTCATTCCTTGATCCACATTCTGATTGCGCCTGAAATCTTGGAATAGATCTGCAACAAATCTGCTGTATCAGGCCAAGATACCGAGTCCTCGAGATAGGACATCTTGTCTATCATGGTTTCTTTTACCAGATTTCTTCATGTTAGAACATCTTGTTCAACATCATGTTTTACCAAAATTTAGTTAAACCTTAGAGACTTCAATCTCCCCCTTTTGACAAATTTTGGCTAATACTCCTTTTGCACAATAAACCCAGGAAAACAAGGAGAAAAGGAGTAGAAAGTCCTAAAGTCATTTCAGCCAGCCTTTGAAGATTCTAGCAAAAAATAATGTGACTCCTTGAAGCTTTCATTCTTCCTGTCCAGCTGCTTGGATGATTTACACAACACACTCCACCTGTTGTATGCCATGTACCCACAGTCCTAGTGTACATGAGGAAGAAGATGCACGACACTACCCCTCAAAACTTGTCCCAGTTTACCATCCTCCATTATGAAGATTAGGGTTTAGTGGAGCAGACCCCAGTTCCGGATAACTCAGAACACAAGACACAAAAAGAACACTCAGAACAATAGGAACTGACTCACAGACAGGATGTTAGAACATCCTATTGCAAAACAACTGCAAGAATGGACTCCACAACCAAAAGGAGATAAGTCATGTGTTGTAAGGACCAACACACAACCGAGATGAACACACACCCATTCTCCCCCTTTTTAGCCAAAAATTGGCAAAAGTAACCAACACAGTTTAAGACCCAAACAATGTTCACCCACACTCGAACAAATGCCATAACTTTACAACACACCAAAAGAAACAACCTGAGACACAAGAAGTCACAACCCCTCTTAAATACTCAAGCTGTTTCCTTAGGAATTTACGACCCATAGAAGTTACCGAAGAACAATTCAATGAAGACATAAATTGAGGTAGATAACTTCATCATAAATGATTGTGCACTGCCTAACTAGGATTTGACTGTTTTTCTTTAATAAGAACCGACCAAAGAATGCGCTTGTACCAATAAACATGTTTTGCTCGCCTTCTCTAAGACATGTTTTCCACCATCCAAGGAACACCGTCCAAATAGAGTTACTTGGAAACATCCATAAGTCTTAAACAATGTCCTGACACTTGGTCAGACATTGTCTACTCTCTCTCAAATCCTTTAAGGCGTAGTCACAGTGCCTTCCAATAACCCTAGAATACTCCTTTCAACTAGAACTAAAAGAAATTGACCATGATGTCAAGACATTATGTTTGACATCTCCCATTTATCATCAAGGACTCACATGAATTTTAACTCAATCTCCAGAGAATAATAAATTCTCCCAGACAAAACCCAATCTTAATTCTCAGTTCTCTCCTAAGAATTAAGATCATAGTTAAAAAAATCAATAGCCTTAATAATTCAAACTCCCAAGCAGAGCTGACTAAGCCAAAGAACCAACACACCATGATGTCGAGAGATCTTGCCTGTCATCACAACCACATGTGAATCACATGAACACCTTCACGATCATACCAGGATCACACTCCTTGTATCATAACCAAAGAACTTTGGATTGAGACCAAATCACACTATTGATTACTCTCCCCCTGAACACATCCACACACTGTACAAATTCCTCTTGAATTTTACAGCCAAAGATAACCTTGTTCTTGAGAATAAATCCAATCAAATCTGGCATGCTCATATCCACAAAAGAGACATGCGCATCCTCTTAACTCCTTGGTTAACCAAGATGTCATCCACTCTTGGAAGTCATCAAACCCCTTCAACAAATGAAGAAGAATACATCCTCAACCTACTTTTTTCTCAAGATTCAGCCTGATACAATCTTTCATAGAGACACTTTCAGCAAAACCAACACAGGTAGTCAGAATCCATGCAGCCTTGACCACACTCAACTTCTAACCCAACTGGTGAGTAACAAACTCCATACCATGATCTCCAAATTATCTCTCATGGATACACAACTTTCCTCTCTGAAGAAATAGTCAACTGAAATGGTGTTTCAAACATTAGTTAAGACATCATCCTCAATCATATGACTCATCTACTTTGGTTCTAGAGTCAACATCTATAGGAATAACTCTTTGCATGGTAATAAACACATGATAATCCCAATAGATTACAATTGCAGCAACTCAAGGATCATTAAGGAAGACAGAATACCACAAAGTGAGATAAACTCTCACAAGCCTCATGCAGCTTCAACTCAGAAGCACAATGTTCAGACATCCTATGTGACATTACAGATTCAGCACACATCCTTAAGCATCCAAAAAGAAGATTCCCTGTAATGGATATCAGGATTACTAACAATAAGCACTAAGGTATAGATTGATCATCACACCATAAGAAGACTTCTCATCAAGGTCTGCTTCTCTTCTGCCCTTCAGTCCTCTATCCTTTAGAACTCCACCTTGCAAGACCACAATACCTCCATATAGAAATATGGATCACTCATACCAAACAACTTAAATGAGACTCCAAGAAGAATATATGAATACACCAAGCAATCATCAACTCCCTTGCGTTTTTGTCATTGCATGATTCACAAAGGTTAAGATGGACTTTAGCACCAGCCATACAGATGAAGAGCACATAAGCCTAATGTAGCGCAATTTTCGTGGCCGCCCACATCCGTCTGTGGATGGGATTGGATGTTACTTTCTGATTTCTTATTTATCCTATGAAGCTGGAAAGGAAAGGGAAGCTATCTCAAACTAACCTTGCACGAAAATGTTTTCTTTAACAAATGCTAAGAGATTGGGGGGTCTGGGGTCAGGTTATACAATGGGGAGTTGTCAATTACCCATCCTATACATGGTTATCCATGGGTTATTAGCAATTTTCCGTACTGCTTTCTACTTACTGGTGTTTATCTCGCGTAAATGGGAAAGTTTCTCCTTTGGGAATGTTGAGATATGTTGAAAAGATATTTTTGTTGTTTTTGGGTTTTTCGATGTTTTTGGTAAGGTACTGGACCTAAAGTTTTTGTTTAGTGTGCTCGCTAAGATTTCGCAATCTTATGCCTACGTATTCCCGTTAAAGAAAACAGGGAAATCAGAGTAATCGTAGTTCCTCCTATTCTATGGGAGGAAAAGATGTTTTGTGTCTTGTTTAAAGCCTAAGATTGAAGCTAAATGGGTGTTTGTGGGAATTGATTGAAAGAGGAAAGAGATTAAAGATTGAGATATGAATAACCGGGAAAAACATCGGATGAAAATAGAAGGAATATCCGGAAAAGCGTCGGATGTAAAGAAAAGGAATATCCGGGAAAGCGTCGGACATAAAGAAAAGGAATATCTGGGAAAGCGTCAGACGTAAGGAAAAGGAATATCCGGGAAAGCGTCGGATGTTAAAAAAAAGAGGAAAGGGTTTTTCCTGTGTTTAAGGAGACAAAAAGGGTTCTTTGAAATCCAAGAGGAAATGAGGTTGTCCAAGTCTACTAGTATGAAAAGGTTTATCTTTGTATGATGGATGGGCTTTGTATGATGTTTTGACTCTAGAGAGGACTGCTCTAACAAATGATGACTAGGTTTTGTCCTATACTTGTAGGAGGTCTCTGGGTCATTGTACTAAGCCCAAGAGGAGGCATGAGAACTTCTAAGAAGCCTGAGGGTCCTTGTACAAAGTCCAAGAGGAGGATGGGGATGCTTTTAGGAAGCCTGTGGGTCCAAACTTAAGAAAAGTTCAAGAAAGGTTTCACCGGGAATTAATCCTTTCTTTAATGAACAATTCTAGGGTTTGAAGAAATTCAAGAGAGGTTTCACCGGGAATAATCCTCTCTGGGGAAATTGAATTTCTTTGACAATTTCTAATAGTGACAGTCTGAGGAAAGGTTCACCGGGAATACTGCCTTTCTCTTTGTTCCATATTGTTTAAGCCCAAGAGAAGGCAAGAATGTATCTGGTAATCCTATGGGGAACTAGTTTAACTGTATTGAAAGAGTGACCAACTGGCTTTACCTAATTCTAGACTTAGTTGTCGGAGAAAAATCTAAACAGATATACAAGTATATATACAGTTGATATATGACAAGTATTTAAAAGGATATGAAAGAAGGACTTACAGGCGAGCAAGCTTCCAGCAATATAGTTATTTATATAAAGCATGTAAATGAAATCAGATAAAAACTTACAGGTGAGCAAGCTTCCATGCTGTAATGTTAATTGATCAAAGAAATTGAAGAAAGTTTTGATAACAAATATGAATTTGAATTTAAATCACAAGGAAAATTGTTTTAAAAAGAAACGATATGAATATCCGGGAAAACGTCAGATTGAAAGAGATAAAATAAGAGGTTGAAAATACGAATATCCGGGAAAACGTCAGATGTAAAGAGACGATGGAAAAAAGTAAAGGTTGCTCGCTAAGACTTTATAGTCTTATGCCTACGTATTCTCAACGGGATCTTGAGAAATCAGAGCGGTCGCAGTTCACCCCAAAGGGGCACGAACTACAGAAAATAGAGTTTAAACCGCACGACGGCGAGAGGAGAAATCTAACTTAATGTTATCATGCAAAGATGGATATCCTAATGTCTGTCTTATTTCAAACCTAATCGAAAATTAAATTTGAACTAAGATATCTTAAGGGAGCATGTATACGTGGCAAAACATTACGGAATAAATAAATACACGGCAAAGCATCGTGAGATAAGAGCATATACACGGCAAAACATCGTGGAATAAATGAAGACGCGACAAAGCATCGTGACAGATAAAATATACACGGAAGAACATCGTGAGATAAAAGCATATACACGGCATAACATCGTGTTAAACAAAAAGAAAGTACACGACAAAACATTGTGACAGATAAAATATACACGGAAGAACATCGCGAGATATAAGCATATACACAACATAACATCGTGTTAAATTAAAAGAAATTATACGGCAAAACATCGTGAGACACCGAGAGAAAATACAATCACGGAAAAACATCGTGAGAATAATCAAGGCACAACATCAAGATTTAATCGAGGAAACAAGCAAGTCACGAAATAAAATCGGGCAGCAAGAAGAATTATCAATTAATTTAAATATTAATATTTAATAAGATTAACTAATAATTTAATTAATCAATATTAAATAAAAATATCTAAATCAATTAATAATTAAACAATATTTTTTTACATTTTTTAAATATTTATTAATCTAATTAAAACTAGAAATAAGAATATTAAAAATAAATAATAGAGAAATATGAAAAAGAGAAATATATGTGTGGGAGAGAATTAAAAAAACAATGTGAGGTATTGTTTTGGTGTGTCTTGTTAGTGAAACATGCTTGTCTATTTATAGTAAACTCATGACTTGGAGAGCAAGAAAAAATGATGCAAGCAATGACATACAAGAGAAGAAAAATGTGGTTAACAAGTTTGAATTGTGTTTGAATGGTTGAATAAGAGTTAATGTATAACAAACTTATTAATTAAGCTAACTTAGTTTTTAAGTTAAGTTAAATATCTATATAATAGAATAATATTAAAACAAAGTTATTAGAAGAAGGAAAAAGTGGCGTGAGTTTTATGTAGGAGGGAGAAGAAAATTTGTGATTTTTGGAGATTAGTAGTGTAAAAGAGAGACTAGTATTGTAAAAATAATAAAATAAAAATTATATTATATATTATAATAATATACTTAATATAATAAATAAATTAAATATAATAAATTTTTTTAATAAAAATTAAGTTATTAAAATCTTAATTAATTAATAAATTAATTAAAATTGAACCGAAACCGGTAAAAAACGATAAAAACTGTCTGTATCGAAGTGTCCGAGAAAATAAAATGAACACAACAAAACGATCAGCAAGAAAAAATATGTATTGAAAAAATACACCATTTTGTCAAATTTTGAAATTGATTTTACCCGCTAAAAGGGCTCAGACGGGTCAGAAACATGATGACCGGAAAGTCAAAAAATTAAATTAAGCACATCGGATTAAAGTACGCGAATAATAGATTAAAAATGATGTCTGAAAGTTCGATTTTAAAAATTTCCCGGATACCGACTTTTGCACTGTTGACTTTTTCAGTTTGACCAAAATATCTGAAAATTTAACACGTTAATTCTGGCTGATAATTCAAAAAATACTCATGAAGAAAATATATGATATTATATGCAGATGACACTGTATGAAAATATAGATAGATGAAAAGAGAAAAAATAAAAACGTCTGGTCAAAATTTAAGGTATTACACCTAAAACGACCATTCTTTAACAAGAATACAACTTCAGTGCATACTTATTTCCTTTAGCATAAGCATTGTGATGATCAGCACAATGTCATGTTACTTGAGTGACACTAATGACTTGATGAACCACACTGAGATCTACCTTAGCTGATATAGTCTTGAAGATCTATCTATTTTAGGTTTCAGACACCACCATACATTGTAGAACTTCTCCATAACAACAGAACAAGAGTTCATAGACATTATGATCGTCTGCTTCAAACACTATTCTCCAAGAGAATCATCAGCACCCGATCAGAGTTCATCTTAGAAAAGGTAGTCACAAGATAGACACACTATCTGTAAGAACACACTGATCCAACTTTGAAAGACCAGAGAAGTTTCCAAAGTGTCAGGGTGAGAGTCCCAGTCATTTTCCTTTGACTTCCATATGCATAGAATCTGGTAGAGATGTCTTTCCAGTCCTCCACTAGGAATTTGAACACATAGTCCTAACTTCTGCACCCCTAAGGGCTTAGATCAGAAATAAACTGACCCTACCAATGTTCATCAAGATGACCATGAGTTAGTCTGGACTTCCACCAACACATCTATCCATAATAAGATTCTTGGATAGAGGCTTCCTAGCCTATAAACAAAAGACTCTTCAAGACTAATCTGAACAAGATCACCACCACTATTGATAAACACACATTTGTTTATCATCCTGAACATATGCTACATTCCTCCATGGTGTAAGAAGTTCACTCCTTGGAACACCAAGATTCTGCACACACTCTTCTGAAGTGGTATTGCAACATCTGGTTGAACATCAGGTCCTTTTCCCATGAACAGGTCATTAGTTCTTGAGTTCCTGCAACTGCCTGAAGCTGCACCTTCAAGTGTGATATTTTTGACTCACCAATCAAAAAAGATAATCAATTAAATACTTACTAAGGCCACAAATAACAATTGATTTTAACTCCCAATTCTGTATTCTTCAGTCACTAAATGTCATAAGACACTCCTCCTTACTCTACCAACAACCTAGAAGGAAATTTTCAAGACATAAATCTTCCATAGAGGACCATCTTCTCTTCTGAACACATTCAACAGTGTCTTTATGAGTGGACTTGAGAGAGAACTCAAGTATCTTGGACTACCTTAAACATGACATAGAGTGTTTACCAAATCCATAGATTATGAATTTTATAAACAAGCCATCAACTCAACCTTTTTCCTTCTATTACCCTTCATGGTACCTTGTTGAACCAGCCTCCCAAGCTAAATAGGAAGATCCTTCAGAGGAAGACATCACAATTCTTGCTTCTTTATATGGCTCCAAGCTAGGATGGCATGAACATCTAGTGAGGCTGACACCATCTTCAACAAGCCTAGACAGATGTCAGAACATTTTATAAGATACCATGCTTAACACAAGCATCATTATCAGCAATAGCGGAAGAATCTACACTGAAGCATCAGTCAACCATCAGTAGCTGACATGCATGATTCAGAAAGCTATCCTCCTAGCTTCCAATCCCCTTGACCACAACAGTAATGGATGGACTGGTCACATAATCTCCTTCCTTGTTTAAAAGACCAGAAAGTATCTTCCTTGGAACTCATCCAGAAACAAAACAGGATGCCTACTCTGATACCAATTGAAATTTTAGTATACAGATCTCAAATGTCCTGAGAGATGTCGAGACATTAATCTTTAATTGTCTGAACAAGGGCAGAAATAAGAACATTAAAAACAAAGTGTATATTGATAACAATGTCGTGACAGATGTTTCAACATCAGTCAAAACATATACTTCTGAATACAAGAACAGACTGAATTGAACATAACATAATGATAGATAACACAAAGATATGATGACCAAGTTTGGTGAACAACACCACCTACATGTGGGGGCTACCAAGCCTGGAATGAATTCACTATCAGTATTATTAATTTAGAGCTAAACAATCTCCGGTTTACAACTCCTCACTTAATCCCTACCCAGTGCAACTTCTACCTAGAAATCACCATCTAGATAAGAGAAACCCATCTCAATTCCTAAATCATATAAGTGATATCTAACAATTACAACCTCTGGTAATTGCATCAATCTGTTCAATTGAAAGACACCCCTTCCAATAAAATATTTAGTCAAGACTCTTGACTAACAATAACATTTGAATTTGCTTAAAAGCTTCATCCAAGAACAATATACAATTTATTACCTACAGGTTTCTGAATCTGTAAATCTATGTCTACTACAATGTATTAAACTGATACAAAGGGTGACTTACAAAACAAGAAAGTACATGACTCTCAAAACCCTAAACCCTTATTTCTATTTATACAAAAGTCTTAACAAGGTCTAGTTAGGTCTAACGCTTTGCCCTAAGTCTTGGTCTTCCTTTTATAATCTTCAGCAGTCCATGGTGTAACACCCCATTTTAATTATTTAATCCTCGTGTATTATTTTGGATTGTTTGGCCTTGTTAAGGGTGTGTTTGAGTGCGTAGGGATAATAATAAGATAATAATGAATAATGTAGGAGCATGTCCACTAATAGTAAGGTAGGGTGAATTATTATTACTATTATTAGTATTATTATTATTACTATTGTTATTATTATTAATATTATTAAACCAAATAGAATTAATATTATTATCAGCATTATTATTTTGTTATCAATTAAATAAAATGGGATTAATTAGAATTAGGGGGAGTTTAGTGGGACAAAACAATTTTCACGTAAAAAGAGAAAAGGTTAGAGAACGAAGATGAAGAGAAGAACAAAGGTGCTAGGGCTAGGATCTTCATCAGATTTTCGCAGGAATTAATCAAAGATTCGAGGTAAGGGGGGAGAACGGGTTTAATATTGGTGAATTAATCATGTAAGGGTAGTGGGGAGTCCTTAACCCCGTAGGAATTCGTTTGAATGCATGCTGTCATATGAGTATGTGATGTATATGCGTGAATCTGTGATGAATATTATGTACTGAACTTCTAATTTTGTTTGTTATCGTGATGTTGTTATTGTTGTTGAATTTGACATTGCAGAGTTGAATGAATTTAGATTCAGAGGACGAATTTAGACTAAAATCTGAGTAATAATGTTAATAGAAAGATGCAGGATGAGTAATAGAACATGAAATTGATGTAGAACTAGTTTTAGGACTGTTTTAGAGTGAAAAAGTGGAGGTCCCGTAGCAAAACTCAGACTGGTGTGGAGAAGCAGGTTTTGCGTAACAGATCTGGCAGTACGCGTATTGGGGAAGGTGTTACGCGTACGGCTAGGCAGGATGGGAGGCATTACGCGTAACGGGCATGTTGATACGCGTATAGCAAGGCTGATTGTGAGGAAATACACGTATGAAGAGAGGGATTACGCGTAATAGGAGGGTCGTACGCGTATCGTGTTGGAATTTGGAAAATTCAGTATGAAAACGTCTCTGTCCGTACGCGTATGGCACAAGGCAATACGCGTAAGGACTTGGGCACTTGAGGCACTACGCGTAAGGGGGGGAGGCATTATGCGTATGCTTGGGTGGGAGAGTGTGACAATACGCGTATGACTCAAGTCAGTACGCGTATGACCAGTGTGCATGGAAAATTTTGGTATTCTGCGATTTCTTTCCCGATTTCGCGTCCAATGTAGTTTCTTTTGGTTTGAGAGGTTGGGGATAGATGTCAGACCTTGAGAAATTCAGGATTGGTGATAAAAATAATTTATTTAGTAGTTTTGGTGAATTAATTAGTAATTAGCTAATTAGTGGACGAGTGCCTTGCGAGGCGTGTAGAATGTGGTTGTGTGGCACTGTTTGTGTGAGGTGCGAGCGGTCTTGGGGTAGCAGAGGTAATTCTTGGTGAATTGCCGTGAGTGTAAGACTCACTTGGGATCAATGAGGATCGTGTATCTTACTTGATGATAGTCTCTTGTGCATAATTTTATGTGTGATGATGTTGTGTTGTAGGTGAGGTAATTCCGGTGAGAATTACGGTAAGCGTATGGCTTACGTGTGATCAAGAGGATCGTGTAAATGTATAGCTGATTATTATACATGTGTTTTGTGTGTGAATTGTGTTGTGGTGAGGGGCTATTTTACGTGTGATCAGGAGGATCGTGAGAATGTGTAATTTTATTATACAAGTGTGTTGTATGCATAATTGTGTCATGCATTTCATGGTGTTGGTGGGATGAATCATTGCTCAGGAGGAGTGTATGTGATTCATCCGTACTCTGATTTGGAGAATGGTAGGGATAGATCATTGCCAAGTAAGGGTGTATGTGATCTATCCGGGTTCGATTGAATGAACCATGATGTTGGTATCACATGCATTGTGTCTAATGTTGAGTCGCATTGCATTACTACTTTGTTGATTTATTGGTGATTAAATGTGACAGTAGGCCGTGATTGTATGTTTGTATGATGTATGTGAGAAACTACCTTCTAATATGTATTATTCACCGTTTCATATTGAATGTAGTTCTCACCCTTTTGTTGTTGTTGTGTCTGTGCTTCTTCGAAAGTACAGATAATCCAGGTACTTAGGTTGTTGGAGTGCGTGTTGCTCTTTCGAGTCGTAGGAGTCGCTCTGACACGTAACACGGGAATTATGGGGATTTCAATTATTTGTTATTGGTTATTGTTTTTGTTACATATCTTTCGTTTTGATGAATTTATGGTGAACCACGAGTTATGTGGAATTTTTCCGAAGTTGTTGGCATGTGGCCGTGAAATGAGTAAATAAATTATTTTTCGCTGTTTTATTTCATTTAATAAAAGGAGTTTGATGTTGGTTTTATGAATGTGGCATCCTACTTTGTTTTTGGTGTAAACCTCTGATTATTTCATAGAATTTTGTGTGTTTTCCAAAAATGGGAAAATGGGGTGTTATAATTGGTATCAGAGCAGGTCGGTCCGTCCGACCAGGTTGTCTAGTATGGTTTGTGTCTTGGTATGTGACATGTGTGTAGAACACTGGCGGTACGTGCTTGTCTTCTAACCGTTGGTTGCAGGAGTTGATGTTGAGATAAGTGGGGGAGAAGCTGGTGCTTCTCCAGGGTGCTTCCATTCTGGAAGGACGGATTGGTAAGTAATGGAGTGTTATCGTGGTTGGTAAGGAAGGGTCTATACTTCATCAGGATGACCGGCTGTCTATGAACAAATTGGGGAACTGATCACCTCAATCTCTTGTTGATAGTAGTCGGAAATCAAGATGAATGGATAGATGCGCCTTGATAGTTAAGATAGCATGTGATGTGGAAGTTGGCTGTGTTGGGTCGGTATAGATCTTTATTATCTGAAGAGGATGTAGAAGAGAGGTATTGTCGGTCGATCAAGTTGAAGGATGTCTCCGAGGAAGGACAATCAGGTATTGTTGGTGATCGCTTTTCAGTGAGTAGAGAACAAGCGACGTCTAGAGATATGCCAGTGTTGGGTAATCCCTGATGTCTTTATGAGGGTGGATCCGAGTTGGGTAATGGTAGAGAATTGGTATCGTGGTGTGCTGAGCGAATGGGCGGATATCTATTGGACGAAGCCTCGATGTATTAACGTTCGCGTTGTGGCGAGTTAGTAAGGAAGTTACATGTGTTGAGTTACCTGTTGGTTGCGAATTTTTGAATGTATTTTTCACGCGAGATAAGTGGATCACATGCATATTAATGAGTTAGAGGTGGCTATTAATTCAGCACTTGGTACGAGTCTGATGCCAATGACTCCGTACAGAAAGTGAACTTAAATTGGACGAAGGTGAATAGTTGAAGTTTTTATCTGCTAAGTCAGTGGAGGAACTAGTAGGAGATGAAACTAAGGTATTTGTTATTTCTGCGTTAATAGTGTACTGGAATTGACAGAAAAGCCACAGTGAAGGGCTTCCAGTTGTGCATGATTCCCAGATGTGTTTCAGAATGGAATAACAAGCGTGATGTGTATAGGGGTATTGAGACTATGGAGAGCAAAACTTAGAGTTTTGATGAGTTTGAAGTTCTTAGAGTTTTAGAGCCTTTAAGAGAATTTTGAGAAAACCCTTGGGAGTGGATGTAATATCAAGATTGAGAGTCCTTTTGGAATGATTACTGATACAGGTTGGAATTTGCGGGATTTGGATTGTCCAGAAAATGAGGTTGGGTATGGATTACTGACAGTTGAATAAGGTATGATCGAGAATAAGTGTCCACTTTCAAAAATAAATTATTGGAATGGTGTGGTTGAGTTTGATTGGAATTACAATTGTTGGGAACGTTTGAGAAGAGTGGTGAATTTGGGTGAGTGGAGGCTCTGATCGACTTCATGTGACGAGTTATGGTTGTTATCATCGGAATAAGTTGAGTATTTACTCAGTTAAAGCTTGTATGCGAGTCTGGACAAGATTGGATGAGTTCAGAGTGGTGTTCATTAGGGATATTCAGACCTATTATAAAGTCAGAGGGAGGGGTGGTTGAGAATCGAGTTGCAAGTGTTAAAAGGAAAGAAATTTTTATGCTAAATTATTCAAGCGGGAATTTTGGTTGAAAAAGGTTAGTTTTCTTGGGTACGTTATTACTGAGGATGGTATTGTTATGGATCCATCGGAGGTAGATGCAGTTCTATGATGAGAGGCTCCGAAGTCGGTTAAGGTGATTAGAAACTTTTTGGGACTTTAGTTGGTTATTACCGGAGATTATGGAAGGCTGTTCCAAGTTAGCATTTTCGTTACTTCAGTTGACTTGCAAAGGGTAAGTCGGTTACTTTGGATGTCCATTATGAGGAAAGTTTGAGAGGGCTAAAGTAGAGTTTGTCTGCGGCTCCAGTTTTGATTCTGCGTGATCCTAATAAACTGGTTGTGAGGTATTGGGATGCATCTAGGATAAGTTTAGTCGGTGTGATAATGCACGATGGTAAGGTCGGGGCTTATGCTTTACGACAATTGAGGATTCATGATTTCAAGATGGCTGCAGTTACTTTTGTGTTGAGGGTCTGGAGGTATTATTTTTATAGTTTGAGTTCGAAGTGGTTGGTAATCACAAAGATATTGAATACCTGTTTAGTAGCAAATTATAGAGTATGAGACAACGAGGATGGTTGGGATTCCTTATGAGTTATGACCTTAGTGGGAATTATCCTATTGGGGAAATTAATGTCGTGCCTGATGAGGTAAGTCGAAGGTTTTTATACATGTTTGTTTTGATGGTCAGCGGGTTGGAATGATTTGAGTAGTTCAGAGACTTGTGTCTGGTGTGTGAGAACACAGTAGAGTGTGAAGCTGGGTATATTGGAAATGAATTATGATCTTCTGGTGAATATTAAAGAGATTAAGAAGTTGGATATGAAATTGGTAGATTTGATTGTTGAGGGTAATCAGAGTGCGCATCGAAAGCGTGATGTGGCACAGTTTGTTTATGCATGTGTGACTTGTGAGAGTTCATAGGTTGAAAATTGGAAACGAGTGGGAATGATGAGACCATTGGACGTTTCAGAATGAGAGTGTTAGGTGAAAGGTTTAAATACTATTCATGGGCTACTATGTAGATGGATGTTTTGGGAGGTATATTCAATTGGTGAAGCGTAACATTGTTGTGATAATGTTGTATGACAAGGACGTTGGTATTATGATTGTGTAGAGGTTGTTGAAACGATGTTGTGTCGTGGGACTTTGGGTTCTTGTTTTGTTGTTACCTCGGTTCCATCGTGATGGCCCGAGTGCGTGGAGCTAATTCCTATGTGGGGAATTAGGGGAGTGTTACCTATGGTGAGGGTAACAATCTTGTTGTGTTCTGGTTCTAGAGTGAACCTATGTGTTCGTAACTTGAGTATTCCTCGAGTCGTGAGTTAGTCGTCAAGTGCATTGTATAGGCATTGCATCTTGTCAGTGTGTTATTCATGGTGTGCCTTTTGTTGGCATGATAGTTGATTAGCCGGATGCGAGAGTCGTATCCGGAGTTGTTCGTCTCAGTTACATTTTCGAGGACGAAAATAATTTAAGTGGGGGAGAGTTGTAATACCCCATTTTAATTATTTAATCTTCGTGTATTATTTTGGATTGTTTGGCCTTGTTAAGGGAGTGTGTTTGAGTGCGTAGGGATAATAATCAGATAATAATGAATAATATAGGAGTATGTCCACTAATAGTAAGGTAGGGTGAATTATTATTACTATTATTGGTATTATTATCATTACTATTGTTACTATTATTAGTATTATTAAACCAAATAGAATTAATATTATTATCAACATTATTATTTTGTTATCAATTAAATGAAATGGGATTAATTAGAATTAGGGGGAGTTTAGTGGGACAAAACAGTTTTCACGTAAAAAGAGAAAAGGTTAGAGAACGAAGATGAAGAGAAGAACAAAGGTGCTAGGGCTAGGATCTTCATCAGATTTTCGCAGGAATTAATCAAAGATTCAAGGTAAGGGGGGAGAACGGGTTTAATATTGGTGAATTAATCATGTGAGGGTAGTGGGGAATCCTTAACCCCGTAGGAATTCGTTTGAATGCATGCTGTCATATGAGTATGTGATGTATATGCGTGAATCTGTGATGAATATTATGTACTGAACTTCTGATTTTGTTTGTTATCATGATGTTGTTATTGTTGTTGAATGTGACATTGCAGAGTTGAATGAATTTAGATTCAGAGGACGAATTTAGACTAAAATCAGAGTAATAATGTTAATAGAAAGATGCAGGATGAGTAATAGAACATGAAATTGATGTAGAACTAGTTTTAGGACTGTTTTAGAGTGAAAAAGTGGAGGTCCCGTAGCAAAACTCAAACTGGTGTGGAGAAGCAGGTTTTGCGTAACAGATCTGGTAGTACGCGTATTGGGGAAGGTGGTACGCGTATGGCTAGGCAGGATGGGAGGCATTACGCATAACGGGCATGTTGATACGCGTATAGCAAGGCTGATTGTGAGGCAATACGCGTATGAAGATAGGGATTACGCGTAATATGAGGGTCGTACGCGTATCGTGTTGGAATTTGGAAAATTCAGTGTGAAAACGTCTCTGTCCGTACGCGTATGGCACAAGACAATACGCGTAAGGACTTGGGCACTTGAGGCACTACGCGTAAGGGGGAGAGCCATTACGCGTATGCTTGGGCGGGAGAGTGTGGCAATACGCGTATGACTCAGGTCAGTACGCGTATGACCAGTGTGCGTGGAAAATTTTGGTATTCTGCGATTACTTTCCCGATTTCGCGTCCAATGTAGTTTCTTTTGGTTTGAGAGGTTGGGGATAGATGTCAGACCTTGAGAAATGCAGGATTGGTGATAAAAATAATTTATTTAGTAGTTTTGGTGAATTAATTAGTAATTAGCTAATTAGTGGACGAGTGCCTTGCGAGGCGTGTAGAATGTGGTTCTGTGGCACTGTTTGTGTGAGGTGCGAGCGGTCTTGGGGTAGCAGAGGTAATTCTTAGTGAAATGTCGTGAGTGTATGACTCACTTGGGATTAATGAGGATCGTGTATCTTACTTGATGATAGTCTCTTGTGCATAATTTTATGTGTGATGATGTTGTGTTGTAGGTGAGGTAATTTCGGTGAGAATTACGGTAAGCGTATGGCTTACGTGTGATCAGGAGG
The DNA here is from genome assembly GCA_022829125.1 of Lathyrus tuberosus. NCBI lineage: Eukaryota > Viridiplantae > Streptophyta > Magnoliopsida > Fabales > Fabaceae > Lathyrus > Lathyrus tuberosus. The sequence continues at coordinate 132,791 of JALAZF010000812.1, read as the reverse complement.
ATCGTGTAAATGTATAGCTGATTATTATACATGTGTTTTGTGTGTGAATTGTGTTGTGGTGAGGGGCTATTTTACGTGTGATCAGGAGGATCGTGAGAATGTGTAATTTTATTATACAAGTGTGTTGTATGCATAATTGAGGGTGAACAACGTCTATATGCTAGACTTAAACGAGGTATCATTGGATGGAGACAAGTGTTTACTCACTATGAATGAAGATTCATGGTTGTGGCATAGACGCTTGGCTCATATCAACTTTGATTTGCTTAACAAAATTGTCTCTAAAGACCTAGTTATCGGTTTGCCCAAAATGAAATTCACAAAGGATCATCTTTGTGATGCGTGCCAAATGGGGAAGAAAACAAGGATCTCTTTTAAATCTAAAAACGTTGTTTCAACTATGAGACCCCTTGAGCTCCTCCATATGGACCTCTTTCGACCATCTAGGGTTAAAAGCCTAGGTGGTAACTGTAGCGAGCGATTTTGGAAGTGGTTCTTAAGCACTGGTCGCTCTCTGCGGTTGAGTTTACTACAGGTCGATTCATTTTTTATCCTATTATAGCTGATGAATGAAGGGAAATAGATGTCTCCAATTAACCCTGCTTTGCATACTGAGTTTAAACAGCGGTCTGTTAGGTTACGAATGCTACAATGTGGGGGACCTTTGTACTTGTTATTTGTATTTTCGCCAATACGGTTTTCTTTCTTTTTATCTAGGCAGAGGGTTTCTGACGGGGAATAAGGATCTGGATGTTTTTGAATTATTGCTTTTGAGTGATGGGATTTGGGTTTTTTGTTGATTGTGCTCGCTAAGATCTTTTCTTTCGATCTTATGCCTACGTATTCTCGTTTACCGAAACAGGGAAATCAGAGCGTTCGTAGTTCCTCCTATTCTATGGGAGGAAATGGTTTTTGGTGTCTTGTTCAAAGCCCAAGACGTGAAGCGAAAAGGTTGTTTGTATCTTGTTCAAAGCCCAAGATATGAAGCTGAAAGGTCTCGACTTTAGAGAGAGTTTGTCATCTCTAAAGAGGGGTAAAGGAGAATTACTTTAACTGGGATACGCGGATCCGAGCAATGCCATAATTTCTGAAGAAGGGGTTTTAACCTGAAGGAGAAGACTTTAACTCTGTATAGAGCAACGCCATCTTTCCTTAGGAATTCCTCATGCTAAAAGAAGGACAGTGGCATGGATATAGATGATCCAGAGGCTTGCCGCTTACAGCGATTAGATGAAAGGGAAGGAGTTGTTGATGTTTGTTTACTGTGAACGAGGCACATGTTTGATGCTAAAAGGTTGATTGGAACAACCAGTAGTTTTCTTATATAAAGCCTAAGAGGAGGCTATTTTCCGCTAGGGAAAATCATTATACAAAGCCTAAGAGGAGGCTATTTTGTGTCTCGTACAAAGCCCGAGAGAGAGGCTAAAAAGGGTTTGACTCAACAAGAGAATCTTTTATACTCACCAGGAGAGTGTTTTTGTATCTCGTACAAAGTCCGAGAAGGAGGCTAAAATTTGTTTGGCTCAATAAGAACCTTTATGTATCTCATATAAAGCCCGAGATGGAGGCGAAAAGGGGTGATTGACTCAACGAGGGAGTCTCTTATGTGTCTCGTACAAAGCCCGAGAGAGAGGCTGAAAAGTTGATTCCGCTGGGGAGAATCATTGTACAAAGCCCAAGAGGAGGCTAGTGTAACTGTTCAGTTAAGTGATAGATCCAGTATACTGATTTTAAAAGAGAAAATCAGTTTTTATATGAGCAACACTCTACTCGAGGATTTGGTTCGAGGATCGGGGTTGGTCCCTGTTCTTTAAGGAAAGGGGAAATCCAAAGGGTATTGAGACTGTCCGAGTCTACGGGTTTCCTTCCTATCTGACGAAATGGTCACTTGAGAATGTCTTTGAGACTCAAGGAAAATAGATTGTCCGTGTCCGGAGTTTCATCTTTTGTACTATGTTTTGAGAAACAGTAGTAGACTCTGGAAATGACTGATTTAAGAAGATTCCTAAGTTCTGTTCCTATACCTGTAGGAGGTCGTCGGAACAATTTGTACGAAACCCAAGAGGAGGCGGGAAGCTTTTAAGAAGCCGATCGGTCCTTGTACTAAGCCCAAGAGGAGGCCATCATTCCCGGAGGAAGAGATCATTATACGAAGCCTAAGAGGAGGCTGTGAATACTTCTATGAAGCCGACGAGTCCTTGTACTAAGCCCAAGAGGAGGCGGGGTTGCTTTTAGGAAGCCTGAGGGTCCTTGTACAATGCCCAAGAGGAGGCCGATGCTTTTAAGAATCCCGTGGGTCCCCAAACCCCGAGAAATTCAAGGCAAGCTATTCACAAGGAATAGAGCAAGTCAGGAAAGTTCGAGAATTTGGAAGAAACTCAAAGATGCCATTCACGGAGAATACATTTCATCTTTGGGAGTAGAGTTTCTTGACGATTCCTAAGGAGGACAGCCGAAGATAAGACTGTATCTGGTGCTCCTATTTGGGATCTAGGTGTCTATTTCTACGAATAAACGAAACGGCTTTACCTAGTTCTAGACGTAATTGCCGGGGAAACTCTAATATCTATACTATTATTACACAGTTGATATGAGTTTATGAAAGGAGACTTATAGTGAGCAGCCCCACAAAACAGTTATATGATATGAAAGCAGTAAATGAAAGCGGATAAACACTTACTCGGTTGTAGAGCTTCCATGCTGTTTGGTTAGTTGTTCAACAAAGAAAGATTGAAAACAACAGTATATTCAAAATCAAAGGAGAAAGTGCTTTGAAAAAAAAAGATTTGGGGCTTACAGCTCAAGGAGAGGCCCAGGGTTTTACCAGTGAGTGCACTGTTGAATTTGTACAGAGGGTCTTAAGCAAGTGACTGTGGCCCAAAAAGGTTTTCTGTACACAGGGATAAGTCTTACACTCTCTCAAGAGGCCCAAAGAGTTTTAAAGAAGAAGAGTGGGGCTTATAGCTCAAGGAGAGGCCCAGATGGTTTTTCAAAAGGCGACAATCGCGCAGTTTGTTTTTTGACGGTATCGGGACTTATACAATACACTGAGGCCCAAAATAATTTGGTCAAAAAAAGGATTGGGTCTTACACTCTAATAGAGGCCCAAAAAGGTTTTGAATGGGTCTTATAGCTCGAGGAGAAGCCCAGTTGGTTTATTTTTAAACGAGCGACGATCGCGCCGTTTACTTGTACAGAGGGACTTATACAATGAGTGAGGCCCAAAAAATTTTTGTACAAGGGGGGGTGTGGGTCTTACACTCTCTCAAGAGGCCCAAAAGTGTTTTGAAAATGATTTATGAGGGTTGAATTAATCCAAAACCCTAATTTGTTTTAAAAATGTATTTAATTGAATAAAAATTCAATTAAAATGATCAAAATTGTTTAATACATGGAAAACAAATTGTGATCTTGGATTAATGCTTCAAAAATTAAGTATTGACCTACAAAATAATTAGAAAGCATTAAAAGTTGCAAAATCAATGTGGAAATAATAATTAAAATGTCAAAAACAATTAAAATATTAATTATTTGCAAAAATATCAATTATAAGAAATATATAATATTTTTGGGATTTTTTAGGAAAATAAAATATTTCAACATTTTTGTGAATTATTAAAAAAGGAATCAACTCAAAATCATTAAAACTCAGAGAGAAATTAATTTTTGAATCAATTAAATAAAATCACAAAATTCAAATATTTGAATTTGTGAAAATGGCGCCAAGAACATAGACCAGGAACACACGTGTTTTCTGCCTTGCCCAGATTTGCATTTTCTATCCAATCTCACTGAATACTTGACTATATCATGCAATCCACATATCATTGTGCTCGTCTCAATCTCACGATCATGTCTATGTACTTTAATTTCATTTAAATTAAACATACAACAAAAAATCACGAAGAAACCTCAAGAACCCTAATTTCTGCATGAAGGCTAGGATTTTTGATATACGATACAAACAATGCAATTAATTGAGGGAAAACATTCCATGCATGATTATGAACATATGGCCAAATTATTGTGCGAGGAAATATGCATAGATTGAGAGATGACCAAGCTTAGGCTTACCTCCAAGTCGTGACAGCAAGAGCAAATTGATTTCTGAGTTGGAGGTGTTACAGATGAGTTGTGATGATCTGAACAGCTTCCCTACACCCTATGGAGTGTGTTTGAATGCTTGGACTTGATTGAAATTGGCTGGATCACTTCATGGCATCTCAACTGCAACTTGATTGAAAGTTTGAGCAACCAGCTGGTGATTTTGTGAAATCTGTGTTCCATATGTTGTTTGAGTGTTTGGATCACTTCTATATGATGTATGTGAGGTGTGTGAGTGATTGGTTTGATTGGAATTGCTCTCAAACTCAAAACCTGATAGCTACCTTGCTAAGAAAGGCATTTTTGCCAAGAGAAAGAGATTTTGAGGAAAGCATCTGTTAGATGGATTTGGTGTACTCAAACTGAACACAATTGAGCTCTATTTATAGTAGGGCAAGTTTGTTTTGCAAGGAATAGTGAATGGCAGCTGATAAGTAGGTTTGGCCAATGTTGTCCAATGAGAATTCAAGTCTCCTCTAGCCATTGACTAGAGGTTAGGGCACAGAGCTTTGGTTCCCTTGGTCTTGGATAAGTCTTGACTGATTTCAGATGAGAATGACTCAGTCCATGCCACCTTGATGGTTCCATTGAATGCCTCATTCCAAATTTTGAGTCTTGTCCCTATTTTGGCAACTCTAGGTTCAACATGCTATTTCTTGTTCCATGGACTTTGGAGGCTTGGCTCAGTGATTGTCCCCTTTAGATTCAATCCTCAGAGGTGTCCAAGTGGATAGGAGCAATTGAATTTGGCTGATTTTGGCAAATCGAGCAAAATTGCAAATTCTGCCTTGCTTTGACAGATTTCAGCAAGGCAACTTGCCAATGTCATATCTCATGGTGTAAGTTGAATTTGGCAATGTTCTTGGCCATTTTGGAAAGCTCTTACATGATACAACAACTGTTTGAACAAGTTTGATTTTGATCTCTTTTGATTCTAAGTGAAAAATCCCCCTACATTTGGCAAAAAGTGAAGGCAGATTCTGACTTGGTGAAAATTTCACTAAGTGTTGGAAAAAGTGACATTTTCACTTTTCAGCCACTTTGATCACTCCATAACTCAAAATCCTTAATGAATTGGAATGACTTGTAGTTGAAGTTTTTGTAGATGATAATGAGGGCTACAAATCCATCTTTGGATGAGAAAAAATGGCCTTGTGGTTTAGGAGTTATGGTCCTCCAAAGTTGGTACCCTAGCCACTTTATTTTTAACTTAGACAATTTTCTAAGTTTTTATGGTTACCCCTTTTACAAGTTATCCAACTTTCTTTGATTTTTCTTGATGAATGATGATTCAAATCATACATTAACATCATTTTAGGGTTAAAAATCCATTTTAGTGAAAAATCTCAAAAAGTCAAAGTTGACTTTTTATCAGATGAATTCTAAACTGTGCAATTCTTCAGGAAATCATGTCCTTGACCTAAATCAAACTTGATGGACATGTTCCAAGGGTGTCATAGGGTATATTGATTCATGTCCTAGGGCTTGGGAGCATGTCCAGGTCAAAAGTCAAAGTTACAGTTGACTTTTTTCGCGAAACCCTAATTGTGGTGCAGATGAAGTTGAGACTTGTTACTCAAGCTTCTTGGATTAACCCATTGTTACAAATGGATTAATATGGTTCATTAGAGACCCTCAAATCATGTCTTGAGGTCTTGGCTCATAGTTTGTCCCAAAAGTCAACTTAGGGGTGAATTAGGTCAAGAAACCCTAATTCCTGATTTTTGATGTATGCATCCCCTGAGGAAAAATTGACTTGATGAATGGGTTCATGAGGTTCCATGGAGTATATTAGGTTATGTTTTGGATCAATGGCTTGTTCCCAGATGAAATTTTTCATCTGGAGGCCCTGGGCGATCAAAACCCTAATTTGGTGACACTGTCGATCTGGAGACTTGATCCACCTAGAAGGGAGCAGCTTTGTGCTTAATCCTTGAAGTGGGAGTCCTTTTGATCCATTGTGGATGTTTGAGAGGTTAGACAAGTTGAAGATCAAGTCATTCCTTGATTGATCTTTTGTCTAAGGCTCTGAGAGGGCTTGAAACCCTAGTTCTGATTGTAGTCAATGCTCAACAATTCCTTTTGGAGATTGATGAGGCATGATGATTCATCCATATTGTGATGATGATTTGCACAATGATGGGAAACTTTAGTGGTCAAAATTTGGGGTATTACAGATGCCCCTATTTAATCTTCTTGGACCCGAAGGTGTGAATGACGAAAGTATTCGAGCATTCGGGGTGCAAGAGGATTAAATATCGGAATATCTGAAATTTTGATAGCTATGAATGGCAGCTTGCGCATTCATCTTCTTTTGCTAAGTAATGATGCATAGAAAAGGTAAACTTCCCCTCGATCCTGGTTTCCAACCAAGGAACTGGTCTTAGTTTCTGATTTGTGCACTTCCCCTCGATCCTGGTTTCCAACCAAGGAACTGGTCTAAGTTTCTGAAATAAACTTCCCCACGATCCTGGTTTCCAACCAAGGAACTGGTCTAAGTTTCTGAAATAAACTTCCCCACGATCCTGGTTTCCAACCAAGGAACTGGTCTTAGTTTCTTTTGTCAATAAACTTTATTGACAAGGGACGCTATTCATAGCGGTTTTCCTCAAACTTCTCGCCGAATTTTCCTGGAGAGATGCCATTTGGCAGAAAAGGTTTTGATGTCAGACTTGCTGGGGAACCCAACGTCTGAGTTGTAGAGTTGCACAAATTTCTTTGTTGGAGACGCCATTTGTCGATTCTACTGGGGAAAGCGAGTCACTTGAGAAACTGCTTCGCTTGGGGATATTGCATCATACTTTTCTCGGGATCTTCCCAGAGAAATGCCATATGATGGGATCCAATTTTGAGGTGCCGATGACCTTTTCATCAGCGGCCTTTTTCGGAGAAACACTGATGTACTGCCGAATCTCTGTTTAAGAGGCTTTCTCTAGGGATTTTCCTTAATCTGGGAAAGCAAGGATATCATCTTCAATGGCGAAGAGTGACATACGTTGAAGGTTCTCTGATGTTTCAGAGGTTCATGTTATCAAAGTGGCCAAGTGCTGAATCTGATCTAGAGATACACTGGTAGCGAGATTGTTCAGACGCGATACTTCCTGACGAGGAAAGAACTGACAAACTCGATTGAGAGGACGGTTATCACGGCAGGATAAGACCGACTCAAGTGATAGTGATGCAATATGAAATGTGAATGCAAATAAAATGCATGATGTATGTATGTCTATGCTGACAAAACAGACGCGACATACAGACTAATAGACGAACACGATTGAATACTCGGCCATCACGGGGCGAAGAAGTACCGTTGGTTCAAAATAGCAATTCCACCTTGCTTAGGAGAGATAGTCCCTGTTGGGAGCTATGTTGATCGGGCTTAGAAGATGAGAACTCGGCCGAAGCATGTCAGACGAAACAAGGTCTCTGACACAGTTGATCCCTCCTTCAGGCGTACTGGTTTAAAAGGAGTACTTTGATTCTGCACTTTGAGGCTCAAACGCCTTTGGAACCGCAACCGACGTTCTTTCGATGTTCACAGTCAAAAGAAATGCCATCTTTAATTTAAAAGCAGAAAAAGTTTTAACAAGTAAATTCATTTTGTTTCATTTCAAGTAAGAAACAAAATAAGAATTACAAACAAAAGCACAAGGGCTCAAATTTTATTGATTAGATGGAGATCAGCCAAACGCGTGATTCCAAAGAGTATATACAAAGTTTGAAAATGGTAATTTACTGGGAAAAGGGCTACGTTGAAACATAACGACCACTATCCTTCTACCAACTTTGAGTTCGGGACATCTTGAGCTTCCGTCGAAGATGACCGTTGTCTGGAGCTTTCCTCCGATGGATGATGTAACTGTTGCTGAGGGACTTGCCTCTGTTGAACATAGTTACTTGCCATTATCCCTAATTTTTTCCTGGATTGTACTATGATGTTTCCAATCCACCAGGATGATTTTTTTTCCATGTCTCTAACTTTTAACTGGACCGCCCTTTTGGGTTTTCAGTCCACCGAGACATTTTATTATTTTTTTAGGCGAAGTATTTCTTGACTACATCAACATTCGTGGGGTAGGCAAATTCCTCTCCGTCCATGGTTGCAAGTCTCAAGGCGCCGCCTGAGAAAGCTTTCGTGACCACATAAGGGCCATCATAATTTGGGGTCCATTTGCCCCGAGTATCAGTGAGAAATGATTGTATCTTCTTGAGCACGAGGTCTCCTTTTCTGAAGACACGAGGTCTGACCTTTTTGTCAAACGCCTTCTTCATTCTTTGTTGATACAACTGACCGTGGCATAGTGTCGTGATTCGCTTCTCTTCGATCAGGTTCAGTTCGTCGTGTCGACTTTGACACCACTCAGCTTCGGTGAGCTTAGCTTCCATCAATACTCGGATTGACGGGATCTCTACTTCTATGGGGAGCACTGCTTCCATGCCATACACTAGAGAGAAAGGGGTAGCCCCCGTTGAAGTGCGGACAAATGTACGATAACCGTGAAGAGCAAAGGGTAGCATCTCGTGCCAATCTTTGTAGGTTACAACCATCTTCTGAACAATCCTCTTAATGTTCTTGTTAGCCGCTTCTACCGCTCCGTTCATTTTGGGTCGGTAGGGAGATGAGTTATGGTGTTCGATCTTGAACTCTGCGCACAACTCATTCATCATCTTGTTGTTCAAGTTAGATCCATTATCCGTAATGATCTGGCTTGGAACACCATAACGGCAGATGATATTGTTTTTGATAAATCAGACCACCACTTGTCGGGTTACATTAGCGTACGACGCTGCTTCGACCCACTTGGTGAAGTAATCAATGGCTACAAGGATGAACCGATGTCCGTTTGAAGCCTTAGGTTCAATCAAGCCAATCATGTCGATTCCCCATATGGAAAAACGCCACGGGGAAGAGAGAACTTTGAGATGCGTTGGCGGTACATGAATTTTGTCGTCGTATATCTGACACTTGTGACACCTCCTCATGTACTTGTAGCAGTCGGATTCCATGGTCAACCAATAGTACCCTGCTCTTAGAATTTTTCTCTCCATTGTGTGTCCGTTGGCATGAGTGCCAAAGGATCCTTCATGAATTTCTTTCATAAGCATGTCTGCTTCTGGTCTGTCTACGCATCGGAGCAAGACCATGTCGAAATTTCTCTTATAAAGAGTGTCACCGCTCAGGAAGAAGCTTCCAGCTAGCCTTCTGAGGGTTTTCCTGTCTTTTCTGAGTGCCCCAGGTGGGTACTCTTGTTTCTGAAGGAAGCATTTGATATCATGATACCAAGGTCTGTCGTCTATGACTGCTTCAATCACGAAGATGTAGGCGGGCCGTTCAAGGCGCATAACGTCAATCTTAGGTAGGTTATTCCATTGGCCTACGCTAATCATGGAAGAGAGAGTGGCTAGAGCATCAGCCATGTGATTCTCATCACGAGGGATGTGATGAAAGTCAACTCTGTTGAAGAAGGGTAGCAACCTTCTTGCGTAGTGTCATACCCTAATTTTTGACCCTAAGATTTTTGTTTTTGTTTCGCATTCTCTTTACAGCATGACATGCATTTCATCTCGCATATGGCCTAAAATATTAGTCGGAATAATTTCTCGGATTTACAGACAGACTGGTCAAATTGAATTTCAGCAGTGCGTAAAATCAGTGGACGAAAAATTTTAAAATCGAACTTACAGACATCAATTATATTATTCTACGGTTCGCGTAGTTTAACTTGGCGTGTTCGTTTTAATTTTTCGACAATTTTTCGTCGTATTTTGATCAAGTTGAGTATTTTTACGAGTCAAAATTTATTTTAAAATCTGACCAAATGTTGTATTTTTCTGAGTCATATATTTCGTACTGATCTATTTTAGTGTACTCGATTTATTTTTTTCGGTCACTTGGGCGTCCGATTTTTATTTATTTGGGTTCTGCTTATTTTTACAATTTTTGTTTAATAAATAAATAGGCTAATTAGTATTTTATTTTAATTTTATTTTTAATAGCTTTTATTTATTTTAGATTTAACTAATGTTAAGAATAAATAAGTAGTGATTAACATTTTATTTAAAGTTTATCTTAAATTTTTATTTTTTAATAAATGAATAGGTTTTAGTTTCTATTTTAAATTTATTATTTAAAATCTATTTTATTTTAATATTATTTTATTTAGGCTTCAAAATGGATATTAGGCCCAATTAAAAATTAACCCTAATTTAATCCTTATAAATAGACATAGTAGCATTGCTGAGAAAAAAAAAAGACGGAGACACGGCACGGCGGGTATACTTTGTTTTGTATTGTTCACGTGCGGTTTTATTATATATATATGCTTACTGTTCTTTTTATCCTACTGCATATACATGTTTGATAATGATTTTTACTATTTTTTCTTGTGTAAATATATAACCACTTGCCGTTTGACCTTGTTCGGTATCCGATCTGCTACCATATCTTTAGAAGCTGCATGTGAGGTTTTTATTATTATATATATCAATGTGTGATCCCCATACTGTAACTAACATACCTGCAGGTGAGGTTTTTATTATTATATATATTGATGCATGATCATTATACTATAACTAACATGTGCAATTCTCATACCAGCGATTTCCACACTGTTGTATAACCGGCGTTTGCGATTTCACGTATATATATTCATTGCTAAAGTTAACATGTGTGTTATTTATAATTAACAATTTGATATAACTTGCACGAACATATATAATAATTAACATCCTTACTATATCATGTAATATTCTTGTTAATAATTAACGATTTGATGTAACATTTTAATATATCCAAATTACAAAAAATATATATCATGTGCATTATTTATAATATACTTTAATATATAACATTCTAATATATATGATAATATACATAACATGTTATTTTATTGTAAAGATAATATATCTTATTTTAATATAATATAATATAGTTTGGGTTTAATTTATATATATTTTGTTAATTCTTTTTTTATTATTATTATACTGTTCGGATCAAATTATGTCGATACGATATTCGCATATTTGTGTATATGATGCGTGACATTGGGGTTTAATTCGATTTGGTTGCAATGATCGCATTTCGCGTTAGCAACATTATTGTTTTAAAAACGTTTTAAAATTTATTTTTCTATGCATTTTTTTTCGCACGATTTCGATCCGATTGCGATGATCACGTTGAGTGTAGCAAACCATTTGTCGATTTTCATCGATTTTTTTATGCGGATCTATATTTGTTTATTCGTTGCATTTCGATTTTGGAGTTAAAATCTAATTTAACTTTCGAAAACCGTTTGAGTGCTTATAGTCATTTGCTCAGCTTCTCATAGAGTGATTCCTACATGAATCCACTCTTAGTTAGCTTCAAAGCTAAATTCAGTTGTCATTCGATTTCGGTTGGTTTCGGTCCCGCCTTTACTTGTTTGATATTTCAGTCATTTTCTTACTCCCCATTGATAAAATGTATCCCTCCCCCTCATGTGTAATTATTATTTGTTTTTACCGCCTTTATATCTTTAGATAGATAATTAATAAAAAAACAAAAAAAATAAAATAAAATCAATCTTTCAAAAAAATCAAAGAATTTGGTCAACACCAAGTTCCATTTTCAAAAATATTGGTCAACACCAATTGAACAACCAAACCCAAAGCATTCTTGATCCATATATCAAGTCATACCCCAACTTGTAAGTCGACTGCTTTTTAGCATCGCCATCGACCTAATGCACATACTTGCACCTTTTTTTTTAATTACAGTTTCGTTTACTAGGAGCACCCTTAGGGACTAGGTTTCAACTTAACTTTTTTTTCTCAAAAACCTCGATCCAACGTCGAGCCATCTTCCACCCATGTAAGTCGATTGCTTTCGAGCATCGCCATCAACCTTTGGTCACTAGACACAAAACTAGCACCACTTTGCTAGCACTCTCGTTAAATCTTACAATTAATCGTGTAATATCCAAGGGAAAACCCCATGCATGGTAATCAATTATCGTGCATGGTGCATAACCATTTGCATTTCATACCCCCATATGTTCACACCCTTTAGGATAAGTTCATAGGCAACTTTAGGATAGACTTCCTAAGTTAGTCCCCCTTAAAGTCAATCAAACTTTAGCCTACCAAATTCTCCACACAAGAGAATTAGATGTTAATCATCTCAAAGAAGGGACATACAATCCCATACCCCACAAAATACAAACATTTTCAAAACTGTGGTGGTTTTCTTAAGATGATGACTCATCTTCTCTCCTAAACCTTTAAACATTTTAGTATCCTTAATAAGGAACTATAAGTGCTCTGATTCCCTCCTTACAGGATATGTAGGCACAAGATACGATATCTTGTCGTGCACACTTAGGATTAAAAATAATAAATCACCTACCCTTAAACCCTTAGCAAAACAGATAACAAATAACATAAAATAAAATCAAGAGGTTCCTGTAGAGTACTACAGATATCTAGGATGCTAACACCTTCCCTAGGTATAACCAACCCCCAAACTTAGAATCTTAGTGCATTTGCATTGCATTGTGGGAATTCGGTTTTTCTCCCTTCCCTTGGATAAAATCAAAGACCGGTGGTGACATGAAAAATGCGATCCTAGTTAACAAATAACTATGGTATCCAATTTTCACCGCGACACGTAGTCTTTGTAAGGAATCAATCCTGATTGGTATGTGTTCCAATCTCCTATGATCTGATTGATAACCAAGGCTGAATCGCCGTATACGTCCAAGTTCTTGATCCTTAAATCAATTGCTTCTTCGAGACTCATAATACAAGCTTCGTATTCGGCCTCGTTGTTCGTACATTTGAACATAAGTCTGGCAGTAAAAGGAATCTGGGTACCCTGAGGGGTAACAATGATTGCCCCAATTCCGTTTCCATAATGATTAACTGCTCCGTCAAAGATAAGTCCCCATTGGGAACCTGGTTCTGGCCCTTCACTGGGTAACGGTTCATCGTAATATTTCATTTTTAGATACATGACATCTTCGTCTGGGAAGTCAAACCCGATTGATTCCTGATCGTCAATCGGTTGATGAGCCAAATGATCGGCTAAAATACTTCCTTGAACGACTTTCTGAGCGTGGTACTCTATGTCATATTCTGATAGTAACATCTGCCAACGGGCAATCCTTCCCGTGAGAGCAGGCTTTTCAAATACGTACTTGATTGGATCCATCTCGGAGACCAACCAAGTAGTATGACGAATCATGTATTGGCGAAGACGTTTGGCTGCCCAAGCCAAAGCGCAGCAAGTTTTCTCGAGCATCGTGTACCGAGTTTCGCAGTCGGTGAACTTCTTGCTTAGATAGTAGATGGCAGACTCTTTCCTTTTGGTTTCGTCTTGTTGGTCAAGTACACATCCCATTGAGTCCTCTAGGACTGTGAGGTAAATGATCAGTGGTCTTCCTTCCACTAGAGGTGATAGAATCGGCGGATTCAACAGATATTCCTTAATACTGTCGAAGGCGGTTTGGAAGTCTTCTGACCAAACGCAATCCTGGTTCTTTTTCAGTAATTTGAAAATCGGCGCACATGTGGCGGTCATAAGGAATATGAATCTGGAGATGTAGTTCAAACGTCCCAGAAATCCTCTGACTTGTTTTTCATTTTTCGGAGAAGGCATTTCTCGAATGGCCTTGACCTTGTCAGGATCAACCTCAATTCCTTTCTGGATGACGATGAACCCTAGTAGTTTCCCTGAACGGACACCGAAGGTGCACTTGTTGGGATTCAAGCGGAGCTTAAATTTTCTTAAACGTTCGAACAATTTTGACAGATTGTTCAACGTGCCCATCCTCTGTTTTTGATTTTGCAATCAAATCATCGACATATACCTCGATTTCCTTGTGTATCATGTCATGCAACAGAGTAGTCATGGCCCTTTGATAGGTTGCCCCGACATTCTTCAAACCGAACGGCATCACCTTGTAACAAAAGGTACCCCATGGGGTAATGAACGAAGTTTTCTCCATGTCTTTCGGTGCCATTTTGATCTGGTTATAGCCTGAGAATCCATCCATGAAGGAGAAAACTTTGAACTTTGTTGTGCTGTCTACCAGCATGTCAATGTGTGGCAAAGGGAAGTCGTCCTTTGGACTAGCCTTGTTCAGATCCCTGTAGTCAACACACAATCTGACTTTTCCGTCCTTTTTAGGAACGGGTACGATGTTGGCTAACCATTGAGGATATTCAGATGTAGCGAGGAAACCCGCGTCAATCTGTTTCTGTACCTCTTCTTTGATTTTGATGGCCATGTCCGGGTGAGTGCGTCTCAACCTTTGCTTTACTGGCGGACATTCCGATCTCAACGGTAAGTGATGTTCCACGATGCTGGTATCTAACCCAGGCATGTCCTGATAGGTGTAGCGAGCGATTTTTTGGACGTGCTTGGGAGGCACAACCGCTCTTCGGTGTTACTACTACAGCCCGATTCATTTTTTATCCTATTAAAGCTGATGAAGGAAGGGAAATAGATGTCTCCAACTAACCCTGCTTGCATACTGAGTTTGGACAGCGGTTTGTTCGGTTACAGATGCCTCAAAGATTCGGGGACTTACTCAGGTTATCTGTTCAATGAGATGTTTAGGATGTTAGGACTGATCGCTTTTCTGATAGATACGTGAAAGTATGGGATTTTGGGTTTTTATTTAGTGTGCTCGCTAAGATCTTTTCTTTCGATCTTATGCCTACGTATTCCCGTTTACCAAAACAGGGAAATCAGAGCGTTCGTAGTTCCTCCTATTCTATGGGAGGAAATGGTGTTTTGGTGTCTTGTTCAAAGCCCAAGACGTGAAGCGAAAGGTTGTTTGTATCTTGTTCAAAGCCCAAGATGTGAAGCTGAAAAGGTCTCAACTTTAGAGAGAGTTTGTCATCTCTAAAGAGGGATGAAGGAGAATTACTTTAACTGGGATACGCGGATCCGAGCAATGCTATAATTTCCGAAGAAAGGGGTTTTAACCTGAAGGAGAAGACTTTAACTCAGTATAGAGCAACGCCATCTTTCCTTTGGAATTCCTCATGCTAAAAGAAGGACAGTGGCATGGATATAGATGATCCAGAGGCTTGCCGCTTACAGCGATTAGATGAAAGGGAAGGAGTTGTTAATGCTTGAGTACTGTGAACGAGGCACAGGTTTGATGTTAAAAGGTTGATTGGATCAACCAGTAGTTTTCTTATACAAAGCCCAAGAGGAGTCTAATTTCTGCTAGGGAAAAATCATTATACAAAGCCTAAGAGGAGGCTAATTTCCGCTAGGGAAAAATCATTATACAAAGCCTAAGAGGGGGCTAATTTGTGTCTCGTACAAAGCCCGAGAGAGAGGCTAAAAGGGTTCGACCCAGTGGGGGATATTATTATACAAAGCCCAAGAGGAGGCTAAAAGGGTTGACTCAGCTGGAGAATCTTTTATAGCTCGTATGAAGCCCGAGATGGAGGCTGAAAAGAGAGTTTGACTCTTGCTTATGGAATTTATATCTCGTACGAAGCCCGAGATGGAGGCAAAAGGGTGATTGACTCAACGAGGGAGTCTTTTGTGTCTCATACAAAGCCTGAGAGAGAGACTAAAAGGTTTTGACTCTACAGGGGAATCTTTTATACTCAACAAGAGAGTGTTTTTTGTATCTCGTACAAAGCCCGAGATGGATGGCTAAAATTTGTTTGGCTCAATAAGAACCTTTTTGTATCCCGTATAAGGCCCGAGATGGAGGCTGAAAAAGGTTTGCTCCGCTGGCGAGAATCATTTGTATAAAGCCCAAGAGGAGGCTATCTGCTGGTGACTGTTGTAGTTAAGTGACAGGTCCAGTATACTGATTTTTAAAGAGAAAATCATTTCTTATATGAGCAACACTGTACTCATGGGTTTGATCTGAGGATCGGGATTGTTCCCTATTCTTTAAGGAAAGGGGAAATCCAAAGGGTATTGAGATTGTCCGAGTCTACAGGTTTCTTCCTATCTAACGAAAGGGTTACTTGAGAATGTCTTTGAGACTCAAGGAAAATAGACTGTCCAAGTCTAGAGTTTTATCTTTGTACTATGCTTTGAGAAACAGTAGTAGACTCTGGAAAGGACTTCTCTATAAAGATTACTAAGTTCTGTTCCTATACCTCTAGGAAGTCGACGGGACAATTTGTACGAAGCCCAAGAGGAGGCTGGAAACTTTGAAGAAGCCGATCGGTCCTTGTACTAAGCCCAAGAGAAGGCTATCATTCCCGGAGGAAGAGATCATTATACGAAGCCTAAGAGGAGGCTGGGTTGCTTATAGGAAGCCTGTGGGTCCTTGTACAATGCCCAAGAGGAGGCCGATGCTTTTAAGAAGCCCGTGGGTCCATCATCTCCTTTCCATTAGGAGAGATAACTCTTTTAAAGATAAAAACCACTGGTAAACGTGCGAGGTTTACTATCCAGCGACTTTTAACTTTTAAAGAGGGTTCCTTAGTTAAGGTCCAAGATTATGACCGTAGTGGGTCCCCAAACCTCGAGACATTCAAGGCAAGCTATTCACAAGGAATAGATCGAGTCAGGAACGTTCGAGAATTTGGAAAAAACTCAAAGATGCCATTCACGGAGAATATATTCATCTTGGGGAGTAGAGTTTCTTGACGATTCCTAAGGAGGACAGCCGAAGAGAAGACTGTATCTGGTGCTCCTATTGGGGATCTAGGTGTCTATTTCTACGAATAAACGAAACGGCTTTACCTAGTTCTAGACGTAGTTGTCGGGGAAACTCAAAACATCTATACTATTATTACACAGTTGATATGAGTTTATGAAAGGAGACTTACAGTGAGCAGCCCCACAATACAGTTTATATTATATGAAAGCAGTAAATGAAAGCGATAACCACTTACTCGGTTGTAGAGCTTCCATGCTGTTTGGTTAGTTGTTCAACAAAGAAAGATTGAAAACAACAGTATATTCAAAATCAAAGGAGAAAGTGCTTTGAAAAAGAAAGATTTGGGGCTTACAGCTCAAGGAGAGGCCCAGGGTTTTACCAGTGATTGCACTGTTGAATTTGTACAGAGGGTCTTACACAAGTGACTGTGGCCCAAAAAGATTTTTCTGTACGAAGGGATGGGTCTTACACTCTCTCAAGAGGCCCAAAAAGTTTTTTAAAGAAGAAGAGTGGGGCTTATAACACGAGGGTAGGCCCAGTTGACTTTTAAAAAAATGGCGATCGCGCCGAGGTTTCTTTTAACGCAGAGGGACTTATACAATAAGTGAGACCCAAAATGGTTTTGGTTAAAAGGGGATTGGGTCTTACACTCTAATAGAGGCCCAAAGTGTTTAAATAAAAGAAATGGGTCTTACTACTCGAGGGTAGGCCCAGATGATTTTTTGAAAAGGCGACGATCGCGCCGTTTGTTTTTTTACGGTATCGGGACTGATACAATAAGTGAGGCCCAAAATGATTTGGTCAAAAAAAGGATTGGGTCTTACACTCTATTAGAGGCCCAAGGAGTGTTTTGAAAATGATTTAAGAGGGTTGAATTAATCCAAAACCCTAATTTATTTCCAAAAATGTATTTAATTGAATAAAAATTCAATTAAATTGATAAAAAATTGTTTAACACATGGGAAACAAATTGTGATCTTGGATTAATGTTTCAAAAATTAAGTATTGACCTACAAAATAATTAGAAAGCATTAAAAGTTGCAAAATCAATGTGGAAATAATATTTCAAATGTTAAAAACAATTAAAATATTAATTCTTTGCAAAAATATCAATTATATAAAATAAATAATATTTTTGGGATTTTTTGGTAAAATAAAATATTTTAACATTTTTGTGAATTATTAAAAAAAGAATCAACTCAAAATCATTAAAACTCAGAGAGAAATTAATTTTTGAATCAATTAAACAAAATCACAAATTTCAAATATTCAAATTTATGAAAAATGGCGCCAAGAAGAGCTGAAGAACACGCGCGTGTTCTGGGATTCTCAGATTTGCATTTTCTATCCAATCTCACTGAATACGTAATCATATCATGCAATCCAAATATCATTATGCTCGTCTCAACCTCACGATCATGTCTATGTACTTTAATTTCATTTAAATTAAACATACAACAAGAAATCACGAAGAAACCTCAAGAACCCTAATTTCTGCATGAAGGCTAGGATTTTTGATACACGATTCAAACAATGCAATTAATTGAGGGAAAACATTCCATGCATGATTATGAACATATGGCCAAATTATTGTGCGAGGAAATATGCATAGATTGAGAGATGACCAAGCTTAGGCTTACCTCCAAGTCGTGACAGCAAGAGCAAATTGATTTCTGAGCTGAAGGTGTTACAGATGAGTTGTGATGATCTGAACAGCTTCCCTACACCCTATGGAGTGTGTTTGAATGCTTGGAGTTAATGGAAATTGGCTGGATCACTTCATGGCATCTCAGCTGCAACTTGATTGGAAGTTTGAGCAACCAGCTGGTGATTTTGTGAAATCTGTGTTCCAGATGTTATGTGAGTGTTTGGATCACTTCTATATGATGTATGTTAGGTGTGTGAGTGATTGGTTTGATTGGAATTGCTCTCAAACTCAAAACCCGATAGTGACTTTCCTTTGAAGGCAAAATTGGAGTGAAAGAAGAGATTTTGAGGAAAGCATCTGTTAGATGGCTTTGGTGTACTCAAACTGAAAACAAGTGAGCTCTATTTATAGTAGAGCAAGTTTGTTTTGGCTGTAATTGTGAATGGCAACTGCAGCAGGTGTTTCCTCAATGTTGGCCAATGAAAATGCAAGTCTCCTCTAGCCATTGACTAGAGGTTAGGGCACAGGGCTGTGGTTCCCTTGGTCTTGGATAAGTCTTGACTGATTTCAGATGAGAATGGCTCAGTCCATGCCACCTTGATGGTTCCATTGAATGCCTCATTCCAAATTTGGAGTCTTGTCCCTATTTTGGCAACTCTAGGTTCAACATGCTATTCCTTGTTCCTTGGACCTTGGAGGCTTGGCTCAGTGATTGTCCCCTTTGGATTCAATCCTCAGAGATGTCCAAGTGGATAGGAACTTTTGAAATTGGCTGATTTTGGAAAATCGAGCCAAAATGCAAATTCTGCCTTGCTTTGACAGATTTCAGCAAGGCAACTTGCCAATGTTGTATCTAATGATGTAGGTTGAATTTGGCAATGTTCTTGGCCATTTTGGAAAGCCGTTACATGATACAACAACTGTTTGAACAAGTTTGGTTTTGATCTCTTTTGATTCCAAGTGAAAAATCCCCCTACATTTGGCAAAAAGTGAAGGCAAATTCTGACTTAGTGAAAATTTCACTAAGTGTTGGAAAAAGTGACATTTTCACTTTTCAGCCACTTTGATCACTCCATAACTCAAAATCCTTAATGAATTGGAATGAGTTGTAGTTGAAGCTTTTGTAGATGATAATGAGGTCTACAAATCAAGCTTTGGATGGAAAAAATTGGCCTTGTGGTTTAGGAGTTATGGTCCTCCAAAGTTGGTACCCTAGCCACTTTATTTTTAACTTAGAAAAATTTCTAAGTTTTTATGGTTACCCCTTTTACAAGTTATCTCACTTTCTTTGATTTTTCTTGATGAATGATGATTCAAATCATACATTAACATCATTTTAGGGTTAAAAATCCATTTTGGTGAAAAATCTCAAAAAGTCAAAGTTGACTTTTTGTGCACAGTTGACTTTTTGTCAGATGAATTCCAAACTGTGCAATTCTTCAGGAAATCATGTCCTTGACCTAAATCAAACTTGATGGACATGTTCCATGGGTGTCATAGGGTATATTGAATCAAGTCTTAGGGCTTGGGAGCATGTCCAGGTCAAAAGTCAAAGTTACAGTTGACTTTTCTCGCGAAACCCTAATTGTGGTGCAGATGAAAATGAAACTTGTTGCTCAAGCTTCTTGGATCAATCCATTGTTCCAAATGGATCAATATAGTATATCAAAGACCCTCAAATCATGTCTTGAGGTCTTAGCTCATGGTTTGTCCCAAAAGTCAACTTAGGGGTGAATTAGGCCAAGAAACCCTAATTCCTGATTTTTGATGTATGCATCCCCTGAGGAAAAATTGACTTGATGATTGGGTTCATGAGGTTACATGAAGTATATTAGGTTATGTTTTGGATCATTGGCTTGTGCCCAGATGAAAGTTTTCATCTGGAGGCCCTGGGCGATCAAAACCCTAATTTGGTGACACAGTCGATCTGGAAGCTTGATCCACCTAGAAGGGAGCAGCTTTGTGCTTAATCCTTGAAGTGGGAGTCCTTTGGATCCATTGTGGATGTTTGAGAGGTTAGACAAGTTGAAGATCATGTCATTCCTTGATTGATCTTTTATCTAAGCTCTAAGAGGGCTTGAAACCCTAAATCCGATTGTAGTGAATGCTCAATAATTCCTTGAGGAGATTGATGAGGCATGATGATTCATCCATATTGTGATGATGATTTGTACAATGATGGGAAACTTTAGTGGTCAAAATTTGGGGTATGACAAATGCCCCTATTTAATCTTCTTGGACCCAAAGGCGTGAATGACGAAAATATTCGAGCATTCGGGGTGCAAGAGGATTAAATATCGGAATATCCTAAATTTTGATGGCTATGAATGGCAGCTTGCGCATTCATCTTCTTTTGCTAAGCAATGATGCTTAGAAAAGGTAAAACTTCCCCTTGATCCTGGTTTCCTACCAAGGAACTGGTCTTAGTTTCTGATTTGAACTTCCCCTCGATCCTGGTTTCCTACCAAGGAACTGGTCTTAATTTCTGAAATAAACTTCCCCTCGAACCTGGTTTCCTACCAAGGAACTGGTCTTAGTTTCTGAAATAAACTTCCCCTCGATCCTGGTTTCCTACCAAGGAACTGGTCTTAGTTTCTTTTGTCAATAAACTTTATTGACAAGGGACGCTATGCGTAGCGGTTTTCCTCAAACTTCTCATCGAATTTTCCTGGAGAGATGCCATTTGACGGAAAAAGTTTTGATGTCAGACTTGCTGGGGAACCCAACGTCTGAGTTGTAGAGTTGCACAAACTTCTCTGTTGGAAACGCCATTTGTCGATTCTACTGGGGAAAGCGAGTTTCCTGAGAAACTGCTTCGCTTGGGGGTCTTGCATCATACTTTTCTTGGGATCTTCCCAGAGAAATGCCATATGATGTGATCCAATTTTGAGGTGCCGATGACCTTTTCATCAGCGGCCTTTCGGAGAAATACTGATGTACTGCCGAATCTCTGTTTAAGAGGCTTTCTCTGGAGATTTTCCTTAATCCGGGAAAGCAAGGATATCATCTTCAATGGCGAAGAGTGACATCTGTTGAAGGTTCTCTGATGTTTCAGAGGTTCAAGTTATCAAAGTGGCCGAGTGCCGACTCTGATCTAGAGATACACTGGTAGCGAGATTGTTCAGACGAAGCAATTCCTGACGAGGAAAGAACTGACAAACTCGATTGAGAGGACGGTTATCACTAGGGGACAAGACCGACTCAAGTGATAGTGATGCAATACGAAATGCGAATGCAATTAAAATGCATGATGTATGTATGCTTATGCTGACAAAACAGACACGACATACAGAGTAAAAGATAAACACGACTGAATACTCGGCCATCGCGGGGCGAAGCAGTACCATTGGTTCAAAATAGCAATTCCACCTTGCTTAGGAGAGATAGTCCCTGTTGAGAGCTATGTTGATCAGGCTTAGGAGATGAGAACTCGGCTGAAAGTATCAAACGGGAAAACCGCATCTGATACAGTTGATCCTTCGATCAGGCGCACTGGCTTAGAAGGAGTACTTTGATTCTGCACTTCGAAGTTTGCTTACTTCTGGAGGAGCGATCGGTGTTCTTCTGACGTTCAACAGTCAAAAGAAAAGTCATCTTTAATTTAAAGCAGAAAAAGTTTTTTAAAAAGTAAATTCATTTTGTTTTATTTCAAGAGTCGCTGATTAAGTTAAACAACGTCGTTCTGTAAAGCTAAAACAAATAAGAATTACAAACAAAAGCACAAGGGCTCAAATTTTATTGATAAGATGGAAATCAGCCAAACGCGTGATTCCAAAGAGTATATACAAAGTTAGAAAATGGTAATTTACAGGGAAAAGGGCTACGTTGAAACATAACGACCACTATCCTTCTACCGACTTTGAATTCTGGGCATCCTGAGCTTCCGTCGAAGATGACCTTTGACTAGAGTTTTCCTCCGATGGGTGATGTAACTGTTGCTAAGGGACTTGCCTCTGTTGAACATAGTTACTAGCCATTATCCCTAACTTTTGCCTGGATTGTACTATGAGATTTCCAATCCACCGGGATGATTTTTTCATGTCTCTAACTTTTGCCTGGACCGCCCTTTCGGGTTTTCAATCCACCGAGACGTTTATTTTTTTAGTTTAGGCGAAGTATTTCTTGACTACATCAACATTCGTGGGGTAGGAAAATTCCTCTCCGTCCATGGTTGCAAGTCTCAAGGCACCGCCTGAGAAAGCTTTCGTGACCACATAGGGGCCATCATAATTCGGAGTCCATTTGCCTCGCGAATCAGAGAGAAATGATTGTATCTTCTTGAGCACGAGGTCTCATTTCCTGAAGACACGAGGTCGGACTTTTTTGTCGAACGCCCTCTTCATTCTTTATTGATACAACTAACCGTGGCATAGTGCCGTGATTCGCTTCTCTTTGATCAAATTCAGTTCGTCGTGTCGACTTTGACACCATTCAACTTCGGTGAGCTTAGCTTCCATCAATACTCGGATTGACGGGATCTCTACTTCTATGGGGAGCACTGCTTCCATGCCATACACTAGAGAGAAAGGGGTAGCCCCTGTTGAAGTGCGGACAGATGTGCGATAACCGTGAAGAGCAAAGGGTAACATCTCGTGCCAATCTTTGTAGGTTACAACCATCTTTTGAACGATCCTCTTGATGTTCTTGTTAGCCGCTTCTACCGCTCCGTTCATCTTGGGTCGGTAGGGAGATGAGTTATAATGTTCAATCTTGAACTCTGCGCACAACTCTTTCATCATCTTATTGTTCAAGTTAGATCCATTATCAGTAATGATCTGGCTTGGAACACCATAACGACAGATGATATTGTTTTTGATAAATCGGACCACCACTTGTCGGGTAACATTAGCGTACGACGCTGCTTCGACCCACTTGGTGAAGTAGTCAATGGCTACCAGAATGAACCGATGTCCGTTTGAAGCCTTAGGTTCAATCAAACCAATTACGTCGATCCCCCATATGGAAAAAGGCCATGGGGAAGAAAGAACTTTGAGATACGTTGGCGGTACATGAATTTTGTCAGGGTATATCTGACACTGTGACACTTCCTCATGTACTTGTAGCAGTCGGATTCCATTGTCAACCAATAGTACTCGGCTCTCAGAATTTTTCTCGCCATTGTGTGTCCGTTGGCATGAGTGCCAAAGTATCCTTCATGAATTTCTTTCATAAGTATGTCTGCTTCTGGTCTATCTACGCATCGGAGCAAGACCATGTCAAAGTTCCTCTTATAAAGAGTGTCACCGCTCAGGAAGAAGCTTCCAGATAGCCTTCTGAGGGTTTTCCTGTCTTTTCTGAGTGCCCCAGGTGGGTATTCTTGTTTCTGAAGGAAGCACTTGATATCGCGATACCAAGGTTTGTCGTCTATGACAGCTTCGATCGCGAAGATGTAGGCGGGCCGTTCAAGGCGCATAATGCCAATCTTAGGTAGGTCATTCCATCGACCTACGCTAATCATGGAAGAGAGAGTGGCTAAAGCATCAGCCATGTGATTCTCACCACGAGGGATGTGATGAAACTCAACTCTGTTGAAGAAGGGTAACAACCTTCTTGCATAGTCTTTGTAAGGAATCAATCCTGATTGGTATGTGTTCCAATCTCTTGTGATCTGATTGATAACCAAGGTTGAATCGCCGTATACGTCCAAGTTCTTGATCCTTAAATCAATCGCTTCTTCGAGACCCATAATACAAGCTTCGTATTCGGCCTCGTTGTTCGTACATTTGAACATAAGTCTGGCAGTGAAAGGAATGTGGGTACCCTGAGGGGTAACAATGATTTCCCCAATTCCATTTCCATAATGATTAACTGCTCCGTAAAAGATAAGTCCCCATTCGGAACCTAGTTCTGGCCCTTCACTGGGTAGCGGTTCATCGCAGTCTTTCATTTTTAGATACATGACATCTTCGTCTGGGAAGCCAAACCCGATTGATTCTTGATCGTCAATCGGTTGATGAGCCAAATGATCGGCTAAAATACTTCCCTTAACGGCTTTCTGAGCATGGTACTCTATGTCATATTCTGATAGTAGCATCTGCCAACGGGCAATTCTTCCCGTGAGAGCAGGTTTTTCGAAAACATACTTGATTGGATCCATTTCGGAGATTAACCAAGTAGTATGACGAATCATGTACTGGCGAAGACGTTTGGCTGCCCAAGCCAAAGCGCAGCAAGTTTTCCCAAGCATCGTGTACCGAGTTTCGCAGTCGGTAAATTTCTTGCTCAGATAGTAAATGGCAGACTCTTTCCTTTTGGTTTCGTCTTGTTGGCCAAGTACACATCCCATTGAGTCCTCAAGGACTGTGAGATAAATGATCTGTGGTCTTCCTTCCACTGGTGGTGACAGAATCAGTGGATTCAACAGGTATTCCTTAATACTGTCGAAGGCATTTTGGCAGTCTTCTGACCAAACACAATCCTGGTTCTTTTTCAGTAATTTGAAAATCGGCGCACACGTGGCGGTCATAAGGAATATGAATATGGAGATGTAGTTCAAATGTCCCAGGAATCCTCTGACTTGTTTTTCAGTTTTCGGAGAAGGCATTTCTTGAATGGCCTTAACCTTGTCAGGATCAACTTCAATTCCTTTCTGGCTGACGATGAACCCTAGTAGTTTCCCCGAACGGACACCGAAGGTGCGCTTGTTGGGATTCAAGCGGAGCTTGAATTTTCTTAGACGTTCGAACAATTTTGACAGATGTTCAACGTGCTCACTCTCTGTTTTTGATTTTGCAATCAAATCATCGACATATACCTCAATTTCTTTGTGTATCATGTCATGAAACAGAGTGGTCATAGCCCTTTGATAGGTTTCCCCGACATTCTTCAAACCGAACGCATTACCTTGTAACAAAAGGTACCCCATGTGGTAATGAACAAAGTTTTCTCCATGCCTTTCGGCGCCATTTTGATCTGGTTATAGCCCGAGAATCCATCCATGAAGGAGAAAACTTTGAACTTTGTTGTGCTGTCTACCGGCATGTCAATGTGTGGTAAAGGAAAGTCGTCCTTTGGACTAGCCTTGTTCAGATCTCTGTAGTCAACACACATTCTGACCTTTCCGTCTTTTTTTGGAACAGGTACGATGTTGGCTAACCATTGAGGATATTCAGATGTAGCGAGGAAACCCGCGTCGATCTGTTTCTGTACCTCCTCTTTGATTTTGATGGCCATGTCCGGGTGAGTGCGTCTCAACCTTTGCTTTACTGGCGGATATTTCGATCTCAATGGTAAGTGATGTTCCACGATGCTGGTATCCAACCCAGGCATGTCCTGATAGGACCAAGCAAACACATCGGGAAATTCTCTGAGAAGCTTTATCAAACCCTCTCTGGCAGTTGGACTGAGCAATGCTCCAATCCTGATTTCTTTTCTCTCTTTTTCCGAACCCAAGTTTACCGTTTCCAACGGCTCTTTGTGACGTTCAATGGACCTTTCCTCTTGTCTGAGTAGTCGGGAGATCTCTTCTGGAATTTCGTTGTCAACTTCTTCTTCAGCCCCAAATACCGGGAACTCAAAGTCGGGAGAAGGCATCGGATCGTATGTTTCAACGGGGTGTAAAACAAGCAATCTGCATGACGTGATGATTCGTGTTTAGAAGAGATAGAGAAAATGCAAGTGTGTGCAGTGTTTTGATTTTACTGCTTGTTTTTTATTTTGAATTGTTTTTAGGATTACCATTTTCTGAAAAAAAACAAAAAGAGAAAACAACAAATAATGCAGAGATTACAGAACGACGTTATTTTATTAATGTACAAGTCGGTTCTTGAAACTACAGCCCTATAAAACAAAACTCTAACGCTTCGGGTAAAGCGAAGAGGGAAAATTTACAGAAAGCGAGCCCTATCAAAACATCCGTTTCACCTGGGCAGGGTGAAAGGCTTAAAGATGGTAATTACTTTGACTGGTGAACGACCCTCGGAACATCGACAGCAACCCACTGGCGGCGAATCCTCGGTGAATCACAAAGTCTGACACCTTCCTTGATTTGTCTTCAGAAATGACGCTGATTTCTGGTGGAGCAGGATCACTGGAATCTGTCTCCCAGGCAGAATTTTCGTAGGAGGATTTCTCTGTTGCATTTTGCAGAGTATTTGTGCTCTCAGCTGCATCTCCCCATCCAGTTGGCTGGATATCTTCGAGCCTGATACGAGAGCTTTCGGGAGCGGTGTACTTGACCATGTAGTCAAATTTTCCACTTGGTTCTCCCAAGGTGTCCCAAACTTCTTTGGAACTGCAGGAGTCATCTCTCTCGATGACGTTGACCTCGGGAAAAACATAGTTGATGAACTCAAGTCCTGCGAACGTTGAGAATTCATCTTCATGTTGAGTAGTTTCTGAATGACCTGAGTGTTGATCCCATGACATGGTGGGGACACAGGTATTCTGTTCAATGACGGTCAGCTGATTATCATTGTTCGGTTAACTCTCTTGCCCCAAATCTCTTGGATAAGGTTGCCACATTGGCAGACCATCCATTGGGCCAAAGTAGGTAGAATCAAAGTTGTCTTTCATCAGAGTGTCTTCCTCTAATGAATTTGGCGGAGCACGACATCCTTCCGGATCACAATCTCCATAGATCATCTCGATATCTGATCTGGGTATAAATATCGGACTCTATGCGGGATAGCAAAATGGCATTTGTGTTTCGTCCTGCGACACATAACCGTCCTTGTTAAGATAGGATTTCCATTCCTCATCTATGTCAAAGGGATCATCTTCATTGATAGCATGGACTACTTGAGTCACTGGTTGGAGGAAGCCTCCACTATGGAAGAAGTTCTGAATGGGATGAAGACTTTCATCGCCAACAGCTGTCTGGGTGCAGGTCGTAGAAAAACCAAGACCCTTCTTTGTTTTATTGTCAATGGGAATGACGAGCTGTCCCCATCCGGTTGTATCGATACTCTCGACCGCTTTGATAGCATCCTTGTACGAGGAAATCGACGTTCCTCCTCCGGATTGATTGTTCTTGCTCACTGACAGTTCTTGGAACTGCGTTCCAATAACCTCCTCAGGTTCTATACCAGCAGATGATGACAAGTTACTCACAAGCAAGGCCTGTTCCCCACAGACTGTGACAAGTTGATCGTTCTGAACGAACTTTAGCTTTTGGTGGAGAGTCGAAGTGACCGCTCCAGCCTGATGTATCCAAGGTCTTCCTAATAAACAACTGTACGTTGCCCGGATGTCCATGACCTGGAAAGTGACTTGGAAAGTATGAGGACCAATAGTTATAGGAAGATCAACTTCGCCGATAACTGCTTTTCTGGATCCGCCGAATGCTTTGACGACGACCTCGCTGATTCTCATCGGAGGGCCTTTGAATGATAATTACATCAAAGTAGACTTCGACATAACATTCAGGGCTGACCCTGTGTCTACCAGTACGCTGGCTAAAGCATCGTCCTGGCAGTTAACTATGATATTGAGCGCCATGTTATGACGGCGACCCTCTTCGGGTAATTCCTCATCACTAAATCCCAAATTGTTGCAGGAAGTGATGTTTGAGACAATGCTATCGAACTGTCTGATTGTTACATCCTGTTCCACAAAGGCCTGCTCTAAGACTTTCTGTAGAGCCTCCCTGTGGGCTTCTGAACTGAGTAACAGTGATAACACCGAGATCTTTGAAGGAGTCTGTAACAGCTGATCAACAATGTTGAATTCACTTCTTTGGATGAGCTTTAGCATCTCATCTTTGTCTTTCGACAGGTCGGGATTACTGGATTGACCGACTGGTGGATCAGGAATTTCTGTCTGAAGTTCCTTTTCTTTGTTGGACTCTCCAACTCCTCGGTTGAAGATTTGACTGCTCCGTGTTACACGACTAACGTCTGCAATATTTACGACGGAGGGTAATGGAATTTCCTTTCCATTCTCAATTGTTGTTGCACCGTATTTGTAAGGGATCGCCTTAGCTGATTCATACGGTAATGGTCCCGGTAGATAGATGACCATTATAAGTAATCTCGATCCGTTCCCGGTTGGGAATTTTGGATTCATCAAGCAAAGGAATGATAGCAAAAACATCCCTGGTCCTGTGATGACCAGAGATCGTGAGGACATCCTCAACTTGCTCAGCAAGGTAGTTCGGCGACCAATTGATGGGTCCAGAACCCGGATATGGACGAATTTCTCCACGATCGACCTGACCCTGAAGAGCTGTTCTCACAAGGTAACACCCTTGGTTACTTGTTGAACAGACGTTACAACTGTCATAGTTGTGTGGGGGCACCTGGCCACGCCCACTTTGAATACAATGTAACCTCACTAGGTTAGCTTCCACTGATCGGACCTCCTGACTTTGACGCCGAGTGGTATTTCTGTTACTGATACTAATCTGCTGAGTATCTTCATCCATATAGATGGGCATCCACCAATGATTTAACAAGTGCTGAAGTGCCTCCTAGACAAGGGTACAACCCCGATCGTTTTCGCAACCCGCTTTACAGCTTTGATAGTCATGCGAGACCAGGAATCTGAGGCGGACCTGCTCAGCATGTAACTCTACCAGGTTGGTATTCATCACGCGAATATCAAAAATCTGAACCATGTTGATTTGATAGGGATTCCTATCATGGTAGTCTTGGATCCATCCAAG
The DNA here is from genome assembly GCA_022829125.1 of Lathyrus tuberosus. NCBI lineage: Eukaryota > Viridiplantae > Streptophyta > Magnoliopsida > Fabales > Fabaceae > Lathyrus > Lathyrus tuberosus. The sequence goes on along the minus strand of JALAZF010000812.1, from coordinate 103,813 downwards.
ATCCATCTGACGCTGGAGGGCCTCTTGTATGAAAGAGCATCCCTGTTTGTTTACCGAGCAAGTCAGACAGGAACTGTAATCGTGCCGCGACAGATTATGATACTGGCTTTGCCTTGAGTGCATCGCCACCAAGTTGACATCCATTGTACGAATATCGTGGTTCTGAATGACATTGGAATTCGTATAGACCATGTTAACTCCACGAACTCTGTGCTCTTGGATCCACCCGAGATCCTTCTGTTCCTGTAGAGCTGCTTGCACTACCGAACATCCTTGATTGTCTTTAGAGCAGATATCACACTGGTGATAGTTATGAGGTGGCACATGGCCATATCCACTCTGTCTACAATGCATCTTGACCAGATTGGTCCTCAATAATAGTACATCATGAATTTGATAGACGTTGTTAGTCTCTTTCTCAATCAGATTGACTTCAGCCTTCTCGTGTTGAGGCAGCGGGTTTGTGAGAACATTAGGATTCGTATCTTTGAACGATAAGAGCCCACCCCTAACAAGCTTTTGTACGTCAGATTTGAAATTGAGGCAATTCTCTAGGTTATGCCCCGATCCTCCTTGATGATAAGGGCATGTCTGATCCACCTTAAACCAAAAAGGCAGATTTTCCGGTACTGTAAGAGGAGACTTAGTCTGAATGTGCCCCTTAGCCAGTAGTAACGGAAATAGCTCTGCGTACGACACGGGTATAGGATCAAACCCTGATGGTCTTTTTGTACGGTTGCTATTGTACTAAGGACGAGCCTGCTGAAGAGGCTGTTGAGTCCTTTGCTGATTAGGTTGGCTCTGCGCAACCTGAGGTTGATACGTAGGAACAGGCTCGGGGCCGATAGCAGGAGTTACCGCTGCTACTGGTTGATAACGACGCCTTTGCTTTCCGAGAGAGATATTCCCAATATCTTGCTCTTTTTTCTTAGGGAGAGCACTACCGTATTTTTTAGTACCACTCGTCGATCCAGTGTCTTTTACCAAACGTCCTTCTCGGACGGCTTCCTCAAGACGTACACCCATACCGACCATCTCGGTGAAATCACTGGGCGCACTGGCGACCATTCGGCCGTAGTAAAATGAGCTCAAGGTCTTTAATAAGATCTTTGTTATCTCTTTTTCCTCAAGAGGTGGACAAATTTGAGCGGCGATTTCACGCCACCTTTGAGCATACTCCTTAAAAGTTTCTTTATCCTTTTGCAACATTGATCTGAGTTGATCTCTGTCGGGTGACATGTCCAAATTGTATTTGTATTGTTGGACGAAGGCAGTGCCAAGATCTCTGAATGTGCCAATCGTGGCACGGTTTAAACCCATGTACCATTTTAAGGCGACACCGGTTAAACTATCCTGAAAGTAGTGAATCAGCAGGTCCTGATTTTCCGTCTGAGTTGACATTCGTCGAGCGTACATCGTCAAATGACTCTGAGGGCAAGAGTTACCCTTGTATATTTCAAAGTCAGGCACTTGGAATTTGTGCGGAACTTTCACATTGGGGACCAGACAGAGGTCTGCGGCGTCCTTTCCAAAAAGATCCTGACCGCGAATGGCTTGCAGTTCCCTCTGCATTTCCAAGAACTGTTCCAGGAATTCATCCATTCGGTCAAACATAGTCTCCTTCTTCCCAGAAGGTATTTGTGGAATCTGTCCTTCCGGGACAAAATGCACCACAGGGGGTGGTACCGTAACTACGGCGTTGAATCTTGGCGCCTCCCGAAGTTTGTAACCTTCAGGAGTCTTTAATATGCCTCTGGCATCTTCGCTTTCCCGAAGTTTGTAACCTTCAGGACCAGCGGCTCCTGCAGAAGTTCCCTGATCTTCAACGATCGGCGGAACATATCCTTCCGGGATATAATTAACAGACATGCCCCAGGGACGATCTTTCGACATCTGATACCTAGGATCAAACTTCTCCACTATGGGCGTCGAGGTGACCTCCGAGATCACAGTCCTTTGTAGCTGAGCTTCTGCCATGGCTTACATGTCGTTACGAAGCTTTCTCATATCCTCTCTCAGAGCGTCGAGCTCTTCTCTCAACTCTCTGTTCTTTTCCTCAAGATCATCCATCTTTTTCTGACGACTGGCCCGAGTATTGTACGAATGAGACAGTTTGACTCTAGAATCGAGACACAAACGTAAGATTCGTAGGTAAGGAGAACACGCGATGCGAGAATGATAAAATGCAATGATTATATTAATTGTTTGTTGATTTAATCAAAATAAACTTCGACAATTAGATTGCAAATATCAAACAGTGGGGAAAACCCCTTTTTATTGAATTCAAAGGATTACAGAAATGGAAATACAGTAGATTACAAGGTACGGAAACAGAAACCTAAACTAATGGATCCTGGTACTTCCTCTTCTTTGACCGGGGCGCTTGGGCCGTTGTCGGGTTGTCATTCCTTTGCCAGGTGAAAGGAGCGAGCAAATTCCTTTGGTCGTCTTGATTCTTTACAGCATGTTACTCTAAAATTTCAATCAGAGCATCCTTCTCTCTCAGTAGTTGTTGTATTTGGATACACTCTATGTTGAGGGTGCGGTACTTGTTCTTCCAAGACCTTCTCTCCTTTTAAACTTTGTTGAGAGTAACCTGAAGCTTTTCAGTTTCCGTCATGAAGTACATGACAGATTCCCTCGGCGGAAGAATTCCGTAACGAGGATAAGGCATTTTTAGCTTGAGAGCTCTAGTTTGTACCCAATGGAGATAAGGCTCCACCGAGACACAGTCTGGTTTTCCTAGAGACTCTCGTCCTTTCTTATGAACGTGCTTCCACGCATGCACTACTTCCATCTTCAGTGCCCTATCGTTTTCTCCTTCCTTGAAGAAAAGACCTTCCAGATGAGCGTTCTACGGAACGAGCCTCATTGTGTATCCAAATTGACGAAGAACCAACACCGGATGGTAGTTGATTCCCCCCTTAATTCCTATGAGGGGTACGTTGGGGAAGTTTCCACAACGATCAATGATCCTGATCCCATCATAAATCTTAATGCACCAATCTATATCAGAGTTGGTAAGAGACATTATCTTCTGCGACCAGCGTAAGACACTCTTGCAATCCCAAAAAGCAGCAGACTTAGGCAAATGGGAGATAAAGCATTTGTAAAGCAAAGGTACACAACATGTGATCTCCCCTCCGCTGTACAAATTTCCTAAGTGCACAGAATGATACCAGTCTGCGAGCAAATTCGGCACAGGGTTTCCAATGAGAAAAACCTTAATAGCGTTGATATCGACGAAATTATTAATGTTGGGAAACAAAAATAACCCGTAGGTGAGCAAGACAAAAATGATTTCGAAAGCAATCTCGTTCCCTATACTAGCGAAGTACAGAGCTTTCTTTGTTAAGAACTGGGCTGGCAAACCTTGTATGCCACCCTTGGTAGTCATGTGAGTCCTGACCTCAGACTCGTCCAAATGGATTGCTCTTGCAATGGTCTGATTCTTTGGAATTTCTTCCAGTCCAGAAAATGGAACTCGATCAGTGATATGTAAATCCAACAGATGAGAATATTCCTCCAGCATTGGTGCTAGATGATAATCCAGGAATGTGAAACAGTGATAAATCGGATCGTAGATTTGAACGAGCCCGTCCATGATTCCCCCAATCACATGGACTCTTAACAGTGGTAGCAAACCACCGTGCTTAGCTCTGAAAGCCTCTGGGTTACTGATCATCCTCGCTAACCTTCTCAAATCCTCAAGCTTTGGAACCTTGAAGGTATACTGGTGAGTTCTCCTTCTACCGAAATCCATCGGTGCAATCCTTTTCTCTGATATTTGCAATCACAGTCTTAGTTTAATTTGAAAAACAGAGAGACAAGTAAAGAAGTTTTTTTTTTTTTAATGTTTTAATGTTTTTTAGATGAATGCATGAATGCAGCACACAAAAACATAGAAAAAACATGGGGTCAGAGGGTCGTTGTCATGAAGTCAAGGCTCTACCCATCCCCAAAGGTTTACTAAGGTGATTTTTGTACCTGTGCTCATTATCATTAGCTCCTCCCAGGAAGGAAGACAACAAGCGGATCGCCAGCGAGTTGTGTGCAATCTTAGAGTAAGTGCTATTCACCGAGAATAGATCACCAGCCTCAAATAAGGGTAGTATCGCATAACAGCTATTTCCGATAGCTTCCGCACTACGAAAGGGTTGGCTTTTCTAGGTGTATACTCAATCTTTCCACATACGGCATCACCCGCATTCCCAGTAGCAGAAAAATAAACACGTATAGCAATTAGGAAAAGCAGTATATATATTTTTCCTAAACATCCTAGACTTTAAAAAGCTAAGAATCCTAAGTTCCTGACAGAAATGGCTCCCCGGCGGAGTCACCACTCTGTAGTTTCTATATAAGCGAAGGTTTTGACCTAAGATCCTAATAGATTCAAAAAGTCTTATCTCAGTGAAGGCCTCTACCCAGGAGTAAAATAGATCATCAACAAATGAAAGCTTCCCCAGCAGAGTCGCCACTTTTCTGTAGCGAGCGATTTTTTGGACGTGCTTGCGAGGCACAACCGCTCTTCGGTGTTACTACTACAGCTCGATTCATTTTTTATCCTATTAAAGTTGATGAAGGAAGGGAAATAGATGTCTCCAACTAACCCTGCTTGCATACTGAGTTTGGACAGCGGTCTGTTCGGTTACAGATGCCTCAAAGATTCGGGGACTTACTCAGGTTATCTGTTCAATGAGATGTTTAGGATGTTAGGACTGATCGCTTTTCTGATAGATACGTGAAAGTATGGGATTTTGGGTTTTTATTTAGTGTGCTCGCTAAGATCTTTTCTTTCGATCTTATGCCTACGTATTCCCGTTTACCAAAACAGGGAAATCAGAGCGTTCGTAGTTCCTCCTATTCTATGGGAGGAAATGGTGTTTTGGTGTCTTGTTCAAACCCCAAGACGTGAAGCGAAAGGTTGTTTGTATCTTGTTCAAAGCCCAAGATGTGAAGCTGAAAAGGTCTCAACTTTAGAGAGAGTTTGTCATCTCTAAAGAGGGATGAAGGAGAATTACTTTAACTGGGATACGCGGATCCGAGCAATGCCATAATTTCCGAAGAAAGGGGTTTTAACCTGAAGGAGAAGACTTTAACTCAGTATAGAGCAACGCCATCTTTCCTTAGGAATTCCTCATGCTAAAAGAAGGACAGTGGCATGGATATAGATGATCCAGAGGCTTGCCGCTTACAGCGATTAGATGAAAGGGAAGGAGTTGTTAATGCTTGAGTACTGTGAACGAGGCACAGGTTTGATGTTAAAAGGTTGATTGGATCAACCAGTAGTTTTCTTATACAAAGCCCAAGAGGAGGCTAATTTCCGCTAGGGAAAAATCATTATACAAAGCCTAAGAGGAGGCTAATTTCCGCTAGGGAAAAATCATTATACAAAGCCTAAGAGGAGGCTAATTTGTGTCTCGTACAAAGCCCGAGAGAGAGGCTAAAAGGGTTCGACCCAGTGGGGGGATATCATTATACAAAGCCCAAGAGGAGGCTAAAAGGGTTGACTCAGCTGGAGAATCTTTTATAGCTCGTATGAAGCCCGAGATGGAGGCTGAAAAGAGAGTTTGACTCTTGCTTATGGAATTTGTATCACGTACGAAGCCCGAGATGGAGGCAAAAGGGTGATTGACTCAACGAGGGAGTCTTTTGTGTCTCATACAAAGCCTGAGAGAGAGGCTAAAAGGTTTTGACTCTACAGGGGAATCTTTTATACTCAACAAGAGAGTGTTTTTTGTATCTCGTACAAAGCCCGAGATGGATGGCTAAAATTTGTTTGGCTCAATAAGAACCTTTTTGTATCCCGTATAAGGCCCGAGATGGAGGCTGAAAAAGGTTTGCTCCGCTGGGGAGAATCATTTGTACAAAGCCCAAGAAGAGGCTATCTGCTGGTGACTATTTTAGTTAAGTGACAGGTCCATTATACTGATTTTTAAAGAGAAAATAATTTCTTATATGAGCAACACTGTACTCATGGGTTTGATCTGAGGATCGGGATTGTTCCCTATTCTTTAAGGAAAGGGGAAATCCAAAGGGTATTGAGACTGTCCGAGTCTACGGGTTTCTTCCTATCTAACGAAAGGTTTACTTGAGAATGTCTTTGAGACTCAAGGAAAATAGACTGTCCAAGTCTAGAGTTTTATCTTTTATACTATGCTTTGAGAAACAGTAGTAGACTCTGGAAAGGACTGCTCTATGAAGATTACTAAGTTCTGTTCCTATACCTCTAGGAGGTCGTCGGGACAATTTGTACGAAGCCCAAGAGGAGGCTGGAAACTTTGAAGAAGCCGATCGGTCCTTGTACTAAGCCCAAGAGAAGGCTATCATTCCCGAAGGAAGAGATCATTATACGAAGCCTAAGAGGAGGCTGGGTTGCTTATAGGAAGCCTGTGGGTCCTTGTACAATGCCCAAGAGGAGGCCGATGCTTTTAAGAAGCCCGTGGGTCCATCATCTCCTTTCCATTAGGAGAGATAACTCTTGTAAAGATAAAAACCACTGGTAAACGTGCGAGGTTTACTATCCAGCGACTTTTAACTTTTAAAGAGGTTTCCTTAGTTAAGGTCCAAGATTATGACCGTAGTGGGTCCCCAAACCCCGAGACATTCAAGGCAAGCTATTCACAAGGAATAGATCGAGTCAGGAACGTTCGAGAATTTGGAAGAAACTCAAAGATGCCATTCACGGAGAATATATTCATCTTGGGGAGTAGAGTTTGTTGACGATTCCTAAGGAGGACAGCCGAAGAGAAGACTGTATATGGTGCTCCTATTGGGGATCTAGGTGTCTATTTCTACGAATAAACGAAACGGCTTTACCTAGTTCTAGACGTAGTTGCCGAGGAAACTCGAAATATCTATACTATTATTACACAATTGATATGAGTTTATGAAAGGAGACCTACAGTGAGCAGCCCCACAATACAGTTTATATTATATGAAAGCAGTAAATGAAAGCGATAACCACTTACTCGGTTGTAGAGCTTCCATGCTGTTTGGTTAGTTGTTCAACAAAGAAAGATTGAAAACAACAGTATATTCAAAATCAAAGGAGAAAGTACTTTGAAAAAGAAAGATTTGGGGCTTACAGCTCAAGGAGAGGCCCAGGGTTTTACCAGTGATTGCACTGTTGAATTTGTACAGAGGGTCTTACACAAGTGACTGTGGCCCAAAAAGGTTTTTCTGTACAAAGGGATGGGTCTTACACTCTCTCAAGAGGCCCAAAAAGTTTTTTAAAGAAGAAGAGTGGGGCTTATAACACGAGGGTAGGCCCAGTTGACTTTAAAAAAAATGGCGATCGCGCCGAGGTTTCTTTTAACGCAGAGGGACTTATACAATAAGTGAGGCCCAAAATGGTTTTGGTTAAAAGGGGATTGGGTCTTACACTCTAATAGAGGCCCAAAGTGTTTAAATAAAAGAAATGGGTCTTACTACTCGAGGGTAGGCCCAGATGATTTTTTGAAAAGGCGACGATCGCGCCGTTTGTTTTTTTACGGTATCGGGACTTATACAATAAGTGAGGCCCAAAATGATTTGGTCAAAAAAAGGATTGGGTCTTACACTCTATTAGAGGCCCAAGGAGTGTTTTGAAAATGATTTAAGAGGGTTGAATTAATTCAAAACCCTAATTTATTTCCAAAAATGTATTTAATTGAATAAAAATTCAATTAAATTGATCAAAAATTGTTTAACACATGGGAAACAAATTGTGATCTTGGATTAATGTTTCAAAAATTAAGTATTGACCTACAAAATAATTAGAAAGCATTAAAAGTTGCAAAATCAATGTGGAAATAATATTTCAAATGTTAAAAACAATTAAAATATTAATTCTTTGCAAAAATATCAATTATATAAAATAAATAATATTTTTGGGATTGTTTGGTAAAATAAAGTATTTTAATATTTTTGTGAATTATTAAAAAAAGAATAAACTCAAAATCATTAAAACTCAGAGAGAAATTAATTTTTGAATCAATTAAACAAAATCACAAAATTCAAATATTCAAATTTATGAAAAATGGCGCCAAGAACAGCTGAAGAACACGCGCGTGTTCTGGGATTCTCAGATTTGCATTTTCTATCCAATCTCACTGAATACGTAATCATATCATGCAATCCACATATCATTATGCTCGTCTCAACCTCACGATCATGTCTATGTACTTTAATTTCATTTAAATTAAACATACAACAAGAAATCACGAAGAAACCTCAAGATCCCTAATTTCTGCATGAAGGCTAGGATTTTTGATACACGATTCAAACAATGCAATTAATTGAGGGAAAACATTCCATGCATGATTATGAACATATGGCCAAATTATTGTGCGAGGAAATATGCATAGATTGAGAGATGACCAAGCTTAGGCTTACCTCCAAGTCGTGACAGCAAGAGCAAATTGATTTCTGAGCTGAAGGTGTTACGGATGAGTTGTGATGATCTGAACAACTTCCCTACACCCTATGGAGTGTGTTTGAATGCTTGGAGTTGATGGAAATTGGCTGGATCACTTCATGGCATCTCAGCTGCAACTTGATTGAAAGTTTGAGCAACCAGCTGGTGATTTTGTGAAATCTGTGTTCCAGATGTTATGTGAGTGTTTGGATCACTTCTATATGATGTATGTGAGGTGTGTGAGTGATTGGTTTGATTGGAATTGCTCTCAAACTCAAAACCCGATAGTGACTTGCCTTTGAAGGCAAAATTGGAGTGAAAGAAGAGATTTTGAGGAAAGCATCTGTTAGATGGCTTTGGTGTACTCAAACTGAACACAAGTGAGCTCTATTTATTGTAGAGCAAGTTTGTTTTAGCTGCAATAGTGAATGGCAACTGCAGCAGGTGTTTCCTCAATGTTGGCCAATGAAAATGCAAGTCTCCTCTAGCCATTGACTAGAGGTTAGGGCACAGGGCTGTGGTTCCCTTGGTCTGGGATAAGTCTTGACTGATTTCAGATGAGAATGGCTCAGTCCATGCCACCTTGATGGTTCCATTGAATGCCTCATTCCAAATTTGGAGTCTTGTCCCTATTTTGGCAACTCTAGGTTCAACATGCTATTCCTTGTTCCTTGGACCTTGGAGGCTTGGCTCAGTGATTGTCACCTTTGGATTCAATCCTCAGAGGTGTCCAAGTGGATAGGAGCTTTTGAAATTGGCTGATTTTGGCAAATCGAGCCAAAATGCAAATTCTGTCTTGCTTTGACAGATTTCAGCAAGGCAACTTGCCAATGTTGTATCTCATGATGTAGGTTGAATTTGGCAATGTTCTTGGCCATTTTGGAAAGCCCTTACATGATACAACAACTGTTTGAACAAGTTTGGTTTTGATCTCTTTTGATTCCAAGTGAAAAATCCCCCTACATTTGGCAAAAAGTGAAGGCAAATTCTGACTTAGTGAAAATTTCACTAAGTGTTGGAAAAAGTGACATTTTCACTTTTCAGCCACTTTGATCACTCCATAACTCAAAATCCTTAATGAATTGGAATGACTTGTAGTTGAAGCTTTTGTAGATGATAATGAGGTCTACAAATCAAGCTTTGGATGGAAAAAATTGGCCTTGTGGTTTAGGAGTTATGGTTCTCCAAAGTTGGTACCCTAGCCACTTTATTTTTAACTTAGAAAAATTTCTAAGTTTTTATGGTTACCCCTTTTACAAGTTATCTCACTTTCTTTGATTTTTCTTGATGAATGATGATTCAAATCATACATTAACATCATTTTAGGGTTAAAAATCCATTTTGGTGAAAAATCTCAAAAAGTCAAAGTTGACTTTTTGTGCACAGTTGACTTTTTGTCAGATGAATTCCAAACTATGCAATTCTTCAGGAAATCATGTCCTTGACCTAAATCAAACTTGATGGACATGTTCCATGGGTGTCATAGGGTATATTGAATCAAGTCTTAGGGCTTGGGAGCATGTCCAGGTCAAAAGTCAAAGTTACAGTTGACTTTTCTCGCGAAACCCTAATTGTGGTGCAGAAGAAAATGAAGCTTGTTGCTCAAGCTTCTTGGATCAATCCATTGTTCCAAATGGATCAATATAGTATATCAAAGACCCTCAAATCATGTCTTGAGTTCTTAGCTCATGGTTTGTCCCAAAAGTCAACTTAGGGGTGAATTAGGCCAAGAAACCCTAATTCCTGATTTTTGATGTATGCATCCCCTGAGGCAAAATTGACTTGATGATTGGGTTCATGAGGTTCCATGAAGTATATTAGGTTATGTTTTGGATCATTGGCTTGTGCCCAGATGAAATTTTTCATCTGGAGGCCCTGGGCGATCAAAACCCTAATTTGGTGACACAGTCGATCTGGAGGCTTGATCCACCTAGAAGGGAACAGCTTTGTGCTTAATCCTTGAAGTGGGAGTCCTTTGGATCCATTGTGGATGTTTGAGAGGTTAGACAAGTTGAAGATGATGTCATTCCTTGATTGATCTTTTGTCTAAGCTCTAAGAGGGTTTGAAACCCTAAATCCGATTGTAGTGAATGCTCAACAATTCCTTGAGGAGATTGATGAGGCATGATGATTCATCCATATTGTGATGATGATTTACACAATGATGGGAAACTTTAGTGGTCAAAATTTGGGGTATGACAATAGGACCAAGCGAACACATCGGGAAATTCTCGGAGAAGCTTTATCAAACCCTCTCTGGCAGTTGGACTGAGCAGTGCTCCAATCCTGATTTCTTTTCTCTCTTTTTCTGAACCCAAGTCTACCATTTCCAACGGCTCTTTGTGAGGTTCAATGGACCTTTCCTCTTGTCTGAGTAATCGGGAGATCTCTTCTGGAATTTAATTGTCAACTTCTTCTTCAGCCCCAAATACCGGGAACTCAAAGTCGGGAGAAGGCATCGGATCGTATGTTTCAACGAGGTGTAAAACAAGCAATCTGCATGACGTGATGATTCGTGTTTAGAAGAGATAGGGAAAATGCAAGTGTGTGCAGTGTTTTGATTTTACTGCTTGTTTTTATTATTGAATGTTTTTTAGGATTACCATTTTCTGAGAAAGCAAAAAAGAAAACAGCAATTAATGCGGAAATTACAGAACGACGTTATTTTATTAATGCACAAGTCGAATCTTGAAACTACAGCCCTATAAAACAAAACTCTGTCGCTTCGGGCAAAGCAAAGAGGGAAATTTACAGAAAGCGAACCCTATCAAAACATCTGTTTCACCTGGGCAGGGTGAAAGACTTAAAGATGGCAATTACTTTGACTGGTGAATGACCTTCGGAAGCTCGACAGCAACCCACTGGTGGCGAACTCCTCGGTGAATCACAAAGTCAGACACCTTCCTTGATTTGCCTTCAGAAATGACGCTGATTTCTGGTGGAGTAGGATCGTTGGAATCTGTCTCCCAGGCAGAATTGTCGTAGGAGGATTCCTCAGTTGCGTTTTGCATAGTATTGGTGCTCTCAGCTACATCTTCCCATCCAGTTAGATGGATATCTTCGAGCCTGATACGAGAGCTTTCGGGAGCGGTGTACTTGACCATATAGTCGTATTTTACACTTGGTTCTCCCAGAGTGTCCCAAACTTCGTTGGAACTGGAGGAATCATCTCTCTCGATGACGTTGACCTCTGGAAAAGCATAGTTGATGAATTCAAGTCCTGAAAACGTTGCAAATTCATCGTTATGTTGAGTAATTTCCGAATGACCCGTGTGTTGATCCCATGACATGGCGGGGACACAGGTATTCTGTTCAGTGATGCTCAGCTGAGTGTCATTGTTCGGCTGACTCTCTTGCCCCAAGTCTCCTGGATAAGGTTGCCACATTGGCAGACCATCCATCGGGCCATAGTAGGTGTAGTCAAAATTGTCTTTCATCAGAGTATCCTCCTTTAATGAATTTGGTGGAGCACGGCATCCTTCCGGATCACAATCGCCGTAGATCATCTCAACATCTGATCTGGGTATAAATCTCGGACTCTGTGCGGGATAGCAAAATGGAATTTGCGTTTCGTCCTGCGACACATAACCGTCCTCGTTAAGATAGGACTTCCATTCCTCATCTATGTCAAAGGGATCCTCTTCATTGATAGCATGGACTACTTGAGTCACTGGTTGGAGGAAACCTCCACTACGGAAGAAGTTCTGAATGGGATGAAGACTTTCATCGCTGGCAGCTGTCTGGGTACAGGTTGCAGAAAAACCAAGACCCTTCTTTGTTTTATTGTCAGTAGGAATGACAAGCTGTCCCCATCCTTTTGTATCGGTACTCTCGACCGCTTTGATAACATCCTTGTATGAGGAAATCGACGTTCCTCCTCCGGATTGGTTGTCCTTGCTCACTGATAGTGCCTGGAACTGCGTTCCAATAACCTCCTCGGGTTCTATACCAGCAGATGATGATAAGTTACTCACGAGCAAAGCCTGTTCCCCACAGACTGTGACAAGTTGATCGTTCTGAACGAACTTTAGCTTTTGGTGGAGAGTCGAAGTGACCGCTCCAGCCTGATGTATCCAAGGTCTTCCTAATAAACAACTGTATGTTGCCCGGATGTCCATGACCTGGAAAGTGACTTGAAAAGTATGAGGACTAATAGTTATGGGAAGATCAACTTCGCCAATAACTGTTTTTCTGGATCCGTCGAATGCTTTGACGACGACCTCGCTGATTCTCATCGGAGGGCCCTTAAATGATAACTGCATCAAAGTAGACTTTGGCATAACATTCAGGGCTGACCCTATGTCTACCAGTATGCTGGCTAAAGCATCGTCCTGGCAGTTAACTGTAATATTGAGTGCCATGTTATGACGGCGACCCTCTTCGGGTAGTTCCTCATCACTAAATCCCAAATTATTGCAGGAAGTGATATTAGAGACAATACTATCGAACTGTCTGATTGTTACATCCTGTTCCACAAAGGCTTGCTCCAAGACTTTCTGTAGAGCCTCCCTGTGCGCTTCTGAACTGAGTAACAATGATAATACCGAGATCTTTGAATGAGTCTGTAACAGTTGATCAACAATGTTGTATTCACTCCTTTGGATGAGCTTTAGCATCTCATCTTTGTCTTTCGACAGGTCGGGATTATTGGATTGACCGACTGGTGGATTAGGAACTTCTGTGTGAAACTCCTTTTCTTTGTTGGACTCTCCAACTCCTCTGTTGAAGATTCTACTGCTCCGTGTTACACGACTGATGTCTGCAATATTCACGACGGAGGGTAATGGAATTTCCTTTCCATTTTCAACTGTTGTTGCACCGTATTTGTAAGGGATCGCCTTAGCTGATTCATACGGTAGGGGTCCCGGCAGATAGATGACTATGGGAACCTTCTGATTTTTCTGACCATCATAAGTGATCTCGATTCGTTCCTGGTTGGGAACTTTAGATTCGTCAAGTAGAGGGATGATAGTAAAAACATCCCCAATTTGATCGGCAAGGTAATTCGGCGACCAATCGATGGGTCCAGAACCTGGATATGGACGAATTTCTCCACGATCGACTTGACCCTGAAGAGCTGCTCTCACAAGGTAACACCCTTGGTTACTTTCCGAACAGACGCTACAACTGTCATAGTTGTGTGGGGGCACCAGGCCACGCCCACTTTGAATACAATGTAACCTTACTAGGTTAGCTTCCACTGATCGGACATCCTGACTTTGACGCCGAGTAGGATTCCTATTACTGATACTAATCTGCTGAGCATCTTCATCCATATAGATTGGCATCCACCAATGATTTAGCAAGTGCTGAAGTGCCTCCTGGACAAAGGTACAACCTCGATCATTTTCGCAACCCGCTTTACAGCTTTGATAGTCATGTGAGATCAGGAATCCGAGCCGGACCTGCTCAGCATGTAACTCTACCAGGTTGGTATCGAACCATGTTGATTTGATAGGGATTCCTGTCATGGTAGTCTTGGATCCATCCAAGATCCGTCTGACGCTGGAGGGCCTCTTGTATGAAAGAGCATCCCTGTTTGTTTACCGAGCACGTCAGACAGGAACTGTAATCGTGGCGTGGCAGATTATGATACTGGCTTTACCTTGAGTGCATCGCCACCAAGTTGACATTCATCATACGAATGTCGTGGTTCTGAATGATGTTAGAATTCGTGTAGACCATGTTAACTCCACGAATTCTGTGCTCTTGGATCCATCAGAGGTCCATCTGTTCATGCAGAGCTGCTTGCACTACAGAACATCCTTGGTTGTCTTTAGAGCAGATATCACACTGGTGATAGTTATGAGGTGGCACATAGCCATATCCACTCTGTCTACAATGCATCTTGACCAGATTGGTCTTTAATAAGAGTACATCGCAAATTTGATAGACGTTGTCAGATTCTTTCTCAATCAGATTGACTGCAGCTTTCTCGTGTTGAGGCAGCGGGTTCGTGAGAACATTGGGATTCGTATCTTTGAAAGATAAGAGCCCGCTCCTGACAAGCTTTTGTACGTCAGATTTGAAATTGAGGCAATTCTCTATGTTATGCCCCGATCCTCCTTGATGATAAGGGCATGTCTGATCCGCTTTAAACCAAAAAGGCAGATTTTCTGGTACTGTAAGAGGAGACTTAGTCTGAATGTGCCCCTTAGCTAGTAGTAACGGAAATAGTTCTGCGTACGACACGGGTATAGGATCAAACCCTGATGATCGTGTTGTATGGTTGTTATTGTACGGAGGACGAGCCTGCTGAAGAGGCTGTTGAGTCCTTTGCCGATTAGGTTGGCTCTGCGCAACCTGAGGTTGATACGTAGGCGCGGGACCGATAGCAGGAGTCACCGCTGCTACTGGTTGATAACGACGCCTTTGCTTTCCGAGAGAGATATTCCTAATATCTTGCTCTTTTTTCTTAGGGAGAGCATTACCATATTTCTTAGTACCGCTCGTTGATCCAGTGTCTTTTACCAAACGTCCTTCTCGGACGGCTTCCTCAAGACATACACCCATACCGACCATTTCGGTGAAATCACTGGGCGCACTGGCGACCATTCGGCCGTAGTAAAATGAGCTCAAGGTCTTTAAGAAGATCTTTGTCATCTCTTTTTCCTCAAGAGGTGGACAAATTTGAGCGGCAATTTCACGCCATCTCTGGGCGTACTCCTTAAAGGTTTCCTTGTCCTTTTGCGACATTGATCTGAGTTGATCTCTGTCTGGTGCCATGTCCAAATTGTATTTGTAATGTTGAACGAAGGCTTTGCCAAGATCTCTGAATGTGCTGATCGAGGCACGGTTTAAACCCATGTACCATTTTAAGGCAGCACCGGTTAAACTATCCTAAAAGTAATGAATCAGCAGGTCCTGATTTTCAGTCTGAGCTGACATTCGTTGAGCGTACATTGTCAAGTGACTTTGAGGGCAAGAATTACCCTTGTATTTTTCAAAGTCGGGCACTTGGAACTTGTGCGGGACTTTCACATTGGGGACCAGACAAAGGTCTGCGGCGTCCTTTCCAAAAAGATCCTGACCGCGAATGGCCTGTAGTTCCTTCTACATTTCCAAGAACTGTTCCTGGAATGCATCCATTCGGTCAAACATAGTTTCCTTCTTACCAGATGGTATCTGTGGAATCTGTCCTTCCGGGACAGTGTGCACCACAGGGGGTGGTACCGTAACTACGGCAGTAAATCTTGGCGTTTCCCGAAGTTTGTAACCTTCAGGAGTTTTCAGTATGTCTCTGGCATCTTCACTTTCCCGAAGTCTGTAACCTTCAGGACCAGCGGTATCTGTGGCGATTCCCTGATCTTCGGCGACCTGCGGAACATATCCTTCTGGGATATAGTTCGCAGGCATGCCCCAAGGACGATCTTTCGGCATCTGATACCTAGGATCAAACTTCTCCACTATGGGCGTTGAGGTGATCTCCGAGATCACAGTCCTTTGTAGCTGAGCTTCCGCCATGGCTTGCATGTCGTTACGAAGCTTTCTTATATCCTCTCTCAGAGTGTCGATCTCTTTTTTCAACTCTCTGTTTTCTTCCTCAAGATCATCCATCTTTTTCTGACGATTGGCCCGAGTATTGTACGAATGAGACAGTTTGACTCTAGAACCGAGACACAAACGTGAGATTCGTAGGTAAGGAGAATACGCGATGTGAGAATGATAAAATGCAATTATTACATTAATTGTTTGTTGATTTAATCAAAATAAACTGCGACAATTAGATTGCAAATATCAAACGGTGGGGAAACCCCTTTTTATTGAAATTCAAAGGATTACAGAAATGGAAATACAGTAGATTACAAGGTGCAGAAACAGAAACCTAAGCTAATGGGTCCCGAGTCCTCTCTGAAGAGAAACCGGGTGCTGATTCTGGTATCTTCCTTTTCTTTGACCGGGGCTCTTGAGCCGTTGTTGGGTCATCATTCCTTTGCCAGGTGAAAGGAGCAAGCAAATTCCTTTGGTCATCTTGATTTTCTACAGCATGTTGCTCTAAAATTTCAATCAGAGCATCTTTCTCTCTCAGTAGTTGCTGTATTTGGATACACTCTATGTTGAGGGTGCGGTACTTGTTCTTCCAAGACCTTCTCTCCTTTTGAACTTTGTTGAGAGTAACCTGAAGCTTTTCAGTCTCAGTCATGAAGTACATGACAGATTCCCTCGGCGGAAGAATTCCGTAACGAGGATAAGGCATCTTTAGCTTGAGAGCTCTAGTTTGTACCCAATGGAGATAAGGCTCCACCGAGACACAGTTCGGTTTTCCTAGAGACTCTCGTCCTTTCTTATGAACGTGCTTCCACGCATGCACTATTTCCATCTTCAGTGCCCTGTCGTTTTCTCCTTCCTTGAAGAAAAGACCTTCCAGATGAACACCCAGTGGGATGTGTCTCATCGGGTATCCAAATTGACGAAGAACCAATGTTGGATGGTAGTTGATTCCTCCTTTAGTTCCTATGAGGGGTACGTTGGGGAAGTTTCCACAACGATCAATGATCCTGATCCCATCATAAATCCTAATACACCAATCTATATCAGAGTTGGTAAGAGACATGATCTTCTGCGACCAGCGTAAGACACTCTTGCAATCCCAAAAAGCAGCAGACTTAGGCAAATGGGAGATAAACCATTTGTAAAGAAAAGGTACACAACATGTGATCTCCCCTCCGCTGTACAAATTTCCTAACTGTATAGAATGATACGCATCTGCGAGCAAATTCGGCACAGGGTTTCCAATGAGAAAAACCTTAATAGCGTTGATATCAACGAAGTTATTAATATTGGGAAACAAAAATAACCCGTAGGTGAGTAAGACAAAGATGCTTTCAAAAGCAGTCCCGTTCCCTATACTAGCGAAGTACATAGCCTTCTTTGTTAAGAACTGGGCTGGCAAACCTTGGATGCCACCCTTGGTAGTCAGGTGAGTCCTGACCTCAGACTCGTCCAAATGAATTGCTCTTGCAATAGTCTGATTCTTTGGAATTTCTTCCAGTCCAGAAAAAGGAGCTCTATCAGTGATATGTAGATCCAACAGATGAGAATACTCCTCCAGCGTTGGTGCTAGCTAGTAATTAGAGAATGTGAAACAGTGATAAACTGGATCGTAGAATTGAACAAGCGCGTCCATGATTCCCTCAATCACATGGACTCTTAACAGTGGTAGCAAACCACCGTGCTTGGCTCTGAAAGCCTCTGGGTTAGTGATCATCCTCGCTAACCTTCTCAAATCCTCTAGTTTTGGAACCTTGAAGGTATACTGGTGAGTTCTCCTTCTACCGAAATCCATCGGTGCAATCCTTTTCTCTGATATTTGCAATCACAGTCTTAGCTTATTTTGAAAAAAACAGAGAGACTAGAAGAGAAATTTTTTTTTTGAATGTTTTAATGTTTTTTTTTAGATGAATGCATGGATGCAGCACACAAAAACATAGAAAAAACATGGGGTCAGAGGGTCGTTGTCATGAAGTCAAGGCTCTACCCATCCCTAAAGGTTTACTAAGGTGATTTTTGTACCTGTACTCATTATCATTAGCTCCTCCCAGGAAGGCAGACAACAAGCGGATCGCCAGCGAGTTGTGTGCAATCTTAGAGTAAGTGCTATTCACCGAGAATAGATCACCAGCCTCAAATGAGGGTAGTATCGCGTAACAACTATTTCTGATATTTTTCGCACTACGAAAGGGTTTGGCTCCTCAGCTTCTCAGACTTAACAACCGGCCCATTGGCTAGAAGAGTGAATGGGTTGTGTTGGTCAGCCTCCACTGAGGTTGATGGTCGACCCCGTCGCCATCACTTATCTTAAGTGTATACTCAATCTTTCCACATACGGCATCACCCGCATTCCCATTAGCAGAAAAATAAACACATATAGCAATTAGGAAAAGCAGTATATATATTTGTCTTAAATATCCTAAACCTAATGAAGCTAAGGATCCTAAGTTCCTGACAGAAATGGGTTCCCCGGCGGAAGCCCCAATCTGTGGTATTCACACAAAAGATGAAAAGAAAGAAATAAAGAAAGAATCTGCCCCACGGTGGGCGCCACTTTTCTGTAGCGAGCGATTTTGGACGTGGTTCTTAAGCACTGGTCGCTCTCTGCGGTTGAGTTTACTACAGGTCGATTCATTTTTTATCCTATTAAAGCTGATGAAGGAAGGGAAATAGATGTCTCCAATTAACCCTACTTTGCATACTGAGTTTAAACAGCGGTCTGTTAGGTTACGAATGCTACAATGTGGGAGACCTTTGTACTGGTTATTTGTATTTTCGCCAATACGGTTTTCTTTCTTTTTATCTAGGCAGAGGGTTTCTGACGGGGAATAAGGATCTGGTTGTTTTTGAATTACTGCTTTTGAGTGATGGGATTTGGGTTTTTTGTTGATTGTGCTCGCTAAGATCTTTTCTTTCGATCTTATGCCTACGTATTCCCGTTTACCGAAACAGGGAAATCAGAGCGTTCGTAGTTCCTCCTATTCTATGGGAGGAAATGGTTTTTGGTGTCTTGTTCAAAGCCCAAGACATGAAGCGAAAAGGTTGTTTGTATCTTGTTCAAAGCCCAAGATATGAAGCTGAAAGGTCTCGACTTTAGAGAGAGTTTGTCATCTCTAAAGAGGGGTAAAGGAGAATTACTTTAACTGGGATACGCGGATCCGAGCAATGCCATAATTTCTGAAGAAGGGGTTTTAACCTGAAGGAGAAGACTTTAACTCTGTATAGAGCAACGCCATCTTTCCTTAGGAATTCCTCATGCTAAAAGAAGGACAGTGGCATGGATATAGATGATCCAGAGGCTTGCCGCTTACAGCAATTAGATGAAAGGGAAGGAGTTGTTGATGTTTGTTTACTGTGAACGAGGCACAGGTTTGATGCTAAAAGGTTGATTGGAACAACCAGTAGTTTTCTTATATAAAGCCTAAGAGGAGGCTAGTTTCCGCTAGGGAAAATCATTATACAAAGCCTAAGAGGAGGCTATTTTGTGTCTCGTACAGAGCCCGAGAGAGAGGCTAAAAAGGGATTGACTCAACAAGAGAATCTTTTATACTCACCAAGAGAGTGTTTTTGTATCTCGTACAAAGCCCAAGATGGAGGCTAAAATTTGTTTGGCTCAATAAGAACCTTTCTGTATCTCGTATAAAGCCCGAGATGGAGGCGAAAAGGGGTGATTGACTCAACGAGGGAGTCTCTTATGTGTCTCGTACAAAGCCCGAGAGAGAGGCTGAAAAGTTGATTCCGCTGGGGAGAATCATTGTACAAAGCCCAAGAGGAGGCTAGTGTAACTGTTCAGTTAAGTGATAGATCCAGTATACTAATTTTAAAAGAGAAAATCAGTTTTTATATGAGCAACACTGTACTCAAGGATTTGGTTCGAGGATCGGGGTTGGTCCCTGTTCTTTAAGGAAAGGGGAAATCCAAAGGGTATTGAGACTGTCCGAGTTTACGGGTTTCCTTCCTATCTGACGAAAGGGTCACTTGAGAATGTCTTTGAGACTCAAGGAAAATAGACTGTCCGTGTCCGGAGTTTCATCTTTTGTACTATGTTTTGAGAAACAGTAGTAGACTCTGGAAATGACTAATTTATGAAGATTACTAAGTTCTGTTCCTATACCTGTAGGAGGTCGTCGGGATAATTTGTACGAAGCCCAAGAGGAGGCCGGAAGCTTTTAAGAAGCCGATCGGTCCTTGTACTAAGCCCAAGAGGAGGCTATCATTCCCGGAGGAAGATATCATTATACGAAGCCTAAGAGGAGGCTGTGAATACTTCTATGAAGCCTGAGGGTCCTTGTACTAAGCCCAAGAGGAGGCGGGGTTGCTTTTAGGAAGCCTGAGGGTCCTTGTACAATGCCCAAGAGGAGGCCAATGCTTTTAAGAAGCCCGTGGGTCCCCAAACCCCAAGAAATTCAAGGCAAGCTATTCACAAGGAATAGAGCAAGTCAGGAAAGTTCGAGAATTTGGAAGAAACTCAAAGATGCCATTCACGGAGAATACATTTCATCTTTGGGAGTAGAGTTTCTTGACGATTCCTAAGGAGGACAGTCGAAGATAAGACTGTATCTGGTGCTCCTATTTGGGATCTAGCTGTCTATTTCTACGAATAAACGAAACGGCTTTACCTAGTTCTAGACGTAGTTGCCGGGGAAACTCTAATATCTATACTATTATTACACAGTTGATATGAGTTTATGAAAGGAGACTTACAGTGAGCAGCCCCACAAAACAGTTATATGATATGAAAGCAGTAAATGAAAGCGGATAAACACTTACTCGGTTGTAGAGCTTCCATGCTGTTTGGTTAGTTGTTCAACAAAGAAAGATTGAAAACAACAGTATATTCAAAATCAAAGGAGAAAGTGCTTTGAAAAAGAAAGATTTGGGGCTTACAGCTCAAGGAGAGGCCCAGGGTTTTACTAGTGAGTACACTGTTGAATTTGTACAGAGGGTCTTATGCAAGTGACTGTGGCCCAAAAAGGTTTTCTGTATACAGGGATGGGTCTTACACTCTCTCAAGAGGCCCAAAGAGTTTTAAAGAAGAAGAGTGGGGCTTATAGCTCAAGGAGAGGCCCAGATGGTTTTTGAAAAGGCGACGATCGCACCGTTTGTTTTTTGACGGTATCGGGACTTATACAATACACTGAGGCCCAAAATAATTTGGTCAAAAAAAGGATTGTGTCTTACACTCTAATAGAGGCCTAAAAAGGTTTTGAATGGGTCTTATAGCTCGAGGAGAAGCCCAGTTGGTTTATTTTTAAACGAGCGACGATCGCGCCGTTTACTTGTA
Organism: Lathyrus tuberosus; assembly: GCA_022829125.1. Lineage (NCBI taxonomy): Eukaryota > Viridiplantae > Streptophyta > Magnoliopsida > Fabales > Fabaceae > Lathyrus > Lathyrus tuberosus. Next base: position 82,640 of record JALAZF010000812.1, on the reverse strand, counting down.
CAGAGGGACTTATACAATGAGTGAGGCCCAAAAAGTTTTTGTACAAGGGGGTGTGGGTCTTACACTCTCTCAAGAGGCCCAAAAGTGTTTTGAAGATGATTTATGAGGGTTGAATTAATCCAAAACCCTAATTTGTTTTCAAAATGTATTTAATTGAATAAAAATTCAATTAAAATGATCAAAATTGTTTAATACATGGAAAACAAATTGTGATCTTGGATTAATGCTTCAAAAATTAAGTATTGACCTACAAAATAATTAGAAAGCATTAAAAGTTGCAAAATCAATGTGGAAATAATAATTAAAATGTCAAAAACAATTAAAATATTAATTCTTTGCAAAAATATCAATGATAAGAAATAAATAATATTTTTGGGATTTTTTGGGAAAATAAAATATTTCAACATTTTTGTGAATTATTAAAAAAAGAATCAACTCAAAATCATTAAAACTCAGAGAGAAATTAATTTTTGAATCAATTAAATAAAATCACAAAATTCAAATATTTGAATTTGTGAAAATGGCGCCAAGAACATGGACCAAGAACACGCGCGTTTTCTGCCTTGCCCAGATTTGCATTTTCTATCCAATCTCACTGAATACTTGATCATATCATGCAATCCACAAATCATTGTGCTCGTCTCAATCTCACGATCATGTCTATGTACTTTAATTTCATTTAAATTAAACATACAACAAAAAATCACGAAGAAACCTCAAGAACCCTAATTTCTGCATGAAGGCTAGGATTTTTTATATACGATTCATACAATGCAATTAATTGAGGGAAAACATTCCATGCATGATTATGAACATATGGCCAAATTATTGTGCGAGGAAATATGCATAGATTGAGAGATGACCAAGCTTAGGCTTACCTCCAAGTCGTGACAGCAAGAGCAAATTGATTTCTGATTTGGAGGTGTTACAGATGAGTTGTGATGATCTGAACAGCTTCCCTACACCCTATGGAGTGTGTTTGAATGCTTGAACTTGATTGAAATTGGCTGGATCACTTCATGGCATCTCAACTGCAACTTGATTGAAAGTTTGAGCAACCAGCTGGTGATTTTGTGAAATCTGTGTTCCAGATGTTGTTTGAGTGTTTGGATCACTTCTATATGATGTATGTGAGGTGTGTGAGTGATTGGTTTGATTGGAATTGCTCTCAAACTCAAAACCCGATAGCTACCTTGCTAAGAAAGGAATTTTTGCCAAGAGAAAGAGATTTTGAGGAAAGCATCTGTTAGATGGCTTTGGTGTACTCAAACTGAACACAATTGAGCTCTATTTATAGTAGAGCAAGTTTGTTTTGCAAGGAATAGTGAATGGCAGCTGGTAAGTAGGTTTGGCCAATGTTGTCCAATGAGAATTCAAGTCTCCTCTAGCCATTGACTAGAGGTTAGGGCACAGAGCTTTGGTTCCCTTGGTCTTGGATAAGTCTTGACTGATTTCAGATGAGAATGGCTCAGTCCATGCCACCTTGATGGTTCCATTGAATGCCTCATTCCAAATTTGGAGTCTTGTCCCTATTTGGGCAACTCTAGGTTCAACATGCTATTTCTTGTTCCATGGACTTTGGAGGCTTGGCTCAGTGATTGTCCCCTTTAGATTCAATCCTCAGAGGTGTCCAAGTGGATAGGAGCAATTGAATTTGGCTGATTTTGGCAAATCGAGCAAAATTGCAAATTCTGCCTTGCTTTGACAGATTTCAGCAAGGCAACTTGCCAATGTCATATCTCATGGTGTAAGTTGAATTTGGCAATGTTCTTGGCCATTTTGGAAAGCTCTTACATGATACAACAACTGTTTGAACAAGTTTGGTTTTGATCTCTTTTGATTCCAAGTGAAAAATCCCCCTACATTTGGCATAAAGTGAAGGCAGATTCTGACTTGGTGAAAATTTCACTAAGTGTTGGAAAAAGTGACATTTTCACTTTTCAGCCACTTTGATCACTCCATAACTCAAAATCCTTAATGAATTGGAATGACTTGTAGTTGAAGTTTTTGTAGATGATAATGAGGGCTACAAATCCATCTTTGGATAAGAAAAAATGGCCTTGTGGTTTAGGAGTTATGGTCCTCCAAAGTTGGTACCCTAGCCACTTTATTTTTAACTTAGAAAATTTTCTATGTTTTTATGGTTACCCCTTTTACAAGTTATCCAACTTTCTTTGATATTTCTTGATGAATGATGATTCAAATCATACATTAACATCATTTTAGGGTTAAAAATCCATTTTAATGAAAAATCTCAAAAAGTCAAAGTTGACTTTTGTGCACAGTTGACTTTTTATCAGATGAATTCTAAACTGTGCAATTCTTCAGGAAATCATGTCCTTGACCTAAATCAAACTTGATGGACATGTTCCAAGGGTGTCATAGGGTATATTGATTCATGTCCTAGGGCTTGGGAGCATGTCCAGGTCAAAAGTCAAAGTTACAGTTGACTTTTCTCGCGAAACCCTAATTGTGGTGCAGATGAAGTTGAGACTTGTTACTCAAGCTTCTTGGATTAACCCATTGTTCCAAATGGATTAATATGGTTCATTAGAGACCCTCAAATCATGTCTTGAGGTCTTGGCCCATGGTTTGTCCCAAAATTCAACTTAGGGGTGAATTAGGTCAAGAAACCCTAATTCCTGATTTTTGATGTATGCATCCCCTGAGGAAAAATTGACTTGATGAATGGGTTCATGAGGTTCCATGGAGTATATTAGGTTATGTTTTGGATCAATGGCTTGTTCCCAGATGAAATTTTTCATCTGGAGGCCCTAGGCGATCAAAACCCTAATTTGGTGACACTGTCGATCTGGAGACTTGATCCACCTAGAAGGGAGCAGCTTTGTGCTTAATCCTTGAAGTGGGAGTCCTTTTGATCCATTGTGGATGTTTGAGAGGTTATACAAGTTGAAGATCAAGTCATTCCTTGATTGATCTTTTGTCTAAGGCTCTGAGTGGGCTTGAAACCCTAGTTCTGATTGTAGTCAATGCTCAACAATTCCTTGAGGAGATTGATGAGGCATGATGATTCATCCATATTGTGATGATGATTTGCACAATGATGGGAAACTTTAGTGGTCAAAATTTGGGGTATTACAGTAACTATTATGGGTTTGTTATAGTCGATGATTTTTCTAGGTTTTGCTGGACAATTTTCTTAGCAAATAAGAGTGATACCTTTTCGGCCTTTGAACGGTTTGCTAAGTTATCTCAGAACAAGTTAAACACAAACATTGGGTCAATCAGAAGTGATCATGGGGGTGAGTTTGAAAATCATTTATTTGAAGCATTTTGTGATTCCAACGAAATTGATCATAATTTTTCCACACCACGTACCCCTCAACAAAATGGGGTAGTGGAACGTAAAAATAGAGTTTTAGAAGAACTTGGAAGGACTATGATCAATGATAGTGGATTACCAAAATACTTATGGGCCGGCGCCATAAGTACGGCTTGTTATGTTTTGAATAGGGTGCTCATCCGGCCTATTCTAAACAAGACACCGTATGAGCTTTTAAAAGGGCGTAAGCCAAACATCTCTCACCTTCATGTATTTGGTTGCAAATGCTTTGTGTTAAACAATGGGAAAGAAACTCTTGGTAAATTTGATGCCAAGGCCGACGAGGGTATTTTTCTTGGATACTCTCAGTCAAGTAAAGCGTATAGAATTTATAATAAGAGGTTACGTGTAGTTGAAGAGTCAGTTCATGTTACCTTTGACGAGTCTTATCCGAGAAATGTCGGAGAAGGTAGTTCTTTTCATGGTGCAGGTGTACCTACTAAAGACATACTCAAGGACACTGATAAGGGAATTGATCAGCCTGAAGCAGTGTGTATTGAGGAGGAAAAGGATCACCAACCAATGAAAAATGAGGATGATAATCGTGCTGATAACGATGAACTTCCTCCAGCTTGGAAGTCTTCAAAAGACCATCCAATTGACAACATTCTCGGTGATATCTCTAAGGGAGTAACTACTCGCTCTAAACTTAGTAATTTTTGCTATTACTCTGCTTTTGTGTCACAAGTTGAACCTAAAAACTCTAAGGAGGCGTTACTCGATGAACATTGGTTTCTATCAATGCAAGATGAACTAAATCAATTCAGGAGAAATGAGGTTTGGGACCTTGTCCCCCCTCCGCGAGATCATCAAGTAATCGGCACCCGATGGGTGTTTAGGAATAAACTTGATGAAAATGGAGTAATAACGCGTAACAAAGCGCGGCTGGTAGCGCAAGGCTATAACCAAGAGGAAGGAATCGACTATGAGGAAACTTATGCGCCGGTGGCCCGACTCGAGGCTATACGCCTTCTACTTACCTATGCTTGCACAAAGAACTTTAAACTATTCCAAATGGATGTTAAAAGTGCGTTCCTTAATGGATACATAAATGAAGAGGTCTATGTAGCCCAACCTCCGGGTTTTGAATCCCATGAATATCCTGATCATGTTTATAAACTTAAACGCGCTCTGTACGGACTCAAGCAAGCCCTTAGAGCTTGGTATGAACGTCTAAGCAAATTTTTACTTGATCAAGGATATTCAAGAGGTAAGGTTGACACAACCCTCTTTATTAAACGTAAAGGAAAACACTTAATTTTGGTACAAATTTATGTTGACGATATCATATTTGGGTCTACTAACATGACTTTAGTCAAGGAGTTTTCTAGTTTGATGCAGGGGGAGTTTGAAATGAGCATGATGGGGGAGCTCAACTATTTCCTCGGATTGCAAATCAAACAACTTGAAGAGGGCACATTCGTGAGTCAAACGAAATATTGTCTTGAGTTACTAAAACGCTTTGATATGCTGAACTGCAAAGCAATAGATACTCCTATGCCTACAAGTGCCAATCTTGATTGCGACGAAAAGGGTAAGGATGTAGAGGTAAAGAAGTATCGAGCTATATGTGAGGGCTCTCATCGTTAATAGTGATCAAGGTAATATCGTTCCTTTTCAAAAATTCTCTCTAATAAAATGTACCATGTTAAGTGATTACATTGATGTTTATTGTACATATTATGCCCACTTTATCCATTTAGATGTTTGATGTTTGTGTTGGCTTTCTATTTATCTAATATCATGGCTTAAATAACACAGACCTAACGGTCGACCGCTCGCTGAAAATTTGTGAAAAATTCCTTGAGTCGTGTGCGGTTTTGACCCAATTAATCTCTTTTTATGCTTTTTCTGATTTTCTATGTGGCATTAACATAACATATCAAGTCATTCTCTCATTTCCTCCTCTTCCCTAATTTCATCTCCACCAAAACCCTAACTTCATCAATCTCACCCAAAATTCTTGGGGTCTTTAACTAGTTGGGAAATTCGTCACTATTCATCCTCCTTCAACACCAATCATCAATAGCTTCACGGAGAATCATCTGTAAAAGAGTCTCAAGAGAATCATATGTTCAAGCGGGTTCTTCTCAACCACCTCTAGATCAACCGGTAACTCTTTCTTCTCTACTTTCTCCTGAGAATGCTGATTTATTTGAGAAAACAATGAAGCAAAGGTCTGTGGTCAAGCAATTTGTGTATTATCGTCGTAGGGTAGAACGCATGCACTTGTAAGAAGTCATGGATTTATTGGACTTTCAAAATTTAAATGGGTTTTTAGAATGTGATGTCAAATACAATGAGGATCTGGTAAGACTGTTTTATACTGGTTGTTATTTCCTTGGTTTTATGGTTGGCATTATTTTACTAAAACTCATGTAGCAGCAGATGTTGAATGAAGATGTCTAATAATATGTTTCATTACTCTCTGTTCAACATGTCGAATGAAGATGTTCCATGACTGCTCATAGGACATCGCGCTGTGAAGTCAGTTCTTAATGCAGATTCTGTTACAATGATTTGTAACTGACTATTCTGTGAATAATTGGTTATCTTATGTGGCATCCAAAGCATTTTAGGATTAGGGTTATGTGTTGGTTTTCGGATTTCCTGCTGTTTCTAATTATGGAGACATAATAGGAAACTTTGGATTGAAGACCTATTTTATTGGAGTTATTTTTACAGGTTTGTGAGCAGTCTAGTTGCTGCGTTTTTGAAGCCCAATTCAGTCCAAATTTCAAGCTATAAATAGACTGATGTAAACCTAGTTTTAGGTGTCGAACTTACATGTATTTTTAGGGTTCTGTGCTTGTGTTTTGTGAGCCTAACTGGTATCTTATGATAACAGTATAAGGACTGTAGTGTAAGTTGTGTAAGGTTGCTCATAAGCTTTTAAGCATTGAGTAGTTGTGTGTTAATTCTCATAAGCTGTGAAGTATTGAGAATTTGTGTTTCGACCATTGTTACTTATCTTGTAAGGAACCAGTCACGAGTTGTGATTGAAGAGGGATTTGAGGAGGGCCTCATACCTAGGGGAGTCTTAGGTAGAAGTCATAGGAAGGGTAGTGATTAAGTGAGCTGATTGAACCGGGTGTGGTTATCAGTGAATTGATACTATCGAATATTGATTTCATCCCTGGCTTGGTAGCCCCCAGATGTAGGATAGTTAGATCCGAACTGGGTTAACAATTTCTGGTGTTCTTTACATTTTCTGCACACTTTTGTATTGAACTTGTTCATTGTTGTTGTATATTAGTGTCTCGACATCTTGATAGGACATCTGATATATAGGCCAGAATTTCAATTGGCATCAAGAGCAGGCACCCTTTGTTGTTTCTGGGTGAGATTCAGGGAAGGTACTTTCTGGTACAATGGACAAGGATGGAGGAGCTCTGAATAAACCACCTCTGCTGGATGGCTCTAACTATGAGTATTGGAAACCTAGGATGATAGCCTTCATCAAATCCATGGATGATCAAGCATGGAAAGCTGTTATCAAAGGTTGGGAGCCTCCAAAGGTAAGAGATAGAGAAGGAAATCTTACTGATGTTCTGAAGGAAAAAGAGGACTGGGATGATGCTGACTACAAAGGATCTGTTGGAAATTCTAAAGCCATGAATGCATTGTTCAATGGTGTCAACAGAAATATCTTCAGGCTGATTGAGCATTGTACTATTGCCAAAGAGGTTGGCAGGTCCTGAAAGTTGCTCATGAAGGGACCTCAAAGGTGAAAATGTCAAAGCTTCGGCTTCTCACTAGCAAGTGTGAGAGTTTGAAGATGAAAGAGGATGAGAGCATTCATGATTTTCATATGAACATTATTGAGATAGCTAATGCATTTAGTGCCTTAGGAGAAAAGATGTCTGACAACAAGCTGGTCAGGAAGATTCTCAGGTCTCTTCCTAAGAGATTTGATATGAAGGTTACTGCTATAGAGGAAGCTCAGGACATTGACAAGATGAAGGTGGATGGGCTTATGGGATCACTCCAAAATTTTGAGTTAGGATTCAGTGAAAAAGCTGAAAAGAAGAAGAGTATAACATTTGTGTCGAATGCTGATGACTCAGATGATGAAGGAGAACTGGTCAAAGATGAAGATGTGTCTAAAGATCTGGTATTACTTGGTAAACAATTTAACAAAGTGTTGAAAAGGATTGACTAGAAGTCGAGAGAGAATGCTCAGAACAAGTCACTCGACATCAGAAAGAACCAGGATGGAGGCAGAAGATCCAGAGCTGAAGAAGACTCTAATCAAGGGAAGAGAGTTCAATGTTATGAATGTGAGGGATATGGGCACATAAAGACTGAGTGTCCCACGTATCTCAAAAGGAAGAAGAGGGGCCTATCCGTGTCTTAGTCAGAAGGAGAGTCTGAGAGTGATATTGAAGAAGAATCAGCAAAATTAGTGACAGCTTTGACTAGAGTATGTAAGGCTGATGAAGAAACTTCTTGTGAATCTGACTCTGACAAAGAATCTTATGTTGGAGAACTCACTATGGAAGAAGTATTCTCAGGGTTTTCAGAATTGTGTATCAAGAATGAAGAAAGGTGCCAGATTATATTAGAGCAGAAGATCTTGATAGCTCAACTGGAAGCTGAGAAGGAAGAACATATATCAACCATTGCTGATCTGAAGGAGGAGGTTGAATGGCAAAAGTCAAAACTTGACAATATGACCAAATCTATAAGAATGTTGAACAATGGTACCACGCAGCTGGATGAGATCCTTCAGAATGGGAAAGAAGCTGGAAATGTGCAAGGCCTTGGTTTTAACAACCAAGCAGAGACTTCCAAGAAGATTGTATTGAAGTTTGTTCCTCAGAAAATAAAGCAAGAAGTGGAGATGTCAAATCATATGTTTCAACATCAGATGAAGCATCCAAAAAGAGTTTGTAGATCAAAGTATAAACCATGGAGATGCCATTACTGTGGAAAGATTGGTCACTTAAAGTCCTTTTGCTACAAACTGCACGGCTATCCCAAAACTTCTCAGCAACAAAATAAAGAACAGAGTTGGGGTAAAGTGAAGAGAAGATGGATTCCTAGACAAATGATGGTTGGCCTCATAGCACATACTTCTCTTGGAGCATCTGCTAAAGAAGATTGGTACTTTGACAGTGGTTGTTCAAGACATATGACTGGTGTGAAGAAGTTCTTATCAAACATTAAGCCTCACTTCACCAATTATGTCACCTTTGGGGATGGATCAAAGGGTGAGATAAAAGGGGTCCGAAAGCTGGACTACACAGGACAACCAAATCTGGATCGTGTTCTCTTTGTCAAAGGACTGGCCGCAAACTTAATCAGTATAAGCCAATTGTGTGATGTAGGGTTCAAGGTAAATTTCACCAAATCTGAATGTCTAGTAACCAATGTGAAAGACGAAGTTGTTATGAAGGGGACCAGGTCTAAGAATAACTGCTATCTGTGGAATCCTCAAGAACCTGAAAATCTGTCTACTTGTTTAATGTCAAAGGAAGATGAAACCAAATTGTGGCATCATAAATTGGGTCACTTACACCTGAAAGGGATGAAGAAGGTTATGTCAAGTGAAGTTGTTCGAGGTATTCCCAAGCTGAAGATTGACGAGGACAAAATATGTGGTGAATGTCAAGTTGGGAAGCAAACAAGGGTGTCACACAAGAAGCTTCAACATCTTACCACAACTTCTAGAGTTCTAGAACTTCTTCACATGGACTTAATGGGACCTATGCAGGTTGAAAGTCTTGGTGGGAAGAAGTATGCCTATGTTGTCATAGATGACTACTCTAGATTCACTTGGATAAGTTTTGTCAGAGAAAAATCTGAAGTGTTTGCAGCTTTTAAAGAATTGTGTTAAAGAATTCAACGGGAAAAGGATTGTGGTGTTGTTCGAATCAAAAGTGACCATGGGAAAGAATTCGAAAATAGTAGATTTGAAGAGTTCTGCTTATCTAAGGGAATCACTCATGAATTCTCATCACCAATCACTCCTCAGCCGAATGGTGTGGTGGAACGCAAGAACAGGACCATACAAGAATGTGCAAGAGTCATGATTCATGCCAAAAAGCTTCCATATCATTTTTGGGCTGAAGCCATGAATACTGCTTGCTATATACACAATAGGGTGACTATCAGATCAGGTACCTCTGTCACTCTTTATGAGCTATGGAAAGGTAGAAAGCCAAATGTGAAGTATTTCCATGTGTTTGGTAGTAAGTGCTACATCTTAGCGGATCGTGAGCAAAGGCGAAAGATGGATCCTAAGAGTGAGGAAGGAATATTTTTGGGTTACTCTACAAACAGTAAATCATATAGGGTTTTCAATTTCAGAACTCAGGTGATGATGGAATCCATAAATGTGGTGGTTGATGATTCTGGCAACGATGAAGATGTCCCAGATGATGTTGGAGCATGTCTGCCCATGAACAATGAAAACTCTTCAGACATTGAGTCTGTAGAAGATAATGCTCAAGAAATCAACACCAGACCTGAGAATGAAGAGGTAGAGGATGCTAACAGGGGACCCTCTATAAGGATTCAGAAGGATCACCCTAGGGAATTAATTATTGGAGATCTGAATGAAGGTGTAAGAACCAGAAGAAGGGAGACTATGTCAAATGCTTGCTTTGTGTCAAAGATCGAACCAAAGAATGTCAAATAAGCATTGACAGATGAGTTCTGGATAAGTGCCATGCAAGATGAACTGTGTCAGTTCAAGAGGAATGAAGTTTGGGAACTGGTACCACGACCAGCAGGAACAAATGTGATTGGAACAAAATGGGTGTATAAGAATAAGTCTGATGAGCAAGGAGTTGTCACCAGGAACAAAGCCAGATTAGTAGCTCAAGGATACACACAGATTGAAGGAGTAGACTTCGATGAAACATTTGCGCCTGTGGCTCAGCTGGAATCCATCAGATTGTTGCTAGGAGTGGCATGTTTGTTGAAATTCAGACTATTTCAAATGGATGTCAAGAGTGCTTTTCTAAATGGGTATCTTAATGAGGAAGTCTATGTTGAGCAGCCTAAAGGGTTTATGGATCCAAACTTTCCTGATCATGTTTACAAGCTGAAGAAGGCTCTATATGGGCTGAAACAAGTTCCACGAGCTTGGTATGAAAGACTAACTGAGTTCTTAGTTAACAATGGGTACAGGAAGAGTGGTATTGATAAAACTCTTTTTGTCAAGGAGAAGGATGGGAAACTAATGGTTGCTCAGATTTATGTAGATGATATTGTGTTTGGCGGGATGTCGGAAGAAATGGTCCAACATTTTGTCACTCAAATGCAGTCTGAATTTGAGATGAGCTTGGTGGGTGAATTGACCTACTTCCTTGGATTACAAGTCAAGCAGATGGAAGACTCCATTTTTATTTGTCAGAGCAAATATGCGAGGAACATTGTGAAAAAGTTTGGACTGGATAAGGCCAAGCATAAGAGGACTCTAGCTCCTACTCACTTGAAGTTATCCAAAGATGAAAAGGGAGTGGATGTTGAACAAAGTCTGTATAGAAGTATGATTGGCAGTCTGCTGTATCTTACAGCAAGTAGGCCAGACATCACTTTTGTTGTTGGTGTGTGTGCAAGATATTAAGCAGAACCCAAGGTCAGTCACATTAATCAAGTGAAAAGAATTCTAAAGTATGTGAGTAGTACATGTGATTATGGGTTGCTTTACTCCCATGACTCAAGTCCCATTTTATTAGGATATTGTGATGCTGATTGGGCTAGAAGTGCTGACGATAGGAAGAGTACCTCTGGTGGGTGCTTCTTTCTAGGAAATAATCTTATTTCATGGTTTAGAAAGAAGCAGAATTCAGTATCCCTTTCTAATGCTGAAGCTGAGTATGTAGCAGCTGGTAGTAGTTGTGCGCAACTGGTATGGATGAAGCAGATGCTGTCAGAGTATAATGTCACACAAGATGTCATGACACTATTTTTTGACAACCTAAGTGCCATTAATATTTCCGTAAATCCCATTCAACATAGCAGGACAAAGCACATTGACATCAGGCATCACTTCATCAGAGAAATTGTGGAGGACAAAGTCATAACTCTTGAGCATGTGAGCATAGAAAATCAGCTTGCTGACATATTTACCAAGGCTCTGGATGCAGTTCAGTTTGAAAACCTGAGGAGCAGACTTGGGGTGTGCATTCATGAAGACCTATAGCAATCAATGTGCTTTCTGGCTGCCAGACTAAAAAGACTAAAGGAGGTTCTGGTAGTGCAGTGTGTGAATGAAGGGAAAATGCTGAAGTCTGTGCATGACATTTGGGCATGTAATGTGGTGTGCATCTACTTTCTGATGCAGTTCACTCTGGATTCTTTTTACTTTGACTTGTTCTACTAGCCTTTGTCATATTTATGGCTAAAAGGGGGAGTAGTATGTTGTGTGATTGCTTGTGTGGGGAGTGTGTGTGCTGTAGGTAGTTTCTGTGTGCTGCAGGTAGTTTCTGTGTGCTGCAGGTGGATGGTGTGTTGCTGCTGTTGAGGGGGAGTTGCTTTGATGAGATATTTGCTGGACTGTGTGTGTATATGCAGCTGAGGGGGAGTTTGTTTTTGCTGTTATTAATGGTGGTATTTTTTCCGCTGCTGATACTTATGGTATTTAAGTGTGTGTGGAGTTTTAGCCAAAAATAAGCCAAAGGGGGAGATTGTTATTTCCTTGGTTTTATGGTTGGCATTATTTTGCTAAAACTCATGTAGCAGCAGATGTTGAATGAAGATGTCTAATAATATGTTTCATTACTCTCTGTTCAACATGTCGAATGAAGATGTTCCATGAGTGCTCATAGGACATCGCGTTGTGAAGTCAGTTCTTAATGCAGATTCTGTTACAATGATTTGTAACTGAATATTCTTTGAATAATTGGTTATCTTATGTGGCATCCAAAACATTTTTGGATTAGGGTTATGTGTTGGTTTTCGGATTTGCTGTTGTTTCTAATTATGGAGACATAATAGGAAACTTTGGATTGAAGACCTATTTTATTGGAGTTATTTTTGCAGGTTTGTGAGCAGTCTAGTTGCTGCATTTTTGAAGCCTAATTCAGTCCAGATTTCAAGCTATAAATAGACTGATGTAAACCTAGTTTTAGGTGTCGAACTTACATGCATTTTTAGGGTTGTGTGCTTGTGTTTTGTGAGCCTAACTGGTATCTTATGATAATAGTATAAGGACTTTAGTGTAAGTTGTGTAAGGTTGCTCATAAGCTTTTAAGCATTGAGTAGCTGTGTGTTAATTCTCATAAGCTGTGAACTATTGAGAATTTGTGTTTCGACCATTGTTACTTATCTTGTAAGTAACCAGTCACGGGTTGTGATTGAAGAGGGATTTGAGGAGGGCCTCATACCTAGGGGAGTCTTAGGTAGAAGTCATAGGAAGGGTAATGATTAAGTGAGCTGATTGAACCGGGTGTGGTTATCAGTGAATTGATACTATCGAATATTGATTTCATCCCTGGCTTGGTAGCCCCCAGATGTAGGATAGTTAGATCCGAACTGGGTTAACAATTTCTGGTGTTCTTTACATTTTCTGCACACTTTTGTATTGAACTTGTTCATTGTTTTTGTATATCAGTGTCTCGACATCTCGATAGGACATCTGATATATAGGCCAGAATTTCACTGGTCTAGTTGGAAAGTTTGATGATTTTATGTTCAATTGCAAACTAGGGAATAAGACCCTTACTATCCAAAACACCACTTGGCGAGATCTATTTCGTTTGTTTGTGACCAATGAGAGTCTTATCCAGCACATAACTGATACTAAGCATGTAAATGATTATGAGTATAAGACAGGCTTGAATTCTATGCTCAGAAGACCATATCCTGATGCAGTTGTGGCGAGTAATCTTTTCCCTAGGGCAGTAACAACGGGAAAACTGTCTCCTGTTCCTAGGATTTTGCAGTGGATCGTTGCCCATATTCTTAGACCCAAGCTTGGAGGTTATTCTAGGGTGGATCAGCCTGAGGTTCAGTTAATGTACATTTTTGATGAACAAGATACCAATCAGTTGGCCTTATTACTTTGCTAGTAGAATGTATGCTCTTCGTGAATCCGGTAGAGGGACTGCACTTGGGTATGCATCCGTTATTCAAAAGTTTTACAATAATGCTACAATAGTTGTTCCTGGTATTTCTTATAAGTCCATTACTATAAATCAAGAGTTCTTCTAGAAAACTATGACTATGATGGGCCATATGTGGGATATTGTAGAGAAAAAGTATAAGTATATTGTGAAAGCCAACACGGCTGTTCTAGAAGATTCTAGTGAAGAAGATGACGAAGAAGAAGAAGAAGAAAGGGAAAATGAAGAAGGCGAGAATGAACAGAATGATGCTAACGAGAACCAAAATGACAATGCTCAATGGCACCAAAATGGATACGGGGGCTGATGATAATGCTGCATGGATGTATCAAGGATCTGAAGAAAATCAAGGTTGGAATTCATGGCAATCTCCAATGGAAACTAAAGTTGACCAAGGATAGGGTCAATGGCAATATAAACGTTGGACCAATCTTGGTTCCAACTATAGGCCATCAACTCACGGGCTGAACTACCAAGAGTCATATTACACTCCTCCTTCACCTCCGCGTCCTCAACAAAACAATGAAGATATTCTTGAACTTATGAGGACGATGCAACTTGATCAACAGCGGTTTGCCACAGCTCAAGAGGAACGGTTCAAGTCTTTGCAAGAAGAAATTCAAACTCATGCCAACAAATTTGACTATTTTGCCACTAATATGATGGGAAGATTCAACACAATGGCCGAAACTTCTGCTAATCAGCACCGTGCTCTTAGAAACAGCTTCAACATTCTGAATCGTACCGTGTTGGAGATGACCGAGCAGTTGGATGTGCAACCTCCACCACCTCATCATACTCAACCGTTTCGCGGAAGAGGCCATTAATTTAGGGGGAGGAGGCCATGAGGATTAACATTGCATCTTGCATCATGTCTCTTCATGCTTTATTCTTGCTTTGTTTATGTTTATGACTCTGCTATGTTTATGTTTTCTATAGACACTTTATTTTAGTGACTTTGTATTGCTACTATTTTGGCTTCTCTATGTAGTGACCATCTTTGTGTTCCTTAAGCATTATGGTTTAGTTTAAATAGTTTGTTTGTATTTATCATTATTATGTTCGTTAACTTGCATTATATGTGAATGTATGTTAATGATTATTCATTGCAATTCGTTAAAAAATGCAGCTATTCTTGATACTTTCTCTTTCTCTCTTTTTGATGTTGTCAAAGGGGGAGAAGAAATGGGAAATAACAGGTATTAACAGGTATTGAGATGATCAAACAATAGTGGATGCATAAAGTCAGGGGGAGGATACTACCTCAGTTTGACCGTTTTGCCATCATAAAAAAGGGGGAGTATGTGAGGGAAGTTTCTCTCTATGTACTTGATTTTAATGATGTCAAAACTATCATGCTTTGCACATATAGATTTCACATGAATGCACATTAGGTGTTCTAAGGATGTTTGATCATGTTGGCAATGTTCTAGGTGCATTAGATATGGTTAAACACCTTTAGGAAAGTCAAAAGTGTGATTTTTACATGTTTGAATGGTGTGAGTCGACTCATAACCTTGTTCAGGTCGACTCATACATGCTGAATTTGTGTCTGTTTAAACTGTGTGTTGCAGGTATGCTCAGGTCGACGCATACATCCTGCATTTGTGTATGTCAAAAACAGGGTGTTATGAGTCAACGCATAGACCTGTTTAGGTCGACCGGTCGCTGTTTTGCACAATTTTTTTGCTGTGTTATTCACTCTAAAATTCTGTTTCTCTCATATATTTTTCTAGGATATTATATATATCTTTTTAGCTCATTTTTTCACACATAACAAGAAACGTGAAAGATTTATGCCATTTCTCTCATCAACTTCATCTTCTTCTTTGAGTATACAAACAACTACACATAACCATTTTTGTTTGTTGTGTTCATTGATTTGAAGTGATAAGGGTCAGATTTCAGGAAGTGTTATCTTCATTTCTGAGTTGAGATTTGTGGTAGGTGTTTCTTGAATAAAACCTTAGGGTTTTCTCCTCCAAGAATCAAAAGGGATTTTGGGGGTTTTGCACAAGCCGTTTCGTTCTACAAGGATTCAGCCGGGCGAAGGTAACCGAAGAGATCGGTTTAGTAGGTGTAATCGGAGGATCGTAGAAGAGAGGTTTGGGTTCGAATCTTTGGTAGATTGCAATTGATCGAGTGAAGGTAACCGAAGAACAGTGTTTTCTTTCAGTTTAGTAGCGTGGGACGATAATTGGATCAACCATATTCGAAGCAGTTGGTTCGTCTTGAATCAAGGGAAGAGAATGCTCTACATCAACAATTCGAAGACGTTCGAAGATTTGATTGTTCATAAGTTTTCTCTTGTATAAACATACAATTGCAACGATAATATATATATCTCAATTCCATGTTCGGAATTGGAGGCAGAGGTACCCATAGCGAGGACGATTGGGGAACTGCCTAATCAAATCGCGTTTGTTCTCTTTCTCCTTTAACTCTTTATATTTTCTGCATTGTTTGAATTTGCCAAGTTTTCAATTTGTCTAAATTTCTGAGGTGTTTTAATTTAGAGCTGAAAAATCGTTTAGTTAAAGTGATACAATTCCTTGAATTTTATCTAGGAGCAGCTTGAACTTACTAACCATAGAAATTCTGCACTTAGTGTGTTTGTACACACCAAGTGTTTGATAATTTGTCTCAAAGCAAATTCAAACATTGTTTGTGTTTCATTGCTTATCGTTTGCCTCATTTGTTTGGTTTATACATAAACACGTTATAATTTGTTGATTGCGTTTGAATAGATTAATACAAACGAATTTTTCTCTTCCATACTCATTCACAATATATACATGCATATCCGATCCTTTTGGTAGAAGGTTCGTTGTAGACTTTTGATCCAGTGGTAGCTTCCGTTCAAACAATATTTTTAAATTCAACCCACCCTTCTAGATCCATAGCCATAGTCTAACAATTTAGACAATACGAAAAGAGCTCGGCGGGAGCAGATAGAGCCAGTGAATCTATTTCAATGTGTGGTGGTGTGAAACAAGACACAAGAGGAGAAAGCTTTCTTCTAGGTCATGGTGGGATAGGAAAACTCTGTAGGTCAGGGTTAATGTTTCGTGATAAGGGTTTGAACAAGTCATTTTCTATTGTGTCTTCTTTATTTTCATTTTTTAGTATGTTTTTATTTTTTTATAAAATATATTTTTTATTTTAATCAATTTAAAAATTGTCCATAGTAAAATGCAATTCTCTCTTTTAAAAAATAAGCTTACTGTTATTAAATTGAATAAACTTTTATAAATTTAATTTGTAAAGAAATACATTTTTATCCTAAAATTAAAACAATAATTTTTTAATATTTAAATGTTATATTGTAAAAAATAATAATTATTATTGAATTTCTTAAGATAACATTTAAGTAATGTATCTTTTTTCATAAATATTGTAACAACATAAAATTGTTCCTAAAGATGTCTAAGGGTATGATGCGAGATGAGAAAGGTTGTGTTTTGATAGATGGGAATCTGGGTTTCAGAGAGAATGAATGTGCGATGAAAGGATGATGAGAGATGAAGATCTGGGTTTCGGATAGAATGGTGTGCGATGAGAGGATGAGAACGGTTGTGTTTTGATCGATGAAAATAGATTGAGGTAATTTGTTAATGTGTTTTTTTATTATTTTATTTACACAATATTAACTTAATAAATTTACACTCATTAATTCACTTAATTACACAATTTACACTTAATAAAATACATTGTGGTTTGTTAACGTGTTTAAGATTAATATTTTGAGTTATAAAAATAAACAATTTTTTTCAGTCTATCTAAATTTACACTTGTTTTAAATTTAATGGGAGTAATAGAGAATTGATTATAATAATTTTTTTAATTTACACCTTTTTTTAAAATTAGATGTCTATTGTCACGTGCTAATACTTAAATTGACACTTTATTTATAAATTTGTCACCGTGTTTCTTATTTACACTTGTTTTTAGTATAACAGGTGTAAATTTTAAAATTACACTCGTCTATTTGCACTAGTGTCACTTGTGTAAGCAGTAAAAGACTGAAAATAAGCATCTTGAGTGGCCATATGTTCCTGCATTAGACAAAATTGTTCCATCTGTCTAACTTCATAAGCTTCTCTCCATCTGCACTCCTCAGCGTACCGGTCATCTTGCTTCGTCTGCATGTTCTGAAGCATAGTCACTATAGAGGAAGAATCAGTAGGACCTGTATCAGAACCACCACTATGACCAACTCCGTGATGAGTATCTTGCATTGTGGCATCTCTATCAGGGGTACCATGAGGATTCTCCTATTCATCCATATGATTTTCCTCTTCATCTTCATCAACAACAGTTGGATCATCAAAGTTATAGATTTTCCTGTCGTTCTATCCCAGCCGAAGATAATATGCACGACGTCTGATGTCTCAAAAGTAGTTCATGTTGGTCATGGTTTGTTGAGAAAATTCTTGAGATAAACCAGGAGATTTGTAGATTAAATTAGACATCCCAATGTTGAAGTAAGTTAAGATCTTAGCAATCATGGAAGGGTAGCAAAGCAGTGTACCTTTCTTGCATTTTCTGACAGCAAACATACGAGCCACAAAATAGTAAGGCTAATTAATCTTAACCTTAGGCAGCAAAATGCACGCCAAATATATTTCTGCAAGGTCAACTCTAGAAAAGCCCTCATTATTCGGGCGTCAGATGTGAGAAACAATCTATAGCAGAATTCTATGCATCATTTTCACTTGGCTGGTAGACTAAGGATCATAACAATCGGTTGCTTGAGTTGATTTGAGTATCTCATTCAAGACACGATCCCACCAAAAACTCATATCTATGTCAACATCAATATCCAATGGATCAACCTCGCATTCCTAATCAACATCTTTTAAAGTAATACCAAACAAGGATTTCCACAAGTCATTAGTGAAATGATAAACTTGGTTACCTATTGAGAACTTGAAGTGAGATCCATTCATATCATGAAGCCCTGAGTTGAAGAATCGAATGAGATATTCGTTGTCATCTTGAGCTACTTACAAAAAATAATCAGTTTCTTGATGTTCCAAAAAACTTGAAAACGTCAGGCAAATACAAGCCAGCAACTGTAGCAGCCTTCCACATGTATTGCTTCACAACAAGACGAGTCTTACACTTTTCTCAAAATCCTTGGCATACTTCTTGGAGACCAAAGTGAATATGGGTTATCAGAGGCAATTGTTAAGTGGTAGCCTTGCTTTTACCTTTAGCCATGATTTTGGACTTGGAAGCCATGAAATTGTTGAGATGATGTGTGCACGCCACGTGTTCGACGAAATGATTGAATGAAGAATGAGTGAGTATGATATATTCTTGAGAACTTATACACTCAACCAAAATGGAAAACCATAACACAACATAAAGAAGCCAAGATAAATTACAAATAAGGGGAAATTTTGGATTTTTGATGAAATACGATGAGTTAGGGTTTTGGAAGGAAAATAGGAGAAATTTATGAAAGTGGGAGATATTTAGTGGAAATGTTTGAATGCAAATGATGTGAGATTGATGATAAGAATGTGTGAAGTCCAAGTTTGAGGTTTTTCACGTGTAATAGTAATTAGGGGAGAGTAGGAGATTTAGTGTATGCAAGAAAGTGAAGAGATTGAACACAAATGGTTCAATTTTGCACTTATGAGTCCGCCCTTAATTGATATGTGCCGACCTGTTACTTATGTGTGTCGACACATACTGTAGCTGAAGACAAAAGAAATATAACAAAAACATGTAATAGGCTGACTTATAGTATTACGCGTCGACCTATACTATAACATTTTTGAAAAATACTGAAAATAATTGTTATGTGCCGACCTACACGATTACATGCTAACCTGTACTAAATTTTTTTTGAGAAAGACCAAACTCACTTATAATAGGTCGACCAACATAAAATTATGTCAACCTGACTGACACAAATTTTAGAATTTGAATTATTTGAAATTGTAATGATCAAGAGAGACTCAAATTGACTCATGGATGAATACTTAACGAGAGACACATGCATATGATGATGTCTAATGGTTTGTTTACTCTACTCATGCACTCATGAAGATGGAAGCATGAATTGGTTCAAGATATGGATCAAAATATGAAGACATTTATAACATAGTCACTATAAACATATCAAACGCAAAACATAATGTTTGCATTAATATTTTTGGAAGTGAACATACATAGCAAACATCTTACACAAAATTCATCACATGTCTTCTTGAAATAAACATTTAAAAGTAACACTTACTTACAAAGTAAGAAAGGATAGAAATGATATTACCTCCCTGTACACAAGACGGAGGATGAACAAGCATTCCACGAGGAACTCTTAAATGAAAGTTGAAATGAATGCAAAATGTGCCACACAACAAGAAAGAAACTGAAATGTTCTTACCACTTTTCTTTATGAACAAGTATTTGGAAGTGAAATCAATACTGTATCCAAGAGGTACTTTGGCTTGATGATCATCCTTGTTGATGGACTTTCATTCTTATCTAATCATGATGATTATCTTGCTTCTCCTCATGTATCATCAAATTAGGTTGATCACTCATATTTTGATGCACTTGAGTATGTTTTGTTGAAGATAAATCTACACCATTAAACACAACACCTTTCCAACACTTCTTGGATAGAACCATTAGTAATCATCAAATATTTTTACAAAATAAAAAACACTAAACGTTAACCTATTTGGCAACAAAATCCGCCTTGCTTGTCATATAGATCAACACAATAAGGACATGTCACCTTATTATGCCTTGATCTTCCACAAATGAGATCTCATACTCTCGTTTATAGAGTCAAGACATTTTTCCTGCATGATTAACAATTAGTTCTAGGTACCTAATCTTTATTGATTCCTTGAGGGCTAGTAAACCATTGGTTGCATTTGGGCAACCATTAATAGGCACCTTTAATGCGTCCCACGTAGCCTTGGTGGTCTCACAATGAGAAACATGATAACACTCATCAACACCTAAAGTGGATGTGAGAATATTTTTCACTTTCCAATCATGTGACCACAATTTCCAATCATTAGCATCCCATTGTGCTTCCGGTTTAGGTATTATTACACAATCATCATTGATCATGGTTATTTCATTTGGACCATTTTTGATGACGTTCCATATACCTTTGTGTTGACATGAATACGCATACCAGCTTTCCAATAGCAATAATTTTTGTCGGTGAAAATTTGTGCTCTATTGTACGCTCCCTTATGTTCGATAGCCATTCTTCTAAACAGTAAATCTTAAGCATGAAATTAACTGGAGCTCGTGATACCACATGTTAGATGATAGGCTTTGATCTAGAGGACGGTGAATAGATCACAACTTAGAAAACTTAACTTTTGGCAAAAATGATTTTTCAAAATTTTATGGCACAATAGAAGCAACTTGAATCCAATCGTATAACCAAACCTACTATCGAAAATCTCGGATATGCGTAACATAAACAATTTGATGATAATGAGAACAAATTGTTCAACAACAATTGGATTATATCAAACCTTCTATCTTTCGTGGAGAACATATCTAGAATTGTATCAATATAGCTCCTTTATGACAATCCTAAAATACCTCGAGAACGGTCTCTAAGTATTTGAATTCCTAAGACAAATGAGGCGTTCCCAAGATCTTTCATTTCAAAATTCTTTGTGAGAAATCCATTGGTTTTGTTCAATAAGCCTACATTGTTGATTGCCAAAAGGATATCATCTACATATAATACCAAGAAAACAAATTTACTCCCACTAAACTTTTGGTATACACAATTATCGACTTGATTAGCCTCAAAACCAAATGGGGATATAACTTGATAAGATTTGTAATACCATTGACAGAAAGCCTTTTTAAGGTCATAGATGGATTTCTTGAGTTTACAAACCATAAAATTTGGGTCCCTTGACACAAATTTTTCTAGCTGCACCATATATATTGTCTCTTCAATGTTTCCATTTAGAAACATTGTCTTTACATTCATCTGATGCAACTCTAAATCAAAATAAGCTACTAATGTCATCATGATCCTAAGAGAATCCTTTGAAGAAACTAGAGAGAAAATATCTTTATAATCAATTCCTTCCTTTTGAGTAAAGACTTTTGCGACAAAACAAGCTTTATATCTCTCAATGTCACCCTTTAAATCCCTTTTAGTTTAAATATCCATTTACAACCAACGAGTTTCTTTCCTTCAGGTAATTTAACGATATCCCAAACATCATTGTCACCCATCGACTTCATCTCATCCTACATGGAATCAACCCACTTAAGAGAGTTTAAACTTCGCATAGCTTGACTAAAGTTGATAGTATCTTCCTCATTCAAACCAATGGCATCCTTATGTTCTTGAAGATAAACAACATAATCATATGAAATTGCACTCTTCCTATCTCTAGTGGATCTTGTTAATGGCGACGCGTGAGGTTGTTGTGTTTAAACTATAAGTGGTGCTTGAGAAAGAAACACATAACTGTCTTATTCTTGAGGGATTTTAGGAATAACGTCATTGTTTATTTCAGGATCTGTTTCTGGAACAAAGATAGGTATAAAAATGTGATCATTGTGAAAAACACATTCTTCATCGAAGGCAACACTCCTTATCCTACTCCCCCTTCCAAACTCCACATTATCAAGGAATGTAGCATTTCCCATTTTAAAAAAATGTTCTAGTGATTAGATTATAAAACTTATACCCGTAAGAGAGTTTGACGTATCCAATAAAAAACAGCTAACTGTCTTTGCGTCCAACTTAACTTCATTGGGCCTATAAGGCCTCACTTCAGCTAGACATCCCTAAATGTGCAGGTGCCTAATGCTGGGCTTTTTCCCAAACCTTAACTCATAAGGGTCTTAACTACTACTTTACTAGGTACTCTATTAAGGATATAAATTGTGGTATTTAATTCCTCTCTCCAAAATAACTCTGAAAAAGAAGAATGACTAATCATACTCCTTACCATACCCTTAAGATTCGTGTTTTTTTTTCTCCAAATCTATTCATGATGGGTTTTCCCGACATTATGTATTGCGAAACAATTCCACACTCATCGAGGAAAAGCGCGAAGGGCCCTGAACTTTGTTCCCTTGATCAATCATACCGACCATAGTATTCACCACCATTGTTGGACTTGACAACTTTACTTTTCTTTCCAAGTTAAAGTTCAACCATAACTTTGAATGACTTAAACACGCCCAAAGATTGAGATTTCTCACGAATGAAATATAGGTAGCCATAGCCTGACTAGTCGCCTATAAGCGATTTATTAATTATCTGGTAGGAATCATATAAGATGTACCATTATGGATTGGGCAGTTTATCATTCCCACAAATTTTTTTATAATGGAAATGAAAGAGGATGCACAAATCCATATCCTATTAGGAAGACCCTTTATCGCTAGTGTTGGAGACGTCATAAATGTTAAGCATGAGAAACTTACATTTGTATTACATCTGTAGCAGGTAACAAAAATATTGAGTTTTTACTGTCCAAACTTATAAAAAATTCTACTGTAAAGATTTTTGTTGTAGATTCGACATAATTGATGAATGCATTAAAGATTCAAACTGTCATACTAATGTATTAAAATAAGCGATGTGTGAGAATCAACTCACGAGCTTTTAATTTCTGATTTTTGATTGTGTAATTTATTTTTATAGGATTAGGTGAATTCCCAAAATTGGAGGAAAAATTTAATATTAAAAGGCTAGAATGAAGAAAGGTCTTAAGAAATATTTAAGGGGGTCATATATAATTGTCCTGTTATTTGTTGACTTTTTTATTTGGACCAATACTTGAAGATTGACATCTTGTGACCCAAGACATCCTTATTTGCTTCATTAATGACAAAATCTTAAAAATCTTCTTCATTAATGACAAATCCTTAAAAAAATAGTTTTTGTTGATTCTTGAATAGAGGGTTTGTTTCGTCTCACATAACGGTCACAAAAGAAAAGCTTCTATAAATAACCATTCCCGCTATCATTATATCACCTCTTAACATTCTCTCTCTCAACACTCTCTTTACGATCAGTTCTGTGAATTTGTGTTGTTTGCAGTAACAAGAATGCTGATACCACTTTCAATTGTTGATGATGTTGCTATCGTTGATTTAGGTCAACAACATCACCGGCACAACAACATGTTACCTGTGTATGTTCTCTTTGATTCTCGTACCGACAACATCTCTCAAAACCACCCAACAAGAGCACCACCTTGGTCTGTCATAGATCAAGCTCTTCTCTTTCATTCTCACAACCACAACAATGTTCCAACAAGATTAATGTCTCAGAACCACAATGTTTCATCAAGATTAACTTCACAAACGGTGTCTGTGGTAGATGAAACTGTTCTCTATGATTCTCCTATGGACAATCTTCCAAGAAGATCAAGGACTCATCCAACATGGTCAATTAATCATCCCCACCACCACCACCACAATGGTCCTAGAGCTTCTCCAGTGGTGATGGGAGTTCAAGATACTTCGCGACATGTTACAAAATCCACAACAGATGCAGAATCCGTCTGTTGCATTTGTCTTGTTGACTTGTCTAATGGTTCTTCCACGCCAATTCGGCTGCGCTGCTCTCATGTATTTCATACTGACTGCCTTAAAAAATGGATCAACATTAAGAAAACTTGTCCACTTTGTCGCGCCAATGTTTAATTTTCATATATTCATGTGTTCTTGGTTTATAAAAATGTTTCCTTTCTTTTGTTATTTTCCATGTTTTGGTTTTATGATTTTCCATGTTTATGTTTGATTTCCTAGGATTACCACACATTCCTTCAAGCCCTCGGAGGTAAGTTTTTGTTCGGTTGTTATTACCTATGATACATGTGTCTTGGAGTTTTGTTTGTTAGTATAGGTTCAAACCTGTTCTTTTGTCTATCTTTTCCTTATTATTTGTGTCAATATGTGTTACACCACAGATGTTTATTTGTGAATATTTAGAACTATGCTTCTGTTGTTGCAATCATCCAATTTTCTAGTTGTGAACAAATGCTCAATATCGATAGATGTTTATGTTTACGAGTTGTTATGGTTCAATTATGTTTTCTCCACAGAAGAAACTAAAAGTATACACTCCTTTACAATCTTGTAAAGATGTTAAACTTGTTTTCCCACCCCTGTGTTGATTGGTTTGGGAGGATTGGGAAAAACCACTTTGGCTACAAAGCTTTGTTTGGATGAGGATGTTTAAGGGTAAGTGATAATATTCTCTTTGGTTCTGTCATGCATGATATTTTGGGATTAGTTGTTCTTCTTTGCTTGTTTGGCTTAAGGGTGTGTCGCTCAAACTCATCATAATTTTGAATATGCACTGGATTTGTCATAGATATATGGCGCAAGTTGATCCATGTAGTCAACCCCACGTAGTGTTGTTGTTGTTGTGTTGCTTCTGCCACATGTTCTATAAGTTGATCTGATACATGTTCTGTCTATTACTCGATTCTTAAAATAGGTAGGTGAAAAAATGATGCCTCTCCAAAAAGAAATGCACATATACAATCTAAAGTGAGTAGCATTGTTCAATCACAGTTTCTTTGGAATTTATCATCTATTGCAATTGAAAAATTAAAGGGCCTTCTGATTCTGATTCAATAATGTAGTTAAATGAATAAGGCTAGTAAACACATATGTATAGTATGATCGAAGTATTTTGTCACTTCTTAAAATTTATATATTTCTATAATTCTGAAACTACTTTATTCAAGATAGACTTGGTAATAAAAAATCTAGTTAATTTTATTACTATTAGACCAATCAAATCAATTTATAAATGAACACATAAATATCGTATGATCGGTAAGTGTTAAGAAATAAGACATATGAGATAAATGATCACACATTAAAAATAAAGAAATAAGAGATAAGAGATTAAGGATCTCACACTGAAAATATCTTGGTTCTTTTGTCATGGGTAATCCAATCATCACACTTTGAGATTTTACAATGGTGTTTGACTTTAAAACGCTTTGCTTCATAGTGTTAGACGATAGATTTCGATCTAGAGGGGATGAATAAATCACAACTTAGACAATTTAACTTTTGGCAAAAAAAAGATTATTCAAAAGTTTTATGGCACAACGGAAACAACCCGAATCGAATCGTCTAACCGAACCTACTATCGAAAAGTTTGGATATCTGTAACGTAAACCAATTGGATGATAATGAGAACAAATTGTTCAACAACGATTAATTCACACACAATTAAATGTTAAGCTATACGTAGAGTTTATTTCCAATTATCAAAATTAAATTTAAAAATAATTGAAACAATTTATCGAACACCTTGAGTGCAATCGATAACGCTTGGAAATTTAATTTGATTTGTTGATGTTAAAACCAATCACAATCAAAGTGATTATGATTATATCAACAAATCGTAATTCAAAACGTAATCAAAAATTTAATTTTCAAACGAATTGATCCAAACAAAAAAGATTCGATAATTTACAAGTGCAACCCTAATTTAGATGGTCACCCAATCAAAAAATATTTATGTGTAGTTTGATTGTGTGTATGCAAAGAAAAGAGGTTGAAGATGATGGGTTAACTAGGTAATTCTGATTTCGTTTAGGTTTTACACTAGTACCTTACTAGAATAAGGTGCATGCATGATTGTGTGTGGGTGTGTGTGTGTGTGTGTGTGCGTGCGTGCACGCGCGTGCGCGTGCGTGTGTGTGGAAAAAAGGGCTTGCATGAAGAAAATGAAAAGAAATGCAAAATTTCAAGGTTTTTATGTTACATATGAAGGTAATGTGCCGACTTGTAAAGGTCTTAGGTTGACCTATATGAGGCGACCTGTGAGACAGAACCTACAACCTTTATTATTGGAGCGAGGTTTCGACCTATGCAAGTTTTGTGTTGACCTATGCTGAAGCAAAAGCTTCTATTGGTCAACCTAACAACACATGTGTCGGCCAATGCAAAGGTTTTCTTACTAAAACTCAAATTTTGAAGCATGTTCCTTGCCGAAGTTATTTGCAATCAGTTTTAAACATGTTTGTATGCATCCTAGTGCTAAAGATGATCAATGCATATCTAAGATTAGGTTGATACTGTCTAATATACAAAAACGCTAAATTGATCCTAGTTTTGACATAATTCAAAACATATAAGAATGCACTCACATACTCCCCGTTTCTGATGATGGCAAAACTCAAAATTTACAATTGTGTTTTGTTTTGTGGTACAATGAATAGCTCCCCTGAATATGTTCATGATTTTTTTCATAATCTTCTCCCTCCTTTGACAACATCAAAAAGAGACAAGTAACCATTAGGAGTATCACATAGATACATTTTATACATAGTTAATATACTTACACAGAGGCAATTGTAAAGATCGATAGTGCACTCACATACGATATATGTAAACACACAAGCTTAATAAAAATAACAACATTCATAAACGTTCACCAAGTTAAAAAGATAGTTCAAACCAGTCAAACATACTAGAAATATTGTTCAAACAAAATCAAAACACAAACACCAAACCAAAACAACATTAGAATGCTTGATACCCTAAATAGGACTCAAAGGACAAGGCACACTAAGACTCAAAAACTCTAAACACACAATTCAACATCAAGACAGTTCATCTCCTTCCATGGCTTCTTGGCATTGGTCTTGGTCGTCCTTCCAAAGATGCAGCCTCACATATCTCATGATAGAACTGATCACAATGACCAGAATCAGCTTCTTGAGTGACAATCATGTGATTTATCCTCTCCATAGCAGCAACATGGTTTTCATTTGCAATATTTTGTATGGATAAGAGGCTCTCACACTAATACAAAAATATGAATTTACACCAGTTTTTTATACATTTAACACCCGTTATCATAGGGTGTGAATTCAAAGGGTGAGAAATGTCGGACGAATTTACACCCGTTTTAAAACAGGTGTAAATAGATGGTATATTACACCCTATTTTATAGAAAACGAGTGTAAATCTACGGTATATTACACCCTATTTTATAAAAAATAGGTGTAAATATTTTTACACATATACATTTAAATCAAAAAAATTTACACCCCATTTGATAAACATTGGATGTAAAATGAATAATGTTTGCTAAAAATGTCGACAAATTTTCACCATATTTTCTTTAAATAGGGTGTAAAAATATGGTATATTACACCATATTTTAGTTATCACTAATATAAAATATTTCATAATTATATTATATTTAATTTTAACATATATTCCCTCCGTTCTACAATGAGTGACCCAATTGACTTTTCACACAGATTAAGAAAAAAAGAATAAATAAAGGAGAGAGAATGATATTTTTACTAAAGTACCCTTATGATGTATTGGGAATGATGAAAGTAATATTAATTAGAGGGTAAAATAGGAAAAGTTGCATTGGAAATTGAAATGGGTCATACATTTTGGGACACCATTTTATTCCAAATGAATCACTTATTGTGAAACGGAGGGAGTAACATTTAAGAGTTGTCAAATAGAAAATATAGTGCGCTATAATACTATAACATAGTAAACTTTTGTGGAACAAATAAGAAGGGGTGTATAAAAGCAATAAAGATTAAATTGTTTCAATTAATCGAGATACGACTCACATACTGTATACTTAAACTGAATTTGCAACCCAATGACGCTTGAGACTAGTCAAAATTTCGGGATTGTAGGTTTTGTTTTCATTTTCAACATCAAGTGAACTTGAAAATCCCTTGAACAATTTTGTAACATGATACTCCAATCTTTTGATGAATTCACCCGAGAATTAACATCAGCTCTGGGAACATCTTGTTCTTTTTCCATTCTAGTCATTTGATCCTTCCTAAAAATTGTATTTAGATGATAATTAGTTATCCTAAGCTAACCATAGTTAAAGCATGAAAAAAATGAATTAAAAAGGAAAGTGAAGTCACCTTTTAGAAACAACAAAATTGAAGAGAGGAAGAGGCAGCTTCTTATTTAACATGTAACACAAAATACTCCACGTTGGCTTAGCCCCCGATAAGCATTGATATTAGATTAGATGTAGAGATAGATAAGCAGACTTAGCCCCCCAATAAGCATTGATATTAGATTAGACATAGATATATACAAGCATTGGTGTTGTGATAGATGCTCCATTTAAAGAGAAAATTGATAGGATAATTTATAGTTTAGTTATGAAATGTAATGATATAAATTATTAGTGTAACTCTTTGATAATGAGTGTTCTTTTCAAACAAGTAAAATGTAAGATACCTTTTCCTTATCAGAGTTGTAAAATCCAATGCATCTGAAATCATGAATCGATCAATGGGAAGCCCTATACCGAAAAGTGCACAAGTCCTTAGAGGGCTGAAATTCATTCTAGCTCTACAATCAATTAAGCGACCATCATCACGCTCAATCTAAAAAAAGGATTAATAAGCCAAATGATATAAAAAACAATTCACCAAATTCAAACTTCTTACTCAACAATGGAATAAATAAATATAAAAATATGGTAAACTGTTATGTCTCATGGTAAACTTCTTATAATGAAAATCCAAGCTAATGGCCCTTGAAAATATCCACTTGAATAAGTAACATCTAATAAAAGATCTAGATTTGAAAAATCAAGAAACACCTCACTGATTTAGTATCACGGAACAAAGCTCGTGTCATAAAATGAGTGAATCTAACATCAAACACAATACTTACATCAATTTCAATAGTTAATTGTCAATAGAAAAACTCTAAAATAACTGAATATGTATATATATTATATTAGATACGAATGTGATTCAAATAAGTGAAATGTGAAACTTAAAATAAGGAGATTTCTTATCACACCACCCATGTTTCTTAGGCACCACCTGAATTTTCGGTTTTGCCCCCTGATTTCGGATGTGCACATCTGAACGCACTAATTTTTTAAAAAACGCTGATGCGTTCCGGAAGTGCACATCCGGAAACATTCCTGATCTGCAGATCCGAAAAACAACAGAACTTTATTTTTTTTTTAAATCGGTTTTGTTGGTTGGTCGCATATGTTAATATATCGTCACAACTTAATATACATTCGACAACATCCATTTATAAAATAAAATGATATATATACATAATAATCCTCTGTCAAAATACAGTACATATATGTAATATAAATAGAATACATCAAACAAAAAACTACTGCGTATGGCGAAAGATCTCTCCTGGCTCCCCTGCTCCTCTGCCCCTACCCGCAATCCTGGCTCGATGTCTGCGGTACTGAAGTGCCCCCCGAGCAATCTCAATAATCTTATCCACGGCAAGTCTGGCACCAGAGCCCTCAGGGAGGTGACCGTCCGCAATGGCCTGCCGCGCTATCTGCTCTATCTGACGTCAACGAGGTAGGACATCCTGAGTATGGTCCAGCTGAGACTGTCGTTCCTCTAAAATCTCCCGATGAGCAGGTCTGGGTGGCGATCCCTCAGCAGTGGGCACCATGCATGGGTGTGAGACGGTGTAGAACCACGCGATGTACCCGGCAGCAACGCTCCAGTCTCTCTCCGCTCCAGGGGAACGAGAAGGAGCAGCTGATGGAGCTGGAGTCTCCCTACGACGCCTGCGTGCGGCTGGGACCCTGATGAACTACTAGTAGAAATGCGACGCCTCCGAGATGTAGAATCGGCGGCTGAAGGGGGAGTGGCATGTACCTGTGATGTGGAAGTGGCCTGAACCTGTGATGTGGATGGCTGTGGTGTAGGATGTCCCTCAGCTGTAGGGGCTACCCCAACTCCGTCTATGCCGGAAGCCTCGGCTGTAGACTGCATCCGCTCATGTCGGACAGATGCGTGCTGAGCTGCCCATCTATGTATGACACGATCGTCTCTGCCACCCATCTAATCTGCAAAGCATAATAAATAAATTAGAATTTTTTAAAAATAATTAAACAAAAACAAACAAATAAACACAAAAAAAAAACCAAGTGTCTTCCGGATGTGCACATCCGGAAATATGCAAAATATTTAACGTTGGGTGTCTTCCGGATGTGCACATCCGGAAGGACACATAATTTTTAACGTTGGGTATTTTCGGATGTGCACATCCGGAAGCACTCAGAATATTTAACGTTACAATCTTTCCGGATCAGCACATCCGGTACGTATTTTGAAGTTCAAAATGGCAGCCATGGCTATTGTACCATGCAAAAGGTCATTTTATTGCCCTGATCGTCCGTTTGAAGCAGAAAACAAGACCTACATTGTCTCTAACCTATGTTATTCGTACAAACTAACAATTTCTACACCTAAATGTCTACTCTAAATCGATTACTCGAAAATAACTCCGAAACTCTAAAACTTGAAAACTTACCGATTAAAATGAGATATGGAGGATTTGGAGTGTCTTGATCGTTGTAGAAGTTGCTCTGCGCCGAACTCGAGTGGAAAAAATCAAGATTTTTGGGATTGAAAATTTGAGAGTTTGAGAGAGTTTGGAAAATGAAAAAGTGAAGAATGAGGGGGAGCAAGAAGGTCTGGCGCGAATTAATAAGAAATCCTTCCAGAAGTTCACATCTGAAATGTTTATGGATATGCATATCCGGAACACATCAACGTTTTTTTAAAAATTGGTGCGTCCGGATGTGCACATCCGGAAACTGGGGGCAAAAAATAAATTTCACGTGGTGCCTAAGAAACTTGGGTGGTGTATTAAGAAACTCTCTAAAATAAAAGTGAAGCATATTCCATCTACAACACCTCATTTTCTATGATAATTATTCTGTCAACAAATATAATTCAATGATTTTTCACTTGTCCATTTTGGCTACTTAGAATGACTCATTCACACTTATATAGACCTTTTATCAAATAACTTGAGTGTAAATAAGAAAGTACCAAATTAAGCCCTCAACAACTAATTTTTATTTAAAAAATTGAAAGTATAAGATGATTGAAAAGAAAAAGACAATAAATCTAATTAAAAGTATAACTTAAAATATTTAATTTAAGTTTGACGGGTAAAACGGTACTAGAAGGAGAATGAGTTTTCCCTTCGCTACCTTAAAGGAGTATGAAGTAGTAAATAGAGCAAGAATATTGGAATAGGTGTTGGTGAGAGGAAGAAAAATGACTAAATCACAACAAAATAACAAGTATTATAATTCAATAAAACTTAAATCGAGAGTATGAAAATAGAATGAAAAACCAACCGGGGAGGAGAATGAAGAAGAAATTACTCATAGATCGCGACAATGAAGAGGCACACGGCATGTAACGGCCTGACTTATTTTATTTATTCTCCGTAATTTATTTATGTGATAATTGTGATTGTGTTGTGCGATTGGTGTGTTTGAGTTACCTTGGTGTGGGGTAGTGGCCTTAAGAATAGACTTTAAGGGTTGAGGGGTGTGTGACCAATTGTGTAAAGATGGGTGGTGTGGAGAGTAAACTAATTAGTAATATTAGTTAGTAATTATTTACTTAAATAATAAAAGGTGATTATTATTTAGATTAAATAAT
Source organism: Lathyrus tuberosus (assembly GCA_022829125.1). Classification (NCBI taxonomy): domain Eukaryota; kingdom Viridiplantae; phylum Streptophyta; class Magnoliopsida; order Fabales; family Fabaceae; genus Lathyrus; species Lathyrus tuberosus. Next base: position 50,763 of record JALAZF010000812.1, on the reverse strand, counting down.
TAGTTTCATTATTATTACTTGTTATTATTTTAATTAGAAGAGAATAATATTAACAATAATAATATAATAATAAGAATAAGGGAAGTTGGGAGATAGAATTGTCAGAACGTGTTTTGGAGAAAAAGAGACAGAGAAAAGAAGATGCTAGGGCAAGGAAGAGAGAAGAAACTTCATTGATGTGAAGCTTTTTACAAGAACTCTAAGGTAAGGGTGGGGCTCTAATTATCTAAGGGTTAACATGATAATGGTGGGTAGATTATGCCATACAGGGTTTGTGTTTTCTTTCTCTATTCATGAATTTTTGATGAATTGATATTTGTAGATTGATTGAATTATTCATGAATTGGGTATGGTATGTTGATGTTGTGACTGATGTTAGTATGATGAATCGTTATAATTATTGTTGTTGAAATCATGTGATTGTTGAATTGTATGATGTAGTTGTTGTGTTGTTATGTTGTTGATGGTTGATTTCGAGTCAGAGTCGGAACAAAGTTATGAATAGTTTTAACGAGAAGAATTTGGAGTTTGGAACTGTAGAAAAGTGTTTTTTCGTAATAAAATGTAGCATAATTGATTCGTGAGAAAAATCGGGTTTTGGGTTGGATTAAAAGTAGTTTTCGTTTCAAAAGTTGGAGAAAAGTGCTTCTGCGCGCAGTGTAACCGTTTACCAGATATAGAGTAACCGGTTACACTGCTTTTAAAATGAGTTTCCGGGCATTTTTGTGAGGGTGTAACTGGTTACCCTGATTGTGGTAACCAATTACACCACAAGTCAGTGGCGGAGGGTGGCAGGTTCCAAGGGGTGTAATCGGTTACCTCATTTTGAGTAACCGGTTACACTAAGACCAATTTTTGAAAAAACTTTAAGAATTCATAAGTTTTGTTTCGGAGTCCGATTCGAGTGCCGTTCAAAATGTCGGGAAGCTGACGCGATGAAATTTATTATAAAAATGGTTTATGTACCAAAAATTTTATAATGTTGTAGTTTAATGGTGTTAAGCACATTATTAACATTATGTCGTGGTGTGAAATGATGGTAGATGCCTTTGTAGTTGCTTGTTATGTTGTATGCCGATGTTGTTGTAATGTATAACATGTTTTGTTGTGGCATGTAGTTGTGTGAAACATTGATTAAATGAAGGTCATTGTATGTCGGTGTTGTTGTCATGCATTTCATGATTGCATGAGTTGTGAGATAAGTCGTGTGCCCATGTGGGGTGTGAGCGTCTTATCCGGATTCTAGTTATAGAATCGTGTTGTTGTTGTTGTTGAGGCGATCGTGTGCCCATGTAGGGTGTGAGCGGTCATGGACGTCGTTTGCCTGTGTGGGGTGTGAGCGACGTAATGGAAATTCCGACGGGAATTGTGATTTGGAAATAGGGATCAGGTTCTGAAATAGGAACCGAATTGTACCACATGCATTGAGTCAAGTTGTGAGTCTTAATGCATTGCATCCTGATTGTATTTGTTGTTGTGTTTGGATTTTGGTTGTGTTGGTTGTGGGGATGTATGTTATAGAATGGGTGATGTTCATGTAATAATCTAATGCTTGCTTATTGTCATGCTTTCCTTGATCTAATTATGATATCTCACCCCTTCAGTTTGAATGTTGCCTTTACATGGACATTGTGCAGATACCTCGTAGTATAGGAGTTGATGTGAGTGGAAGATGAAGTCTTTCGTTTTATCTTTAGTGTCGGCGTCTGCCCTGATGTGTAACACCGAGGTTATGGAAGATTATGTCTTTGATGTTATGTTTGGATATCTCTAAATTTATTGTTCTTTATGTTTATTTTAAAAACATAGTTATGTCATGAATAATCATTTGATTTTGATGCTTTCGCTGTTTCAATAAAAGTTGATGTTTCAAACATGTTTGCTTGTTATAGTTATTATAATTAATTTTTTTTTTAAGTTGCATGTGTTATATATCATGTTATATGTGCATTAATTGTGGTTTTGTGACATCCTAAATATTTTTTATTCAAATTTCTCTGATCCTTATTTAAATTACGCAGGGTTTATCTAGGGTGTAACATTAGTGGTATCAGAGGAGGTCGGTCTGTCCGGCCAATTGTTGAGTCATAGTGTTATGACAATTAAATACTGTCGATGTTGTCTTCTAGCCATTGTTGTTGTTTATGGTGGAAAAACAAAAATGGATGGAAGGAACAATGCTGCTATTGATGCTGCTTTGCATGCTGTTTCTCAAGCTATTCAGAATCAGCCTAATGCTGGTGGCAATGATGAGTTCCGTAACTTGGGGAAGTTCCAGAAGAACAATCCGCCTACTTTCAAGGGTAGGTATGATCCGGATGGAGCACACGCGTGGCTCAAGGAGATTGAAAGGATCTTTCGAGTGATGAACTGTTTAGAATAGAAGAAGGTACGATTTGGTACGCATAGGCTAGCGGAGGAGGCTGATGACTGGTGGGTCAACACTCGTCAGGTGTTAGGGACTTCAGGTGAAGTTGTTACCTGGGCTGTGTTCTGTAGGGAGTTCCTGAGGAAGTACTTTTCTGAGGATGTTCGTGGGAAGAAGGAGATTGAGTTTCTGGAGCTGAAGCAGGGTAATTTGACTGTTACTTAGTATGCTGCCAGATTTATAGAACTTGCTAAGTTTTATCCGCATTATAGTGAGGCGACTGTTGAGTTCTTAAAGTGCATCAAATTTGAGAATGGTTTGCGTCCTGAGATCAAGCAGACAGTTGGATACCGACAAAGCAGGAGATTTCTTGAGTTGGTGGATAGTTGTAGAATTTTCGAGGAGGATAGTAAAGCTCGGTCAGCTCATTATAAGAGGCTGAGTGAGAAGACGGGAAAGCAGAATGTGAACCGTGGGAAGCCTTACAGTGCTCCAGCTGATAAGGGTAAACTTAAAGTTGCTGATGGTAAGAGGCCTAGTGGGGGAGGTGCTCTCGGTCCTCTTAAGTGCTACATATGTGGTGAATTAGGTCATTGTGTCAGTAAGTGCACGAGTGATGTGAAGAAGTGTTACAAGTGTGGGTAGTCCGAACGTATGCTTGCTAACTGCAAGGTTAATGTGGTGATTTGCTACAACTATAGAGATCCATGATATATCAGTACTCGTTGCCAAAAGCCGAAGCAAGCTTCAACTGGAGGAAAGGTGTTTGCTCTGTCAGGGACTCAGACTTCCAGTGATGACAGGTTAATAAGAGGTATATGTTATATTAATAGTACGCCTTTGATTGCTATTATTGATATTGGTGCTACTCATTATTTTATTACTGCTGATTGTGTGAAATTTTTTGGCCTTGTTGTTTCTTCTATGAAGGGAGAAATGGTTATCAAAACTCCTTCTAAGGGAGTGGTGACTACTTCTCTAGTTTGTTTGAACTGTCCTTTGCCAATCTTTAATAGCGATTTTGGTGTTGACCTTATTTGCTTGTGATATTCTGGTATACAGATCTCAAATGTCCTGAGAGATGTTGAGACATTGATCTATGATTGTCTAAACAAGGAAAGAAATAAGAACATTAAAAAGAAAGTGTATATTCATAACAATTTCGTGACAAATGTTTCAACATCAGTCAAGACATATACTTATGAATACAAGAACAGACTGAATTAAACATAATAAAATGATAGATAACACAAAGATATGATGACCCAGTTCAGTGAACAACATCACCTACATCTGAGGGCTACCAAGCCAAGAATGAATTCACTATCAGTAGTATTAATTTAGAGTTAAACAACCTCCGGTTTACAACTCCTCACCTAATCCCTACCCAGTGCAACTTCTACCTAGAAATTACCATCTAGATAAGAGAAACCCATCTCAATTCCTAAATCACATAAGTGATATCTAACAATTACAACCTCTGGTAATTGCATCAATCTGTTCAATTGAAAGACACCCCTTCCAATACAATATTCAGTCAAGACTCTTGACTAACAATAACACTTGAATTTGCTTAAAAGTTTCATCCAAGAACAATATACAATTCATTACCTACAGGTTTCTGAATCTGTAAATCTATGTCTATCACAATGAATGAAACTGATACAAAGGATGACTTACAAAACAAGAGAGTGCACGACTCTCAAAACCCTAAGCCCTTATTTCTATTTTTACAAAAGTATTAACAAGGTCTAGTTAGGTCTAACGCTTTGACCTAGGTCTTGGTCTTCCTTTTATAATCTTCAGTAGTCCATAAGCTTCAAAATCTTTGATTAGTCATTCCTTAATCCACGTTCTGATTGTGCCTGAAATCTTGGAACAGATCTGCAACAAATCTGTTGCATCAGGCAAAGATGTCGAGTCCTCAAGATAGGACATCTTGTCTATCATGTTTTCTTTTACCAGATTTCTTCATGTTAGGACATCTTGTTCAACATCATGTTTTACCAAAATTTAGTCAAACTTTAGAGCCTTCAATCTCCCCCTTTTGACAAATTTTGGCTAAAACTCCTTTTGCACAATAAGCCTAGGAAAACAAGGAAAAAAGGAGTAGAAAGTCCTAAAGTCATTTCAGCCAGCCTGTGACGATTCTAGCAGAAAATAATGTGATTCCTTGAAGCTTTCATTCTTCCTGTCCAGCTGCTTGGATGATTTACACAGCACACTCCACCTGTTGTATGCCATGTACCCACTGTCCTGGTGTACATGAGGAAGAAGATGCACGACACCCCCTCAAAACCTGTCCCAGTTTACCATCCTCCATTATGAAGATTAGGGTTTAGTGGAGCAGACCCCAGTTCTGGATAACTCAAAACACAAGACACAAAAAGAAGACTCAGAACAGTAGGAACCTACTCACAGACAGGATGTTAGAACATCTTATTGCAAAACAACTGCAAGAATGGACTCCACAACCAAAAGGAGATCAGTCGTGTGTTGTAAGGACCAACACAAAACCGAGATGAACACATACCAATTCTCCCCCTTTTTAGCCAAAAATTGGCAAAAGTAACCAACACAGTTCTAGACCCAAACAGTGCTCACCCACACTCGGACAAATGCCATAACTTTACATTACACCAAAAGAAACAACCTGAGACACAAGAAGTCACGACCCCTTTTAAATACTCAAGCAGTTTCCTTAGAAATTAACGACCCATATAAGTTACCGAAGAACAATTCAATGAAGACATAAATTGAGGTAGATAACTTCATCATAAATGACTGTGCACTGCCCAACTAGGATTTGACTATTTCTAATTTAATAAGAACCAGCCAAAGAATGCGCTTGTACCAATAAACATTTTTGCACGCCTTCTCTAAGACATGTTTTCCACCATCCAAGAAACACCGTCCAAATAGGGTTACTTGGAAACATCCACAAGTCTTAAACAATGTCCTGACACTTGATCAGACATTGTCTACTCTCTCTCAAATCCTTTAAGGCGTAGTCACAGTGCCTTCCAATAACCCTAGAATACTCCTTTCAACTAGAATTAAAAGAAACTGACCATGATGTCAAGACATTATGTCTGACGTATGTGACGCCCCCAAACTATACCCCCAATTAACATGCAATTAAAGCACTAAAAGAAAATTCGAAATTTCGTCAGAGTACATTTAAATTCGCGGCATAGAAAGGGAGTAATCACATCAACTGTAACAAAATATAGCATACAACACCTGCCCATAAAGATATGCAACTGTGGGGTAGCAATCAACAGAGGAAACTTAGTTCCTTACACCCACTTTTCAGAAATTAGAATTAAAGCGGAAAATCTAAAATCTGAACAACATATATACATATATACATATAAACATATCTATCATACATCCAGTTATACATATACAACCACAACATATCATCGAATATACAAAGTAATAGCACGCGGCCACCCTAACTACCCGGAGTCACATATCAGAGCCGACCGACCAAAATAATGAAGACGCAACGCTTCACAAAAAGAATACCTCCAGCAACTCTAATCTGCAACGCCTCATAGAGCGTCATAAAACAGCAGAAGGGTGAGAAAAACAACCATAATATAATTGAATAAAATTATATATATAAAAACAAAAATGTACAAGTAACACATTCTCACCACAACCACATATAACATAATACCGTACAATTCTCAAGCATCGAAACCATTACACACCACACATATACCATACAATCATCAATCACATTCACAAATTCACATGCAATTAATTCATGATTTATGCAATGCACATAGACCGACACAACGACTCTATGCACATGCCATGCGGTACCGACTTCCAATATCTCATGTCTCATCATCAGTTCACTCAGGAACTATTGGAACCATCGCTCGTTACTGAGAATCTCAAGTAACTCCCCGTCGGGCCTACGATGTTCACCCGTCGCTTTAGGTCCTCAGGCATCGCCTCATATTTTCGAGGCACACGACGTTAAGGATTGCTTTAAGTCTCTAAAGGAGCCCACAATCGTCTATAACCACCGCTTTAGGTCCTCAGGCAGCGCCTCATATTTTCGAGGCACACGATGTTATAGCAGGTTCCATCAGGAACCAAACCGCCACTCAGGACGTTTCAACATAATGCACATCATGATCCTTGGCATACAATGACTCATGACATTCACATTGCATCCATACACACATTCATAATCATGCACATTTATCAAATACCACACTTAGCATTTTCTTGCCTTTCGGCCACAAAGCATCATCACAACAGCACATAAGTCATCTCACGTACAAAACAACAACATACGGCATAATACACGTCAATTCCACACCATTAAAATGACAAAAATCGATAACCGACACTATTCACATTTCCCGACATAATTTAATCGGCTAACAATCCTCAAAACCCATTTTTATTAGATAGAACATTTCATAAGCTTTCCAACGGTATAAAGAACGTCCCGATCCGAGTTACAGATCAAAAGTTACGGAATTTTAGAAAACAGATAAAATTTTGAAGTCCCAGACCGCGCTGAGCGGGTCCGTGAGCGCGCTGAGCGGGCTCGCTCCTGCCTGGTGAGGTTACATTTTTTCAAGAGCGCACTGAGCGGGCATCTGCGAGCTGAGCGGGCTCTGCGATTTTCAGAAAAAAAAACCCTCTTCGAGAATCCACCCCAAAAATCCCAGTTTTCACCCAAATTCAATTCCAACAGCAAAACAAACATCAACGATTATTCATACACACAGTGTGATCATACAATACAGTTTATATCGATTTCCGACCGTGAAAACCTCGATTTCTACTCGTTTATCTCATTTCGACCTATATTTGAAAAAAACAACAAAACTTCCACACAAACATACATAATCATACACAATCATAGTATAATCGAGTTTCGCACCCTTACCCGATTAATCGATTCCTAGAAATTGTTCTTGATGATTTTCCAAGCTTTTCTCCAATTTCTCTCTTTTCTCTCTTCTCCTCTTTTCTTCTTTCCCTTTTCTTTTCTATTTTTCTTTTTCTTTCTATCTTACTAACTTAATGAAAATAAGTGGGAAAAGACCAAAATACCCCCACACTCAAATATCTCACAAACGTTCCCAAAACGCGATAAAATATAATCACGACGAAAAATAACATATTTTCACATAAAAGTCGAAAATAAAATAAAATAATAATAAAATAATAAAAAGACTCAATAAAATAAAATTGGCAAAACTGGGGCGTTACAATTCTCCCCCACTTAGAAATTTTCGTCCTCGAAAATCTTACCTGATACAAACAATTCTGGATACGACTCCCGCATCCTACTTTCCAATTCCCACGTCAGATTACCATCAGCAGCGCCTCCCCACGCCACTTTCACAAGTGCAATCTCTTTACCCCTCAACCGCTTCACCTCGCGATCCAATATACTAACCGGTAAAGTCTCAACCGTAAGGTTATCTCTTACCTCAACCTCGTCCATTGGAATAACATGTGAAGGGTCCGGAACATACTTCCGAAGCTGTGAAACATGAAAAACGTCATGCAAATTCGACAGATTCGGCGGCAACGCCACACGATACGCCACAGCACCAACTCTCGCAGATATCTGGTAAGGACCAATAAATTGAGAAGTAAGCTTCTTAGATTTCAAAGCACAACCAACGCCCGTTACCGGCGTAACTCTCAGAAATACGTGATCACCCTCTTGAAACTCAAGATCCTTCCGTCTCCGATCATGATAACTCTTTTGTCTATCCTGAGAAGCCTTCATTTTCTCACGAATAAACTTTACCTTTTCCGTCATTTGTTGCACCAAATCCGGTCCAACCACCGAACTTTCACCTGTTTCGTGCTAACACAACGGCGTTCAACATCTTCGTCCATATAAGGCCTCAAAAGGTGCCATTCCAATACTAGAATGGAAACTGTCATTATACGTGAACTCAACCAAAGCAAGATAACTGTCCCACGTACCACCTTGTTCCAAAACACACGCTCTCAACAAATCCTCCAAAGACTGAATCGTTCTTTCGGTCTGACCATCCGTCTGCGGATGATAAACCGAACTTAACCTCAATCTAGAACCAAAAGCCTTCTGTAAACTTTCCCAAAATCTAGATGTAAACCTAGGATCTCGATCCGAAACAATACTTAAAGGAACCCCATGCAATTTCACCACCACACTGATATAGATCTCAGCCAACCGTTCCAAAGAAAAACTGATGTCAATCGGAATAAAATGCGCCGATTTAGTCAACCTGTCCACAATCACCCAAATAGCATTATGCCCACGCTGAGTGTTCGGTAATCCCGTCACAAAATCCATCGAAATGCTATCCCACTTCCACTCAGGAATATCCAACGGTTGCAACAAACCACTAGGTCTCAAATGTTCCACTTTCGATTTCTGACAAGTCAAACATGCATACACAAACTGAGCCACATCTCTTTTCAAACCAGACCACCAGAAAATCTTCTTCAAATCTTGGTACATCTTATTCGCACCCGGATGAATACTTAAATTACTCCGGTGTCCTTCCTCCAAAATCATTCTTTTCAACTCCGCATCATCAGGAATACAAATACGACCACGGAATCTCAAAACACCAAAATTATCCACCTTGAAATCCACATTCTCATTCCTCATCAAATCAACGAATTTCAAATCCATCTTTTGTTTCTCACTAACCGACAACAAAAATTCATTAGCAACCTTCAACATTCCAAGCCTTACACTAACCGAAGTCACTTCACATACCAAACTCAAGTCTCTAAACGACTCCAAAAGTTCCCACTCTTTCACCATCAATGCGGACATATGCAACGATTTCCGGCTCAATGCATCGGCTACCACATTAGCTTTACCAGGATGGTAATTCAAGCCAAAGTCGTAGTCTTTCAAGAATTCCAACCATCTCCGCTGCCTCATGTTCAACTCTTTCTGATCAAATAAATATTTCAAGCTTTTATGATCACTAAAGACCTCGAACCTTGCATCATAGAGATAGTGCCTCCAAATCTTCAACACAAAAACTACAGCCGCTAATTCAAGATCATGAGTAGGATAGTTTTTCTCATGAACTCTTAACTGTCTTGAAGTATAAGCTACAACTTTACCTCCCTGCATCAGAACACCACCCAAACCAATTAAAGAAGCATCGCAATACACAACAAATGGTTCATTAGGATCAGGTAAAATCAGAATAGGAGCTGTCGTCAATCTTCTCTTCAGCTCGCAAAAACTCTCTTCACATTGAATATCCCAAATGAATGCTTTTCCCTTACAAGTCAACTGCGTCAAAGGAAGAGCTAGCTTAGAAAAACCTTCAATGAACCTCCGGTAATAACCAGCCAAACCCAAAAAGCTTCGAATCTCGGTAACGGATCTAGGAGCCTCCCATTGTAGAACTGCTTCTACTTTAGATGGATCCACAGCAATACCATTACCTGAAATTACGTGCCCAAGAAAACTCACCTCAGACAACCAGAAATCACACTTGGACAATTTGGAAAAAAGCTTCCTTTCCTTCAAAACCTGCAAAACAATACGCAAATGCTCTGCATGTTCCTCACGAGACTTAGAATAGATTAAAATATCATCAATAAACACCACCACAAAACGATCCAAATGCTCGTGGAAAATACGATTCATGTATTCCATAAACACACCAGGCGCATTAGAAACCCCGAACGACATCACTGAATATTCATAATGACCGTACCGTGTTCTAAAGGCCGTCTTCTGAATATCCTCTTCTTTCACTCTTATTTGATGATAACCCGATCTCAAATCAATCTTACTAAATACGCAAGCACCAACCAACTGATCCATCAGATCATCAATCCTTGGAAGCGGATACTTGTTCTTAATCGTCACTTTGTTCAACTGGCGATAATCAATACATAATCGCATACTCCCATCTTTCTTTTTCACTAACAAAACTGGAGCACCCCAAGGAGAAACACTTGGTCTCACGAACCTCTTTTCCAACAACTCATTTAACTGCTTTTTCAACTCCACCAATTCAGATGCCGACATTCTATAAGGTGCCATAGAAACAGGTCTAGTACCAGGAACTAGATCTATCGAAAATTCAACTTCTCTCTCTGACGGTACATCTGAAATATCAACAGGAAACACCTCAGGAAATTCGCACACAACAGGAAACACTTCAAGAGAAACTTGACTATCCACAGTCAAAGATGCAAATATTCCAAAGAACTGAGCTTCATCCGCCAAAATTTTCTTCAACTCTTTGGTAGACAAGAAACTCGAGTCTTCATCTTCCTCAAGAGAAGGAAACCTTACAAGCTTATGATAACAATCAATGTGCACCCGATTGAATTGCAACCAGTTCATCCCCAACACCACATCTAAACCTTCCAACGGTAAACACACTAAATCCATCGCAAAGTCTTTGCCATAAATGGTCAAAGGACAACTCAAACACACTAAAGAAGTAGTTACTGACCCCATCGCTGGAGTATCAATAACCATCTCACCATCCATCGAAGACAACCCAAGATTCAAATGTTCCGCGCACTCAGACGAAATAAACGAATGAGTCGCTCCAGTATCAATAATAGCAATTAAAGGCATATTATTAATAAAGCAAGTACCTCTTAACAGACGATCAGCACTTGAAGTCTGAGTTCCCGCCAATGAAAACACTTTCCCACTAGTTGGAGCTTTCTTCTGATTCGGACACTTCGAGCTAATGTGATCAGGTTCCCCACAGTTATAACACTTCACTACATTCTTCCTTTTACAATCAGCTAAAACATATCCGATACCACCACAATTAGAACACTTATCCACTTTCTTCCTACATTCCATCTGGCGATGACCCAATTCACCACACTTAAAACACCTAGGAGCATTAGACATACCTCCTCCACTTGACCTTCGATCAAAAGTACTCCTTTGTTTACCTTTATCAGCCGGTGACACATACGGACCACCACGGAACTGTTGTTTCCCTTTCCTGTCACTTACACTTTTATAGTGAGCAGAACGAGCCTTACTATCTTCATCATAAATCCTACAGCATTCCACCAAATCAGCAAACCTTCGAATCCTCTGATATCCAATAGCCTGTTTTATCTCAGGACGCAAACCACTTTCATACTTCACACACTTTGAAAATTCGGCAGTCGCTTCCACATAATGAGGATAAAACTGCACAAGTTCCACAAACTTAGCAGTATAGTCAATAACCGACATATTACCTTGTTTTAGCTCTAAAAACTCAATCTCCTTCTTTCCTCAGACATCCTCCGGAAAATACTTCCTTAGAAACTCTCGGCTAAACACCTCCCAAGTGATCTCTTCTTCCTCCTCCTCAGCTTCCAACACCTGACGAGTACTGACCCACCAGTCATCAGCCTCTTCGTGTAACATATGAGTGCCCAGCCTCACCTTAACATCATCGTCATCACAATCCATTACCCTGAAAATCCTCTCAATCTCTTTCAACCACAACTGCGCACCATCCGGATCATGCTTCCCTTTAAAGACCGGCGGCTTATTCTTTCTAAACTCATCATTTCCGGCAGTATTCGGTGCACCCTGCACAGCTCGTGCCATCGCTTCCATCGCAGCATCATTACGACCAACCATATTCTGTTCGTCCAACTACTGAAACTATGGTTAAACAACAACTTGCTCAACACAACTCGCCCAATATGCCAGACACAATAGACACAAACGACACAACAAACACAATTGACACGAACTGGCTCTGATACCACTTAATGTGACGCCCCCAAACTATACCCCCAATTAACATGCAATTAAAGCACTAAAAGAAAATTCGAAATTTCGTCAGAGTACATTTGAATTTGCGGCATAGAAAGGGAGGAATCACATCAACTGTAACAAAACATAGCATACAACACCTGCCCATAAAGATATGCAACTGTGGGGTAGCAATCAACAGAGGAAACTTAGTTCCTTACACCCACTTTTCAGAAATTAGAATTAAAGCGGAAAATCTAAAATCTGAACAACATATATACATATATACATATAAACATATCTATCATACATCCAGTTATACATATACAACCACAATATATCATCGAATATACAAAGTAATAGCACGCGGCCACCCTAACTACCCGGAGTCACATATCAGAGCCGACCGACCAAAATAATGAAGACGCAACGCTTCACAAAAAGAATACCTCCAGCAACTCTAATCTGTAACGCCTCATAGAGCGTCATAAAGCAGCAGAAGGGTGAGAAAAACAACCATAATATAATTGAATAAAATTATATATATAAACACAAAAATGTACAAGTAACACATTCTCACCACAACCACATATAACATTATACCGCACAATTCTCAAGCATCGAATACCATTACACACCACACATATACCATACAATCATCAATCACATTCACAAATTCACACGCAATTAATTCATGATTTATGCAATGCACATAGACCGACACAACGACTCTATGCACATGCCATGCGGTACCGACTTCCAATGTCTCATGTCTCATCATCAGTTCACTCAGGAACTATTGGAACCATCGCTCGTTACTGAGAATCTCAAGTAACTCCCTGTCGGGCCTACGATGTTCACCCGTCGCTTTAGGTCCTCAGGCATCGCCTCATATTTTCGAGGCACACGACGTTATGGATTGCTTTAAGTCTCCAAAGGAGCCCACAATCATCTATAACCACTGCTTTAGGTCCTCAGGCAGCGCCTCATATTTTCGAGGCACACGATGTTATAGCAGGTTCCATCAGGAACCAAACCGCCACTCAGGACGTTTCCACATAATGCACATCATGATGTTTGGCATACAATGACTCATGACATTCACATTGCATCCATACACACATTCATAATCATGCACATTTATCAAATACCACACTTAGCATTTTCTTGCCTTTCGGCCACAAAGCATCATCACAACAGCACATAAGTCATCTCACGTACAAAACAACAACATACGGCATAATACACGTCAATTCCACACCATTAAAATGACAAAAATCGATAACCGACACTATTCACATTTCCCGACATAATTTAATCGGCTAACAATCCTCAAAACCCATTTTTATTAGATAGAACATTTCATAAGCTTTCCAACGGTATAAAGAACGTCCCGATCCGAGTTACAGATCAAAAGTTACGGAATTTTAGAAAACAGATAAAATTTTGAAGTCCCAGACCGCGCTGAGCGGGTCCGTGAGCGCGCTGAGCGGGCTCGCTCCTGCCTGGTGAGGTTACATTTTTTTAAGAGCGCGCTGAGCGGGCATCTGCGCGCTGAGCGGGCTCTGCGATTTTCAGAAAAAAAAAACCCTCTTCGAGAATCCACCCCAAAAATCCCATTTTTCACCCAAATTCAATTCCTACAGCAAAACAAACATCAACGGTTATTCATACACACAGTGTGATCATACAATACAGTTTATATCGATTTCCGACCGTGAAAACCTCGATTTCTACTCGTTTATCTCATTTCGACCTATATTTGAAAAAAACAACAAAACTTCCACACAAACATACATAATCATACACAATCATAGTATAATCGAGTTTCGCACCCTTACCCGATTAATCGATTCCTAGAAATTGTTCTTGATGATTTTCCAAGCTTTTCTCCAATTTCTCTCTTTTCTCTCTTCTCCTCTTTTCTTCTCTTTTCTTCTTTCCCTTTTCTTTTCTATTTTTCTTTTTCTTTCTATCTTACTAACTTAATGAACATAAGTGGGAAAAGACCAAAATACCCCCACACTCAAATATCTCACAAATGTTCCTAAAACGCGATAAAATATAATCACGACGAAAAATAACATATTTTCACATAAAAGTCAAAAATAAAATAAAATAATAATAAAATAATCAAAAGACTCAATAAAATAAAATTGGCAAAACTGGGGCGTTACAACGTACATCTCCCATTTATCATCAAGGACTCACATGAATCTTATCTCAATCTGCAGATAAAAATAAATTCTCCCAGACAAAATCCAATCTTAATTCTCAGGTCTCTCCTAAGAATTGAGAACATAGTTAAAAAAATCAATAGCCTTAATAATTCAAACTCCCAAGCAGAGCTGACTAAGCCAAAGAACCAACACACCATGATGTCGAGACATCTTGCCTGACATCACAACCACATGTGAATCACATGAACACCTTCATGATCATACCAGGATCACACTCCTTGTATCATAACCAAAGAACTTTGGATTGAGACCAAATCACACTATTGATTACTCTCCCCCTAAACACATCCACACACTGTACAAATTCCTCTTGAATTTTACAGCCATAGACAACCTTGTTCTTGAGAATAAATCCAATCAAATCTGGCATGCTCACATCCAAGAAAGAGACATACGCATCCTCTTAACTCCTTGGTTAACCAAGATGTCATCCACTCTTAGAAGTCATCAAACCCCTTCAACAAATGAAGAAGAATACATCCTCAGCCTGCTTCTTTCTCAAGATTCAGCCTGATACAATCTTTTCTAGAGATACTTTCAGCAGAACCAACACAGATAGTCAGAATCCATGCAGTCTTGACCACACTCAACTTCTGATCCAACTGGTGAGTAACAAACTCCACACCATGATCTCCAAATTATCTCTCATGGATACACAACTTTCCTCTCTGAAGAAATAGTCAACTGAAATGATGTTTCAAACATTAGTTAAAACATCATCCTCAATCATAGGACTCATCTACTTTGATTCTAGAGCCAGCATCTATAGGAATAACTCTTTGCATGGTAATAAACAAACGAGAATCCCAATAGATTACAATTGCAGCAAATCAAGGATCATCAAGGAAGACAGAATACCACAAAGTGAGATAAACTCTCACAAGCCTCATGCATCTTCAACTCAGAAGCACAATGTTCAGACATCCTATGTGACATTACAGAGTCAACACACATCCTTAAGCATCAAAAAAGGAGATTCCCTCTAATGGATATCAGGATGACTGACAATAAGCACTAAGGTACAGGTTGATCATCACACCATAAAAAGACTTCTCATCAAGGTCTGATTCTCTTCTGCCCTTCAGTCCTCTATCCTTTAGAACTCCACCTTGCAAGACCACAATAACGCCATATAGAAATATGGATCACTCATACCAAACAACTTAAATGAGACTCCAAGAAGAAGATATGAATACACCCAGCAATCATCAACTCCCTTGCGTTTTTGTCATTGCATGAATCACAAAGGTTGAGATTGACTTTAGCACCAGCCATACAGATGAAGAGCACATAAGCCTATAACGACCATTCTTTAACAAGAAGACAACTTCAGTGCATATTTATTTCCTTTAGCATAAGCATTCTGATGATCAGCACAATGTCATGTTACTTAAGTGACACTAATGACTTGATGAACCACACTGAGATCTACCTTAGCTGATATAGTCTTGAAGATCTATCTCTTTTAGGCTTTCAGACACCGTCATACATTATAGAACTTCTCCATAATAACAGAACAAGAGTTCATAGACATTATGATTGTCTGCTTCAAACACTATTCTCCAAGATAATCATCAGCACCCGATCAGAGTTCATCTTAGAAAAGGTAGTCACAAGATAGACACACTATCTATAAGAACACATTGATCCAGCTTTGAAAGACCAGAGAAGTTTCTAAAGTGTCAGGGTGAGACTCCCAGTCATTTTCCTTTACTTCCATATGCACAGAATCTGGTAGAGATGACTTTACAGTCCTCCACTAGGAATTTGAACACATAGTCCTAACTTCTGCATACTTAAGCGCTTAGATAAAAAATAAACTGACCCTACCAATGTTCATCAAGATGACCATGAGTTAGTCTGGACTTCTGTAACGCCCCGATTTTGATTATTTCCCAATTATGTTGAGTCTTTTATTTTAATTGGGTGATAAATTATTTTAAATGTGAATTTGGTGTGTTAAATGTTATTTTACCATTTTGAGAGTTTTCGGGGAAATTAGAATGGAGGGTATTTTAGACTTTTCTCAATTAATGATAAATTAGAAATTAAGTGGAATTAGAATTTGTGAGAAAAATGAATTAATTGATTGTTTGGAAAATGAGAGAAAAGAAATAGAAAAGAAAGAAAATAGAAAGAAAAGAGATAGAAAGGAAAAATAGTAAGAAAAGAGAATTAGAGAAAAAGAAGAGAAAGAAAAAGGAAGAAGAGAAAAGAAGAGGAGAAAGTTTGGGAAAACTAGGAAAATCATCAAGATCGATCAATTAGCGAGTTTGGAATCCGGGGTAAGGGTGTGAAACATTGTTATCTTATCAATGTATGTGATTATGTATGAGTTGTTGTTGTTGTTGATTGATTTTATGAGTTTTGGGTATAAACCCTTTTTTTGAGAAATTGATTGGAAATTGATCCAAATGTGTTCAAACTTGTGTTGATTGTGTTTTTGTTGGTCTATACATGTTTAATATGGATTGTTATACTTCAAACTGGTATTTTTCTGAATTTAGATGATGAATTGGTGGAATTGGGAGTGGAAAACGCAGAACATTGTTCTGCAGAATTTTTCTGAGTTTCCCCTGGCCATACGCGTAAGGGACATGCCAATACGTGTATGAGTCAAGGCGTTACGCGTAACATTGGCCTGTGTTTGGGCCAATACGCGTATGGACGGTGGCTTTTCTCGGCCCTCTGGTGGTACGCGTATGGGCGATGGGCATATGCGTATGGGGTCTGAACTGGGGAATTTGTGAAGGAAAATGGTTCTGCCCATACGCGTATGGGCCTTGGCAATACGCGTATGGGAATGACGAGAAATTAGTGCAGTACGCGTATGAGAGTAGTGGTACGCGTATGGACAGGAGGAATGTAAAAATGGGATTTTTCAAAATGTCGTTTTGGGTTTCGTCCGTAACTTTTGTTCCGAGTATCCGATTTTTACATTCTTGGTGTCGTTGGAAAGCTATTGAGCTGTACTTGGTGATTATGATGATTTGGAATTCGTTAGCCGATTTAATTATGTCGGAAAGTCGGGAATAGTGCTATTTAGCGACTTTTACCATTTGAACGGTGTGTTTGAATGTGAATCATACAATAGTGCATTGATGTGAATGTATATAGATTGTATGTGATTGTATGAGATGAATTCATGAATATATTGTGAATATGTATGCATTTCAAGAATGTCTTGTGTCATTTTGCATGTGAAGCATCATGAAATACATTCTTGTGTTGAGCGATTCTAATGAGAATCCGTGGTAACATCGTGTGCCTATGTGAGGTGTGAGCGATGATTACAAACGATTGTGTTCCCAGGTGGGGTGTGAGCAATCGGGTCGTGTGCCAGGTGGGGTGTGAGCGATCCATAAACATTGTGTGCCCATGTGGGGTGTGAGCAATGGATGAACATCATAGGCCCGACGGGGAGTTACTTTGGTAACGAGCGATGGTTCCAGCAGAAGTTCCTGAGTGAACTTGAGATGATTGAGTCGGTACCGCATTGCATTTGCATAGAGTCATGAGTCGGTCTCTATGATTTGCATTTATCATCTTTATAATGATGTGTTGTTGAGTAAACATAATTGTGTATGTTTATGTGGAATGATTGGGAATTGTGAAAGTATGCATGATGAATATGCTTGGTTGATATATAGATATACATTGTAATGTATATGGGTGTATTGTGATGAACGGTAATGAATTGTGGTGAATGGCGGTGAGAATGTGGAATACGTATATTTTTATGTTTATTTATAATTATATGCATTGTTATTATGATAATATTTCTCACCCTTTTGCTGTTTTATGATGCTCTATGAGGCATTGCAGAGTAGGTATGCTGGAGGTCTTTTTGTGAAGCGTGTCTTCATTCTTTTGGTCGGTTGGCTCTGATATGTAGCACCGGGTAGCTAGGATGTATATTATTCTTTTGTGATACATTGGTAGATGTATCTTGTGGATAGATGTTGATGTAAACATGAATTATGTTGGTGGATAATACTTGGTGAAGTATATATCTCTGTATATATGTTTGAATGTGGTTCAATGTTTAGATTTTCCGCTTTTATTCTAAATATTGAAATGTGGGTGTAAGGACAAAGTTCCTCTGTTGCAAAGTTACCCCACTGTTGCATATCAATGTTTTGAGCAGGTGTTGTATGTTGTAAAATTGTGTATGATGTGACATGCCTCTTTTATGCCATGTTTTAATCGTACTCTGGCGAAATTTTTAAATGTGTGCCTAAATGATTTATGTGATTATTTGGGGGTATAGAAAGGGGGTGTTACAACTTCCACCAGCACATCTATCCATAATAAGATTCTTGGATAGAGGATTCCTAACCTATAAACAAAAGACTCTTCAAGACTAATCTGAACAAGATCCTCACCACTATTGATAAACACACATTTGTTTATCATCCTGAACATATGCTACATTCCTCTATGGTCTAAGAAGTTCACTCCTTGGAACAACAAGATTCTGCACACACTCTTCTGAACTGATATTCCAACATCTGGTTGAACATCAGGTCCTTTTCCCATGAACAGGTCATTAGTTCTTGAGTTCCTGCAACTGCCTGAAGCTGCACCTTCAAGTGTGATATTTTTGACATCACTAATAAAAAAGGATAATCAATTAAATACTTACTAAGGCCACAAGTAACAATTGATTTTAACTCCCAATTCTGTATTCTTCAGTCACAAAATGTCATAAGACACTCCTCCTTACTCTAGCAACAACCTAGAAGGAAATTTTCAAGACATAAATCTTCCATAGAGGACCATCTTCTCTTCTGAACACATTCAACAGTGTCTTTATGAGTGGACTTGAGAGAGAACTCAAGTATCTTGGACTACCTTAAACATGACATAGAGTCTTTACCAAATCCATAGATCATGAATTTTATAAACAAGCCATCAACTCAACCTTTTTCCTTCTATTATCCTTCATGGTACCTTGTTGACCCCGTCTCCCAAGCAAAATAGGAAGATCCTTTAGAGGAAAACATCACAATTCTTGCTTCTTTATATGGCTCCCAACTAGGATGACATGAACATCTAGAGAGGCTGACACCATCTTCAACAAGCCTAGACATATGTCAGAACATTTTATAAGATACCATGCTTAACACAAGCATCATTATCAGCAGCAGCGGAAGAATCTACATAGAAGCATCAGTCAACCATCAGTAGCTGACAGGCATGATTCAGAAAGCTATCCTCCTAGCTTCCAATCCCCTTGACCACAAGAAAAATGGATGGACTGATCACATAATCTCCTTCCTTGTTTAAAAGACTAGAAAGTATCTTCCTTAGAACTCATCCAGAAACAAAACAGGATGCCTACTCTGATACCAATTGAAATTCTGGTATACAAATCTCAAATGTCATGAGAGATTTCGAGACATTAATCTCTAATTGTCTGAACAAGGACAGAAATAAGAACATTAAAAACAAAGTGTATATTCATAACAATGTTGTGACAGATGTTTCAACATCAGTCAATACATATACTTCTGAATACCAGAATAGGCTGAATTGAACATAACAGAATGGTAGATAACACAAAGATATGATGACCCAGTTCAGTGAATAACAACGCCTACATGTGGGGGCAACCAAGCCAGGAATGAATTCACTATCAATATTATTAATTTAGAGCTAAACAATCTCCGGTTTACAACTCCTCACTTAATCCCTACCCAGTGCAACTTCTACCTAGAAATCACCATCTAGATAAGAGAAACTCATCTCAATTCCTAAATTATATAAGTGATATCTAACAATTACAACCTCTGGTAATTGCATCAATCTGTTCAATTGAAAGACACCCATTCCAATACAATATTTAGTCAAGACTCTTGACTAACAATAACACTTGAATTTGCTTAAAAGCTTCATCCAAGAACAATATACAATTCATTACCTACAGGTTTCTGAATCTGTAAATCTATGTCTACCATAATGTATCAAACTGATACAAAGGGTGACTTACAAAACAAGAAAGTACATGACCCTCAAAACCCTAAAACCTATTTCTATTTTTACAAAAGTCTTAAGAAGGTCTAGTTAAGTCTAACGCTTTGCCCTAAGTCTTGGTCTTCCTTTTATAATCTTCAGCAGTCCATGGGCTTTGAAATCTTTGTTTAGTCATTCCTTGATCCACGTTCTGATTGCGCCTGAAATCTTGGAACAGATCTGCAACAAACCTGTTGTATCAGACCAAGATGTCGAGTCCTCAAGATAGGACATCTTGTCTGTCATGTTTTCTTTTACCATATTTCTTCATGTTAGGACTTCTTTTTCAACATCATGTTTTACCAAAATTTAGTCAAATCTTCGACCCTTCAGCTTGCCGTTGGGAAATCCTGATGTTATCTTGGGAATGAATTGGTTGAAGTTCAATCATGTTCATATCAACTGTTACAACAAGTCGATACGGTTTCTTGCTCCCGATGATGAGGAAGAAGCTGGTTTTCTGTCTACTAGAGAGTTGAAGGAGCTTTTGGAAGAGGAAGCTCAGGTGCTGGCATCCTTATCTGTGGAAAGTCAAGCTGTGATTGATGAGTTGCAGGTGGTGCATGAATACCCAGATGTGTTTCCAGATGATATTTCTGATGTACCGCCAGAGAGAAAGGTGGAGTTTTTTATTGATCTTGTCCTTGGTACCAGACCTATTTCTATGGCACCATACAGGATGTCGGTGTTAGAGTTAGCAGAGTTGAAGAAATAATTAGAAGAGTTGCTGGAAAAGAAATTATTGAGGCCAAGTGTGTCGCATTGGGGAGCTCCGGTGTTATTGGTAAAGAAGAAATACGGAAGTATGAGGTTGTGTGTGGATTACAGATAGTTGAATAAAGTGACGATTAAGAACAAGTATCTGCTTCCAAGAATAGATGACTTAATGAATCAGTTGGTGGGTGCACGTATGTTTAGTAAAATTAACTTGAGGTCGGGTTATCATCATATTCGAGTGAAAGATGAAGATATTCAGAAGAAAACTTTCAGGACTCAGTATGGACATTATAACTATTTGGTGACGTTGTTCGGCGTTTCTAATGCACCTCGTGTGTTTATGGAGTACATGAATCATATCTTTCACACTTACTTGGATCGATTTGTAGTAGTTTTAGTTGAGCATTTGCGAATTGTGTTGCAAGTGTTGAAAGAGAATAAGCTTTATCCAAAGTTGTCGAAGTGTGAATTCTGGTTGAAAGAGGTGAGTTTTCTCGTTCATATTATTTCAGGTGATGGTTTTGTTGTGGATCCATCCAAAGTAAATGTCGTTCTACAATGGGAGACTCCAAAGTCAGTTACAGATATTAAAAGCTTTTTGGGCTTGGCTGGTTATTATCGCATGTTTATTGAAGACTTTTCTAAGTTATCACTTTTGTTAGCTCAGTTGACTTGTAAAGGTAAAGCATTTGTGTGGGATATTTACTGTGAGAAGAGCTTCATTGAGCTGAAGAAGAGATTGACTACGGATCCAATCTTGATTTTTCCAGAACCAAATGAATCGTTTGCGGTGTATTGTGATGCGTTCTTGATGGGCTTAGGTGGTGTGCTGATGCAAGATGGAAAGTTTGTGGCTTATGCTTCGCGACAAATGAGGGTTCATGAGAGAAACTATCCTAATTATTATTTAGAGTTAGTTGTGGTTGTTTTTGTGTTAAAGATTTGGAGGCATTATCTTTATGGTTCCATATTTGAGGTATATAGTGATCATAAGAGTTTGAAGTATTTGTTTGATCAGAAAGAATTGAATATGAGGCTGGGAAGATGGTTGGAATTTTTTAAGGACTGTGCCTTTGGCTTGAATTATCATCCCGGTAAAGCTAATGTCATGGCTGATGCTTTAAGTAGGAAGTCTTTGCATATGTATGCTATGATGGTTAGAGAACTGGGATTGATTTAGCAGTTCAGAGACTTGAGTTTGGTTTGTGAGCTAACACCGCATAGTGTTATATTGGGTATGTTGAAGATCAACAATGATTTTCTTAATAATATTACAGAGAGTCAGAAGTTGGATGTGAAGTTGGTAGACTTGATGGCTGGAAATAATCAGACTGACAATGGTGAATTTAAAGTGGATGAGCAAGGAGTGTTGAAGTTTTGTGACAGGATTTGTATTCCGGATGATTATGAGTTAAAAAGAATGATTTTGGAGGAAATTCATAAGAGTAACTTGAGTATCCATCCAAGAGCTACAAAGATGTATCAGGATTTGAAGAAGATATTTTGGTGGCCTGGATTAAAGCGTGACATGGCTTAGTTTGTGTATGTTTGTTTGACTTTTCAGTAGTCGAAAGTTGAACATAAGAAACCTGCAGGGTTGATGCAACCGTTAGATATTCCAGAGTGGAAATGGGACAACATTTTTATGGATTTCGTGACAGGGTTGTCGAATACTCAGAGAGGGCATGATGTTATTTGGGTGATCGTTGATAGATTGACGAAGTATGCGCATTTAATTCCGATTAATATCAGTTTTTCCTTGCAGAAGTTAGCAGAGATTTATATCCATGTGATTGAGAAGTTGTGTGGAGTTCCGTTGAGTATTGTGTCTGATAGAGATCCGAGGTTCACTTACAAATTTTGGGAAAGTTTTCAAGAGGCATTGGGTTCGAAGCTGAGGTTAAGTTCAGCTTATCATCCACAGACAGATGGTCAAACAAAGAGGACTATTCATTCTTTGGAAGATTTATTGAGGGGTTGTGTTCTTGAACAAAGAGGTGTTTGGGATAGTAATTTATCATTGATTCAATTCACTTATAATAACAGTTATCATTCTAGTATTGGAATGACGCCTTTTGAAGCTTTGTATGGTCGTAGATGCAGGACACCTCTGTGTTGGCATGAATCTGGTGAGAGTGTGGTACTCGGACCTGAGATTGTTCAACAGACTACTGTGAAGGTGAAGCTGATTCAGGAGAAGATGAAAGCTTCGCAGAGTAGGCATAACAGTTACCATGTTAAGAGGAGGAAGAATCTTGAGTTTCAAGAGGGAGACCATGTATTCTTGAGAGTCACTCCGGTGATCGGTGTTGGACGTACTTTGAAGTCAGGGAAGCTTACTCCTCGATTTATTAGTCTGTATCAAATATCAGCAAGAGTGGGAGTCGTTGCTTATTGTGTGGCGTTGCCACCAAATTTGTCAAATTTTCAAGATGTGTTCCATGTTTCACAGCTTCGGAAGTATGTTACAGATCTGTCAAATGTGATTCTGATGGATGATGTTTAGGTAAGGGATAACCTTACATTTGAGGCTTTGCTTGTAAGGATTGATGACCGTGAGGTGAAGCAATTGAGAGGCAAAGAGATTTCTCTCGTAAAGGTAGTGTGGGGAGGCGTTACCGATGGAAATATGGCTTGAGAGTTGGAAAGCATGATGCGTGAGTTGTATCCAGAGTTATTTGTATCTGGTAATTTTCGAGGACGAAAATATTCTAAGTGAGGGAGATTTGTAATGCCCGACTTATTTTATTTATTCTCCGTAATTTATTTATGTGATAATTGTGATTGTGTTGTGTCATTGATTTGTTTGAGCTACCTTGGTGTGGGGTAGTGCCCTTAAGAAAAGACTTTAAGGGTTGAGGGGTGTGTGACCAATTGTGTGGAGATGGGTGATGTGGAGAGTAAACTAATTAGTAATATTAGTTAGTAATTATTTATTTAAATAATAAAAGATTATTATTATTTAGATTAAATAATTAGTTTCATTATTATTATTTTAATTAAAAGGGAATAATATTAATAATAATAATATAATAAAATAATAAGGGAAGTTGGGAGATAGAATTGTCAGAACATGTTTTGGAGAAAAGAGACAGAGAGAAGAAGAGGCTAGGGCAAGGAAGAGAGAAGAAACTCCATTGTTGTGAAGCTTTTTGCAAGAACTCTAAGGTAAGGGATGGGTTCTAATTATCTATGGGTTAAAATGATAATGGTGGGTAGATTATACCATGCAGGGTTTGTGTTTTCTTTCTATATTCATGAATTTTTAATGAATTGGTATATGTGGATTGATTAAATTCTTCATGAATTGGGTATGGTACGTTGATGTTGTGGCTGATGTTAGTATGATGAATCATTGTAATTGTTGTTGTTGTTGTTGAATTCATGTGATTGATGAATTGTATGATGTAGTTGTGGTGTTATTGTGTTGTTAATGGTTGATTTCGAGTCAGATTCAGAACAAAGTTATGAGTAGTTTTAGTGAGAAGAATTTGGAGTTTGGAACTGTAGAAAAGTGTTTTTTTCGTATTAAAATGTAGCAAAATTGATTCGTGAGAAAAATGGGATTTTAGATTGGATTAAAAGTGGTTTTGGTTTCAAAAAGTTGCATAAAAGTTCTTTTGCACACACTGTAATTGGTTACTAGATCTGGAGTAACCGGTTACACTGCTTTTAAAATAAGTTTCTGGGCATTTTTGTGAGGGTGTAACCGGTTACCCTGATTGTGGTAACCGATAACACCATATGTCAGTGGCGAAGGGTGGTTGGTTACAAGGGGTGTAACCGCTTACCTTATTTTGAGTAACCGGTTACACTGAGACAAATTTTTGAAAAATCTTGAAAAATTCATAAGTTTTGGTCTGAGAGTCCGATTCGAGTGTCGTTCGAAAAGTCGGGAAGCTGACGCGACGAAATTTATTATAAAAATGGTTTATGTACCAGAAGTTGTATAATGTTGCAATCTATGGTGTTAAGAACTTTATTGTCATTATGTCGTGGTGTGAAACGATGGTCGATGCCTTTGTAGTTGCTTGCTATGTTGTATGTCGATGTTGCAGAACTGTATAACATGTTTTGTTGTGGCCTGTTGTGGTGTGATACATTGATTAAATGAAGGTCATTGTATTTCGTTGTTGTTGTCATGCATTTCATGATTGCATGAGTTGTGAGATAAGTCGTGTGCCCATGTGGGGTGTGAGCATCTTATATGGATTCTAGTTATAGAATCGTGTTGTTGTTGTTGTTGAGGCGATCGTGTGCCCATGTGGGGTGTGAGCGATCATGGAAGTTGTGTGCCCGTGTGGGGTGTGAGTGACATAATGGAAATTCCGACGGGAATTGTGATTCTGAAATAGGAACCGAATGGTACCACATGCATTGAGTCATGTTGTGAGTCTTAATGCATTGCATCTTGATTGTATTTGTTGTTGTGTTGGTTGTTTGGATGTATGTTATAGAATGGGTGATGAACATGTAATAATCTAATCCTTTCTTATTATCATGCTTTCCTTTATCTAATTATGATATCTCACCCCTTCTGTTTGAATGTTGCCTTTACATGGGCATCATGCAGATAACTCGCAGTAGAGGAGTTGATGTGAGTGGAAGATGAAGTCTTCCGTTTTATCTTTAGTGTTGGCGTTTGCTCTGATGTGTAACACTGGGGTTATGGAACGTTATGTCTTTGATCGAGATTTTTAGATATCTCTAAATTTATTGTTGTTTATGTTTATTTTGAAAACATGGTTATGTCATCAATAATCATTTGATTTTGATTTTTCCGTTGTTTCAATAAAAGTTGATGTTTCAGACATGTTTGGTTGTTATAGTTATTATAACTATTTTTTTTAAGTTGCATGTGTTACATATCATGTTATATGAGCATTGATTGTGGTTTTGTGACATCCTAAATATTATTGATTCAAATTTACTCTGATCCTTATTTAAATTATGCGGGGTTTATTTAGGGTGTTACACGATACACACTTGGGGAGGAGATATAGACAATAGGAAAAGAGCTCGGCTGGAGCAGATAGAGCCAGTGAATATGTTTCGATGTGTGGTGGTGTGAAACAAGACATAAGAGGAGAGAGCTTTCTTCTAGGTCATGGTGGGATAGGAAAACTCTGTAGGTTAGGGTTAATGTTTCGTGATAAGGGTTTGAACAATTCATTTTCTATTGTGTCTTCTTTATTTTCTTTTTTTAGTATGTTTTTCTTTTTTTATAAAATATATTTTTTATTTTAATCAATTTATAAATTGTAACCATAGTAAAATGCAATTCTCTCTTTTCAAAAATAAGCTTACTGTTATTAAATTGAATAAACTTTTATAAATTTAATTTGTAAATAAATACATTTTTATCCAAAAATTAAAACAATATTTTTTTAATATTTAAATGTTATATTGTAAAAAATAATTATTATTATTGAATTTCTTAATATAACATTTAAGTAATGTATCTTTTTTCATAAATATTGTAACAACATAAAATTATTTCTAAAGATGTCTAAGGGTACGATGCGAGATGAGAAAGGTTGTGTTTTGATAGATGGGAATCTGGGTTTCGGAGAGAATGAATGTGCGATGAAAGGATGATGAGAGATGGAGATCTGGGTTTCGGATAGAATGGTGTGCGATGAGAGGATGAGAAAGGTTGTGTTTTGATCGATGAAAATAGATTGAGGTAATTTGTTAACGTGTTTTTTGATTATTTTATTTACACAATATTAACTTAATAAATTTACACTCATTAATTCACTTAATTACACAATTTACACTTAATAAAATAGATTGTGGTTTATTAACATGTTTAAGATTAATATTTTGAGTTATAAAAATAAACAATTTTTTTTCAGTCTATCTAAATTTACACTCGTTTTAAATTTAATGGGAGTAATAGAGAATTGATTATAATAATTTTTTTAATTTACACTCTTTTTTTTTAAATTAGATGTCTACTGTCACGTGCTAATACTTAAATTGACACTTTATTTATAAATTTGTCACCGTGTTTCTTATTTACACCCGTTTTAAGTATAACATGTGTAAATTTTAAAATTACACTCGTCTATTTGCACTAGTGTCAGTTGTGTAAGCAGCAAAAGACTGAAAATCAGCATCTTGAGTTGCCATATGTTCCTGCACTAGACAAAATTGTTCCATCTGTCAAGCTTCATAAGCTTCTCTCCATCTGCACTCCTCAGCATACCAGTCATCTTGCTTCGTCTGCATGTTCTAAAGCATAGTCACTATAGAGGAAGAATCAGTAGGACCTGTATCAGAACCACCACTATGACCAACTCCGTGATGAGTATCTTTCATTGTGGCATCTCCATCAGGGGTACCATGAGGATTCTCCTATTCATCCATATGATTTTCCTCTTCATCTTCATCAACAACAGTTGGATCATCAAAGTTATAGATTTTCCTGTCGTTATATCCCATCCGAAGATAATATGCAAGACGCCTGATGTCTCAAAAGTAGTTCATGTTGGTCATGGTTTATTGAGAGAATTCTTGAGACAAACTGGGAGATTTGTAGATTAAATTCGACATCCCAATGTTGAAGTAATTTAAGATCTTAGCAATCATGGAAGGGTAGTAAAGCGGTGTACCTTTGTTGCATTTTCTGACAGCAAACATACGAGCCACAAAATAGTAAGGCCAATTAATCTTAACCTTAGGCAGCAAAATGCACACCAAATATATTTCTGCAAGGTCAACTCTAGAAAAGCCCTCATTATTCGGGCGTAAGATGTGAGAAACAATCCATATCAGAATTCTAGGCATCATTTTCACTTGGCTGGTAGACAAAGGATCATAACAATTGGTTGCTTGAGGTGCTTTGAGTATCTCATTCAAGACAAGATCCCACCAAAAACTCATATCTATGTCAACATCAATATCCAATGGATCAACCTCGCATTCCTAATCAACATCTTTCAAAGTAATACCAAACAAGGATTTCCACAAGTCATTAGTGAAATGATAAACTTGGTTACCTATTGAGAACTTGAAGTGAGATCTATCCATATCACGAAGCCCTGAGTTGAAGAATCGAATGAGATCTTTGTTGTCATCTTGAGCTACTTGCAAAAAATAATCAATCTCTTGATGTTCCAAGAAACTTGAAAATGTCAGGCAAATACAAGCAAGCAACTGTAGCAACCTTCCACATGTATTGCTTCACAACAAGACAAGTCTTACACTTATGCTCAAAATCCTTGGCATACTTCATGGAGACCAAGGTGAATATGGGTTATCAGAGGCAATTGTTAAGTGATAGCCTTGCTTTTACCTTTAGCCATGATTTTGGACTTGGAAGCCATGAAACTGTTGAGATGATGTGTGCACGCCACGTGTTCGACGAAATGATTGAATGAAGAATAAGTGAGTATGATAGATTCTTGAGAACCCATACACTCAACCAAAATGGAAAACCATAACACAACACAAAGAAGCCAAGATAAATTACAAATAAAGGGAAATTTTGGATTTTTGATGAAATACGATGAGTTAGGGTTTTGGAAGGAAAATAGGAGAAATTTATGAAAATGGGAGATATTTAGTGGAAATGTTTGAATGCAAAGGATGTGAGATTGATGATAAGAATGTGTGAAATCCAAGTTTGAGGTTTTTCACGTGTAATAGTGAGTAGGGGAGAGTAGGAGATTTAGTGTATGCAAGAAAGTGGAGAGATTGAACACAAATGGTTCAATTTTGCACTTATGAGTCCGCCCTTAATTGATATATGCCGACCTGTTACTTATGTGTGTCGACACATACTGTAGCTGAAGACAAAAGAGATATAACAAAAACATGTAATAGGCTGACCTATAGTATTACGCGTCGACCTATATTGTAACATTATTGAAAAATACTAAAAATAATTGTTATGTGCCGACCTACACGATTACGTGCTAACCTGTACTATAACAATTTTGACATAGACCAAACTCACTTATAATAGGTCGACCAACATAAAATTGTGTCGACCTGAGTGATACAAATTTTAGAATTTGAATGATTTGAAATTGTAATGATCAAGAGAGACTCAAATTGACTCATGGATGAATACTTAACGAGAGACACATGCATATGATGATGTTCAATGGTTTGTTTGCTCTACTTATGCACTCATGAAGATGGAAGCATGAATTGGTTCAAGATATGGATCAAAATATGAAGACATTTATAACATAGTCACTATAAACATATCAAACGCAACACATAATGTTTACATTAACATTTTTGGAAGTGAACATACATAGCAAACATCATACACAAAATTCATCACATATCTTTTTGAAATAAACATTTAAAAGTAACACTTACTCACAAAGTAAGAAAGGATAGAAATGATATTACCTCCTTGTACACAAGACGGAGGATGCACAAGCATTCCACGAAGAACTCGTAAATGAAAGTTGAAATGAATGCAAAATGTGCCACACAACAAGAAAGAAACTGAAATGTTCTTACCACTTTTCTTTATGAACAAGTATTTGGAAGTGAAATCAATATTGTATCCAAGAGGTACTTTGGCTTGATGATCATCCTTGTTGATGGACTTTCATTCTTATCTAATCATGATGATTATCTTGCTCCTCCTCATGTATCATCATATTAGGTTGATCACTCCTAGTTTGATGCACTTGAGTATGTTTTGTTGAAGATAAATCTACACCATTAAACATAACACCTTTCCAACACTTCTTGGATAGAACCATTAGTAATCATAAAATACTTTTACAAAATAAAAAACACTAAGCGTTAACCTATTTGGCAACAAAATTTGCCTTGCTTGTCACATAGATCAACACAACAAGGACATATCACCTTATTATGCCTTGATCTTCCACAAATGAGATCTCATACTCTCGCTTATAGAGTCAAGACATTTTTCCTGCATGATTAACAATTAGTTCTACGTACCTAATCTTTATTGAGTCCTTGAGGGCTAGTAAACCATTAGTTGCATTTGGAAAACCATTAATAGGCACCTTTAATGCGTCCCACATAGCCTTGGCGGTCTCACAATGAGAAACATGATAACACTCATCAACACCTAAAGTGGATGTGAGAATATTTTTCGCTTTCCAATCATGTGACCACAATTTCCAATCATTAGCATCCCATTGTGCTTCTGGTTTAGGTATTATTACACAATCATCATTGATCATGGCTATTTCATTCGGACAATTTTTTATGACGTTCCATATACCTTTGTGTTGACATGAATACGCATACCAGCTTTCCAATAGCCATAATTTTTGTCGGTGAAAATTTGTGCTCTATTGTACGCTCCCTTATGTTCGATAGCTATTCTTCTAAAAAGCAAATCTTAAGCACGAAATTAACCGGAGCTCGTGATACTACTTGTTAGATGATAAGCTTCGATCTAGAGGACGGTGAATAGATCACAACTTAGAAAATTTAACTTTTGGCAAAAATGATTTTTCAAAATTTTATGGCACAATAGAAACAACTTGAATCGAATCGTATAACCAAACCTACTATCAAAAATCTCGGATATGTGTAACGTAAACAATTGGATGATAATGAAAACAAATTGTTCAACAACGATTAATTCACACACAATTAAATGTTAAGATATGCGTAAAGCTCACTTCCAATGATAAAAATTCAATTTAAAAGCAATTGAAACAATTTATCGAACACCTTGAGTGCAATAAAAAATGCTTGGAAATTTAATTTGATTTGTTGATGTTAAAACCAATCAAAATCAAGGTGATTATGATTATATCAACAAATCGTAATTCAAAACGTAATCAAAAATTTGATTTCCAAACGAATTGATCTAAACAACAAAAATTTGATAATTTGCAAGTGCAACAATTAAAGATATATATATATATATATAGAGAGAGAGAGAGAGAGAGAGAGAGAGAGAGAGTGAGAGAGAGAGTGAGAGAGAGAGTGAGAGAGAGAGAGAGAAAGAGAGAGAGAGAGAGAGAGAGAGAGAGAGAGAGAGAGAGAGAGAGAGAGAGAGAGAGAGAAAGAGAGAGAAAGAGAAAGAGAGAGAGAAAGAGAGAGATAAATAAGGATTTGTTTAGACAGTTCTCCAATCGGCCTCGCTATGGGTACGTCTGCCCTCAATTCGAAATCAAATTGAGATAGTTGCAATTATAACCTTACTTTGCAAAACAATGTGTATACAAAAGATGAAGAACTCTAACCCCACAAACCCTATGGTTTGTTGTTGATTCTACCACCTCTAAAACCCATGATTAAAGATTGATCAAGTAATCAACAATGCTGCTACAATCCACTATTTCTTGTTACTAGCTTGCAAGAGCTCCTCGTTTTCAAGGTTGTTGCTTGATCAAATTAATCTCTAGCACGCACATGTTGAACCCAAGATTCACGAACACAATCCATGGTCAGATTAATGCCTTTTGTTTCACGCTACTTGCTTGCAAGGTTGTCCCTACAAAGTACCAAGGCCTCTTCACTCGATCGATTCCGTGTTTGTGTGATCTTGTTCAAAACCTTCAAATCCCACTGATCTTGAAGGAAAACCCCCAACTTGGTTTTCTTATTTGAAACATACAAAGAACCCCAACCCAAAATTCTCGGTTACACCAACCTAATTGGAAGTTATCAACCCTAATCTAGATGGTCACCCAATCAAAAAATGCTTATGTGTAGTTTGATTGCGTGTATGCATAGAAGAGAGGTTGACAATGATGGGTTAACATTGTAATTCTGGCATCGTTTAGGTTTTACACGAGTATCTTACTAGAATAAGGTGCATGCATGAGTATATATATATATATATATATATATATATAATATATATATATATATATATATATATATGTAGTATGGAACAAAGGGCATGCATGAAGAAAATGAAAGGAAATGCAAATTTTCAAGGTTTTTATGTTACAGGTCGACCTGTGAAGGTAATGTGCTGACCTGTAAAGGTCTTTGGTCGACCTGTATGAGGCGACCTATGAGACAGAACCTATAAACTTTATTATTGGAGCGTGGCTGTCGACCTGCACAAGTTTTGTGTTGACCTATGTTGAAGCAAAAGATTTTATAGGTAGACGTAACAATGCATGTGTCGGCCTATGCAAAGGTAATCTCACTAAATGTCAATTTTTGAAGCATGTTCCTTCCCGAAGTTATTTCCAATCAATTTTAAACATGTTTTTATACATCCTAGTGCTAAAGATGATCAATGCATATCTAAGATTGGGTTAATACCGTCCAATATACAAAACATCTAAATTGATCCTAGTTTTGACATCATTCAAAATATAGAAGAATACATTCGCACATACTATCTTTTTTATTCACTTCTTGTTCAATAACAATATGAATTGTTAGAATTAAATGAATAACAGTCAATTAAATATACATGTTTAATAAATTATAATATATAATTTAGTATGGAAACTAGATAATCATGCATGCATGTATATAATTAAATGACCAAAAAATTGATTTTAGGAATACCTAGATCCAATGAGAAAATTCCTATTAGAGGTAATGATGAATCACAAAGATTAAAAGATAAACAACGAACACCTGATGACTTGTATGATTCTTCCTCAACCTATATTCCTAATGCCTTGAATACTCTTCAGATGAGGAGAAGAGGTAAAATGCTTGTGTACTATATATTGGAGAACATAACTTATTTATAAAGTGATGGCCAATTTGGGTTCCCATTATTCCGAAATGGATCATCCAGACATCCACTCATATTTAAATGCATACCCAATTAATTAATTAATTACATACAATTAAATTTTTTACTTTATTTGATCACTTAATTATTTAAGGCACTTAATTTGATAAAATAGTTAATATAATTAAAATATATATGGTCACAGAATAAATATTGAAAAATTAAAATAATATATAAAAATATTCCAATAATCTCCCGCTTAGGAGATATATCTTAATAATTATATCATAGTTCTTTAGACGCGCATATGAATTCTATTTATCCTTAGATTTCAACTTTATAGTCTGGTCAACCTCATACAACAACTAATAGGACAACCACGACTGTCATCACTGACGTATAACGTGACGAAAACCTGAAGACCACGATATCAATGTACTTGATGACATAGATCACTATGGATGAGTGGCATGAAAATTTCATGCAATGTGATCTCTAAATCATGTATATTTCCAATTGGTACTACTGAAGTCTTTAGTGAGATGAAACGGAAGTTTCTTAGGCGTGATTCAAAATAAAAATATTTGCACATAACAAAACAAAATTGATATTGTTATAACAATAGTACCTCATGAGTTTTTATTTCTGCAGAAAATCAAACATTACATAAAGTTTGTACCAAAACAAAACTAAAGCATAGAACATAGAAAAATAAGGAAAAAAACTCTCACTAATATAAGGCAATCTCAAAACCAAGACACATATGACTAACATAACCATGAAAAACCTTATGTATCAAGCCTTAGGTTATCAGATAAGCTAGCATTAAGTTTGTCCCTATATGTTCTATCAAAATTTGCTTCTCCTGAACTTTTTCATTCATAATAAGATACTTGATATCAATCAATTTTGATTTTATAGAACCCACATTGTTGTTGGAGTATTGCACAAGTGCATTATTGTCACAATAAACCTTCAAGAGTCTTTCAATACTCCTAAATATGTGTAGACCCATGACAAAATTCTGTAGCCAAATTGCATGATTTGGTGCCTCAAAGCAAGCCACAAACTCTACTTCCATGATGGAGGGAGACACGGAAGTCTGTTTGGAACACTTTTAGGAGACATCTCCTCCAGTAAAGAGAAAGGTGTAACTGGACGTGGAATGTATACTATCCGAGCATCCTACGAAATCAGAGTCAGAATACCCAATGATCTCCAAGATACCTGACTTCCGATTAGTGAGAAGAAAGTCTCTAGTTCTCTTGCGATAGTGTGTTACACGCTTTACTGCTATCCAATACTGCATAGTAGGGTTACTTACATATCTGCCAAGAACTCCTATGATGAATGTTAAGTCTGGACGTGTGAAAACTTGAGCACATAAAACTCCCCACATTTGAAGCACATGGAACCTTATGCATCTCTTCTTTTTCAAGACCTGTAGTGGGGAACTATTTGAGAATAAATTTGTCTCGTTAAGCAACGGGTGTGTCTTCTAGTTTTCTATCTTTCGTGGAGAATATATCTAGAATGGTATCAATATAGCTCCTTTATGACAATCCTAAAATACCTCGAGAGCGATCTCTAAGTATTTGAATTCCTAAGACAAATGAGGCGTTCCCAAGATCTTTCATTTCAAAATTTTTTGTGAGAAATCCATTGGTTTTGTTCAATAAGCCTATATTGTTGATTGCCAAAAGGATATCATCTACATATAATACCAAGAAAACAAATTTACTCCCACTAAACTTTTGGTATACACAATTATCGACTTGATTAGCCTCAAAACCAAATGGGGACATAACTTGATGAGATTTGTAATACCATTGACACAAAGCCTTTTTAAGGTCATAGATGGATTTCTTGAGTTTACAAACCATAAAATTTGGGTCCCTTGACACAAAATTTTCTAGCTGCACCATATATATTGTCTCTTCAATGTTTCCATTTAGAAACATTGTCTTTACATTCATCTGATGCAACTCTAAATCAAAATGAGCTACTAATGTCATCATGATCCTAAGAGAATCTTTTGAAGAAACTAGAGAGAAAGTATCTTTATAATCAATTCCTTCCTTTTGAGTAAATACTTTTGCGACAAAACAAGCTTTATATCTCTCAATGTTACCCTTTAAATCCCTTTTAGTTTAAATATCCATTTACAGCCAACGAGTTTCTTTCCTTCGGGTAATTTAACGATATCCCAAACATCATTGTCACCCATCGACTTCATCTCATCCTACATGGAATCAACCCACTTAAGAGAGTTTAAACTTCGCATAGCTTGACTAAAGTTGATAGTATCTTCCTCATTCAAACCAATGGCATCCTTATGTTCCTGAAGATATACAACATAATCATATGAAATTGCATTCTTCCTATCTCTAGTGGATCTTGTTAATGGCGACACTTGAGGTTGTTGTGTTTAAACTATAAGTGGTGCTTGAGAAAGAAACACATAATTGTCTTATTCTTGAGGGATTTTATGAATAACTTCATTGTTTATTTCAGGATCTGTTTCTGGAACAAAGATAGGTATAAAAATGTGATCATTGTGAAAAACACTTTCTTCATCGAAGACAACAGTCCTTATGCTACTTCCCCCCCCCCCCCCCCTCCCAACTCCACATTATCAAGGAATGTAGCATTTCCTATTTAAAAAAATGTTCTAGTGATAAGATTATAAAACTTATACCCGTAAGAGAGTTTGACGTATCCAATAAAAAATAGCTAACTGTCTTTGCGTCTAACTTAACTTCATTGGGCCTATAAGGTCTCACTTCAGCTGGACGTCCCCAAATGTGCAGGTGCCTAATGCTGGGCTTTTTCCCAAACCTTAACTCATAAGGGTCTTAACTACTACTTTCCTAGGTACTCTATTAAGGATATAAATTGTGGTATTTAATTCCCCTCTCCAAAATGACACTGAAAAAGAAGAATGACTAATCATACTCCTTACCATACCCTTAAGATTCATGTTTTTTTTTTGTTCTGCAAATCTATTCATGATGGGTTTTCGCGACATTATGTATTGCGAAACAATTCCACACTCATCGAGGAAAAGCGCGAAGGACCCTGAACATTGTTCCCTTGATCAATCATACCGACCATAGTATTCACCACCATTGTTGGGCTTGACAACTTTACTTTTCTTTCCAAGTTAAAGTTCATCTATAACTTTGAATGACTTAAACACGCCCAAAGATTGAGATTTCTCACGAATGAAATATAGGTAGCCATAGCTTGACTAGTCGCCTATAAGCGTAATAAAATACTGTTGTACATTCCAAGAACCTGTAGGGAAAGGACCACATATATCGTTATGTATTAGTTCTAAGACATCCTTAGCTCTTTCAGCATAGAAATTTCTCTTGTTGTCTACTTACCCTTAATACATTAAATGTAGACTTGAAAGTCTGAAAAATCAAGGGATCTAAGAATACCTTCCGACATAAGCTTTTAAATTCTCTGTTTAGAGATATGTCCTAATCGCTTATGCCAAAAAGTGGCAGAATTCTCATTTAATTTTTGTTTTGTACCATGTGACTTGATTTGCATTATTTTATTATAAGGACATTCAATGTCAAACATATAAAGATTATCATTCAAAGAATCAGAACCACCAACATTTGAGTCATATGAGAGACTAAGTTTATTATTTTAAAACTAACAAGCATAACCTGATTTGTCCAAAATAGAAATAGAAGTTAGATTGCTTCTAATAAACGGTGTAACAAAAGTCGCAACTAAATCCAAATGATATCCAGTCTTTAATAGTAATATAAAGGTCCTTATAGCCTATACTACAACTTTATTTCCATCACTCACATAGATGAATCTTTCAGCATTACTTGGCGGACGACTCCATAAGCAACCCTTCATGGACATGCTTATGTGAGTAGTAGAACATAGTCTATCTACCTAGTATCAGAAAAAAATACCTTTCTTCATCTTATAGGGTGAGGATTCATCAAATGAAACATGAGTAGATTCTTCAATCGATGATGTTCTATAATTATAAACTCTATATGCTTTACTCAAAGATGAGTACCCTAGGAATACCCCTTCATCAGACTTATCATCAAAGTTTCCAAGATTGTCATTTATATTATTTGAAATGAAACATTTGCACCCGAAAATGCGAAAGTATGAAATGTTTGGTTTCCTACCTTTAAGTAACTCATAGATTGTCTTCTCTAGAATTGGTCGAATGACCACCCAGTTTAATACATTTCATGCGGTATTAATCGTATCTGCCCAAAAGTACTTAGGCAAGCTCATTTCACTTATCATAGTCTAGGGCATTTCTTCTAAAACTCGATTTTCACGCTCTACAACACCATTTTGTTGTGGAATTCACGAACATGAAAAGTAGGAGATTTATTTTTCTCAGCGTTATTGTGGATTAGTGATTGAATGAACTTGTGTAAATTTTGTCAAAACATAGTGGAAAAACAACTTTCAATGGAAAACCATTGGAGAATGAAGTAGGCTTCTGCGAGGATGATAAAGCCAAACCACCATACATCCAAGTGTAGAATTTGTTAGAATCAAAACCTATTTGTATTTTAGTGCTCATTGAATTCTACGAACTGTGGTCTTAAAATCTATAGATATTGAACTTTGTAAATGACATATCTCATGTAATTTACAAATTTTCAATTCAATATATAGCTTGTAACTTTTTGTGTTATATTCTTTGAACAATCTAAGGATTATTATAAACTATAGTATAATTACATTTTTGTTTCCTTCCAAAATAAGCATTACATATCTATTTTCACAAATTGTTTTCCTCAACGAAAACTTTGATTTTCCAATTTGAAAATCTGCCAAACTTTTCAAAAGGGTCTATTCACATCCCTCTAAACCGTTTCTTTACTCCATATTCTTACCCAACATTTTTGACGAGTGTTTGGCCCACTTTATGTGTGTCTGTTCACCAGGATAGGAATGTGGCTGCCCTTTTCCGACTTTGAGTTCATCTTGAAAATCTTGAAGGTATCATCAAATTCGAGTAAAGAATTCATATTCACCAACGACCGCATTTAGAATTCAATACAAACATTATAAATTCTTAGTGATGTCATTGGGTGTGATAATTGCACCAATTATTTTTTACTGATTACATTAATCGAGTATTTCGATCCTACCCGAAAGATTTATGGTCATATTTATTGATGACGTCCTAATTTTCTCCCAAACTCCTCATGAACATGAGGATCACCTCGGGATTGTACTATTTGTCCTTCGAGTGAAGAAACGGCTAGCAAAATTTTACAAGTGTGAATTTTGGATGCCTAAAGTGAAATTACCCGAGTATTTGATTTCACAAGGTGGTGTAGTTGTGTATACTTTGAAAGTAAAGGATGTGGTAAGCTTGGAAAGACCAAAGAACGCTTCAGAAGTTATGAGTTTTTTGGGGCTCTCCGGTCATTACTAGAGATTTATTATGAAGTTCTTTCAAAAAGCTTTATTGTTAACCCGGTTGACGCATAAGGACGTTCAATTCGTTTAGGATGCTGAATCTAAAGAAAGAAATCATATTGTTAACCCGGTTGACGCATACGGGGTAAAACCATTAATGTTTTATAAAAACGATAATTGTGATTTTATCCTGTTTTATCAAAAGTTCGTACACCATACAATAAAAAAAACATATTTATCAAAGAATCTAATGGTATTAACTCTGTGGTTTTTTTTAAATAATTGTTTAAAATTAGCCTACCAAAATTTTCAAAAAATCTGACACCCTACATTTTATATTGGTTCTTTAAAAAAAATTTGGTATTAAACTTAAAATTTTCCTAAAACTTATGATTTTAAATCGAATATTAAAAATGTGATATAAAATCATAAATTTTCTTAAAAATTATAATTAAAAAAAACTAAATTTTAGTTAACGGACAAATGTAGGAGTGACATATTTAATTTTAGGTGTGTTGGATATAATTGTCCTATTATTTGAAGATTGAAATCTTGTGATCCTTAATGACAAAATCTTATTTGCTTCATTAATGACGCAATCTTAAAAATCTTGTTCATTAATGACAAATCCTTAAAAAAAATAGTTTTTGCCAATTCTTGAATGGAGGGTTTGTTTCGTCCCACATAACAGTCACAAAAGAAAAGCTTCTATAAATAACCATTCCCGCTATCATTATATCATCTCTTAACATTCTCTCTCTCAACACTCTCTTTACGATCAATTCTGTGAATTTGTGTTGTTTGCAGTAACAAGAATGCTGATACCACTTTCAATTGTTGATGATGTTGCTATCGTTGATTTAGGTCAACAACATCACCGCCACAACAACATGTTACCTGTGTATGTTCTCTTTGATTCTCGTACCGACAACATCTCTCAAAACCACCCAACAAGAACACCACCTTGGTCTGTCATAGATCAAGCTCTTCTCTTTCATTCTCACAACCACAACAATGTTCCAACAAGATTAATGTCTCACAACCACAATGTTTCATCAAGATTAACTTCACAATCGGTGTCTGTGCTAGATGAAACTGTTCTCTATGATTCTCCTAGGGGCAACAACTTTCAAAGAAGATCAAGGATTCATCCAACATGGTCAATTAACCACCACCACAATGGTACTAGAGTTTCTCCACCTGTGATTCCTGTGCAAAATACTCAAGATACTTCTCGACATGTCACAACATCAACAACAGACGCAGCAGAATCCGTCTGTTGCATTTGTCTTGTTGACTTGTCTAATGGTTCTTCCACGCCAATTCGGTTGCGCTGCTCTCATGTATTTCATACTGACTGCCTTCAGAAATGGTTCAACATTAGAAAAACGTGTCCACTCTGTCGTGCCAATGTTTAATTTGCATACATTGATACTACTATTACTATCTGTTTGTTACTTATTAACGTTTCTTCTCTTTTGTGAGTTTCCATGTTCTACATATATGTGCTCTATCTTTGTGTGCAAATCTGTTACACTGCAGATGTTTAAGGTTATACATTGATACAAACATTATAAACCGTTTCTTTACTTCATATTCTTACCCAACATTTTTGACGAGTGTTTGGCCCACTTTATGTGTGTCTGTTCACCAGGATAGGAATGTGGCTGCCCTTTTCCAACTTTGAGGTCGTCTTGAAAAATTTGAAGGTATCATCAAATTCGAGTAAAGAATTCATATTCACCAAAGACCGCATTTAGAATCCAATACAAACATTATAAATTCTTAGTGATGTCATTGGGTGTGATAATTGCACCAATTATTTTTTATTGATTACATTAATCGAGTATTTCGATCCTACCCGACCGATTTATGGTCATATTTATTGATGACGTCCTAATTTTCTCCCAAACTCCTCATGAACATGAGGATCACCTCGGGATTGTACTATTTGTCCTTCGAGAGAAGAAACGGCTAGCAAAATTTTACAAGTGTGAATTTTGGATGCCTAAAGTGAAATTCCCCGAGTATTTGATTTCACAAGGTGGTGTAGTTGTGTATACTTTGAAAGTAGAGGATGTGGTAAGTTTGGAAAGACCAAAGAATGCTCCAGAAGTTAGGAGTTTTTTGGGGCTCTCTAGTCATTATTAGAGATTTATTATGAAGTTCTTTCAAAAAGCTCTATAGTTAACCCGGTTGACGCATAAGGACGTTCAGTTCGTTTAGGATGCTGAATCTAAAGAAAGAAATCATAAGTCAAAGAAGAAATTGACAAATACACCTATGGTGATCATTCTAGATCTAGATCAAAGTACGAAGTTTACTAAGATGCTTTAAAAAAAGGATTGTGAAGTTTCCTGTACTTCATAGAATTTATACATTTATATTTAATTGCTTGTCAATTTACTTTTTTGGTTTATTTGTCGTAATGAGTCTTCTCACATAGTTGTGCATTCTAGGATTCAATGTTTAAATTAATTTTTTTTTTATGAATAAATCAAACTGTTTGATCAAAGTCTTTACAATATGTTTCTAGTCAAATACTCGAAGGTTTGAATCAAGAAACACATTTGAGAAGGGTTTAAGTCCCAATTCGGAATATCACTTCATTGTGATGAAAAACTAAAAATATTGAAGTGTGATTTGAATTACAGGACCTCATTACTCAAATCAAAATGTGTCAAAAAATTAGATTTTTGCTTCTGTGAGTCTGATTCGAACAGAGCTGTCTAACTCGAATTAAACACATTTGGAAAAAAAAACTAAGATTTTGCCTCAATGAGTTTGATTCGAATCACAGCAATGCATAACTCAAATTAAAGAGGTTTGATTCGAATCACAGACATGCCTGACTAGAATCAAATTCAGACAACAAATTTTGAATTTTGGTTATGTGATCCTGATTCGAGTAAAAGATCTAGTTGACTCGAATCACATGAGTCAAATCCTAAAAAAGATTCATTTTCAAATCATGGGAGCAACTCTTCTACTTTTGTGTTTTTTGCTGTAAATACATGATTTTGAATAACGATATGGATAAATTTGATGCAAAGTTTGATAAAGGAATTTTTTAGGTTACACAAGTAAGGCGTATTCCAAAAACCAAAAAACTAATAGTAGTAAGTAACTATATGATTTTTTGTATGGTACTTTTCAAAAATACGGGGTAAAACCATTAATTTTTTATTAAAAAAAAACATTATGATTTTATCCTGTTTTATCAAAAGTTCGTACACCCTACAATAAAAAAGCATATTTATCAAAGAATATGATGGTATTAACTTTGTGTTTTTTTAAAATAATTGTTTAAAATTAGCCTACCAAAATTTTCAAAAAATCTGGCACCCTACAATTTATATTGGTTCTTTAAAAAATTTGGTATTAAACTTAAAGTTTTCTTAAAACTTATGATTTTAAATCGAATATTAAAAAATCTGATGTAAAATCATAAATATTCTTAAAAATTATAATTAAAAAAAAAACTAAATTTTACTTAACGGACAAATGTAGGAGTGACATATTTAATTTTAGGTGTGTTGGATATAATTGTCCTATTATTTGTTGACTTTTTTATTTGGGCCAATACTTGAAGATTGAAATCTTGTGATCCAAGACATCCTTATTTGCTTCATTAATGACAAAATCTTAAAAATCTTCTTCATTAAAAAAATTGTTTTTGCTGATTCTTGAATGGAGGGTTTGTTTCGTCCCACATAACGGTCACAAAAGAAAAGCTTCTATAAATAACCATTCCCGCTATCATTATATCATCTCTTAACATTCTCTCTCTCAACACTCTCTTTACGATCAGTTCTGTGAAATTGTGTTGTTTGCAGTAACAAGAATGCTGATACCACTTTCAATTGTTGATGATGTTGCTATCGTTGATTTAGGTCAACAACATCACCGCCACAACAACATGTTACCTGTGTATGTTCTCTTTGATTCTCAAAACCACCCAACAAGAACACCACCTTGGTCTGTCATAGATCAAGCTCTTCTCTTCCATTCTCACAACCACAACAATGTTCCAACAAGATTAATGTCTCAGAACCACAATGTTTCATCAAGATTAACTTCACAAACGGTGTCTGTGGTAGATGAAACTGTTCTCTATGATTCTCCTAGGGGTAACAACTTTCAAAGAAGATCAAGGATTCATCCAACGTGGTCAATTAACCATCCCCACCACCACCGCCACAATGGTACTAGAGTTTCTCCACCTGTGATTCGTGTTCAAAATAGTCAAGATACTTCTCAACATGTCACAACATCAACAACAGACGCAGCAGAATCCATCTGTTGCATTTGTCTTGTTGACTTGTCTAATGGTTTTTCCACGCCAATTCGGTTGCGCTGCTCTCATGTATTTCATACTGACTGCGTTCAGAAATGGTTCAACATTAGAAAAACGTGTCCACTCTGTCGTGCCAATGTTTAATTTTCATACATTGATACTATGCTTCCATGTTCTACATATATGTGCTTTATCTTTGTGTGCAAATTTGTTACACTGCAGATGTTTAAGGTTATAGGTTATTTTGTTTGTGAATATTTAGAACTATGCTTCTGTTGTTGCAATCATCCAGTTTTATAGTTGTGAACAAATGCTCAATAACGGTAGATGTTTATGTTTACGAGTTGTTATGGTTCAGCTCTGTTTTCTCCTCAGAAGAAACTAAAAGTATACACTCTTTTACAACCTTGTAAAGATGTTAAACTTGTTTTTCCACCCGTGTTGATTGGTTTGGGAGGATTGGGAAAAAGCACTTTGGCTACAAAGCTTTGTTTGGATGAGGATGTTTAAGGGTAAGTGATAATATTCTCTTTGGTTCTGTCATGCATGGTATTTTGGGATTAGTTGTTCTTGTTTGCTTGTTTGGCTTAAGGGTGTGTCGCTCAAACTCATCATAATTTTGAAGATGCACTGGATTTGTCATAGTTATATGGCGCAAGTTGATCCATGTAGTCAACCCCACGTAGTGTTGTTGTTGTTGTGTTGCTTCTGCCACATGTTCTATAAGTTGATCTGATACATGTTCTGTCTATTACTCGATTCTTAAAATAGGTAGGTGAAAAAATGATGCTTCTCCAAAAAGAAATGCACATATACAATCTAAAGTGAGTAGCATTGTTTTGAGGACGTCAACAACACGGGAACGACTTTTCAATAATTATAGTGAAGGAGGCAAATTGTGCTGTGAAAACTACAATTAAATGTATTGAGCTAGCCAAAATAGAGGGTATTGGGC
The DNA here is from genome assembly GCA_022829125.1 of Lathyrus tuberosus. Classification (NCBI taxonomy): domain Eukaryota; kingdom Viridiplantae; phylum Streptophyta; class Magnoliopsida; order Fabales; family Fabaceae; genus Lathyrus; species Lathyrus tuberosus. Next base: position 7,334 of record JALAZF010000812.1, on the reverse strand, counting down.
TGGGATGTTAGTAGTGTCAGTAGCTTTTGAATATTTGTGTACACAAAAATGTGTTTTTTTCTCACTTTTTATTTTATTTTTAGTTAACATATCATGGTTGTGCAATTGTTCAATCACAGTTTCTTTGGAATTTATCATCTATTGCAATTGAAAAATTAAAGGTCATTCTGATTCTGATTCATTAATGTAGTTAAATGAATAAGGCTAGTAAAGATAAAACATTCACATTAATTAATGTAAAATCTATTGAAAAATAGTGATCTATTTGATGATCATTCTTCTTGAATGAATCTATATTTTGACATTACTTTTTGTGAATATTTTCCTCTAAAACTTGTCAAGTGATTCAACCTTTACCGCTAAAACTCTTATTTGACTTAAAGTACAAGTAAATGTCACATGTTTTAAAAATTATTTCTATAATTCTAAAACTATTTTGCTCAAGATAGACTTGGTAATAAAAATATTAGTAAATTTTATTACTACTAGACCGATCAAATCAATTTATACACTACGCCAAACAAGACCTTAGACAACGCTTTTTTTGGCCTTAGACAGCGCTTTTAAGCGCTGTCTAAACCTGCGCTGCTAAAGGTTTAGACAACGCTTTGGGTAATACCAAAAGCGCTGTCTCAAGGGGGTATATTTAATGAAAAGCGCTTTCTATGGTACTATTAGACAGCGCTTTTTGACATTTTTTAGGTATACCTTAGACAGCGCTTTTGGTAAAAGCGGTGTCTAAGCCCCACCTTTTTTACATTTTTTAGGTATACCTTAGACAGCGCTTTCACAAAAAGCGCTGTCTAAGACCCACCTTTTTGAACTTTTTTAGGTATACCTTAGACAGCGCTTTTGGTGAAAGCGCTTTCTAAGCCCCACCTTGTTGAACTTTTTTAGGCATAACTTAGACAGCGCTTTTGGTGAAAGCGCTTTCTAAGCCCCACCTTAGACAGCGCTTTTAGTGTAAAGCGCTGTCTAAGGTATACGAAAATTTTTATATAAATTTTTTTAAACCACAATTTTTACCAGGTTTTTCAACCAGAATTTGACCTGTTTTTCAACCAATTTTTTTCCAGAAAAATACAACAATTTGGAGATTCAAATCAATCCAATTTGACCTATTTAAATGTACCAATTTACACCAAAATTATATATCCAAAACAATTGGCAATTCAAACCAATATATATATATATATATATATATATATATATATATATATATATATATATATATATATATATATATATAGACAAATGTACATATTACTTATACTAGTACTTTTGCATCCAACCAAAGCATTGCTTCAAATCTACATAGGTCCTGAAAGAACACAAAGATTGTAATTCAATTAAAAGAATACATCAACAATGTCTATAGTTAGAAAGTTACACATATTTAAATTCTCATCAATTAAAGTAAGAGTACAATATTATACCTGATAAAACTCCGAGCTCCATAATGTATTGACACCAATCCTCTTTAATTTCATCCAATAGAGAAATTGAGTAATGAGCACACTTGCAATCTTCAAAGTACTACATAATAATATAACATAGTTTGATTTAGTTTTAACTATTTCATTATATGAGAGCTATGTGTTAAATATTAAAATAACTCATAAGTTAGAAATACATACATCGGATGGAATCTCTATTCGATCCAAAATAAGAGTGTCTCTCATAGACCTCAACGTGAAATATCCGCAATCTATTTCATTACGTTGCCGATGACACTACAAATGAAAAGAAAATATGGATAAATCTTAAGTTTTATCAAGTAGCATCACTAATATATAATAAAACATGTGATAATTAATATACCTTCACTCTATTCCATGTAATGGGGTTGACTCTCCTCTTTGGTACTTGGCCATCTCGTAGTGCTCGGAAAGCTTGTATAACGCTAATAAAATATAAATGAATATTTAGAACAATTCACATAAATAAATAAACAAACAAATAAATATACACATTCATATTTAGAACAATCTCACTTACGTGTCAATACATTTCTTCATATCCGGGTATGTTGTCAAATCATTTCCTAACGAATCCAGATAATACACCACTTCTCTGCTAGGATTAATTGCGACCAACAACCAATGTCCACTGTAAGATTAAACAAGTGTTAGATGGAAACTTTCTACACGACGTCAAAATACAAAAAAACTATAATAGATGAATTTAGAATGAAAATCTAACCCAGTATTAAACGGTAAAAGGAACAACTTTTCCGTTTCTTGGTTGTCCATAAAGACGTCGCGTACATACGCCTGGACCTCATCTGGTTTATTTATTATTAAGAATAAGTTGACAGACACGGGGCATAAGAATGTAAATCTTTGCTGCAATCCACGTGGGCGCATAACTTTGTCATACAGAAACCTTAAATAAAAACATCATTAACATTAGACTATTCATTTGAAACATAAAGTAAATAAGTTGTTCAATTAATATACCAAAGTAGATCGGATATATATCTCACGTATGTATTGACAACACTGACGCCCAATTCTTCATGATTGAAAACTTGCTCGAAGTCTTCTTTACCAATATTTTGTTCATGTTCAAAGCCATATATACCTTTCTCCATATGTATAAGACAAACACCTCCGGTCGGAATATCTGTCAATTGTAGAAACGTCTGAAGGCACGACCTAAACTTGGAGATAGGTTGTTTTCTAGCCATGTTCTTCTTAGCACCAACATTTTTCTGTGTTGAAACGTTGCTAATCTCTTTACCAGGCAGCTATATATCATATAATTTGTTAGATGAAGTATAAGATATCCAATTTAATATTTTCCATGCATAAATATCATATAATTGTGATGTACCTCTTTTTTTGAGACAACGGACTCGGTATGCTCCGGAATCCCCTTATCCTTTGTTTTGGATCTTGTTGGAGTCTAAATAACATTACCATGTAAAAAATGAAAATAAAATGCTCGTAAAATCTTTGAATCTACACATTAAGGTTAACAAAGGTTCATAACAGTTTTAAGCATACCTCATATCCTACGAGTATGAGGTTTTACGGCCATGCAACATACGACCCTATAGCATCTCCCACCAATGTTGCATCCGAAACATCGTCATGATAGGGTAATAATGCACCCGCCTCTATAGCAATATCAACCGATACTTTCATGCATCAGTAGGGAGTGGGTTATTGTGAAGTAATTCTACCGAAGTGTTATACACTTTTCCCTTGCCAACCTTCCGATAAGTTGGTGAAGATAAGAAGAGCTGACAATGGGAAACGCCCTAAAACCAAAAATAAATATGACATTGTTAATGTGTATATATGTCATTTAAATAATTTAAGCTAATAATTTAATTTCATAAAAATATATATAATTACCTCTGTAATATTCGATCGAAAGCTGCAGTTGATACTATCTTTCTCCGATCCATCTCTAAAACCTGAAGCGTTATCCCTTTCTTTCTCCTTTCTTAATTCCCGAACTTCAGCTTCCAGTGCTTCCAATTTAGCTTGAAGTTCTGTATTACTAGGAGCCTTTCCTTTTTTAATATTCAAGGAGGTCGGAGTGATCCCAAATCCCTTACCCCTCACCCGACCAGAATACTCAGGGACATCTAATGCCCGACTAAGTATGCTCCTGGAATCATCTGGAGATACAGGCTGAGATAACGCCTCCTGAAAATCAGATGAATATCGAATATTTGTCAAATATTTGTTAATAAAGTTTTGATTTAATTAAAGAAATATTGTTCTACTTACACATTTCTCAAATACTTGTATAACCTTTTCTGCAACAACTCCAGACTTGCCCACACGGGCTTCCTTCCACAAGACATGTGCAGGAAGAGATGTTTTAGAGCTATTCGCCTTTTGTAACTACATATAAAGCCAAATAATATGATCAAATATAACTCATGATGAACAATTATTATATCATTGCAATTTATTGATACTTACCAAAGATTGCTCCAAACGTCCATATCCAACACGTCATTTCCTGTATCGATACTAGGGAGCTGATGCTCTTTCCCGATTAATTGCACTTAAACTCTTAAATGTCGGGGTTTGTCGTTTGGCTTTAAACGTTACCCATTCTTGTGGTGAAATCAAACTTGCATATTTAGATGGATACTCTGCATCAACAAAGTTACCTTCAGCATCCTTAAGAAAGGTGCGGTTTAAATATGTCCTAAACCCTCTTAGGAGCTTCCCTGCCAATCTGATCAAATAAGCTTTTCTTTCTTCCTCAACGTTGAAGCACCTCTAAAAAAACCATACACATTGGTTAGTACAAATAATTTAAAATACATGATTAGTTGGCATAATTAAAGACATAATTATGGTACCTTTATCTCATTCCAAATTTTTTCTTTGACTTCCTTCAACTGTTTGTTTCTCCAATCATCACAAGTAATAGGAATCACATTCCTTACAAGTGCACCAATGAAACTTGTCAAGGTATGACTGTTAGGCTCAACAACAGTGCCTGAAGGGCTCCAATGCACATCTAAAATGATGTCTTGATCTCTAGCACGGATCACTTTCTTCATAACGGTTATTCCTCTTTTAATCTCTTCTTCCATAGATTTTTGACTTTCATCCTGAATAGGATCATCATCATGTGGGTAATCATCATCATGTGGGTGATCATCGTTAGTAGCCATCTAACCTATAATAAAGAAATCAAGGATATCAAATATATTATATAACAAATATAATATGACATAATATATAACAAATATAATAAAGAAATCAAGGATAAAGAAATCAAGGAAATCAAGGATATCAAATATAATATGACATAATATATAACATTGAATGAGCAATATTAACACTAACACTAACACTAACCTAAACTAACCTAAACTAAACTAACACATTATATAGCAATAACAATTATTAATTTCCATTAGTAATTAATAGAAATCAAAACCAAAAGGAGGAAAGTTATGACTTAAGGATTTACAATATATTTCTTTACCTAATAAATTGCTTTGAATTTCGGTTCTTTAGAACAACAACCTCAAGGATTTACAATATTAAAATAATGAGAAATATTAACACTAACACTAACACTAACCTAAACTAACCTAAACTAAACTAACACATTATATAGCAATAACAATGTAGAGCAACATTAACACTAACCTAAACTAACCTAAACTACAATAACACTAACCTAAACTAACCTAAACTACAATAACACTAATCTAAACTACTCATATTCTATCAAAAGAACATCATTCTATCAAAGGAACTCCAAAACCTAACAGAACAAAACCTAACAGAACATCATTATATCTAAAGAACTCCAAAAATATGGTAACAAGAACAAAACCTAACAGAAAAATATGAAACTCACTTCTAACATAAAAAGAAAAACTCTTACCGGAACAGTGGAGCACGGTGGAGTACGGTGGAGGATGGTGGAGGACAATGTAGGAAGGACGACGGCCGGAAGGACGACGGCGAGAAAGGACGGACGACGGCGGTGAAAGGACGGACGACGGCGGTGGTTTCAGCTAGTTCGTTCTTGTTCGCAGAAAGAGAGGGAAAGAGGGAAAGAATGAAATGAAAAAAGTATAGAATACTGATACAGTTTCAATCTTTATTTTAATTAAAAAGACCTTAGACAGCGCTTTGAATGAAAGCGCTGTCTTATATGGGCCTTAGACAGCGCTTTTGATTTTATTTTTTTTTAATTTATAAGACCTTAGACAGCGCTTTTGAGTAAAGCGTTGTGTAATATTTTCCTTTAATTGTTTTTTTTTAATTTATAAGACCTTAGAAAGCGCTTTCCTCAAAAGCGCTGTCTCAGGTCTTATATATTTTTTTTTTAATTTATAAGACCTTAGACAACGCTTTTAAGGAAAGCACTGTCTAATATTTTCCTTTAATTTTTTTTTTAATTTATAAGACCTTAGAAAGCGCTTTCCTCAAAAGCGCTGTCTAAGGTCTTATATTTAGACGCGCTTTTATTTTTCTAAGTGAACAGTTTACGTGTTTTCTAAATTTTTTAACTTATAGCAGCGCTTTTGTAATAAAGCACTGCATATGTAGTGCTGCCAAAGAGTAATTTTGGCGTAGTGATAGTATGATCGAAGTATTTTGTGACTTCTTAAAATTTATATATTTCTATAATTCTGAAACTACTTTACTCAAGATAGACTTAGTAATAAAAAATGCTAGTTGATTTTATTACTACTAGACCGATCAAATCAATTTATAAATGAACACTGATCGTGAAGGCTGTATCAGATCCTGTAGAATCAGGATGTCAAGTGCGTCAGGGATGCTGGTCGTATGGAGAGGAAGGGGGGTGTACCTGCAAGGCACTCCGACGCTCAAGTAAGAAAGGGTCAGAGAAAAGGGGCAAGTACAAAGTATGAATTCGTAGGGTGGATATTGGATACCTGACCCTCTCAAGCGAGAGGGTTTATATAGAGCCCCCAGCGCGTGGCCAACAGTCCTATTTTCGGGGCGAAATAACCGTTTTCCCCAAAGAATAGGTAACTGCCCAAACTAGCGTTATGCCGGGCAAGGTGCCCGAAACTAGCCGTTATGTCAGGCATAAGCGCAGTTCCGGGCACCTGTCCTTTGTTGTTCGGGAAGCGAGGAAGCCGTGCGTAACGGGCATCGACGCCGGGGAGGAACGTTACATTCCTTGCCCTGTTGGAGGGGCGGAAAGGTCATTTCTGCCCCTCTGTGGATTGGACTTAGACACTTTGGGCCGCTCTGGAACAGAGGCGGATTGGGCCAATTCTAGCCATTGGTCCAGTCTAGAACAGGAGCCCCCTAAGTCGTTGCTCCCGAGCATGGGAGTGATGACTTAAAGACTGCTCGTTGCTCCGGGGAGCCACCATGGAGTCGTCGTTTGTGGACGAGGAAGATTGTCTCGAAGTGCCCGTGGCCCCAGGTGTTAATGAGATTCGTGGTTGTGACCTTGTTGCCCGGTGTACGGGGAGACTAATGGCCAGACAGAATTTGAAACTTTGGGGCGCCACGTGTACCTAGAGTTCTGTGTAGCAGTTAATAGGCAATGATGGCTAGCGGATAGTCATAATGGGCTATGGGCGCGTGGTTGCACGCGCCCCTTTGTATAAAAAGGGGGGAAACCGTTTCATTTGAAACTTTTCCTTTCTGATTTCTCTTCGTCTCTTTCAGTTCTTGCCCGTCACCATCTTCAGGCTTTCCAACCACCGTCACCAGCTTCGAGCAGCTTCTACCTTCTTCCAAAATCAAGTAAGTTTTCCGATCTGTAACTTGTTTTACTCCTTTTTGTTGTTAGTGGTAGATTGTATGTGGTTAGGGTTAGTTTTAGATGACAAAATAGGTGGATTTCTGGCGAGT